>JASAUF010000511.1:4800000-6000000 GCA_030180095.1 Magnolia changhungtana
AGCTTAAATCTACGTCTAGCAAAATATACGGAGAGGAAGCTCATTCACGAGAGAAAGGTAGACAGGGATTATCTAAAATCATACAATCTCGAATCCCTGTTTGTTGCAATCGATTGGTTGCCCGTTCTAGATTTCGGTGGGTCATGCCAACTCGAACGAACACGCAACTTCCTTGTCACGTGCCACTCACCCGTGTCTGATCCTCCATCTATCATGGTCTCTCTGGACAGTGATGATGTGCTAATCACGCCTGCTACAATGGCAAATATCCTTGGATTGACAATGGCACCAAAGGGTCTCCCTAAAATGGACCTCGAAGATGTGAAAATTCGGTCTATGGTAACTAAGTACCTCTATCATGGTAGGGACATCCCTTGGTATCAAGGGAATGCATTGAAATCTAGGTACGTGGAACCGAAATTTTGAGTCGTGCACGATATCTTCACAACAAATATATATCCCAGAAATACCAACTGGTCCGATCTCACCAGTTTCATGACCATGCTAGTGTACTCAATCGCCAAAGGGATAAGGATCTGATGTAGAGCAGGTCGTGGACAGTTTCATGGCCAAGATGGATCAGAAAAGGCCCGGTCGACGACAGAAGTGATTCGGACCGTCGGATCTTAGATCGGGCGTATCTCGCAATCCGGAATGAGTTAGCTGACGTAAAATATATGATTTTGGGGTAGAACGAGGTACTTTAGCCAACCAACCCTGCTATGCCGGGTTGCAATGCTCGGAATTGTGAAAAACCCCTGGATCGACAGTCGTTTCCCTGCTTTAATTTCATTTTTACTATAAATAGTAAGTTTTAATTTGATTATAACTCTTCATCCGTCGGACTTTAGGAGTTGCGCCCAACGTGAAAAGAGCTTAGAATAATTAGGAGAACAGTTTGGTGAAGCCAAATAGGACACTAACTATTTTTGGCCGAAAACCTTGCGCACTAGTAGACATCACGACCGTCTATAAATAGTAAGTTTACTATTTATAGTTAGTCGCGAATTCTAGGAGTTTTAGTTGTAGTTTGATTCTGATTTCTTTCCCATTGCTTAGTACCCCTATTTAAAGGGTTGTAAACTCGTTTTTATTCATCAATTAATCAATTTTGAATTTCTTAGAATTTATTTCTATTTTTCGCTTTCTTTCCTCGTGGATTCGAGAAGTCTCTATGAGGAGTCCAAAGAAGCTCCGTGGATTCGGAGTAGTTATCCTCATCACGTTCATCCCTGCGTCAATTGGTATTAAAGTGAGGAATCCCTCAAGCCAATGACAAACAATGAAGGTATGGATCAAAATCCTGTGGACGGTGATCCAAGGATTTGTTATCTTTCGGAAAGAATGGAAGCTTTCCACCGGGAGAGTCAGTTGACCATGCAAGGGCTACAGGCAACCCTCGACCGTCTTGCGGATGCTCTACTTTCACCCCAAGCCCTAGGTGGTGCTCCACCACCCATGGTGGCTCCACCACCCATGGTTGCTGTACGACGCAACCCCGATTTCCGTAGAGTATTACCAATGGCAAACCATAGGGCTACACCAGATGATTCAAGTTCTAGCGACAAGGACCTTAATGAGGGTTTTGCCCGACAACCAATCCATGGAGGCGATCACCTAGATCGTGCTGAAAGAGACGATCGAGGTAAGGCTGAACTTTCTAGTTTTAATGGTTTATTAGGTATAGAAGATTTCCTCGATTGGCTAGCCGAAGTAGAGAGATATTTTGATTATATGGACGTGCCAGATCATAAAAGGGTAAAATTGGTGGCGTTTAAGTTAAAATCTAGTACTTCTGCATGGTGGGAACAATTACAACTCTCACGAGCCCGTCAGAACAAGGTGCCCATCTCATCAAGGCCACGGATGAGACGTCTTCTTCGATCACAATTTCTCCCCAGTGATTATGAGCAAATATTATTCCAGCAATACCAAAATTTTTGACAAGGAAATCTAACTGTCACAGATTACACTGAAGAACTTCAGCGGTTGGCTACACGAACGATCTGTCAGAATCTGAGTCACAGAAGGTGGCACGATTTATAGGTGGGTTGCGACTAACAATTCAGGACCGAGTTCAGATGTACCTAGTTGGGACCATAAATGAAGCAATTCAATTGGTGGGTAGGGCAGAAACATAACTTGCAAGAGTTCCTGCTCGTCCCTATCCTTCAACTCGACCCCCCATGACGGGTCCCACGCAGGATCTAGTGCTAGCACGAGGAAAAGATCTAGTAGAAGAACGTCATCAACCTCCTACAATCGTAAACCGTGATACGGGGAGCGGCTCATCCAAACCTCAACGTGTAGCACCCATAACAGCAGGCCTGAGTAGGATTCCAAATTCTTATGCTCGGCCAAGGTCAAACAATTGTTACCGCTGTGGCCAGCCAGGCCACTTATCAAACACCTACCCTCAACGTCCCGCAGCACACTTGACTATAAACAAAGGGGGTACTGAAGATGAGGCTGCAGAAGAAGACCATGGCTATGATGAACATGAGCAAACCACTGAAGAAATAACAGGTAGCGAGGATCGTGGTGAATTTCTAGTTGTGAGGCGATTACTGTATACCCCACTAAAGGAATTACATCCACAGCGATACAATATATTTCGTACTCGGTGCACTATCAATGGAAAGGTCTGTGATGTGATCATAGATAGTGGTAGTAACGAGAACATCGTCTTAAGAGTGATGGTGGACAAGTTGCGGCTACCAACGACAAAACGTCCTTCCCCATACTCAATTGGCTAGATAAAAAAGGTGAATGAGACCAAGGTAACTGATAAATGCACTATCTCATTTTTAATTGGTAAAAATTATAAGGATCAGATACTTTGTGACGTGGTCAACATGGAAGCTTGTCACATGCTACTCGGTCGACCCTGACAGTCGGACCGTGATGCGACCCATCGGGGACGAGACAATGTTTACGTATTCATCAAGGATAGTCGAAAAATAATTCTTGCTTCTATGGCACCAGAGAACCACCCTGAAGCTTCTAAAGTGGAGGGGAGTTCCTTCTTGACCATTCGGGATTTCATAGAGGAATCCAAGGAAACCGGTGAGGTCTACGCTGTAGTAGTGAAGGGCGAGAAAGAAGAAACCTCAAATATCCCTCCAAGTTTAAGACTGTTACTAAACGAATTCAAAGAAGTCTGGCCTGAGGATTTTCCTGATGGATTGCCCCCCATGAGGGACATCCAACATCACATAGACCTCGTCCCTGGGGCTAGCCTGCCCAACCGCCCTCATTATCGATGAGTCTAAAGGAGTGTGAGATACTTCAGGGGCAAGTGGAGGAATTGATCCGTAAGGATCTCTTGAGAGAGAGCATGAGCCCATGTATCGTACCAACATTATTAACGCCAAAAAAAAAAGATGGAAGCTGACGCATGTGTGTCGACAGCTGGGCAATCAACAAAATTACCATCAAATATCGGTTCCCAATACCACGGTTGGACGACATGCTCGATATGCTAGAAGGGGCCAAGGTATTCTCTAAACTAGATCTAAGGAGCAGGTACCATCATATTCATATCCGACCCGTTGATGAGCGGAAAATGGCATTCAAGACCAAGGAAGGGTTGTATGAGTGGCTGGTCATGCCCTTCGGCCTATCAAACTCACCAAGTACTTTTATGTGTTTGATAAATCAAGTTCTAAAACCCTTCACTGGCCGATTTGTAGTAGTATATTTTGATGACATATTGATATATAGCAAGGATGAGGCGGAGCACAGGAAACATCTCAGGCAGGTGCTGCAGGTCCTACAAATTAACAAGTTGTACCTCAACTTAAAGAAGTGTAGTTTTTTAACTGACAGTCTATTGTTTTTAGGATTTGTTGTAACGTCCACATACATTCGTGTGGAAGATGAAAAGGTGCGAGCTATTAGAGAATGGCCGATCCCGACAAACATTCATGAGGTGAGGAGTTTTCATGGGTTGACAACTTTTTATCATCGATTTGTACGAGATTTTAGCATCATAGTCGTGCCTATAACAGATTGCATGAAAAAAGACCGTTCCAGTGGATCGATAAAGCTGACAAGAGCTTTCATGAGATCAAGCATCGTTTGTCTACAACACCGGTCTTGGTGCTTCCTAATTTCGACAAATTGTTTGAGGTTGAGTGTGATGCTTCATATGTCGGAATTGGGAGAGTATTATCACAGGAAGGCAGGCCGGTAGCCTTCTACAGCGAGAAGCTCAGCGAAGCCCGAAAGAAGTGGTCGACTTATGAGCTAGAGTTGTACGCAGTTGTTCAAGCGCTGCGACATTGGCGGCATTATCTAATTCAAAGAGAGTTTGTTCTGTACACTGACCATCAAGCATTAAAGTTTATTAACAGTCAGACTAACGTGAATCGTGTGCATGCTAGATGGGATGCGTTTTTACAGGAATTCACGTTCGTTCTTAAGCACAAGTCAGGGCAGCAGAACAAGGTGGCTGATGCACTTAGCCGTCGTGCATCACTACTTATTACGATGAGCAATAAGGTGATCGGCTTCGACTGTCTCAAGGAGCTGTATGCTGAGGATGAGGACTTCAAAGATTCTTCGGTGAAGTGCCAAGAAGGTCACCCCAGTGACCTTCATATATGAGACGATTTTCTATTCAAAGGGAATCAATTGTGCATTCCTCAAAGTTCTCTGAGGGAGCAAATTATTCAGGAGCTACATGGAGGTGGCCTTGGTGGACACCTTGGGCGAGACAAGACTCGAGCTCTTATGGAAGAGCGGTATTACTGGCCGCAATTAGTACATGATGTGGGAAAAGCTGTACAACGTTGTCATGTTTGTTAGACCTCTAAGGGGCAATCTCAGAATACGAGCCTCTACACCTCGTTCCCTGTGCCTGACGGTCCTTGGGAGAATTTATCACTGGATTTCGTGCTTGGTCTCCCACGGATACAACGCGGTATGGATTCGGTGTTCATGGTGGTAGATCGTTTCTCGAAGATGGCACACTTTATCCCATGCAGGAAAACCCTCGATGCAACACACGTGGAAAATCTATTCTTCAAGGAGGTTGTACGGCTACACGGGTTCCCCAAGACCATTATTCTGATTGTGACACAAAGTTCATTAGTCACTTTTGGCAGACTTTGTGGACTCGATTCGATACACGACTTTAATTCAACAGTGCTTACCACCCATAGACTGAATTTGTGAATCGCACGTTGGGAAACCTCCTTCGCTGTATTTCAGGAGAAAAATCGAAGCAATGGGATTTGACTTTGTCTCAAGCAGAGTTTGCATTCAACAACATGGTGAACTGCTCGACAGTGAAATCACCGTTCCAGATTATCTATGGATGAGTGCCTCGCCACACTCTGGACTTGGTCCCTCTGCCCAAGCACCCATGCACGAGCATTGCAGCAGAACATATGACAGACAAGATCATGGGCATCCATGCAGAAGTGTAGACCAAACTACATGCCTCAAACGAGAAGTACAAGGAACAAGCAGAGAAGCACCGGCGACAAAAAGTGTTCAAGATGGGCGACCGCGTTATGGTCCATCTGCGCAAAGATGTATTTCTGACCGGGACGTACAACAAGTTAAAAAATAAGAAGATTGAACCCATCTCAATCATTCGAAAGATCAATAACGACGCTTATGTTGTTGATCTTCCAGATGACATGGCGATCTCATGGACTTTCAACGTCGCAGACCTGACCGAGTATTATGAACCAGCGCAGGATGATAACTCGAGGACGAGTTCTTTTGAAGTGGAGGAGACTGATGTAGAGCTGGTCGCAGACAGTTTCATGGCCAAGATGGATCGGAAAAGGCCCGGTCGACGACAGAAGTGATCCGGACCGTCGAACCTTAGATCGAGCGTATCTCGCAATCCGGAATGAGTTAGCTGACGTAAAAGATATGATTTTAGGGTAGAACGAGCTACTTTAGCCAACCAACCTAGCTATGCGGGGTTGCAACGCTCGGAATTGCAAAAAAACCCTGGATTGACAGTCGTTTCCCTGCTTTAATTTCATTTTTACTATAAATAGTAAGTTTTAGTTTGATTATAACTCTTCATTCGTCGGGCTTTAGGAGTTGCGCCCAATGTGAAAAGAGCTTAAAATAATTAGGAGAATGGTTTGGTGAAGCCAAATAGGACACTTACTATTTTTGGCCAAAAACCTTGCGCACTAGTAGACATCACGACCGTCTATAAATAGCAAGTTTACTATTTATTGTAAGTCGCGGATTCTAGGAGTTTTAGTTGTAGTTTGATTCTGATTTCTTTCCCATTGCTTGGTACCCCTATTTAAAGGGTTGTGAACTTGTTTTTAGTCATCAATTAATCAATTTTGAATTTCTTAGAATTTATTTCTATTTTTCGCTTTCTTTCCTCGTGGATTCGAGAAGTCTCTGTGAGGAGTCCAGAGAAGCTCCGTGGATTCGGAGTAGTTATCCTCATCACGTTCATCCCTGCGTCAAGATCTGTCTTCCAATTCTGCTTGTCTATCAGTTGGTAAATGTCGTACATCCATCCAGGGACCTCCATTTGCCCTATCCCTGGATCATAAATATGGTATGCAATGCCATCGGCTTTCCAACGACCATTGATCCGGTTCTTCAAGATAATTGGGCCTTTGAGGTGAAATGGACTTTCCAAATCGAGGCAAGAGGTGAAAGGTGACAAATTGACAATTGGTGAACAAAGCCAAGAGATAAGCACCTCGAATTATACATAAACAGGCCAGCAGGCCCTTTCCTCTTTTTTATTATTAGATTCTATTGAATTGATATAAGAAAGGGGATCTCCTAATTTAAAAAGAAAAAGAAGGTGAGGCTTTAAGTTATACTGTTAAAATTGCCACCACGCAGAATGTTCCTTGCAAAAGCGTTCAAGCAAAAAAAGGGATTTTAAGCCATCCATTAGTGGATCCATTTACATCATCATGATCATGTTTAAAGGATAAAACTGAATTTCAAAAGAAATAAGGAAAAGGCACTCACTTAGAGATGGTTTGGTTGAGTTGGATATACCTCTTGATGGCTTGGATCCTGAGGTGAAGGGTCCACCTCTCTCTCTCATACTTGTTTTGATTATATCTAGAGAGGGAAAAAGGAAATTGATCTCTCTCTCTCTCTCTCGCACAAACCGGTTTTAACCAGAGCGGAGCTGGAGAGGGAAAAAGGAAATTAAGAGGGAACGTCAATGAGTTTTCATTTTCGAGCGGCGGAAAACTTTGGCACCCACGCAAGTCTCGGGCTAGGAACGTGCATGACTTTTGAGTGGCCACCGTGATGTATGTGTCGTATCTACACCGTCAATCCATATATATATATATATATATATATATATATATATATCATTTTAGGGTATTAGCCTAAAAATGATGTGGATCCAAGGCCGAAGTCGACTACACAATCGGGATTAAGGTTCAAGTGGACTATATAATCGGGATTAAATTCTTACCGTTGAAAACTTCCTGTGGCCCACGGAAGCTTTAGATGGAGCTAATGTTTGTGTTTTATCTTATTATTGGTTCATGTAACTTTATGAATATATTGGATAGAAAATAAATATGATGGTGGGCCTGTAAAAGTTTCAATGGTGAGAATCGTTATCACTGTTGCTTCCTATGCTGTGGTCCATTTGAGCCTTGGTTTGCCTATTTTTTAGTCCTGGACGTTTAAATTATACGAAAAATTAGATGAGTGTCAAATCAAACATGCCAAATCAAACATGTAGTGTCATTGCTGACTGGATATGGCAAGGGTGCAATCCGCGTCCTTTCGAAATTCTACCGCTTAAAAAGCGAGCCGTTTACCTTGCAGCAGATTCCCGTGATGGCCTTCCGCACCAACGCACGAAGTTTCTGTTCTCCAAACCTAGGTGGAGCCCATCGTGATGTTCCGGAGAAATCTTCCCCTTCCTTCTATTTTGTGAGATAATTTTGAGACTCGCTACCAAAAATAAAAAGGATCCAAGACTCAATTGGCCACACTAAAGGAAAAGGTAGGTAGGGAAATTCCTACCGTTAAAACCTCCCTGGAGTTTAACATGCCATCTGTACCTTTCATAACATCATTCCTGCTTAAATGAACTAAAAACACAAACACTATCTTGATTCAAAACTTATGTGGCCCCACAAATATTTAAATTGTGGACATCCAGTCCCCACGTTTTAGGCACACTTCAGTATTGGATCTAGCTCATTTTTTTGACCCATGTCCTGACATGATCTCAAAAAAATAGATAAATTGGGTGGATTTCTCACAAACATCAGGGTGGACTCCACATGGGTCCTAGCTAAGGATCTTCGTGCTTTGGTAGGAAATCCGGGAAACCAGTGGCAGTCGATTGCGTAACTGTGTAGAAACTCAGTACACGTACTGAATAAACTCTATGGGTCCACATGATTTATATATTTTATCCACTCCTTTCTTCCATTTTACCAGATAAATCAAGGGTCTGAGCCCAAAAATAAAGCATATCTAAAGCCTAAATGGACCACACCATAGGAAATAGTGTGAATTAAAAATCTTACATCGAACTCTCTGAGGGACGCAGACGTTTTGGATCAATATTATATTTGTGTTTTCCGTTTCATCCATGTTTTTTTAATCTTATTAACAGGTTGGATGATAAATAAAAATCACTGTGGGCCAGCAAGGTTTCAACGGTGGAAATCATTTTTCCCACCGTTTCCTGTGGTATGGTCTACTTCAGCCAACCACTTAAATGAGCTGGGAAAACCGATGGACGGCGTGGATAAAGTATATATATCATGGTCCACATAGCACCGGCCACTAGCCACCGTGACTAGCCAAACCGCGTCCAGATTAGGTGGCGTACCCCGCCCACACAGGGCTCTGTGGAAACACCGACACCGAAGTCAGATATGAACCAAAAAATGAGGCAGGTCCAACTTGAGGACACAAAGTGGGGATTTACATTAAAAGCTTCTTGGGAGCCAGAAAAGTTTCGGATCAAGCTGATATTTACGTTTTCACTTCATCCACGTCTACGAGACCTTATGAATAGGTTTTATGGTAAAAAAAATATCACGTGGGCCCTTAGAAATATTTTAACAGTGGGTGTCATATCATTGCAGATTCCCTTGTGTTATTAGTTCAAATCCAACCGGTCCATAAAACCGTTTTTGATTCGTCCGGGCGGGGGTAGGACGCAATCCGCGTCCAGATTAGGTGGCGTACACACTAGGAAACACCGACACCGAAGTCAGATTGCGTACTTAGGACGCGGATTTACTCCAAAAGGAGTTCCTGCGCTGGGATGTGAGGTGGGGTCCAACATGATGTTTATTAGAAATCCAACCGGTCCATCCGTTTTTGATCTCCTTATAGGACATGTGGC
This sequence comes from Magnolia changhungtana, assembly GCA_030180095.1. Classification (NCBI taxonomy): domain Eukaryota; kingdom Viridiplantae; phylum Streptophyta; class Magnoliopsida; order Magnoliales; family Magnoliaceae; genus Magnolia; species Magnolia changhungtana. The sequence continues at coordinate 4,809,344 of JASAUF010000511.1, forward strand.
CAAAAATGAGAAGGATCCAATACTCGAGTAGGCCATATGAGATGAAACAGTGGTGAAAGGAATTCCTACCATTGAAACCTTCCTAGGCTCCACCTTGATGTTTATATACCATCCAAACAATTAGTAAGGTCATTTTCATTGGGAAGAAGTGAAAATACCAAAAAAACTTTTGTAGCCATACAAATGTTTCAACGGTGGTCACTAAATCTCCGTTATTTCCTCTCATGTGGCCATTTTAACCGCATATTCTAAAATGAGCTCTAAAAACGGATGGACGGAGAGGCTTTCCCACAAACATCGCAATGGCCACACCCAGGTTCCTTGCGCGGGAACTTCCCGGGAAAACCGCAATCCTCGTACCGAGAGGACGCGGATTGTACGAGGATTGCGTCCTACCCCCGTGGAGCCCACGTGATGTACGCGGATTGCGTCCTACCCCTGTGGAGCCCGCCGTAATTTAAGTGTTCTATCAATGCCGTTCATCGTTTTTCTCGTATCATTTTAAGATATTATTTTTAAAATGAGGCAGGTTCAAGTCTTAACTGGACCACAAAGTGGGGATTGAATGTCCACCATTAAAAAGTTCTTAAGAGCTGGAGAAGTTTCATATCGAGCTTATATTTGTTTTTTCACTTCATCCACGTCTAGATGATCTTATTAATAGGTTGGATGGTAAAAAACCATTACAGTGACCATTTGAAAGGTTTCAACAGTGGGTGTCATTATCACTGCATCTTCCTTTGGTGTGGTCCACTGGAGCTGTGGACCTGCCTCATTTTTAGGATAATAAATTAAAATAATCTGATAAAAGGGTTGAACGGTGTGTATAATGCACTTACATCACGGTGGGCCCTACAGAACACTGCCCGCCCGGATAACGGGGTAGGACGCATCCGCGTCCGTACTGAGATACTCGGCACGCTCTTATCGGACGCCGATTTCCTGCGGATTTCCTGCCAAACCCTTTTGCAGGAAGTTCCTACGCTGGAAACTAAAGTGGGGCCCACCGAAAATGAGATGATATATATCTAGAGTGGACCACACAGATCAGAGATACAATTATTTCATGGTGGATCGCCATATCTATAATAAAGATTCGACAATTTAAGATTATTTTAATCTCATTCTTTTAATTTTGAAAAGGAGATATGGTAATATGATTCACATCCAGCAGATGTATGTGAACTTCTTACATACACTCTCCTTTTTCCTGCCAACGTGTCACGTGTGTAGAGCACGTGATACATAAAATAGGTGGGCCACGATCACTTAGTACGAAAATAAGGCTTATCGGCTTACCGGGCTGGGACATGTGTCGTACAGTCCATTGCCCAATGATTTTGACCTTTCATACAGCTCAATGGCCGGATCGGCCTGATTTCATATCAGGTGATTGCCGTGGTATGGTCCACAATTTTGAACGGGTTGGATATTCTACACATGTTGCATGTGAGCTGGAAGGAGTGGCCATATTGAAGGTTAACATACATGCTCTTAATGTTATCATGTTCACCACAGGAGACAATGGTGATTGACCGTTAAAAATTTCTTGTGGGCCCCAAAAGTTTTAGAGCAAGCTGATATTTATTTTATTCCCCTTTCATCCATGTCTGGCTCCTTATCAACGGGCTGGATGGAAAATAAACATTACAATGCGCCATAGGAAGTTTTTAACGGTGGCCGTTCAATTACCACCCTTTCCTATGTTGTGGTCCACATAAGATTTGGATTTGCTTCATTTCTGTGGACATTCACCACAAGACCATTAATTACGTCTCTAATGACCACCATAAGACCGCTAATGACCGTCTCTCATGTAGACGGTCTTTGACTGTCTCCGATAACGACTATAAGACTGCTAAGGACCGTCTCTAATGCCGACGGTTTTTGATTGCTATATGACCGCTAATGACCGTCTCAAATGCAGACAGTCTTTGATTGTCTCTGATAAATGAATATAAGACAGCTCAAGACCATCTCTAATGCAGACGGTCTTTGACCATCTCAGATGACCGTTATAGTACCGCTAATGACCGTCTCAAATGTAGATGGTGTTTGACCATCTCAGATAAATGAATATAAGACAGTTAAGGACCGTCTTTAATTCTAAACGATCGATAGTCGTCTTTTCTCTGAAGTTATCGACGGATTCTGTATGGCCCGTATCCTTGTCTGTACCGTTCCGTAGATCCGCGCGATCTTTCCCATTGAATTTCGGTAACCCGTGACCTATAATCGACGTTTGCATATGACCCTAAGTTGTATCCCGTATATTTGAGTCGGCTTAATCTGAGACTTGTACCATTGCGACCGCACCGTCGCTGCAATTCCAACGCCGTGTCTTGCATACCGATTCGATACCCTGGCCAGGAGATGTGGGTTCGCGTTTATTTCGAAGAAGCGCCACGCATTTGCGAATCTAAGAGAATTTCTACAACCCATCCTATCAATTAATTAATCAATCAATCAATCAAAATACACAACCCATGCTTTCTTTCTCCCCAAGATAAGCAACCTATCCTAAGTCAACTCTCAAGTCAAATACATCTATCACTCATACTCATCACCTCTCTTACAACCACCCTTTCTTTTTCTTTCTCTTCACATTCTCCAAGAAACCAAAGAGGTGCACATCCAAGCACTTCTAAGGAGAGAAAAGTGTGTTGTGTGTGGCCCACTTCCTATCCCAAGATCCATCATCCTAGCCCTTCAATTCTCATCATCTTACATCAAAGTGAGACACAAGGAGTTTGGCGTTTTATCGGACCAAGAAGATCGAACGGTAGGTGTTTTATAGTCCTAGATTTCATGTTTTGATGATGGGCTAAGTAGGTCCTACCGATTGATGGTATGGATCTTGCTTTGGATCCTAGGAGTAGCCGATGGCCCACCATGATTCACATGATCATTTCATGATGGGGCCATTCTCCATGGACCCCATTATGATGTTTACTTTCTAGTTTGAAAGGGGTCATCTAGAACTTCCATTTTGGTGAAGAAGGAATCTCCACCATTAATCTTGATTTGGTGGGCCCACATGTATTGGGACTCACTTGATGTATGATTGAAATGCATGGAAAGGGATGGCTCATAGTGGTGGGGCCCTCTCTCTCTCTCTCTCTCTCTCTCTCTCTCTCTCTCTCTCTCTCTCTCTCTCTCTCTCTCCCCTTCCCATATGTTGTGGCCCACCTTGTGATATGTTTCATATCCATGATGTCCACCTAGTGGGCCCACCTAGCAGTCCATTTAGGCGGGCCTAATTGGAGGAAATACACAAATATCCACTTTATCCAAGGCTAGTCGGTCCCACACGTGTGGACCCACCCCAATGTGAAGTACATAGTGCCATGTGGGGCCCTACCTCGCTGGAGGTAATCCATTCTGTCTAACGTCCAACCTCCCTGGACACTGGAGGTTGGAAAGTAAAACAGAAATATCAACTTGATTAAAAAATTTTAAGTGGGCGCTCATGCAGGCCCCAGCTTGATGTATGGATATAATCCATGCCATCCATCCTACCTCTCAGCTCATTTTAGGCATTGAGCGAAAAAATGAGGCCAATCTGAATATCTGGCAGGCTGTATCATAGAAAACAGCGATATTGACTGTTAAAAGCTGTTAGGACCCACTTTGATGTTTCCACACACCAAAACATGTTGAATATTGGGCTTATTTGGTCTGTCATGAGCCATAGGATCCAATGGATGGAGTGGATCCTCCTGATGCGGGCCCTACCTAGGAAAATCCTCAAGAAAATGAAATAAAAATAATAAAATCATAAAATCATGTGCAAGCAGTAATCGCTGCTGCATCTTGCTTGTCCGAGGACGGCAAAGAAGATCTCTCGTCACTTGCCGAGTGGAGAGGCAGGGACCACGAGTCCCAACCGCAGGCCTCACCGTGATGTGTGTTGAACATCAGAACCGTGCATTTGATGGGGCCCCTTTAGACATTGGGGCACCCCAAAAATCCAGCCGTACACAAAGCTCAGGTGATCCACGTCACAGGAAACAATGGTGGATTGAACGTCTGCCATTGAAACTTCTTTGGTCCAGAAGTTTTGAATAAATATAAAATTTATTTATTTATTTTTATTAGGTCTGTGTGACCTTATCAACTGTTAGGATGGAAAATAAACGTTATGGTGGGCCCCATGTGGGACCCACCTGTGATGGGATCGGATTGGTAGGTGTACCACATAGTAGCCCTATAGCTGCTGTGATGTAGCAGGATATGTGGAGCCCACCTTAATGACGTGTGCACTCGATTTGTGGGGTCCCCTTTGAGGTATGTGTTGTATCCAAACCGTCCATCCAATTAGCAAGACCGTCTTAGGCTTAAGACTAAAAATGAGGTAGATGTATCAAGTGGACGACACCACAGAAAACAGTGGAGAGATGAACGCCTGCCATCGAAGTCCTTTTTGGACCACAATTGTCTTGGATTAAATTGATATTTGTTCTTCCTCCCAACCAGGTCTTTGTGACCTTACTAACAGATTACATGGAAAATAAACGTGATGGTGGGCCCTGGAATTTTTATAACGGTGAAAAATCATTATCTCCACTGCTATTTGTTGTATGGTCCAAATGATCTTTCGATACGATTTATTCCTTTGGAAATGCTCTAGAATGATCTCCAACTGGGTTGTGGCCCATTGCAATGTATATAAGGCCCGTTGTTGCGGCCCATTGATGCAGCCCACTTGATGTATATGAGGCCCATGTGATGCGGCCCATTTGATGTATTTGAGGCCCATGGGTTAAGGCCCAATGGAATGTATATAAGGTCCATTGTAATGTGTGATTCCACCATGGTGTATGTAATGATGTTTATGGTGGGTCATGCCTTAGGAGCAATGATAGTTTGACGTCCACATCATAAGAATAATGTTGGTTAAATGTCCACATTATGACTCTCCCTAAGGCCCATTGATAGGCTCATACTTGTTATGTGTAGGCCGTCTAGGTCAATCTTCATTATGAGGATAGTTCATCACCATATAACATGCTTAGTATAATTCCATGACTCATGTCATACGCATCATATGTATGCTTGATATGAGTAGTGACTGATCATAACATATGCCATTAGGCAGATTATTTATGAGACTAACTGATAGGAGTTACCCATATGAGCGCGCGGTACGCGAATGATTGCTATATGACTGGACGGTGTGACTCATATATCTTGCATATGTGTGACATGATCATTGTTTGCCCTAGCGATATTAGGGTCGTGGCCTCCATAGGCACATCATGGATGGCCGGATTGGATACTGAAAATATTGGCTCTAACACTGTGGGCACATAGGATGTCCTCAGGTGAAAATCTCAGAACCTTTTTGGTACCAAGAAATGCTCCAACGTTTAAACCGTGTGGATACACGAGCACACGAGTGCTGAATACCAGTAGGCCGCGTCTCCCACTGTGTCGAGGTCGGTTGGAAGGGGGTGTGGCCTTATCCGCCTGAGTGAGGGAGTTGTAAGCTAGACTGATTTTGACCAGCTCACAAATGGGTCAGCTATCGACGAGCCGGGTAGGTATTGGCAGACTACTGGTCAGGCGGATAGTGTGGTCTCTTCCACTCGCTAGGCTGTGCGGCTAGGGAGGTAGCAATCAGTATGGAGTGTACTAGACCCTGGTGATATCCCAGAAGGGAACTGTACTGATATATATACTTGATGAGAACAGACATGCTTGCATTACATCTTGCATATGACATTCGGCTACATAGGCCTCGCATCGCATGGCCTTGATATGACTGATAGCATTCATGCCTTGCATCGCACAGCCTTGGTACTAGCGATAGTATTCATGGACTTACCAGCATATTTTCGCATTTCTTTGATACTCATACTTGGCACTCGCCTTGTGCACACACTTACACCACCCTCTAAGCTTATGCATGACCATTATGTGCAGGTGACGTTGGATCGCAGCAGCGCTAAGGCAGGAGTGCGCATCAGATTATTTTAGAGCCTTTTGATCACCTTGTATTTCCCTTTCTGCATTGTACTTAAAGTTTTTGATATTGTGAATATGTGGTGATGTTGTTTTGTGACTTGGTTATGTTTATGGTTATGCTCAATTACAAAAAAAATCATACTGAAAATCCTCCTTGTACGATCCCAGGATCAGAAATCTGGCATATGAGTGCCGGGAGCCAAGAATGGGGCACTATGGAGGCTGTCGGCGCCGGATTCGACGATCGTGAATTTTGTGGACCTGTTTTCCGAGTTTAGGGTGTGACAGAAGTTGGTATCAGAGCATAACTTGGGAATACCTGAGATCACATCACATATCTACTATGAACTTAGAATGAATAGGTCTCGAGTCCGAATGACTTAGCAACTTTCCAACATAGACCCTTAATGTTTATGCCTTCAAGAATTCTCAAGGCTGATAGGCCATTGATCCTCCCTGTAGGACATGCCACCTAGGAGAGCGATTCCCGCTCCCTCGTGTGAGCCTGGCGCAGCCCCGACATCACCTATGACTGCAGAGCATCTTCAGTAGATGCTGTAGATGATGACCGCTATCCTTCAGGGGCAGGGCGGGCGGCCCGTTGTTACGCCAGCCCAGGCAGAGCAGGAGCGCCCGAGCTCCCTTCTCAAAGACTTCTGACCACACGATTCCCCGCGCTTACAGGGCGTGTCAGACCCTACTGCAGCAGAGATATGGCACTCCGTGTTTGAGAAGATTTTTGACACTATGAGATGTACAACCCAAAAGCGAGTCCCATTAGCTGTATTTCTTCTCCAGGGCGAGACTCAGCACTGGTGGGCATCAGTCACCTGAGTGGCAGTGGCCGATTTCGAGTCGACCTTGGAGGACTTTGTAGACCGGTTTGACCAGAAGTTCTTTCCTGAGCACGTTCGACAGTAGCATGCATTAAAGTTTGAGACCTTGGTATAGGGAGACATGTCTATGTCGCAGTATGAGGCACGTTTCGTCGATTTATCGAGGTTCGCTACATATCTTATCGATGATGAGGGGCTGAAGGCCCGCCGTTTTAAGAACAACTTACGTCCTGCCCTCAAGAGCCATGTGATCGGACACATGCTTCTGACGCTTGAGCAAATTGTGCAGATGCCTAGGTCTACGAGGCAAATTAGGCTGGTTTGCAGAGGGCCCATGACTAGAGAGGAGACTGGAAGAGGAATGCGCCATCCGGTAGCTCCCAGCAGCAGCAACATCATCCACAGCAACGACGCATAACCCACCCAGCATTCTGAGCACCAGTGGCACCTCCAGCGCCACTTCTGGGACCGTTCCCAGGTACTTGCTTTGGATGCGGTAGGACAAAATATCGTAAGCACGAGTGTCCCCATCCGCAGTAGCAGCCGAGGGCACCGTATCAGCCTCTGCGACAGCCCCCACAATAGCAGTAGCGACCGCAGTATTAGCCTCCTAGACCTCCCCGCAAAGTGCGCAGGCGACAGATCGAGGCGCCACAATAGCAATACAACAGCAGAGACCTCGAGAGGGGACATGCACTCCTGTTGACGGACCTGGCAGATTTTATGCCGCCCAACATGACCCTCAGTCATCAGGAGGGGTCGTCGAGGGTACTCTCCCTGTTTTTGTATGCATTGCACGTGTATTGTTTGATTATAACGCATCACATTCCTTTGTGGCTGATGATTTCTACCGAGCGACCAGTTTGCTGTTGGAGTCTGCTAATGAGGGTTTGTCGATGTCGACGCCTTTGGGGAAGGCTGCCGTGATAGACCGATTTTGTTCGTCTTGCCCCATTATGATTGGGGATATCTTTTTGCCTGCTAATTTATTCGTATTGCCGATGTCCGAGTTTGATGTCATCCTGGGTATGGATTAGTTCACCGAGTACCATGCCATATTGGACTGTTCCGCGAGGACAGTCACGTTCTGTATACCTGGCGTGCCAGAGTTCCAGTTTGTTGCCGAGCCCAGATGAGAGAAGCTTTCCTGCCTATTGACGTGTATCGTTGAGGAGTCAGTTGCTTTAAATATCGACCAACTGTCGGTCGTTTGTGGTTTTCCCGATATGTTTCAGGAGATTCCGAGGTTACCATCTTGTCGACACACAGAGTTCTAGATTGATCTCATGCCTGGAACAACGTTTATTTCGAAGGCCCCGTATCGTATGGCACCATTGGAGTTGTGGAAACTGCAGAAGCAGTTGGACGAGTTGCACGAACTAGGTTTTATCCATCTTAGCAGTTCATCGTGGGGAGCACCGGTACTCTTCGTGAAGAATAAGGATGGCTCATTGAGGCTTTACGTAGATTACTGCGAGCTCAACAAGGTCACAATCAATAACAAGTACCAGCTCCCGAAGATCGATTATCTATTTGATCAGCTGCAAGAGGCACAGTTCTTTTCGAAGATAGACTTGCGGTCCGGTTATCATTAGGTTCGGGTCCAAGATGAGGATATCTCGAAGACAGCCTTCAGGACTCGCTATGGTCATTTTGAGTTCCACGTCATGTCCTTCGGACTGACCAATGCGCCCGCAATATTCATGCAGTTGATGAAGGAGGTCTTCCGTCCAAATCTCAACTAGTTTGTTGTGGTGTTCATCAATGATATTCTGATATATTTTAGGACCCGTGAGGAGCATGAGCGACATCTAAAGATTATCTTGCAGATCCTCCGTGTTCACCAGCTTTATGCGAAGCTGGAAAAGTACAAGTTCTGGCAGGATGAGGTAAAATTCCTCAGTCATGTGATGATGAGGCAGGACGTCGCAGTGGACCCCTCGAAGATTGATGTCATGCGTTAGTGGGGCCAGCCCATGAAAGCGTCCGAGATCCGTAGTTTCCTTGGTTTGGTAGGCTACTACCGACGTTTCATTGAGGGATTCTCTCGTATTACAGCCCCGTTGATTAGGTTAACCCAGAAGGGTGTCGAGTTCATTTGGAGCGACGCTTGTGAGCTGGTGTAACAGCCCAGATTTTTGCCAACCTGGAATTAGACGTCCTTAGGCAATGGGCCACTCCTAACACTTTATTAACTTGTCAGAACTGAATCCCACAGTCTAAAATCGCTTCCAAACCCATTTCCTTCACAAATCCAACCCTTCACCACCTTGTTCTTTCAATTTTTCTAAGTACTTTCACCCTAGACACTATCTTAAACTAGCTAAGTAGTATAACTTGGATCACTTTATATGCAAACTACAAAGGCCTAAGTACCACCTCAGACAGAAATCTTATAGGACTAAATCCTTTAGAAATGAGACAAAGTAACTAAGTGCAAAACTAGATTAGCTTCGAAATCCGCTAGAATCGCTTTAAATACGATCTGCAAGACCCAAAACTTACAGAATCATTAACGCTAGGTTACCCTAAAATCTAGGATCAATCTCATTACTCGGCTGCTCTCGGGAGGATCCCGAAACTCCGTATCAGATCTGAACCTCACGTCAGAAGTCCGAATAACACGAAGTTAAGGAAATAGGATCGCCTCGCTGGGCTTGACAACCATCTCAGAAATCAAATCCAGATAGTGTCCCACGGCTGTTCGCTTGAGTCCGGAGCGAGAGAGTGTGAAAACACATGTCTCTTTACAAAATAAATATCTTGAATAGTAATCTGAGACTTGTCGCTTGCGGGTCAGTATTAAGCAACCTGACCGTCAGAATCAGACCAAATTACACCCTCGGATCAGGAAAAATTTCATAAACATATCCATGTACTCGGAGTCTCCAATCGAGTTCCACTAACCGTTGAACTGAAACTGGTCCACCATTTACGATCTGAGAATCCGATCGAAATGAAAACGTAACTCCACCTAGATCCACAGTCAGTGAGCTTAAGTCCGACCTTTGGCTCAAGGGGGGGCTCCGAAAATGCTCCGTTGAACTGAAACAGATGCCCTTTGGATAAAACCCAAGTATACCTTGACTTTAAGTCTATTTTAGTGAGATTTTAGGCTATATAAGGACCTTAGAAACCTCTCTCTCACAGCCATACGAATTTGAGAGAAAACCTAGGAGAGAGAGAGAGAGAGAGAGAGAAAGTGTGGGAGATGTGGGAGAATCTCCCTGCCATGTTTTCCTGCCGCTCCACGAGCTTCATCACCCCGTTCTAATCGCTTTCTCGGCAATTTCAGCTCCGTTTTTAGGTAAGAAACCCTAACCATAATCTGTTTTGGGGTTGTATAGGTTGTAGGTTATGAAATAGATAACCTATTTCATTCTATAGGTTACCAAACTGTCGTATGCAGAAACTTAGCAATTCTATCGACTCCGTTTCGATTCTACGATAAAATGTGCGGACTTTAGGTGTATAGGTTATGGTTTTCAATGCTTTCAATGTCAGATAATGATAGATTCATGATCTGCATGCAATTGCACATGTACAAAGTGCTTTCTGTTTTCTGTTTCGATTAAAGATGTAGATTATGGAATTTTACATATTCTAGGTATTCGTAGAAAATACCGTATACGTATAAATTTTGGAAATGTATTTGGCATGATTATTTGTTGTATGAATATACGATATATGGATAAAATACTTATTTGGCGAAAGGATTCGCCCAAATACATGTTTTACGAATATACACTATGTATGTAGAAATACCGTATTGTAGAAAGTACCGTATACATATATATTTTAGAGATGTATTTGCCATGATTATTTTTTATATAAATATATTATATATGCGTAATATACTCGCTTGGCGAAAGGACTCGCCCTAATACATGTTTGCTAATATACACTATGTATGTTGTAATAGTGTATTCTAAGTGTTTGTGAAAATGCTTGTGAGAGTAAGTGTTTGGATGATGGTGCCTTAGGTAGGTGTTGAGATGGGATTCTCAACTACCTTAAAGACATGTATGATTTCCTCCATGAGGTTGTTCACTTTAACCACTTATTTATGAAATATATGTATTTGTATTCCTGTTTATATAGTGCTACATAACATGCTTTATAACCTGCTTCATAATATGTTTTATGATATGCTTGTTAACATGCTCAACTGATTGTATGATTTTATTTATGTGATGCGTATGTTTAAATTCATGTTTATGTTGTATGATCCGTCATGGGTGATGGGGGAGTGATGTAACGAATGCGTGTAACAACCCTGGCAGCCCTAAACGGATAATACCAGACTTTGATTGTATGATTTGAATCTTGATCCATTACTGCTTTATCTATCTGCCATTGATTGTGTTTGGGGCTATGATTATAGTCCAGACAATCGGTACCATAATTGAATTTGTGGCTGTGATTCATTTTCCACGTGAGATGTGTTCGACGAACTCGAGTCGTACTTCAGTTGGCGATAGTGGTTGGCCACGCGAAGTGCTTATGCGCTTCATGTCATCCAACTTGTCGTGCGCTCGAGCTAGCCGAGCTCATCACGTAACCCGATTTGTCTAATGTATGTTCACCATGTTCACCATGAACCTAGGGTACCAAACTTACCAGTGAAATCTCGTTAACCATGGTACCTCGATCCGCTAAAACTCATGAGCCGGGCATGGTAGTATGGGACACCGTGGTCGAGCTGTCGGCCTACGCTAGGGCCACGTGCCTCCCCGTAGTGACCATTGAGCAACCAAACTCGTGAGTCGAATACGGTGGTATGGGACACTGTATTCGAGCTGTCGACACCTACGGCGAGAGCCGAGTACGGTGAGACCTGTATTCGTGCTGACGGGCGACGAGTCCTTCGTAGTGTCTTCGAGTAGACTCTAAAGTCTGTGATTGGCGATGAGCCCTTCGCAGCAACTAGAGCATGAGTTGAGCCGAGTACGGTGAGACCTGTATTCGAGCTGACGGCCCGCGATTGAGCCGAGTATGGTGAGACCTGTATTCGAGCTGACGCCAGCAATTGAGCCGCATACGATGAGATCTCGTATCCGTCTTGACGGGTGACGAGCCCTTTGCGATGCCTTCGCGATGCCTCTCGAACCATAATATCGTATGAGATTAACTAGGATTGACGACCCTATAATGGATCATGTTTGGGAATAATACAAGGGAGGTACCTTAGTTTCCCAATACTGCTGTTTGAAATGAACTAATAACTACTCGGTAATCATGCTCATCATCGCACCCATGTGCCTAGTAGATGTGGAGCACTGAGGGAGGTATACATCCGCGAACGTAAGATGATGTCGCATGAGGGTGGTTTGACAAGGGCATTCATCATGTCATTTCATACTTGCATTTATAAGAGTACTTAGGAGTGTTTGATTTTACTGCTTTATCATTACTGCTTGACTGAATTGATAACAGGTTAACTTATGCTCTACTGTTCCATTGAGTTGATCACTCACTCCCACTTTATGGGACGATATTGTACACACCAACTAGATTTGTTGAGTTTCAGGTGATGGCGATGCTTATGAAGCAGAGCTGGACTACTACTATGATGTTGAGGAGGAGTTCTCCTACATGTAACTCTCTGATAGGTCTATGAAGGCCTGGTATTGTATTGACGGGGCTATAGTACTTAGGATAGAAGACATTACACTTCCTCACATTTGGTAAATTTTAGAATTGTACTTGTAATTATTTAACCTAGTAACTTTATCACACTCTGGAGACTCACCATAGTTTTTATATTTTATATGTCTATCACAGTCTTCCGCTTGAAATTTAACTGTCTCTGGAGTATGATATACTGTTTTGGCTTAATCTCACTCATGTTCAATGCACGAATACAGTCAACATTCAATCATCATTCATTTTGTTACATAAGTGATGTTCAGGAACTCGGGAGTTGAGTTTATGCTCGACCCCTGATTTTCGGGATGTTACAGCTAGCATTTGTGGAGCTGAAGGACCGCCTCACGTCCGCTCTTGTCCTCACTCTTCCCTCTAGAAGTGATGGATTTGTTGTATTTACTGATGCCTCGCGAGTTAGCTTGGGTGCTGTCCTGATGCAGTATGGGAAGCTGGTGGCTTATGCGTCTCACCAGCTCACGCATGATTTGAATCTGGCAACATGATTTAGACCGAGAGAAGAGCTCAAGGTCCATAAGCTGAACTACCTCACGCATGATTTGGATCTGGCAGTAGTTATCTTCGCCCTGAAGGTGTGGAGGCACTATATCTATGGGGTGAGGTTCGAGCTCTTCTCTGACCACAAGATCTTAAAGTATCTGTTCTCTCGGTCCAAGTTGAACATGAGGCAGAGGCGTTGGATGGAGCTCCTGAAGAACTATGATTTTGATCTTCAATACCACCCGGGCAAAGCGAACGTGGTAGCGAATGCTCTCAACCATCAGTCACGAGGCCTAGTGGCGCACATGATGATTCAGGAGTAGAAGATGCTTGAGGATGTGTCAGCATTTGACATCGAGATCGGCTTCCAGTCTTCTATTGTGCAGTTATCGAGCTTGTCGATTCAACCCTTTCTTATCACAAAGGTGATTGAGGCTCGACAGGCAGATGAGTCAGTGTAGAGCTATTAGGCAGAAGCAACATCTAAGAGTCAGTCAGATTGGCAGATTGGTTCTGATGGTGGACTTCGCTCCAAAGGCAGATTATGTGTCCATGATATTCCTGAGTTGCGAATAGATCTTATGACCGAAGCACATTGATCGCGGTTCTCTATCCACCCTGGCTCGACGAAGATGTATTGCGATATGAGGCGTCAGTATTTTTGGGCAGGGAAGAAACGCCAGATAGCCAGTTTTGTAGCCAAGTGTGACACTTGTCAAGGCCAATCATCAGAGACCCCTGGGTCCCTTGCAGCCGTTAAGCGTTCTGTTATGAAAGTGGGAGCACGTATCCACCGATTTTATCATGGGTTTGTCAAGGACTCAGCGCAGTCACGACACCATCTAGGTTGTCGTTGATCGTCTAATGAAGTCGGTGCATTTTCTTGCGATTCGTAGACCTAGACTTTGGACCTGTGTAACGCCCCGGATTTTTGCCAACCTGGGATTAGACGTCCTTAGGCAATGGGTCAATCTTAACACAGGTTTAACTTCTTAAACGCTCAATTAAAGTCTCAAATCGTTCCTTAAATCATTTTCTTCACAAATCCCACCCTTCACTACCTTGTGCTTTCATTTTTTCAAAGCACCTTCGCCCTAGACACTATCTTAAACTAGCTAAGTAGTATAACTTGGATCACTTTATATACAAACTACAATGGACTAAGTTCCACCTCAGACGAAAATCACTTAGGATTAAATCCTTTAGAAATTGACAAAGTGAACTAGGTGTTAAACTAGATTAGCCATGAAATCCATTTGAATCGCTTTAAATACGATCTGCAAGACCCAAAACTTGCAGAATCATTGACGCTAGGTTACCCTAAAGTTTAGAACCAAACTCATTTCCCGTCTGCTCTCGGGAATGAAACGAAACTTCGGATTAGGTCTAGATCGCACATCGGGAGTCCGATTAACCCGAAGCTAAGGAACTAGGACCGCCCCACTGGGCTTAACAATCATCTCAAAAATCAGCTTTATCCGATGTCCCACGGTCATTCGTTTCGAATCGGAGCGAGGTAGTGTGAAAAACACTATTCACATGCCAAAATAAATATCTGGAATAGTGATCTGGCATCGTTCGTTGACGCGTCGAAGATAAGCAACCGACCGAGAATCGGACCAAATTACACCCTCGATTAAGAAAAATTTCAGAACATTTACATGTACTTGGAATTTCGATCGTGGCCCACCGACCCCGAATCGAAAGTGGTCCGCCACGTGCGATCCGGGAATCCAATCGAGTCAAAAACGTAATCCCACGTAGATCCATCGATGGTGAGCTTAAGTCCGACGTTTGGTTCAAAGAGGGCCACGTAACTTCCCTTTTGTGGTGAAAAGCGACGAATATCCTATATAAAAGTACCCTTGAACCTAAGTCTAATTTCGGAATGTTTTAGGCTATATAAGGGCCTTAGAGCACCCTCTCTCACAGCCATACGAATTTGAGTTTTGGGAGAGAGAAAAGAGAGAGAAAAGAGAGAGAAAAACTTGGAGATCGTTGCCGATCTTCCTCCTCCTGCTTTGGCTTGTTACACGGCTTACACCGCCTTATTCTAGGCGTTTACCCGGCGTATTCCACCCCATTTGAAGGTAAGAAACCCTAACCCTAGGTCTGATTTGATGTGGAATCGAGGTAGGATGTGTACCGACTAACCGATTCCGCTCTTTAGGCTAGAAATCGCTCGTAGACGGAAGTTCTACTACCCTTGCTGATTCGTTCCGTTTCCAAAGGCAAAGGTGCGGACTTTAGGTGTATAGGTTGCAGTTTTCAACGCTTTCAATGTCAGATAATGGTAGATTCATGATCTACATGCAATTGCACATGTATAAAGTGCTTTCCGTTTTCTGTTTCGATTAGAATTGTAGAATTTGGAATTTCACATACTCTAGGTATTCGTATAAAATGCCGTATACTTATTTTTATAAAAATGTGTTTGACATGTTTAATTGTCATATGGATATGTGATGTATGGATAAAGTACTTATTTGGCGAAATGATTCACCTAAATACATGTTTACTAATAAACACTATGTATGTAGAAATACGGTATTGTAAGAATCACCGTATACATGTATATTTTAGCGATGTGTTTGTCATGATTAATTGTCGTATAAATATATTATGTGCGTATAAAATATTTTCTTGGCGAAGGGAATCGCCGTGTTACATGTTTGCTTGTATACACTATGTATGTTGAAAATGCGTATTCTAGAAAATATCGTATACGTATAAATTTTGGAGATGTATTTATCATGATTATTTGTTGTAGTAATATATTATACATGGATAAAATACTCACTTGGCTAAAGGATAGCCCTAATACATGTTTTGCTAACATACACCATGTATGTTGCACTAGTGTACTTAAGTGTTTGTGAAAATGCTTGTGTGAGCAAATGTTTGAATGTTGATGCCTTAGGAGGGTGTTGAGATTGGATTCTCAACTACCCTAGCGATGTATGATTACCTCCATGAGGTTGATCACTTAAACCACTTACTTACAATATATGTGTTTGTATTCTATTGACGTAGTGCTTTACAACATGCTTTATATCATGCTTTATAATATGCTTATAACATGCCTACTAGTATGTTTGAATTACTTTATTTATCATGCTTGAGTTACTTTGTCTATCATGCTTTACTCCACATGCTATGGATGACGATTGATTGTGCTTGGGGTTATGATTATAGTCCAGACAATCGGTACTAGATTGGAGACCGTGGTTGAGTTTCATGCCGCCACGTGAGATGTGTTCGACAAACTCGAGTCGTACTTCGGTTGGCGATAGTGGTTGGCCACGCGAAGTGCTTATGCACTTAATGTCGTTCAACTTGTTGTGCGCTCGAGCCACCGAGCTCGTCATGTAACCCGATTTGTCTAATGTATGTTCACCATGTTTGTGGTATTCTTCGCTTGAACCTAGGGTACCAAACTTACCGGTGAAAACCCTTTTAACCATGGTACCTTGATCCGCTAAGACGCATGAGCCGGGCATGGTGGTATGGGACACCGTGGTCGAGTCGGCGTCGCCCACGCCGGGGCCATGTGCCTCCCCGTAGTGACCATTGCGCAACCAAACTCGTGAGCCGAATACGGTGGTATGGGACACCGTATTCGAGTGTCGATACTACTACGGCGAGAGCCGAGTACGGTGAGACCCGTGCTCGTGCCGACGGGCGACGAGTCCTCCGTAGTATCTTCGAGTATACTCAAGGGTCCGTGATTGGCGACGAGTCTTTCACAAAGAACTAGAGTATGAGTCGAGCCGAGTACTGCAGTGAGACCCGTACTCGAGCCGACGGCTAGTGATTGAGCCGAGTACGGTGAGACACGTACTCGAGCCGACGGCCAAGCCAATTGAGCCGCATACGGTGAGATCTCAGTATCCGCGCCGACGGTGACGAGCCCTTTGCGATGCCTTCACTATGCTTCTCAAACCATAATATCGTATGAGATTAACTAGGATTGACGACCCTAGAATGGATCATGTTTGGGAATGATACAAGGGAGGTACCTTAGTTTCCCAATATTGCTGTTTGAAATGGACTAATAATAACTTGGTAATCATGAGCATCATCGCACCGCATGTGCTTTGTAGATGTGGCGCACTGAGGGAGTAAGCATTCGCGAACGTAAGATGATGTCGCTTGAGGGTGGTTTGGCAAGGGCATACAGCATCATGTCATTTCATTTTTGCACTTAACAAGAGTAGTTAGATATGTTTGATTTGTACTGCTTTATCATTACTGCTTGATTGAATTGATAACATGTTAACCTATGCTTTACTGTTCCACTGAGTTGATCACTCACTCCCACGTTACGGGATGGTGTTGTCACACAAACAGATTTGTTGAGTTTCAGGTGATGGCGATGCTTGTGAAGCAGAGCCGGACTACTTCTATGGTGATGAGGAGGAGTTCTCCTATCTGTATCTCTCTGACAGGTCTATGAAGACCTGGTATTGTACTGACGGGGCTATGGTATTTGGGATAGGAGGCATTACACTTCCTCACATTTGGTACATTTTAGAACTGCACTTGTATTTATTTAACCTGGTAATGTTATCACACTCTGGAGACTCATCATAAGTTTATATTTTATCTATCTATCATGAGTCTTCCGCTTGCAAATTTAATTGCTTGTCTACGGAGTATGATATCTTGTTTTGGCTTAATCTCACTCATGTTCAATGCACGAATACAATCAACATTCAATCATCATTCATTTTGTTGCATAAGTGATGTTCTGGAACTCGGGAGTTGAGTTTATGTTCGACCCCCGATTTTCAGGGCGTTATAAGATGGTATCAGAGCATGATTTGGATTAAACCGGACCTGGGTTATGGTCACACGACGCACACTGACGCACTCTGACTTAGGAGGGAGCGATGGAATGTAGAAACAGTCTTAGACATCCCTGTTCCGTCTAACGGCTAGTTCACTGAAAACGAACACCAAAAATCGAGTCTGTATTCAACCATGGTCGCACGGGTCGACCTTAAAACATTCCTAGGCTGTCTATCAATGAGTCTAGATTACAATCCACTTCACCCTAACCGTTGACCATCGGTAGAATATAGGATAGGCGTGATGAGGATAACTACTCCGAATCCTCGGAACTTCTCTGGCCTCCTCACAGAGACTTCTCGAATTCCTGAGGAAAGAAAAGCAGAAAGTACAAATAAATTCTAATAAATTCGAATTAATTAATGAACGATTACAAAAAAAAAAATTGAGTTCACAACCCTTTAAATGGGAATACCAAATAATAGGAAGGAAATCTGAAACAAACTACAACTAAAACTCCTAGGTTGTGATGTCTACTAGTGCGCAAGGCTTTCAGCCAAAAAATAGTAAGTGTCCTATTTGACTTCACCAAACCATTCTCCTAATTATTCTAAGCTCTTTACGCGATGAACGTAACTCCTAAAGCCCAACAGATGAAGAGTAATCAAACAAAAATTACTATTTTGGTAAAATAAAATTAAAACGGGAAAATGGCCGCCAATTGGAGGGTTTTCTCGCAATTCCGGGCTGCGCAACCCGGCATAGCTGGGTTGGTTGGCTTCATTAGCTCGTCCTACCCCAAATTCATATATTTTACATCAGATAACTCATTCCGGATTGCAAGATATGTCCAGTTTACCCGAAACTACCCGAAATAGAGCAAATCGGATTCGGGGGCCCCTCCACGTAAATCCACTAATCTTCCAGACCAAACCAGGGTGCATTTGGCACCCTGGGAGTGTGGCAAACAAAGTCCGACCGCGGCGGCGCGGTTCCGGCCAAGTCCGATCCAAGCAAGCCGCGGCTGCACCGGTGGCGGACCGCGCCCCGGTCCTTTCCGGCGAGTTTCCGAGCTTGGGGTTGGTCGGCCCAACCCCCTCTACCCCATGGCACGTGCCATTTTGGCATTAGGTTAGGATTTGGGGGGCTGAAGCACCCCACTCTCCCATTTCTTCCTTTTCAAGCACCTCCACTCCTATTTTTGATTTTCCTCAAAAACCCATCCCTCCAAACCTTGCAATCCCCCATTTTCTTCCATAAATCACCCACTCCAACTGTCCACGACAGCCCTAGCCTCCTCCTTTTCACTTTTCTCTAACGCGGAGCTCTCACATCCCCCATTTGGAGCTCAAATTCGTGCAACCTTCAAACCTATCTCATTTTTCCATTTTCCTTCTTCATTCCCTACCTTTTGGCTTCTACAACATCTGTTGAGGCTCAAGTCCATGGAGAACCAAAACTCCACCCCCCATTTTCCTTATCCTCATTTTCCATGGCTCTATCCGAGCTCATCCATATGTTGTCTTGTAGTTTGCGTCGGCTACTATCTTAGGGTGGTTATGTTTTCCTGTTGATAGGTGTAGTAGTTGGTAGAATATTTTAGGTATTTGAGAACGTTTAGGGTCCGTTCGGCCAAATTACATTAGGTAAGTTTACGGTGGATAGAATTGTAAAAGTAATAATAAATGGATAGGTAGGGTATGGCCCCTAGATTGGGTGTATCCCATGTATTCCGACATCCTGTTTAGAATGTACGCAATTAAAAGTAAAATTCCGAGAATTCCTTTCCAATAACACTTAGAAATTTTCCCATCGTGGGGTATGGAAAATCCCATCTCCCGTTTTTTTCCAACACCAGGCTCATTTTCCAAAGCCTATAAAATTTAATCCCCTCCCACCCTCCTACCAACCATGTCACACCCAATCCCAAGGTAGGATTAGTAATGCGGTCCCATTTAATACAACTTAAGGCCACTGGCCGAATTGTATTGAAGTGATAAAGTCCCTTGATATACATTAACCCACCGCACTCTGATAGCTTAAGCTTTTGGAGTAAATGGTTGTTTGACAAATAGGCCCATAGAGTTTGGACCTAGAGCGATACTCCTAGTCTTGACAGACCTGACCATATAGGAAATTCAACAAATTAATAATACAAACTCTGGATCTTCTTAGCTGGTGTGAGCATGTGTGAAAGGCTCGAGCGTCAAGTACGGACAACTCAATTCCACTTAGACAACGTTTGACCCTACACGATGAATAATTTCTTGTATTAGAAATGATCTCGAAATCATCTAGTGTGTAAGTATAGACTAATAGATTACCACTATTCATAAATTGAGACTAGGCTCTTTGGTTCTACTACGGAACGTAAAAGACCGATTATGCTAAGATAATTGCAAGATAGTTGAAAGATGGACTTAATTAATGGGCTGGATTAGGTTGGAGTGAGACCTCACTCCTTCGTCGGACCCCTTAATACTCATAGGCTCCTTTAATAACACATGGGAAGGTTGTATGACATAGAAACTATTCACGCTAAAAAAAAAAAAAAAAAAACTTATATATCCTTTGGATTTAATGTTAGATCAAATCAATACACCCTCAGAATTGCCTTCTCAAGGACTTAGTACAATCGGGGACACGGGCGAGAAACTACACATTAGCGAGGTATTCGCGGTTTGAATCAAATCCTCAATCCCGGTAGTGACCAATGAACCCTATGCTACGATCAGCGGAAGGTCGGGATCAACTGGGATTAAGAAATGATATGACAATTTTTACGCCCTAGCTGGCGGGAAGATCCATGTATCGACTCAGACCCACTACACAACATTCTTTCTGTGTTGGCCCGACATTTACAACTAAAAGTTTATAATTTTGTCCTTGAAAAGTGTTAGGAGTATATAGCTAGTAGAGACTATGTCTTTTAGGCCTAAGGAATTACCCAAATGGGCAACGACAGTTAGGAATTAGGTCCCAAATCGCATGCCATGCCTGGGCATACGTATTGTGCTTATGAACGCAAAAAGATAGCCTGCATATTAAGCTAGACATGATTAAATAAGATAAGTCTGGACCGCGACAAAAATCCCTTGGTAGCATTGGGCATCTTGCCTCAAACCCACACCTGCCCCTGACATCAACCACATTACCCGTCATTTTTTAACTCCTCTCGATCCCCATAGGTATCAATGCCATCGTACACATCGTCGATGAAAGGCAGACCAATGTATTTCCCATTTCATGTCAAGAATAGGTTATAAATTACACCTTGTTCCGATATACGGAGCAGGACATAAATCTTGAGCCTTGAGGGCGAAAATAAATTTTAAGGGGGGTAGAACATGATGAACCCGCTCTAGTTAGGTCACCTAATACACCTCTTTGACTGGGTGGCGCAGCCTGAACGTGGTGGACCCTACCCCACGGCCCAGATCGAAACGGTGCTCGATAAATACGAACATTATAGAAGCCCTAGTAAGTTCTACTATGAGAAACCGTTTTAAGATGATTTAGTAAGACTTGATTCACCCTTTCCTTGGACATAGATAATATCGAGGACTCTCTTAGACTAAGACCTAAAGGGCAACCTTAGAATAAACAATTTGAGTCTTTCAATGATGGACATTCCCTACTCTTAGAGAGTGATCGGACTACGGAGTTACTGACATCTACAACTGCGAAGTTTTCGCGGCTTGACCCAATTCCCAATCTGGGTGACTACCGATGGACTCTCACGACGAGCGGACGACGGGATCCACCAGATTCGGAAGGGATACGATGAGCTTCCTACCCCGACCGGTAGATGATCGATGTATCGGGATCGAGCCCACTATTACCGTCTCTCCGTGTTGGTCAAACAATGAAAACAACTATCTTACTCTAAATTGTGGGAATTGTCGTCGAGACTCCAAATAGGTAAAGAAATAAATGGTAGCAAACCATCGGGTATGAGAAATGGATAAAGAATTTTATTTTAAGGGGGTAGACTAAAATGAACCAAATTTGGTATATACCCTACCACGCGTAGAAACTTGGAATTAATAAGTCTTAGGCAAATGAAATAATAGAAATCTTCCTTATTACCCTTAGCCAATTTCGGGGACGAAATTTTGTTTTAAGGGGGGTAGATTGTAACGCCCCGGATTTTTGCCAACCTGGGATTAGACGTCCTTAGGCAATGGGTCAATCTTAACACAGGTTTAACTTCTTAAACGCTCAATTAAAGTCTCAAATCG
The DNA here is from genome assembly GCA_030180095.1 of Magnolia changhungtana. Classification (NCBI taxonomy): domain Eukaryota; kingdom Viridiplantae; phylum Streptophyta; class Magnoliopsida; order Magnoliales; family Magnoliaceae; genus Magnolia; species Magnolia changhungtana. The sequence continues at coordinate 4,831,326 of JASAUF010000511.1, forward strand.
TTCCTTAAATCATTTTCTTCACAAATCCCACCCTTCACTACCTTGTGCTTTCAATTTTTCAAAGCACCTTCGCCCTAGACACTATCTTAAACTAGCTAAGTAGTATAACTTGGATCACTTTATATACAAACTACAATGGACTAAGTTCCACCTCAGACGAAAATCACTTAGGATTAAATCCTTTAGAAATTGACAAAGTGAACTAGGTGTTAAACTAGATTAGCCATGAAATCCATTTGAATCGCTTTAAATACGATCTGCAAGACCCAAAACTTGCAGAATCATTGACGCTAGGTTACCCTAAAGTTTAGAACCAAACTCATTTCCCGTGCTCAGGGAATGAAACGAAACTTCAGTATTAGGTCTAGATCGCACATCGGAGTCCGATTAACCGAAGCTAAGGAACTAGGACCGCCGTTGGGCTTAACAATCATCTCAAAAATCGCTTTATCCGATGTCCCACGGTCATTCGTTTCGAATCGGAGCGAGGTAGTGTGAAAAACACTATTCACATGCCAAAATAAATATACGGAATAGTGATCTCGCATCGTTCGTTGGACGCGTCAAGATAAGCAACCTGACCGTCAGAATCAGACCAAATTACACCCTCGGATTAAGAAAAATTTCAGGAACATTTACATGTACTTGGAATTTCTGATCGTGGCCCACTGACCGTCGAACTGAAAGTGGTCCGCCACGTGCGATCTGGGAATCCAATCGAGTCAAAAACGTAATCCCACGTAGATCCATCGATGGTGAGCTTAAGTCTGACGTTTGGTTCAAAGAGGGCCACCAGAACTTCCCTTTTGAGCTAGAAAAGCGACGAATATCCTATATAAGCAGTACCCCTTGAACCTAAGTCTAATTTCGGAATGTTTTAGGCTATATAAGGGCCTTAGAGCACCCTCTCTCACAGCCATACGAATTTGAGTTTTGGGAGAGAGAAAAGAGAGAGAAAAGAGAGAGAAAAACTTGGAGATCGTTGCCGATCTTCCTCCTCCTGCTTTGGCTTGTTACACGGCTTACACCGCCTTATTCTAGGCGTTTACCCGGCGTATTCCACCCCATTTGAAGGTAAGAAACCCTAACCCTAGGTCTGATTTGATGTGGAATCGAGGTAGGATGTGTACCGACTAACCGATTCCGCTCTTTAGGCTAGAAATCGCTCGTAGACGGAAGTTCTACTACCCTTGCTGATTCGTTCCGTTTCCAAAGGCAAAGGTGCGGACTTTAGGTGTATAGGTTGCAGTTTTCAACGCTTTCAATGTCAGATAATGGTAGATTCATGATCTACATGCAATTGCACATGTATAAAGTGCTTTCCGTTTTCTGTTTCGATTAGAATTGTAGAATTTGGAATTTCACATACTCTAGGTATTCGTATAAAATGCCGTATACGTATTTTTTATGGAAATGTGTTTGACATGTTTATTTGTCGTATGGATATATGACGTATGGATAAAGTACTTATTTGGCGAAATGATTCGCCTAAATACATGTTTACTAATAAACACTATGTATGTAGAAATACGGTATTGTAAGAAGTACCGTATACATGTATATTTTAGCGATGTGTTTGTCATGATTAATTGTCGTATAAATATATTATGTGCGTATAAAATATTTTCTTGGCGAAGGGAATCGCCGTGTTACATGTTTGCTTGTATACACTATGTATGTTGAAAATGCGTATTCTAGAAAATCGTATACGTATAAATTTTGGAGATGTATTTATCATGATTATTTGTTGTAGTAATATATTATACATGGATAAAATACTCACTTGGCTAAAGGATAGCCCTAATACATGTTTTGCTAACATACACCATGTATGTTGCACTAGTGTACTTAAGTGTTTGTGAAAATGCTTGTGTGAGCAAATGTTTGAATGTTGATGCCTTAGGAGGGTGTTGAGATTGGATTCTCAACTACCCTAGCGACGTGTATGATTACCTCCATGAGGTTGATCACTTAAACCACTTACTTACAATATATGTGTTTGTATTCCTATTGACGTAGTGCTTTACAACATGCTTTATATCATGCTTTATAATATGCTTATAACATGCCTACTAGTATGTTTGAATTACTTTATTTATCATGCTTGAGTTACTTTGTCTATCATGCTTTACTCCACATGCTATGGATGACGATTGATTGTGCTTGGGGTTATGATTATAGTCCAGACAATCGGTACTAGATTGGAGACCGTGGTTGAGTTTCATGCCGCCACGTGAGATGTGTTCGACGAACTCGAGTCGTACTTCGGTTGGCGATAGTGGTTGGCCACGCGAAGTGCTTATGCACTTCATGTCGTTCAACTTGTTGTGCGCTCGAGCCAGCCGAGCTCGTCATGTAACCCGATTTGTCTAATGTATGTTCACCATGTTTGGTCGCTACTGCTTGAACCTAGGGTACCAAACTTACCAGTGAAAACCCTTTTAACCATGGTACCTTGATCCGCTAAGACGCATGAGCCGGGCATGGTGGTATGGGACACCGTGGTCGAGCTGTCGGCCTACGCTGGGGCCATGTGCCTCCCCGTAGTGACCATTGCGCAACCAAACTCGTGAGCCGAATACGGTGGTATGGGACACTGTATTCGAGCTGTCGATACTTACGGCGAGAGCCGAGTACGGTGAGACCCGTGCTCGTCTTGACGACGGCGACGAGTCCTCCGTAGTATCTTCGAGTATACTCCAAGGGTGCTGTGATTGGCGACGAGTCTTTCACAAAGAACTAGAGTATGAGTCGAGCCGAGTACGGTGAGACCTGTACTCGAGCTGACGGCTAGTGATTGAGCCGAGTACGGTGAGACCTGTACTCGAGCTGACGGCCAGCAATTGAGCCGCATACGGTGAGATCTGTATCCGCGCTGACGGGTGACGAGCCCTTTGCGATGCCTTCACTATGCTTCTCAAACCATAATATCGTATGAGATTAACTAGGATTGACGACCCTAGAATGGATCATGTTTGGGAATGATACAAGGAGGTACCTTAGTTTCCCAATATTCTTTGTTTGAAATGGACTAATAATAACTTGGTAATCATGAGCATCATCGCACCGCATGTGCTTTGTAGATGTGGCGCACTGAGGGAGTAAGCATTCGCGAACGTAAGATGATGTCGCTTGAGGGTGGTTTGGCAAGGGCATACAGCATCATGTCATTTCATTTTTGCACTTAACAAGAGTAGTTAGATATGTTTGATTTGTACTGCTTTATCATTACTGCTTGATTGAATTGATAACATGTTAACCTATGCTTTACTGTTCCACTGAGTTGATCACTCACTCCCACGTTACGGGATGGTGTTGTACACACCAAACAGATTTGTTGAGTTTCAGGTGATGGCGATGCTTGTGAAGCGAGTGGGACTACTTCTATGGTGATGAGGAGGAGTTCTCCTATCTGTATCTCTCTGACAGTCTATGAAGACTGGTATTATCGACGGGGCTATGGTATTTGGGATAGGAGGCATTACACTTCCTCACATTTGGTACATTTTAGAACTGCACTTGTATTTATTTAACCTGGTAATGTTATCACACTCTGGAGACTCATCATAAGTTTATATTTTATCTATCTATCACAGTCTTCCGCTTGCAAATTTAACTGTCTCTGGAGTATGATATACTGTTTTGGCTTAATCTCACTCATGTTCAATGCACGAATACAGTCAACATTCAATCATCATTCATTTTGTTGCATAAGTGATGTTCTGGAACTCGGGAGTTGAGTTTATGTTCGACCCCCGATTTTCAGGGCGTTATAAGATGGTATCAGAGCATGATTTGGATTAAACCGGACCTGGGTTATGGTCACACGACGCACACTGACGCACTCTGACTTAGGAGGGAGCGATGGAATGTAGAAACAGTCTTAGACATCCCTGTTCCGTCTAACGGCTAGTTCACTGAAAACGAACACCAAAAATCGAGTCTGTATTCAACCATGGTCGCACGGGTCGACCTTAAAACATTCCTAGGCTGTCTATCAATGAGTCTAGATTACAATCCACTTCACCCTAACCGTTGACCATCGGTAGAATATAGGATAGGCGTGATGAGGATAACTACTCCGAATCCTCGGAACTTCTCTGGCCTCCTCACAGAGACTTCTCGAATTCCTGAGGAAAGAAAAGCAGAAAGTACAAATAAATTCTAATAAATTCGAATTAATTAATGAACGATTACAAAAAAAAAAATTGAGTTCACAACCCTTTAAATGGGAATACCAAATAATAGGAAGGAAATCTGAAACAAACTACAACTAAAACTCCTAGGTTGTGATGTCTACTAGTGCGAAAGGCTTTCACCAAAAAATAGTAAGTGTCCTATTTGACTTCACCAAACCATTCTCCTAATTATTCTAAGCTCTTTACGCGATGAACGTAACTCCTAAAGCCCAACAGATGAAGAGTAATCAAACAAAAATTACTATTTTGGTAAAATAAAATTAAAACGGGAAAATGGCCGCCAATTGGAGGGTTTTCTCGCAATTCCGGGCTGCGCAACCCGGCATAGCTGGGTTGGTTGGCTTCATTAGCTCGTCCTACCCCAAATTCATATATTTTACATCAGATAACTCATTCCGGATTGCAAGATATGTCCAGTTTACCCGAAACTACCCGAAATAGAGCAAATCGGATTCGGGGGCCCCTCCACGTAAATCCACTAATCTTCCAGACCAAACCAGGGTGCATTTGGCACCCTGGGAGTGTGGCAAACAAAGTCCGACCACGGCGGCGCGGTTCCGCCAAGTCCGATCAGGCGGCGGACTGGCCGTGGCGGACCGCGCCCCGGTCGCTTTCCGGCGAAGTTTCCGAGGCTTGGGGTTGGTCGGCCCAACCCCTCTACCCCATGGCACGTGCCATTTTGGCATTAGGTTAGGATTTAACTGAAGCACCCCACTCTCCCATTTCTTCCTTTTCAAGCACCTCCACTCCTATTTTTGATTTTCCTCAAAAACCCATCCCTCCAAACCTTGCAATCCCCCATTTTCTTCCATAAATCACCCACTCCAACTGTCCACGACAGCCCTAGCCTCCTCCTTTTCACTTTTCTCTAACGCGGAGCTCTCACATCCCCCATTTGGAGCTCAAATTCGTGCAACCTTCAAACCTATCTCATTTTTCCATTTTCCTTCTTCATTCCCTACCTTTTGGCTTCTACAACATCTGTTGAGGCTCAAGTCCATGGAGAACCAAAAACTCCAGCCCCCCCATTTTCCTTATCCTCATTTTCCATGGCTCTATCCGAGCTCATCCATATGTTGTCTTGTAGTTTGCGTCGGCTACTATCTTAGGGTGGTTATGTTTTCCTGTTGATAGGTGTAGTAGTTGGTAGAATATTTTAGGTATTTGAGAACGTTTAGGGTCCGTTCGGCCAAATTACATTAGGTAAGTTTACGGTGGATAGAATTGTAAAAGTAATAATAAATGGATAGGTAGGGTATGGCCCCTAGATTGGGTGTATCCCATGTATTCCGACATCCTGTTTAGAATGTACGCAATTAAAAGTAAAATTCCGAGAATTCCTTTCCAATAACACTTAGAAATTTTCCCATCGTGGGGTATGGAAAATCCCATCTCCCGTTTTTTTCCAACACCAGGCTCATTTTCCAAAGCCTATAAAATTTAATCCCCTCCCACCCTCCTACCAACCATGTCACACCCAATCCCAAGGTAGGATTAGTAATGCGGTCCCATTTAATACAACTTAAGGCCACTGGCCGAATTGTATTGAAGTGATAAAGTCCCTTGATATACATTAACCCACCGCACTCTGATAGCTTAAGCTTTTGGAGTAAATGGTTGTTTGACAAATAGCCCATAGAGTTTGGACCTAGAGCGATACTCCTAGTCTTGACAGACGACCATATAGGAAATCCAACAAATTAATAATACAAACTCCGGATCTTCTTAGGCGGTGTGAGCATGTGTGAAAGGCTCGAGCGTCAAGTACGGACAACTCAATTCCACTTAGACAACGTTTGACCCTACACGATGAATAATTTCTTGTATTAGAAATGATCTGAAATCATCTAGTGTGTAAGTATAGACTAATAGATTACCACTATTCATAAATTGAGACTAGGCTACTGGTTCTACTACGGAACGTAAAAGACTGATTATGCTAAGATAATTGCAAGATAGTTGAAAGATGGACTTAATTAATGGGCTGGATTAGGTTGGAGTGAGACCTCACTCCTTCGTCGGACCCCTTAATACTCATAGGCTCCTTTAATAACACATGGGAAGGTTGTATGACATAGAAACTATTCACGCTAAAAAAAAAAAAAAAAAAAAAACTTATATATCCTTTGGATTTAATGTTAGATCAAATCAATACACCCTCGAATTGCCTTCTCAAGGACTTAGTACAATCGGGGACACGGGGTAGGAGAAACTACACATTAGCGAGGTATTCGCGGTTTGAATCAAATCCTCAATCCTGGTAGTGACCAATGAACCCTATGCTCTGATCAAGCAGAAGGTCGGGATCAACTGGGATTAAGAAATGATATGACAATTTTCTGCCCTAGCTAGGCAGAAGATCCATGTATCCGACTCAGACCCACTACACAACATTCTTTCTGTGTTGGCCCGACATTTACAACTAAAAGTTTATAATTTTGTCCTTGAAAAGTGTTAGGAGTATATAGCTAGTAGAGACTATGTCTTTTAGGCCTAAGGAATTACCCAAATGGGCAACTGACAGTTAGGAATTAGGTCCCAAATCGCATGCCATGCCGGCATACGTATTGTGCTTATGAACGCAAAAAGATAGCCTGCATATTAAGCTAGACATGATTAAATAAGATAAGTCTGGACCGCGACAAAAATCCCTTGGTAGATTGGGCATCTTGCCTCAAACCCACACCTGCCCGACATCAACCACATTACCCGTCATTTTTTAACTCCTCTCGATCCCCATAGGTATCAATGCCATCGTACACATCGTCGATGAAAGGCAGACCAATGTATTTCCCATTTCATGTCAAGAATAGGTTATAAATTACACCTTGTTCCGATATACGGAGCAGGACATAAATCTTGAGCCTTGAGGGCGAAAATAAATTTTAAGGGGGGTAGAACATGATGAACCCGCTCTAGTTAGGTCACCTAATACACCTCTTTGACCTGGGTGGCGCAGCAGAAACGTGGTGGACCCTACCCCACTGGCCCAGGATCGAAACGGTGCTCGATAAATACGAACATTATAGAAGCCCTAGTAAGTTCTACTATGAGAAACCGTTTTAAGATGATTTAGTAAGACTTGATTCACCCTTTCCTTGGACATAGATAATATCGAGGACTCTCTTAGACTAAGACCTAAAGGGCAACCTTAGAATAAACAATTTGAGTCTTTCAATGATGGACATTCCCTACTCTTAGAGAGTGATCGGACTACGGAGTTACTGACATCTACAACTGCGAAGTTTTCGCGGCTTGACCCAATTCCCAATCCTGGGTGACTACCGATGGACTCTCTGCTGACGAGCGGACGACCAGGATCCACCAGGATTCGGAAGGGATACGATGAGCTTCCTACCCTGACCCGGTAGATGATCGATGTATCGGGATCGAGCCCACTATTACCGTCTCTCCGTGTTGGTCAAACAATGAAAACAACTATCTTACTCTAAATTGTGGGAATTGTCGTCGAGACTCCAAATAGGTAAAGAAATAAATGGTAGCAAACCATCAGGGTATGAGAAATGGATAAAGAATTTTATTTTAAGGGGGGTAGACTAAAATGAACCAGCTGGTATATACCCTACCACGCGTAGAAACTTGGAATTAATAAGTCTTAGGCAAATGAAATAATAGAAATCTTCCCTTATTACCCTTAGCCAATTTCGGGGACGAAATTTTGTTTTAAGGGGGTAGATTGTAACGCCCGGATTTTTGCCAACCGGGATTAGACGTCCTTAGGCAATGGGTCAATCTTAACACAGTTTAACTTCTTAAACGCTCAATTAAAGTCTCAAATCGTTCCTTAAATCATTTTCTTCACAAATCCCACCCTTCACTACCTTGTGCTTTCATTTTTCAAAGCACCTTCGCCTAGACACTATCTTAAACTAGCTAAGTAGTATAACTTGGATCACTTTATATACAAACTACAATGGACTAAGTTCCACCTCGACGAAAATCACTTAGGATTAAATCCTTTAGAAATTGACAAAGTGAACTAGGTGTTAAACTAGATTAGCCATGAAATCCATTTGAATCGCTTTAAATACGATCCGCAAGACCCAAAACTTGCGGAGAATCATTGACGCTAGGTTACCCTAAAGTTTAGAACCAAACTCATTTCCGTCTGCTCTAGTGGAATGAAACGAAACTTCGTATTAGGTCTAGATCGCACATCGAGTCCGATTAACCCGAAGCTAAGGAACTAGGACCGCCCCACCTTGGGCTTAACAATCATCTCAAAAATCGCCTTTATCCGATGTCCCACGGTCATTCGTTTCGAATCGGAGCGAGGTAGTGTGAAAAACACTATTCACATGCCAAAATAAATATACGGAATAGTGATCGGCATCGTTCGTTGACGCGTCAAGTGATTAAGCAACCCCGACCGTCGAATCGACCAAATTACACCCTCGGATTAAGAAAAATTTCAGAACATTTACATGTACTTGGAATTTCGATCGTGGCCCACCGACCGTCGGGCGAAAGTGGTCCGCCACGTGCGATCCGGGGAATCCAATCGAGTCAAAAACGTAATCCCACGTAGATCCATCGATGGTGAGCTTAAGTCGACGTTTGGTTCAAAGAGGGCCACCGAACTTCCTTTTGAGCTGAAAAGCGACGAATATCCTATATAAGCAGTACCCCTTGAACCTAAGTCTAATTTCGGAATGTTTTAGGCTATATAAGGGCCTTAGAGCACCCTCTCTCACAGCCATACGAATTTGAGTTTTGGGAGAGAGAAAAGAGAGAGAAAAGAGAGAGAAAAACTTGGAGATCGTTGCCGATCTTCCTCCTCCTGCTTTGGCTTGTTACACGGCTTACACCGCCTTATTCTAGGCGTTTACCCGGCGTATTCCACCCCATTTGAAGGTAAGAAACCCTAACCCTAGGTCTGATTTGATGTGGAATCGAGGTAGGATGTGTACCGACTAACCGATTCCGCTCTTTAGGCTAGAAATCGCTCGTAGACGGAAGTTCTACTACCCTTGCTGATTCGTTCCGTTTCCAAAGGCAAAGGTGCGGACTTTAGGTGTATAGGTTGCAGTTTTCAACGCTTTCAATGTCAGATAATGGTAGATTCATGATCTGCATGCAATTGCACATGTACAAAGTGCTTTCCGTTTTCTGTTTCGATTAGAATTGTAGAATTTGGAATTTCACATACTCTAGGTATTCGTATAAAATGCCGTATACGTATTTTTTATGGAAATGTGTTTGACATGTTTATTTGTCGTATGGATATATGACGTATGGATAAAGTACTTATTTGGCGAAATGATTCGCCTAAATACATGTTTACTAATAAACACTATGTATGTAGAAATACGGTATTGTAAGAAGTACCGTATACATGTATATTTTAGCGATGTGTTTGTCATGATTAATTGTCGTATAAATATATTATGTGCGTATAAAATATTTTCTTGGCGAAGGGAATCGCCGTGTTACATGTTTGCTTGTATACACTATGTATGTTGAAAATGCGTATTCTAGAAAATACTGTATACGTATAAATTTTGGAGATGTATTTATCATGATTATTTGTTGTAGTAATATATTATACATGGATAAAATACTCACTTGGCTAAAGGATAGCCCTAATACATGTTTTGCTAACATACACCATGTATGTTGCACTAGTGTACTTAAGTGTTTGTGAAAATGCTTGTGTGAGCAAATGTTTGAATGTTGATGCCTTAGGAGGGTGTTGAGATTGGATTCTCAACTACCCTAGCGACGTGTATGATTACCTCCATGAGGTTGATCACTTAAACCACTTACTTACAATATATGTGTTTGTATTCCTATTGACGTAGTGCTTTACAACATGCTTTATATCATGCTTTATAATATGCTTATAACATGCCTACTAGTATGTTTGAATTACTTTATTTATCATGCTTGAGTTACTTTGTCTATCATGCTTTACTCCACATGCTATGGATGACGATTGATTGTGCTTGGGGTTATGATTATAGTCCAGACAATCGGTACTAGATTGGAGACCGTGGTTGAGTTTCATGCCGCCACGTGAGATGTGTTCGACAAACTCGAGTCGTACTTCGGTTGGCGATAGTGGTTATTACGCGAAGTGCTTATGCACTTAATGTCGTTCAACTTGTTGTGCGCTCGAGTCACCGAGCTCGTCATGTAACCCGATTTGTCTAATGTATGTTCACCATGTTTGGTCATTCTTGCTTGAACTAGGGTACCAAACTTACCAGTGAAAACCCTTTTAACCATGGTACCTTGATCCGCTAAGACGCATGAGCCGGGCATGGTGGTATGGGACACCGTGGTCGAGTGTTTACCACGCCGGGGCCATGTGCCTCCCGTAGTGACCATTGCGCAACCAAACTCGTGAGCCGAATACGGTGGTATGGGACATCCGTATTCGAGCCGTCGATACTTACGGCGAGAGCCGAGTACTGGTGAGACCCGTGCTCGTGCCGACGGGGCGACGAGTCCTCCGTAGTATCTTCGAGTATACTCCAAGGGTCCGTGATTGGCGACGAGTCTTTCACGTGAACTAGAGTATGAGTCGAGCCGAGTACGGTGAGACCCGTACTCGAGCCGACGGCTAGTGATTGAGCCGAGTACGGTGAGACCCGTACTGAGCCGACTAGCCAAGAATTGAGCCGCATACGGGTGAGATCTCAGATCCGCGCCGACGGGTGACGAGCCCTTTGCGATGCCTTCACTATGCTTCTCAAACCATAATATCGTATGAGATTAACTAGGATTGACGACCCTAGAATGGATCATGTTTGGGAATGATACAAGGGAGGTACCTTAGTTTCCCAATATTGCTGTTTGAAATGGACTAATAATAACTTGGTAATCATGAGCATCATCGCACCGCATGTGCTTTGTAGATGTGGCGCACTGAGGGAGTAAGCATTCGCGAACGTAAGATGATGTCGCTTGAGGGTGGTTTGGCAAGGGCATACAGCATCATGTCATTTCATTTTTGCACTTAACAAGAGTAGTTAGATATGTTTGATTTGTACTGCTTTATCATTACTGCTTGATTGAATTGATAACATGTTAACCTATGCTTTACTGTTCCACTGAGTTGATCACTCACTCCCACGTTACGGGATGGTGTTGTACACACCAAACAGATTTGTTGAGTTTCAGGTGATGGCGATGCTTGTGAAGCAGAGCCGGACTACTTCTATGGTGATGAGGAGGAGTTCTCCTATCTGTATCTCTCTGACAGGTCTATGAAGACCTGGTATTGTACTGACGGGGCTATGGTATTTGGGATAGGAGGCATTACACTTCCTCACATTTGGTACATTTTAGAACTGCACTTGTATTTATTTAACCTGGTAATGTTATCACACTCTGGAGACTCATCATAAGTTTATATTTTATCTATCTATCACAGTCTTCCGCTTGCAAATTTAACTGTCTCTGGAGTATGATATACTGTTTTGGCTTAATCTCACTCATGTTCAATGCACGAATACAAATCAACATTCAATCATCATTCATTTTGTTGCATAAGTGATGTTCGGAACTCGGGAGTTGAGTTTATGTTCGACCCCCGATTTTCGTGGCGTTATAAGATGGTATCGAGCATGATTTGGATTAAACCGGACCGGGTTATGGTCACACGACGCACACCGACGCACTCGACTTAGGAGGGAGCGATGGAATGTAGAAACAGTCTTAGACATCCCCGTTCGTCTAACGGCTAGTTCACCAAAACGAACACCAAAAATCGAGTCTCAGTATTCAACCATGGTCGCACGGGTCGACCTTAAAACATTCCTAGGTCGTCTATCAATGAGTCTAGATTACAATCCACTTCACCCTAACCGTTGACCATCGGTAGAATATAGGATAGGCGTGATGAGGATAACTACTCGAATCCTCTGAACTTCTCCGCCTCCTCACGAGACTTCTCGAATCCCCGAGGAAAGAAAAGCGAGAAAGTACAAATAAATTCTAATAAATTGAATTAATTAATGAACGATTAAAAAAAAAAAATTGAGTTCACAACCCTTTAAATGGGAATACCAAGTAATGGGAAGGAAATCAAACAAACTACAACTAAAACTCCTAGGTTGTGATGTCTACTAGTGCGCAAGTCTTTCACCAAAAAATAGTAAGTGTCCTATTTGACTTCACCAAACCATTCTCCTAATTATTCTAAGCTCTTTACGCGATGAACGTAACTCCTAAAGCCCAACAGATGAAGAGTAATCAAACAAAAATTACTATTTTGGTAAAATAAAATTAAAACGGGAAAATGGCCGCCAATTGGAGGGTTTTCTCGCAATTCCGGGCTGCGCAACCCGGCATAGCTGGGTTGGTTGGCTTCATTAGCTCGTCCTACCCCAAATTCATATATTTTACATCAGATAACTCATTCCGGATTGCAAGATATGTCCAGTTTACCCGAAACTACCCGAAATAGAGCAAATCGGATTCGGGGGCCCCTCCACGTAAATCCACTAATCTTCCAGACCAAACCAGGGTGCATTTGGCACCCTGGGAGTGTGGCAAACAAAGTCCGATCCAAGGGAGGCGCTGTTCCGGCCAAGTCCGACTGCATGGCAAGATCTGCATGCACCGGCGGCGGACCGCGCCGGTCGGCTTTCCTGGGCGAAGTTTCGAGCTTGGGGTTGGTCGGCCCAACCCCTCTACCCCATGGCACGTGCCATTTTGGCATTAGGTTAGGATTTGGGGGCTGAAGCACCCCACTCTCCCATTTCTTCCTTTTCAAGCACCTCCACTCCTATTTTTGATTTTCCTCAAAAACCCATCCTCCAAACCTTGCAATCCCCCATTTTCTTCCATAAATCACCCACTCCAACTGTCCACGACAGCCCTAGCCTCCTCCTTTTCACTTTTCTCTAACGCGGAGCTCTCACATCCCCCATTTGGAGCTCAAATTCGTGCAACCTTCAAACCTATCTCATTTTTCCATTTTCCTTCTTCATTCCCTACCTTTTGGCTTCTACAACATCTCGTTGAGGCTCAAGTCCATGGAGAACCAAAACTCCAGCCCCCCATTTTCCTTATCCTCATTTTCCATGGCTCTATCCGAGCTCATCCATATGTTGTCTTGTAGTTTGCGTCAGGGGCTACTATCTTAGGGTGGTTATGTTTTCCGTTGATAGGTGTAGTAGTTGGTAGAATATTTTAGGTATTTGAGAACGTTTAGGGTCCGTTCGGCCAAATTACATTAGGTAAGTTTACGGTGGATAGAATTGTAAAAGTAATAATAAATGGATAGGTAGGGTATGGCCCCTAGATTGGGTGTATCCCATGTATTCCGACATCCTGTTTAGAATGTACGCAATTAAAAGTAAAATTCCGAGAATTCCTTTCCAATAACACTTAGAAATTTTCCCATCGTGGGGTATGGAAAATCCCATCTCCCGTTTTTTTCCAACACAGGCTCATTTTCCAAAGCCTATAAAATTTAATCCCCTCCCACCCTCCTACCAACCATGTCACACCCAATCCCAAGGTAGGATTAGTAATGCGGTCCCATTTAATACAACTTAAGGCCACTGGCCGAATTGTATTGAAGTGATAAAGTCCCTTGATATACATTAACCCACCGCACTCTGATAGCTTAAGCTTTTGGAGTAAATGGTTGTTTGACAAATAGGCCCATAGAGTTTGGACCTAGAGCGATACTCCTAGTCTTGACAGACCTGACCATATAGGAAATCCAACAAATTAATAATACAAACTCCAGGATCTTCTTAGCTGGTGTGAGCATGTGTGAAAGGCTCGAGCGTCAAGTACGGACAACTCAATTCCACTTAGACAACGTTTGACCCTACACGATGAATAATTTCTTGTATTAGAAATGATCTGAAATCATCTAGTGTGTAAGTATAGACTAATAGATTACCACTATTCATAAATTGAGACTAGGCTACTGGTTCTACTACGGAACGTAAAAGACTGATTATGCTAAGATAATTGCAAGATAGTTGAAAGATGGACTTAATTAATGGGCTGGATTAGGTTGGAGTGAGACCTCACTCCTTCGTCGGACCCTTAATACTCATAGGCTCCTTTAATAACACATGGGAAGGTTGTATGACATAGAAACTATTCACGCAAAAAAAAAAAAAAAAAAAAAACTTATATATCCTTTGGATTTAATGTTAGATCAAATCAATACACCTCGTAATTGCCTTCTCAAGGACTTAGTACAATCGGGGACACGGGCGAGAAACTACACATTAGCGAGGTATTCGCGGTTTGAATCAAATCCTCAATCCTGGTAGTGACCAATGAACCCTATGCTCTGATCAAGCAGAAGGTCGGGATCAACTGGGATTAAGAAATGATATGACAATTTTCTGCCCTAGCTAGGCAGAAGATCCATGTATCCGACTCGGACCCACTACACAACATTCTTTCTGTGTTGGCCCGACATTTACAACTAAAAGTTTATAATTTTGTCCTTGAAAAGTGTTAGGAGTATATAGCTAGTAGAGACTATGTCTTTTAGGCCTAAGGAATTACCCAAATGGGCAACTGACAGTTAGGAATTAGGTCCCAAATCGCATGCCATGCCGGCATACGTATTGTGCTTATGAACGCAAAAAGATAGCCTGCATATTAAGCTAGACATGATTAAATAAGATAAGTCTGGACCGCGACAAAAATCCCTTGGTAGCATTGGGCATCTTGCCTCAAACCCACACCTGCCCCTGACATCAACCACATTACCCGTCATTTTTTAACTCCTCTCGATCCCCATAGGTATCAATGCCATCGTACACATCGTCGATGAAAGGCAGACCAATGTATTTCCCATTTCATGTCAAGAATAGGTTATAAATTACACCTTGTTCCGATATACGGAGCAGGACATAAATCTTGAGCCTTGAGGGCGAAAATAAATTTTAAGGGGGGTAGAACATGATGAACCCGCTCTAGTTAGGTCACCTAATACACCTCTTTGACACGGGTGGCGCAGCAGAACGTGGTGGACCCTACCCCACTCGGCCCAGATCGAAACGGTGCTCGATAAATACGAACATTATAGAAGCCCTAGTAAGTTCTACTATGAGAAACCGTTTTAAGATGATTTAGTAAGACTTGATTCACCCTTTCCTTGGACATAGATAATATCGAGGACTCTCTTAGACTAAGACCTAAAGGGCAACCTTAGAATAAACAATTTGAGTCTTTCAATGATGGACATTCCCTACTCTTAGAGAGTGATCGGACTACGGAGTTACTGACATCTACAACTGCGAAGTTTTCGCGCTTGACCCAATTCCCAATCCCGGGTGACTACCGATGGACTCTCTGCCGACGAGCGGACGACTATGATCCACCAGATTCGGAAGGGATACGATGAGCTTCTACCCTGGCCCAGTAGATGATCGATGTATCGGGATCGAGCCCACTATTACCGTCTCTCCGTGTTGGTCAAACAATGAAAACAACTATCTTACTCTAAATTGTGGGAATTGTCGTCGAGACTCCAAATAGGTAAAGAAATAAATGGTAGCAAACCATCAGGGTATGAGAAATGGATAAAGAATTTTATTTTAAGGGGGGTAGACTAAAATGAACCAGCTGGTATATACCCTACCACGCGTAGAAACTTGGAATTAATAAGTCTTAGGCAAATGAAATAATAGAAATCTTCCCTTATTACCCTTAGCCAATTTCGGGGACGAAATTTTGTTTTAAGGGGGGTAGATTGTAACGCCCCGGATTTTTGCCAACCTGGGATTAGACGTCCTTAGGCAATGGGTCAATCTTAACACAGGTTTAACTTCTTAAACGCTCAATTAAAGTCTCAAATCGTTCCTTAAATCATTTTCTTCACAAATCCCACCCTTCACTACCTTGTGCTTTCATTTTTTCAAAGCACCTTCGCCCTAGACACTATCTTAAACTAGCTAAGTAGTATAACTTGGATCACTTTATATACAAACTACAATGGACTAAGTTCCACCTCAGACGAAAATCACTTAGGATTAAATCCTTTAGAAATTGACAAAGTGAACTAGGTGTTAAACTAGATTAGCCATGAAATCCATTTGAATCGCTTTAAATACGATCGCAAGACCCAAAACTTGCAGTAATCATTGACGCTAGGTTACCCTAAAGTTTAGAACCAAACTCATTTCCGTCTCGCTCTAGGGAATGAAACGAAACTTCAGATTAGGTCTAGATCGCACATCGGAGTCCGATTAACCCGAAGCTAAGGAACTAGGACCGCCCCACCTGGCTTAACAATCATCTCAAAATCGCTTTATCCGATGTCCCACGGTCATTCGTTTCGAATCGGAGCGAGGTAGTGTGAAAAACACTATTCACATGCCAAAATAAATATCCGGAATAGTGATCGGCATCGTTCGTTGACGCGTCAAGATAAGCAACCCGACCGTCGAATCGACCAAATTACACCCTCGATTAAGAAAAATTTCGAGGAACATTTACATGTACTTGGAATTTCGATCGTGGCCCACCGACCGTCGAACCGAAAGTGGTCCGCCACGTGCGATCCGGGGAATCCAATCGAGTCAAAAACGTAATCCCACGTAGATCCATCGATGGTGAGCTTAAGTCGACGTTTGGTTCAAAGAGGGCCACCGAACTTCCTTTGAGCTAGAAAAGCGACGAATATCCTATATAACGGCACCCTTGAACCTAAGTCTAATTTCGGAATGTTTTAGGCTATATAAGGGCCTTAGAGCACCCTCTCTCACAGCCATACGAATTTGAGTTTTGGGAGAGAGAAAAGAGAGAGAAAAGAGAGAAAAACTTGGAGATCGTTGTCGATCTTCCTCCTCCCTGCTGGCTTGTTACACGGCTTACACCGCCTTATTCTAGGCGCCCCTGGCGTATTCCACCCCATTTGAAGGTAAGAAACCCTAACCCTAGGTCTGATTTGATGTGGAATCGAGGTAGGATGTGTACCGACTAACCGATTCCGCTCTTTAGGCTAGAAATCGCTCAGTAGACGGAAGTTCTACTACCCTTGCTGATTCGTTCGTTTCCAAAGGCAAAGGTGCGGACTTTAGGTGTATAGGTTGCGGTTTTCAACGCTTTCAATGTCGATAATGGTAGATTCATGATCTACATGCAATTGCACATGTATAAAGTGCTTTCCGTTTTCGTTTCGATTAGAATTGTAGAATTTGGAATTTCACATACTCTAGGTATTCGTATAAAATGCAGATATACGTATTTTTATGGAAATGTGTTTGACATGTTTATTTGTCGTATGGATATATGACGTATGGATAAAGTACTTATTTGGCGAAATGATTCGCCTAAATACATGTTTACTAATAAACACTATGTATGTAGAAATACGGTATTGTAAGAAGTACCGTATACATGTATATTTTAGCGATGTGTTTGTCATGATTAATTGTCGTATAAATATATTATGTGCGTATAAAATATTTTCTTGGCGAAGGAATCATAGTGTTACATGTTTGCTTGTATACACTATGTATGTTGAAAATGCGTATTCTAGAAAATCAGTATACGTATAAATTTTGGAGATGTATTTATCATGATTATTTGTTGTAGTAATATATTATACATGGATAAAATACTCACTTGGCTAAAGGATAGCCCTAATACATGTTTTGCTAACATACACCATGTATGTTGCACTAGTGTACTTAAGTGTTTGTGAAAATGCTTGTGTGAGCAAATGTTGAATGTTGATGCCTTAGGAGGGTGTTGAGATTGGATTCTCAACTACCCTAGCGACGTGTATGATTACCTCCATGAGGTTGATCACTTAAACCACTTACTTACAATATATGTGTTTGTATTCCTATTGACGTAGTGCTTTACAACATGCTTTATATCATGCTTTATAATATGCTTATAACATGCCTACTAGTATGTTTGAATTACTTTATTTATCATGCTTGAGTTACTTTGTCTATCATGCTTTACTCCACATGCTATGGATGACGATTGATTGTGCTTGGGGTTATGATTATAGTCCAGACAATCGGTACTAGATTGGAGACCGTGGTTGAGTTTCATGCCGCCACGTGAGATGTGTTCGACAAACTCGAGTCGTACTTCGGTTGGCGATAGTGGTTGGCCACGCGAAGTGCTTATGCACTTAATGTCGTTCAACTTGTTGTGCGCTCGAGCCAGCCGAGCTCGTCATGTAACCCGATTTGTCTAATGTATGTTCACCATGTTTGGTCGCTACTGCTTGAACCTAGGGTACCAAACTTACCAGTGAAAACCCTTTTAACCATGGTACCTTGATCCGCTAAGACGCATGAGCCGGGCATGGTGGTATGGGACACCGTGGTCGAGCCGTCGCCTACGCTGGGGCCATGTGCCTCCCGTAGTGACCATTGCGCAACCAAACTCGTGAGCCGAATACGGTGGTATGGGACACCGTATTCGAGCCGTCGATACTTACTACGCGAGAGCCGAGTACGGTGAGACCGTGCTCGTGCCGACGGCGACGAGTCCTCCGTAGTATCTTCGAGTATACTCCAAGGGTCCGTGATTGGCGACGAGTCTTTCACAAAGAACTAGAGTATGAGTCGAGCCGAGTACGGTGAGACCGTACTCGAGCCGACGGCTAGTGATTGAGCCGAGTACGGTGAGACCCGTACTCGAGCCGACGGCCAAGAATTGAGCCGCATACGGTGAGATCGTATCCGTATTGACGGTGACGAGCCTTTGCGATGCCTTCACTATGCTTCTCAAACCATAATATCGTATGAGATTAACTAGGATTGACGACCCTAGAATGGATCATGTTTGGGAATGATACAAGGGAGGTACCTTAGTTTCCCAATATTCTTTGTTTGAAATGGACTAATAATAACTTGGTAATCATGAGCATCATCGCACCGCATGTGCTTTGTAGATGTGGCGCACCGAGGAGTAAGCATTCGCGAACGTAAGATGATGTCGCTTGAGGGTGGTTTGGCAAGGGCATACAAAGATCATGTCATTTCATTTTTGCACTTAACAAGAGTAGTTAGATATGTTTGATTTGTACCGCTTTATCATTCTTGCTTGATTGAATTGATAACATGTTAACCTATGCTTTCTTGTTCCATCGAGTTGATCACTCACTCCCACGTTACGGGATGGTGTTGTACACACCAAACATGATTTGTTGAGTTTCGTGTGATGGCGATGCTTGTGAAGCGTGAGGACTACTTCTATGGTGATGAGGAGGAGTTCTCCTATCAGTATCTTCTCCGACAGTCTATGAAGACCTGGTATTGTCGACGGGCTATGGTATTTGGGATAGGAGGCATTACACTTCCTCACATTTGGTACATTTTAGAACTGCACTTGTATTTATTTAACCTGGTAATGTTATCACACTCTGGAGACTCATCATAAGTTTATATTTTATCTATCTATCACAGTCTTCCGCTTGCAAATTTAATCTGTCTCGGAGTATGATATCTTGTTTTGGCTTAATCTCACTCATGTTCAATGCACGAATACAGTCAACATTCAATCATCATTCATTTTGTTGCATAAGTGATGTTCTGGAACTCGGGAGTTGAGTTTATGTTCGACCCCCGATTTTCAGGGCGTTATAAGATGGTATCAGAGCATGATTTGGATTAAACCGGACCTGGGTTATGGTCACACGACGCACACTGACGCACTCTGACTTAGGAGGGAGCGATGGAATGTAGAAACAGTCTTAGACATCCCTGTTCCGTCTAACGGCTAGTTCGCTGAAAACGAACACCAAAAATCGAGTCTGTATTCAACCATGGTCGCACGGTCGACCTTAAAACATTCTTATGTTGTCTATCAATGAGTCTAGATTACAATCCACTTCACCCTAACCGTTGACCATCGGTAGAATATAGGATAGGCGTGATGAGGATAACTACTCGAATCCTCTGAACTCCTTCCGCCTCCTCACGCAGACTTCTCGAATTCCCGAGGAAAGAAAAGGTAGTACAAATAAATTCTAATAAATTCAATTAATTAATGAACGATTAAAAAAAAAATTGAGTTCACAACCCTTTAAATGGGAATACCAAATAATAGGAAGGAAATGCGAAACAAACTACAACTAAAACTCCTAGGTTGTGATGTCTACTAGTGTGCAAGGCTTTCACCAAAAAAATAGTAAGTGTCCTATTTGACTTCACCAAACCATTCTCCTAATTATTCTAAGCTCTTTACGCGATGAACGTAACTCCTAAAGCCCAACAGATGAAGAGTAATCAAACAAAAATTACTATTTTGGTAAAATAAAATTAAACGGAAAATGGCCGCCAATTGGAGGGTTTTCTCGCAATTCCGGGCTGCGCAACCCGGCATAGCTGGGTTGGTTGGCTTCATTAGCTCGTCCTACCCCAAATTCATATATTTTACATCAGATAACTCATTCCGGATTGCAAGATATGTCCAGTTTACCCGAAACTACCCGAAATAGAGCAAATCGGATTCGGGGGCCCCTCCACGTAAATCCACTAATCTTCCAGACCAAACCAGGGTGCATTTGGCACCCTGGGAGTGTGGCAAACAAAGTCCGACCGCGGCGGCGCGGTTCCGGCCAAGTCCGACCGCGGCGGCACCGCGGCACCGGCGGCGGACCGCGCCCCGGTCAGCTTTCCGGCGAGTTTCCGAGCTTGGGGTTGGTCGGCCCAACCCCCTCTACCCCATGGCACGTGCCATTTTGGCATTAGGTTAGGATTTGGGGGGCTGAAGCACCCCACTCTCCCATTTCTTCCTTTTCAAGCACCTCCACTCCTATTTTTGATTTTCCTCAAAAACCCATCCCTCCAAACCTTGCAATCCCCCATTTTCTTCCATAAATCACCCACTCCAATTGTCCACGACAGCCCTAGCCTCCTCCTTTTCACTTTTCTCTAACGCGGAGCTCTCACATCCCCCATTTGGAGCTCAAATTCGTGCAACCTTCAAACCTATCTCATTTTTCCATTTTCCTTCTTCATTCCCTACCTTTTGGCTTCTACAAACATCCGTTGAGGCTCAAGTCCATGGAGAACCAAAACTCCAGCCCCCCCCATTTTCCTTATCCTCATTTTCCATGGCTCTATCCGAGCTCATCCATATGTTGTCTTGTAGTTTGCGTCGGCTACTATCTTAGGGTGGTTATGTTTTCGTTGATAGGTGTAGTAGTTGGTAGAATATTTTAGGTATTTGAGAACGTTTAGGGTCCGTTCGGCCAAATTACATTAGGTAAGTTTACGGTGGATAGAATTGTAAAAGTAATAATAAATGGATAGGTAGGGTATGGCCCCTAGATTGGGTGTATCCCATGTATTCCGACATCCTGTTTAGAATGTACGCAATTAAAAGTAAAATTCCGAGAATTCCTTTCCAATAACACTTAGAAATTTTCCCATCGTGGGGTATGGAAAATCCCATCTCCCGTTTTTTTCCAACACCAGGCTCATTTTCCAAAGCCTATAAAATTTAATCCCCTCCCACCCTCCTACCAACCATGTCACACCCAATCCCAAGGTAGGATTAGTAATGCGGTCCCATTTAATACAACTTAAGGCCCCTTTGGCGAATTGTATTGAAGTGATAAAGTCCCTTGATATACATTAACCCACCGCACTCTGATAGCTTAAGCTTTTGGAGTAAATGGTTGTTTGACAAATAGGCCCATAGAGTTTGGACCTAGAGCGATACTCCTAGTCTTGACAGACCTGACCATATAGGAAATCCAACAAATTAATAATACAAACTCCAGGATCTTCTTAGCTGGTGTGAGCATGTGTGAAAGGCTCGAGCGTCAAGTACGGACAACTCAATTCCACTTAGACAACGTTTGACCCTACACGATGAATAATTTCTTGTATTAGAAATGATCTGAAATCATCTAGTGTGTAAGTATAGACTAATAGATTACCACTATTCATAAATTGAGACTAGGCTACTGGTTCTACTACTGAACGTAAAAGACTGATTATGCTAAGATAATTGCAAGATAGTTGAAAGATGGACTTAATTAATGGGCTGGATTAGGTTGGAGTGAGACCTCACTCCTTCGTCGGACCCCTTAATACTCATAGGCTCCTTTAATAACACATGGGAAGGTTGTATGACATAGAAACTATTCACGCTAAAAAAAAAAAAAAAAAAAAAACTTATATATCCTTTGGATTTAATGTTAGATCAAATCAATACACCCTCAGAATTGCCTTCTCAAGGACTTAGTACAATCGGGGACACGGGGCAGAGAAACTACACATTAGCGAGGTATTCGCGGTTTGAATCAAATCCTCAATCCTGGTAGTGACCAATGAACCCTATGCTCTGATCAAGCAGAAGGTCGGGATCAACTGGGATTAAGAAATGATATGACAATTTTCTGCCCTAGCTAGGCAGAAGATCCATGTATCCGACTCAGACCCACTACACAACATTCTTTCTGTGTTGGCCCGACATTTACAACTAAAAGTTTATAATTTTGTCCTTGAAAAGTGTTAGGAGTATATAGCTAGTAGAGACTATGTCTTTTAGGCCTAAGGAATTACCCAAATGGGCAACTGACAGTTAGGAATTAGGTCCCAAATCGCATGCCATGCCGGCATACGTATTGTGCTTATGAACGCAAAAAGATAGCCTGCATATTAAGCTAGACATGATTAAATAAGATAAGTCTGGACCGCGACAAAAATCCCTTGGTAGCATTGGGCATCTTGCCTCAAACCCACACCTGCCCCTGACATCAACCACATTACCCGTCATTTTTTAACTCCTCTCGATCCCCATAGGTATCAATGCCATCGTACACATCGTCGATGAAAGGCAGACCAATGTATTTCCCATTTCATGTCAAGAATAGGTTATAAATTACACCTTGTTCCGATATACGGAGCAGGACATAAATCTTGAGCCTTGAGGGCGAAAATAAATTTTAAGGGGGGTAGAACATGATGAACCCGCTCTAGTTAGGTCACCTAATACACCTCTTTGACCTGGGTGGCGCAGCAGAAACGTGGTGGACCCTACCCCACTGGCCCAGGATCGAAACGGTGCTCGATAAATACGAACATTATAGAAGCCCTAGTAAGTTCTACTATGAGAAACCGTTTTAAGATGATTTAGTAAGACTTGATTCACCCTTTCCTTGGACATAGATAATATCGAGGACTCTCTTAGACTAAGACCTAAAGGGCAACCTTAGAATAAACAATTTGAGCCTTTCAATGATGGACATTCCCTACTCTTAGAGAGTGATCGGACTACGGAGTTCGACATCTACAAGCTCGCGAAGTTTTCGCGGCTTGACCCAATTCCCAATCCTGGGTGACTACCGATGGACTCTCTGCTGACGAGCGGACGACCAGGATCCACCAGGATTCGGAAGGGATACGATGAGCTTCCTACCCTGACCCGGTAGATGATCGATGTATCGGGATCGAGCCCACTATTACCGATCTCTCCGTGTTGGTCAAACAATGAAAACA
The DNA here is from genome assembly GCA_030180095.1 of Magnolia changhungtana. NCBI lineage: Eukaryota > Viridiplantae > Streptophyta > Magnoliopsida > Magnoliales > Magnoliaceae > Magnolia > Magnolia changhungtana. The sequence goes on from JASAUF010000511.1 coordinate 4,854,955, forward strand.
ACTATCTTACTCTAAATTGTGGGAATTGTCGTCGAGACTCCAAATAGGTAAAGAAATAAATGGTAGCAAACCATCGGGTATGAGAAATGGATAAAGAATTTTATTTTAAGGGGGTAGACTAAAATGAACCAAATTGGTATATACCCTACCACGCGTAGAAACTTGGAATTAATAAGTCTTAGGCAAATGAAATAATAGAAATCTTCCCTTATTACCCTTAGCCAATTTCTGGGACGAAATTTTGTTTTAAGGGGGTAGATTGTAACGCCTCGGATTTTGCCAACCTGGGATTAGACGTCCTTAGGCAATGGGTCAATCTTAACACACAGTTTAACTTCTTAAACGCTCAATTAAAGTCTCAAATCGTTCCTTAAATCATTTTCTTCACAAATCCCACCCTTCACTACCTTGTGCTTTCATTTTTTCAAAGCACCTTCGCCTGCAGACACTATCTTAAACTAGCTAAGTAGTATAACTTGGATCACTTTATATACAAACTACAATGGACTAAGTTCCACCTCAGACGAAAATCACTTAGGATTAAATCCTTTAGAAATTGACAAAGTGAACTAGGTGTTAAACTAGATTAGCCATGAAATCCATTTGAATCGCTTTAAATACGATCTGCAAGACCCAAAACTTGCGAGAATCATTGACGTATTAGGTTACCCTAAAGTTTAGAACCAAACTCATTTCCCGTCACTGCTCTGGGAATGAAACGAAACTTCGTATTAGGTCTAGATCGCACATCGGGAGTCCGATTAACCCGAAGCTAAGGAACTAGGACCGCCCCACTGGGCTTAACAATCATCTCAAAAATCAGCTTTATCCGATGTCCCACGGTCATTCGTTTCGAATCGGAGCGAGGTAGTGTGAAAAACACTATTCACATGCCAAAATAAATATCGGAATAGTGATCGGCATCGTTCGTTGACGCGTCGTGATAAGCAACCTGACCGTCGAATCGAGACCAAATTACACCCTCAGATTAAGAAAAATTTCAGAACATTTACATGTACTTGGAATTTCGATCGTGGCCCACTGACCGTCGAACTGAAAGTGGTCCGCCACGTGCGATCCTGGGAATCCAATCGAGTCAAAAACGTAATCCCACGTAGATCCATCGATGGTGAGCTTAAGTCTGACGTTTGGTTCAAAGAGGGCCACAGAACTTCCCTTTTGAGCTGAAAAGCGACGAATATCCTATATAAGCGGCACCCCTTGAACCTAAGTCTAATTTGAATGTTTTAGGCTATATAAGGGCCTTAGAGCACCCTCTCTCACAGCCATACGAATTTGAGTTTTGGGAGAGAGAAAAGAGAGAGAAAAGAGAGAGAAAACTTGGAGATCGTTGCCGATCTTCCTCCTCCTGCTTTGGCTTGTTACACGGCTTACACCGCCTTATTCTAGGCGTTTACCGGCGTATTCCACCCCATTTGAAGGTAAGAAACCCTAACCCTAGGTCTGATTTGATGTGGAATCGAGGTAGGATGTGTACCGACTAACCGATTCCGCTCTTTAGGCTAGAAATCGCTCGTAGACGGAAGTTCTACTACCCTTGCTGATTCGTTCCGTTTCCAAAGGCAAAGGTGCGGACTTTAGGTGTATAGGTTGCAGTTTTCAACGCTTTCAATGTCAGATAATGGTAGATTCATGATCTACATGCAATTGCACATGTATAAAGTGCTTTCCGTTTTCTGTTTCGATTAGAATTGTAGAATTTGGAATTTCACATACTCTAGGTATTCGTATAAAATGCCGTATACGTATTTTTTATGAAAATGTGTTTGACATGTTTATTTGTCGTATGGATATATGACGTATGGATAAAGTACTTATTTGGCGAAATGATTCGCCTAAATACATGTTTACTAATAAACACTATGTATGTAGAAATACGGTATTGTAAGAAGTACCGTATACATGTATATTTTAGCGATGTGTTTGTCATGATTAATTGTCGTATAAATATATTATGTGCGTATAAAATATTTTCTTGGCGAAGGGAATCGCTAGTGTTACATGTTTGCTTGTATACACTATGTATGTTGAAAATGCGTATTCTAGAAAAACATCGTATACGTATAAATTTTGGAGATGTATTTATCATGATTATTTGTTGTAGTAATATATTATACATGGATAAAATACTCACTTGGCTAAAGGATAGCCCTAATACATGTTTTGCTAACATACACCATGTATGTTGCACTAGTGTACTTAAGTGTTTGTGAAAATGCTTGTGTGAGCAAATGTTTGAATGTTGATGCCTTAGGAGGGTGTTGAGATTGGATTCTCAACTACCCTAGCGCGTGTATGATTACCTCCATGAGGTTGATCACTTAAACCACTTACTTACAATATATGTGTTTGTATTCCTATTGACGTAGTGCTTTACAACATGCTTTATATCATGCTTTATAATATGCTTATAACATGCCTACTAGTATGTTTGAATTACTTTATTTATCATGCTTGAGTTACTTTGTCTATCATGCTTTACTCCACATGCTATGGATGACGATTGATTGTGCTTGGGGTTATGATTATAGTCCAGATAATCGGTACTAGATTGGAGACCGTGGTTGAGTTTCATGCCGCCACGTGAGATGTGTTCGACGAACTCGAGTCGTACTTCGGTTGGCGATAGTGGTTGGCCACGCGAAGTGCTTATGCACTTCATGTCGTTCAACTTGTTGTGCGCTCGAGCCAGCCGAGCTCGTCATGTAACCCGATTTGTCTAATGTATGTTCACCATGTTTGCTACTGCTTGAACCTAGGGTACCAAACTTACCAGTGAAAACCCTTTTAACCATGGTACCTTGATCCGCTAAGACGCATGAGCCGGGCATGGTGGTATGGGACACCGTGGTCGAGCTGTCGGCCTACGCTGGGGCCATGTGCCTCCCCGTAGTGACCATTGCGCAACCAAACTCGTGAGCCGAATACGGTGGTATGGGACACTGTATTCGAGCTGTCGATACTTACGGCGAGAGCCGAGTACGGTGAGACCTGTGCTCGTGCTGACGGGCGACGAGTCCTCCGTAGTATCTTCGAGTATACTCCAAGGGTCTGTGATTGGCGACGAGTCTTTCACAGCAACTAGAGTATGAGTCGAGCCGAGTACGGTGAGACCTGTACTCGAGCTGACGGCTAGTGATTGAGCCGAGTACGGTGAGACCTGTACTCGAGCTGACGGCCAGCAATTGAGCCGCATACGGTGAGATCTCAGTATCCGCGCTGACGGTGACGAGCCCTTTGCGATGCCTTCACTATGCTTCTCAAACCATAATATCGTATGAGATTAACTAGGATTGACGACCCTAGAATGGATCATGTTTGGGAATGATACAAGGGAGGTACCTTAGTTTCCCAATATTGCTGTTTGAAATGAACTAATAATAACTTGGTAATCATGAGCATCATCGCACCGCATGTGCTTTGTAGATGTGGCGCACTGAGGGAGGAGTAAGCATTGCGAACGTAAGATGATGTCGCTTGAGGGTGGTTTGGCAAGGGCATACAAAGATCATGTCATTTCATTTTTGCACTTAACAAGAGTAGTTAGATATGTTTGATTTGTACTTGCTTTATCATTCTTTCGCTTGATTGAATTGATAACATGTTAACCTATGCTTTCTTGTTCCAATTGAGTTGATCACTCACTCCCACGTTACGGGATGGTGTTGTACACACCAAACAGATTTGTTGAGTTTCAGTGATGGCGATGCTTGTGGAAGCAGAGCCGGACTACTTCTATGGTGATGAGGAGGAGTTCTCCTATCTCAGATCTCTCGATGTGTCTATGAAGACTGGTATTGTACTGACGGGGCTATGGTATTTGGGATAGGAGGCATTACACTTCCTCACATTTGGTACATTTTAGAACTGCACTTGTATTTATTTAACCTGGTAATGTTATCACACTCTGGAGACTCATCATAAGTTTATATTTTATCTATCTATCACAGCCTCTTCCGCTTGCAAATTTAACTGCCTCTCGGAGTATGATATCTTGCTTTGGCTTAATCTCACTCATGTTCAATGCACGAATACAGTCAACATTCAATCATCATTCATTTTGTTGCATAAGTGATGTTCTGGAACTCGGGAGTTGAGTTTATGTTCGACCCCCGATTTTCAGGGCGTTACAACCTGCTTGCAAGGTTATTCATCGAGGAGATTGTGAGGCTGCATGGCATTCCAGTTTCAATCAGTTCTGATTGAGACCCGAGATTCACGTCTCAGTTTTGGAGGAGCTTCCAGATGGTGATGGGGTCTGTTTTATAACTCAGCGTCACGTATCATCCGCAGATAGATGGTCAGACCGAGAGGGTCAACCAAATCCTTGAGGATATGCTTCGGGCTTGCGCGATTGATTTCTAAGGTAGTTGGGACGAGCACCTGCGATTAGCTAAGTTCGCGTACAACAACAGCTATCAGGAGACCATTAACATGGCTCCTTTTGAAGCATTATATGGCAAACCGTGCAGATCTCTGAGTTGTTGGCCCGAGGTTGGAGAACCGCGTCTCCTACGTCCCGAGCTTATGCAGTAGACATCAGAGGTCATCGATGTCATCAGGCAAAGGATGCGCACAGCTCAGAGCCAGCAGAAGAGTCTTGCTGATCGTCGGCGTCGTCCCTTAGAGTTTGTTGTTGAAGACCATGTGTATTTCAAGGTCTCACCCATGAAGGGTGTAGTTCATTTTGGAGCGAAGGGCAAGCTTACCTCGAGATTCATAGGACCTTTTGAGATCACCGGGTGCATTGGTGCCATGGCCTATCGGCTTGCCTTGCATCTCAGTTGTCTGGCATCCACAACGTTTTCCATGTCTCTATGTTGAGGAAAGTGTGGGTTAGACATCATTCCTGTTATTGCTTGGTAGTCATTGGAGGTTCGTGAGGACGCTTCTTACATTGAGCAGTCAGTTCGTATCCTCTATCGGAAGGACCAAATCCTCCAAACCAAGGTCATTCCCTTAGTGCAGGTACAATGGGGCCATCATAGTGTGGATGAGGCATCTTGGGAGCACGAGGCGGAGATTCGAGAGCGTTATCTCCTTCTTTTCGATGTTTAATGGTATGTTGTATTGTGTTTTGATTATATATGATGTTATGTTTTCTTTTCCCTTATGAGTTATATTTAGTTACGATGGTAGTGTAAATTTTGAGGATAAAATTTGTATTAGGTGAGGAGAGCTGTAAGGCCTGTATCCTAATCTGTACCGTTCCGTAGACTCCTTCGATCCTTCTCATCGAATTTCGGTAACCCGTAACCTATAATCAACATTTACGCGCGATCCTAAGTCGTATCCTATATATTTGAGTTGCCTTAATCCGAGACTTGTACTATTGCGACCACACCATCGCCGTCGTTCCAACGCCGTGTCTTGCACACCAATTCTATACCCTGGCCAGGACATGTGGACCCGTGTTTATTTCGAAGAAACACCATGTATTTGCGAACTCAAGAGAATCTCTACAACTCATCCCATCAATCAATCAAAGTACACAACCCATGCTTTCTTTCTCTCCAAGACAAGCAACCTGCCCTAAGTCAACTCTCAAGTCAAGTACATCTATCACTCACATCCATCACCTCTCTCTTACAACCAGCCTTTCTTTCTCTCTTTCTCTTCACATTCTCCAAGCAACCAAAGAGGTGCACGTCCAAGCACTTCTAAGGAGAGAAAAGTGTGTTGCATGTGGCCCACTTCCTATCTCAAGATCCGTCATCCTAACCCTTCAATTCTCATTATCTTCCATCAAAGTGAGACACAAGGAGTTTGGCGTTCCATCGGACCAAGAAGATCGAACGATGGGTATTTTATAGTCCTAGATTTCATGTTTTGATGATGGGTCAAGTGGGTCCTACCGATTGATGGTATGGATCTCACTTTGGACCCTAGGTGTGGCCGATGGCCCACCATGATTCACATGATCATTCCATGATGGGGCCATTCTCCATGGACCCCATCATGATGTTTACTTTCTAGTTTGAAAGGGGTTATCTAGACCTTCCATTTTAGTGAAGAAGGAACCTCCACCATTGATTTTGATTTGGTGGGCCCACATGTATCGGGACCCACTTAATGTATGATTGAAATGCATGGAAAGGGAGGGCTCATAGTGGCGGAGCCCTCCATCGCACGTCTCTCTCTCTCTCTCTCTCTCTCTCTCTCTCTCTCTCTCTCTCTCTCTCTCTCTCTCTCTCTCTCTCGCCCCTTCCCATATGTTGTGGCCCACCTTGTGATATATTTCATATCCATGTTGTCCACCTAGTGGGCCCACCTAGCATCCATTTAGGTGGGCCTAATTGGAGGAAATACACAAATATCCGCTTTATCCAAGGCTAGTGGGTCCCACACGTGTGGACCCACCCCAATGTGAAGTACATAGTGCCATGTGGGGCCCTACCTCGCTAGAGGTAATCCATTCTGTCTAACGTCCAACCTCCCTGGACGTTGGAGGTTGGAAAGTAAAACAGAAATATCAACTTGATTCAAAAATTTTAGGTGGGCCGCTCATGCAAGCCCCACCTTGATGTATGGATCAAATCCATGTCGTCCATCCTACCTCTCAACTCATTTTAGGCCTTGAGTCGAAAAATGAGGCCAATCCGAATATCTGGCGGGCCGCATCATAGAAAACAACGATATTGACTGTTAAAAGCTATTAGGACCCACTTTGATATTTCCACACACCAAAACATGTTGAATATTGGTCTGTCTTGAGTCATAGGATCCAATGGATGGAGTGGATCCTCCTAATGCAGGCCCCACCTAGGAAAATCCTCAGGAAAATAAAAATAATAAAATAATAAAATCATGTGCAGCAGGCGCTGCTGCTGCTCATCTAGAGGACGCTGCAGTAGCATCCTGCTACTGCGCTGAGTGGAGAGGCAGGGACTGTGGGTCCCAGTCTAGACTCCACCGTAATGTGTGTAGAACATCAGAACCGTGCATTTGATGGGGCCCCTTTAGACAATAGGGCACCCCAAAAATCCAGCCGTACACAGAGCTCAGGTGATCCACATCACAAGAAACAATGGTGGATTGAAGTCTGCCATTGAAACTTCTTTGGTCCAGAAGTTTTGAATAAATATAAAATTTATTTATTTATTTTTATTAGGTCTGTGTGACCTTATCAACCGTTAGGATGGAAAATAAACGTTTTGGTGGGTGCCACGTGGGACCCACCTATGATGGGATTGGATTGACAGGCGTACCACATACTAGCCCTATAGTTGCCGTGATGTAGCAGGATATGTGGAGCCCACCTTGGTGACGTGTGCACCCGATTTGTGGGGTCCTCTTTGATGTATGTGTGGAGAGATGGACGCCTGCCATTGAAGTCCTTTTTAGACCACAATCGTCTTGGATTAAATTAATATTTGCTTCCTCCCAACCAGGTCTTTGTGACCTTACTAACAGATTGGATGGAAAATAAACTTGATGGTGGGCCCTGGAATTTTTATAACGATGAAAAATCATTATCTTCACTGCTATTTGTTGTATGGTCCAGATGATCTTTCGATATGATTCATTCCTTTAAAAATGCTCTAGAACGTTCTCTAAATGGGTTATGGCCTATTGCAATGATATAAGGCCCATTGGTCCCGCCCATTGATGCGACCGACTTGATGTATATGAGGCCCATGTGATGCGGCCCATTTGATGTATTTGAGGCCCATTGGGATGTATATAAGGTCCATTGCAATGTGTAATTCCACCATGGTGTATGTAATGATGTTTATGGCGGGTCATGCCTTAGGAGTAATGATGGTTTGACGTCCACATTGTAAGAATAATGTTGGTTAAATGTCCGCATTATGACTCTCCCTAGGGCGCATTGATAGGCCCATACTTGTTGTGTGTAGGCCGTCTAAGCCCATCTTCATTGTGAGGATAGTTCATCACCTTATAACATGCTTAATATAATTCCATGACTCATGCCATATGTATTATATGTATGCTTGATATGAGTAGTGAATAATCATAGCATATGCCATTAGGCAGATTATTTATGGGACTCACTGATAAGAGTTACCCACATGAGCGCGCGATACGCGCAAGATTGCTGCATGACTGGACGGTGTGACTCATACATCTCGCATATGTGTGACATAATCATTATATGCCCTAGCGACATCAGGGTTGTGGCCTCCACAGGCACATCGTGGATGGCCGGATTGGATACCGAAAATATTGGCTCTAGCACTGTGGGCATATAGGATGTCCTTGGGTAAAAATCCCAGAATCTTTTTGGTACCAAGAGATACTCCAAAGTCTAGACCAAGTGGATACACGAGCGCACGAGTGCTGAATACCAGTAGGTCGCGTCTCTCACTATGTTGAGGTCGGTTGGAAGGGGGTGTGGCCCTATCCGCCTGAGTGAGGGGGTTGTAAGCTTGGCTGAGTTTGAACAGCTCGTAAATGGGTTAGCTATTGACGAGCCGGGTAGGTATTGGCAGACTACTGGTCAAGCGGATAGTGTGGTCTTTTTCACTCACTAGGCTGTGCAGCTAGGGAAGCGGTAGTCAGTGTGGAGTGTATTAGACCCCGGTGATATCCCAGAGGGGAACTACTGATATATGTACTTGATGAGGACTGGCATGCTTGCATTACATCTTGTATATGACATTCGGCTACGTAGGCCTTGCATCGCATGGCCTTGGTATGGCCGATAGCATTCATGCCTTGCGTCGCATAGCCTTAGTACAACCGATAGTATTCATGGACTTACCAGTATATTTTCGCATTAATCTGATATTGCATACTTGACACTCGCCTTGCGCACACACTTACACCACCCTCTAAGCTTTTGTAAGCTTATGCACGACCGTTGCGTGCAGGTGACGTTGGATCGTATCAGCGTTGAGGCAGGAGTGCGCATCAGATATTTTGGAGCCTTTTGATCACCTTGTATTTCCCTTTCTGCATTGTACTTAAAGTTTTTGATATAGTAGATATGTGGTAATGTTGTTTTGTGACTTAGTTATGCTTGTGGTTATGCTCCATTACAAAAATAAAAAATAAAAAAAAATCATACTGAAAATCCTCCTTGTAAGATCCCAGGATCGGAAATCTGGCATATGAGTGGTGGGAGTCGAGAATGGAGCACTACGGAGGCTGTCGGTGCCGGATTCAGCGATCGAGAATTTTGTGAGCCCATTTTCCAAGTTTAGGGCGTGACAGATTCTGACCGTCTTAAATGATTTGTGGATGTAACATTTAATAAGACGATTTTGCTTCATATTAAAGACGGTTAAGAGCCGTCTCAAATTTTAGAAACGTAATCATCTTTAAACCAAGGGATTTTGCAAACGGTCCACAACCGTCTCAAATTTTGTCTTATTTTTCCCTTTTTCACGTAGTGGCCGATCTATGCCAAGCTCGACTCAAATCGACTCGTATAGGGAATCTCATCTTGGTCTTTGCTTTTCAGTTACAATTATCCACGATAAGTCCCATTTGTCATGATATATTGAACCATGATTAGAGGTGTACATGAATGAGCTAGCTCGGTTAGCTCGCTTGACTCAACTCGAAAAAGCTCGATTTGACTCAGATCGAAGCTGAGTTTGAGCCAAGTCAAGCTAATTTTTTTAGCTCGAAAATGAGTTTGAGTCGAGTTCAAGTTAGCCCTAGCTCGACTCGACTAGGATCAAATCCAGCTCGAATCGAACTCGGATTGAACCAGTTCGATGATTCGGTTCCTTTGCTATTGATGTTGCTCACCAAGTGTTTGATGAAATGACTCAACGAAGTGTGGTCGGTGGCAAGGAAGGTATGTACATGGAACAAATATCCTTTTTTTTTTCTTGGTTTTTATGTTGCTTAGAAGGTGTTTGATAAAATACTTGTAAAACCATTGCTTCTGTTTTATATATAGTGAGATTTTGAAGATGCAGTCCAGGTGTTTGTGGAAATGCTGCACAAAGGAACTCAGCTCGATTTTTGGCCCGAACGGTTCGGATATTCTAAAAACATGACATCTCAACGGGCGAGAGTGGCTCTATTGAAATTTCACATCTATCCGTTGTGTGCGATTGTTCTTCCACACCAAAAGGGGAAACTGGGCCTCACTAGGCATCTCGAATGTCTGCCCATGAGCCAGAAGGGAAACGGATTGGCTACTCCCCCTGACACCAGCCCTGTGGTTGGTGGTCGGTGATCTGTGGGCCCCACCATGATGGATGTATTTCATCCATTCTGTTCATCCATTTTTAAAGATTATTTTAGGGTTTCATCCCAAAAATGAGAGGGATATAAATCTCAGGTGGACCACACCACAGGAAAACAATAGTGATTGGATATCCATCATTTAAATCCTACTAAGGCCCACTGTACTGTTTATTTTACATCCAATCTGTTGATTAGGTCATAAAGACCCACATGAAGGGAAAAAACAAAGATCAGCTTCATCCAATACTTTTATGGGCCCCAAAGAGTTTTTAATGGTTGACCTTCATTCAACATTGTTTCCTATAATGTGGTCCACTTGAGATTAGAATATACCTCATTTTTCTTATAATACTATAAAATGATCTAGAAAAATAGATGAACGGCATTGATGAAACACATACATCATGGTGGGGCCCACAGAGCACCGACCACCAGCCATTGGCTGGTGGCAAGGGGAGTAGCCAATCCATTTCCAGCCGGAAGCGGATTGGCTGGTGTACCACACACCAACTATATAGCTGGTGGAGATACGCGTCGTGGGAAGACGAGCGCGGACGCTACTCAACCTCCTGAGTTGTACGAACGGTTCAAAGGAGATCAAAGTTGCATGGGCCTAAATTGATGTATTTATTATATCCATACCATTCATCCATTTTTCAAGATCATTATAGAGCACTAGAAAAAAAATGAATGATATCCAAATCTCAAATGGACCACACCAAAAATAGCAGCGGGGATAATGAATTTCACCGTAAAAAAATTCATAGGGCCCACGTAACGTTTATTTTCCATCCAATCTGTTCATAATGTTACAAATACCTGGATAAATGGTAAAAAAGAAAAATTCATATACATCTGAAACTTCTGTGACCCCAGAAGGGTTTCAATGGTAGACGTTCAATCCCCACTGCTTTTTGCAATGTGGTCCATTGATCCTTATTTTCCGAGTCAAGCCGTAAGACGAGCTCGAAAAATAGATGGACGGTTTGGATATAACACATACCTCATGATGTGACCCACAGAACTTGATGACGTCAATTCATAGGCTATAGCTGATGTGTGGTACACCAGCCAATCCGCTTCCAGCCCGGGAGCTGAGGACCGGAAACGGATTGGCTACTCCCCATGCCACCCGCCAATGACTGATGGTCAGTGCTCTGTGGGCCTTCATCCATGCCGTCCATCTATTTTTCTAGATCATTTTAGGGTATGATACCAAAAATTAAGTATATCCTAATCTCAGGGGGACCACATTACAGGAAACCGTGTTGAATGAACGTCAACCATCAAAAAATTTTCGAGGCAATAAAAGTTTTGGATCAAGCTGATATTTGTTTTTTCCCTTCATCTAGGTCTGTTTGACCTAATCAACAGATTGGGTTTCAAATAAACAGTACAGTGGGCCTTAGGTCGATTTTAATGGTGGATACCCAATCGCTTTTGTTTTCCTGTATTGTGGTACACCTGAGATTTATATCCCTCTAAATTTTGGGATCTAGTTATAAAATGATCTGTAAAAATGGATGAAACAAATACATCATTGTGGGGCCCACAGATCACCGACCATCAGCCACCGGGCCAGTGGCAGGGGGAGTAGCCAATCCGTTTCCCTGAGGACCCGAGTACATACTCATCCCAGCTTGTGAATCGGTCATGGGCTTGGCCATGCTCACCAGCGTAGTGCTTACGTGGGCCCTGGATGACCCTCGGTTGAAAATTAACTGATCCTAGCCGTCATGAAATGAGGTTGAATCTGTTTTTCATTTTTGATCGTCCATCCCTATGGATAGGATCACCTCTAGCTAGCATCTACACCATATATCTGTCGATCATCTAGGGTGATTAGATGTGGTGCTCTTGTGGGCCAAGCGTAGGTAATATCCCACCTAACGAAAGATTTTTGTTGTTTCCATCAATGAACGGTTTAACATAATCGTGACCATGAAATGGACGGATAAAATCATTGGACCATCTTCTCATGTGGGCTCCGGTGGTTGACGACTAACGCCCTGTCCTACCTCGCGACACACGAAAAACGAATTCCTCAACCGTAATTTATCATACTGCCAGGTCACAGATCGTTGGAAAGTTTGAAACTTTCAACCATTTCTCAACCACGCGTCCTCTTCCAAATCTAGCCGTTGGTTCCCGCCACCGTAAAGAAAAAAAAAAACCGATGGCCCACCAATCCTCTTGCCACATCACAGATAGCTGGAATTTGAAATCCTCCCCCTGCTGACGTGGAGGTTAATACAAACGAATTCTACCGTTGGTTCCCAAGGTAAAAGGAGAAGAAAGAGGACTTCAAAAAACCATTTCCATTGAATCCGAGCTCCTTCCGGGCTCGGTTAGCCGGCAATAGTTCTACCGGCTACCGGAATCCGACCTGAGAAGCTCTAGAACCAATCAATTCCACAACCATGATTGCCCACAACGAGATCACGTCCGGAGAGCTAGAAACTCAAATCAAAGACTCCAACCCGGTGCCGCCGGTTGAAGAAAATGCCGTGACAGTGGATCTAAAACCGCCAGAAAAGAAAGCGTTGCTCGAATTCAAGACCAAATTGCAAGAAGCCATACTCAACAACAACCTTTTCCAGTCACCCCGTGCTGAAATTTCTACGGACAAGGACTCTGAAGAGAAGACCCATGTCCTGAATTTCGAAGACACATCATTCCCAGTCGAGTCCAACGCCGAAGAGAATCTAAAAGACATTTCTCTATGGGGGGTGCCGCTGTTACCCAGCAAAAATCATGAGGGCACCGACATAATTCTCCTCAAGTTCTTAAGAGCAAGGGAATTCAAGGTATCCGACGCTTTTGAAATGCTACGGAGGACACTGAAATGGCGTAAGGAGTTCAAGACAGATGGGATTTTGGAGGAGGATTTGGGGTCCCACCTTAAACATGTGGCCTACATGAATAGCACAGACAAGAAAGGTCACCCTTTGTGTTTCAATGTCTATGGGGTTTTTAAGGATAAGGAAATGTACGACAAGGCATTTGGGACTGATGAGAAACGTGATGAGTTTTTGAGGTGGAGGGTGCAATTGATGGAGAAGGGTATCCAGGATCTGAATTTTAAGCCTGGGGAGGTGGCATCAATGGTCCAAATTACTGATCTGAAGAACTCGCCGGGACCTGCCATGAAGGAGCTGCGAGTCACCATGAAGAAAGCTCTATCACTTCTTCAAGAAAATTATCCCGAATTCGTCGATAGAAATGTAAGTTTAAAAGAAACCAACTAGGCAAAATTGGTCATTGGATCCTAACAAATGTTGGATGCAATCATACTAGCACTAATGCTTTAGATCCCTCATTGAAATTTCTATAAACCTTGGGTGCAATCAAACCATCACTAATGCATTAGATCCCATCAGAACTCAATAACTAAGCAGTCCTCATGTTATATCCTTTTTCTTTAGATAGCAATTGAAGTGCACCTGGCTCTCTTAAGAGAGGTGAGGCTTTGAATCCCCCACACAAATTTCAGTACACCAGAACTAATGCATTGCATTACTGAACTAATGCATTGCTTGCTTGGGTAATAGTAGTTTTAGGATGGGTATATTCCTGTCTTCCTGTTGCACCCATTTCTTCCTTCGGGTTGACAAAGTTAAAATAAAATAAAATTAAAAAAAAAAAAAAAAAACAGTTGGATAATCCCTACCATTCATCTAGTGGGCCTAATATTGGGAAGTTCCATGTTCCATGATCTCTTCCATTAGAAGAAATAATGGAACAACAACTCCTGTGATCGGCAGATCATGAGTGGATGTCTAGAAATTGATAGAACAGCCCACATTTAGTGAAAGATAATTTATCAAATGAATTGATTTTCACCTAATACATATTAGTTTTTGTTTTTAAGATGTTGAAATGCTTTTAATAAAGAGAAATTATTCGAACCAATAGTAATAACCATATGTCCAAGCTGCGTGGGACCCACCCAAAAGGGGCACGTAGAATCCATGCCATACATCTAGTGCATTTCCTCATTTTCACTGTACATCCCAAGAATCTTCCTGATACAAAACTTTCGTGGAACACACCACAAGTGGAAATTTACCACCACTCTTACAGCCTATTTATTCAAGTGGTATGGCCCACCTAAGTTTTGGAATGGCTTGAGTTTTGTGTGTCCCTTAACAGCCCACACTTGATGACTGAGTTGATGGCATATACATAACACGATGGACACCACATTGCACCATGAGGTTTCCATAGAATTGCATTCCCATCCCCGTTTACCACACTATTCCCTTGATGTGGCTTACATAAGTCATGGATATGCTTGATTTTGGGATCTAGGTCTAACACGTGGGAATACATATAACAGACTGGGTTAGATATAAGGTGGCAATGGACCAGGCCGGGCCAGATTGGCCCAGGGCTGACCTTGCTCCAGCCCTAGCCACCTAAGCGTCAAACCTAATCCCAATTAGGCTAACAAGGTCTCGGCCTTTGCCCTAGTCCTTACACATCAAGCCAAGCTAAGGATGCCGAGAGGTGGAAAAGAGTGACACCACTGGTACATTAAATAGACCACTCACAAGTGTCTCAAATTATATATTCTTTCATATAATAGCGACCAACTTGATGCCTAGATCGGGCCAACGAGTCTAGCCGGACAATTCATCGTAGGACTGGACTAACAGGCTGAGCTGTGCCATTTATCATTGGCCTGGCTCAGCCTGGGCTAGACATGAGGCTTGGGCTTTAGCCCAAGCCCTGTCCTTTGGGCCAAGTTTAGGGGCCAAGCACTGGCCTTACAGGGCTGGGCAGGCAGCCCAATATATTCATTGCCACTGCTAGTTAGATAGTGCTCATGTATCTATAATTTTATTTTGTATTAATCTTTTTATCCAACCTGGTGTGAAGTTTGGAAACATTTGAGTGGATATACTTTCCAAAAGATGGAAAAAAAAAAAAAAAAAAAAAAAAAAAAGCAATATTTTCTTTGATTTTTTCTTTTCTTTTTCTTTTTCTTTTTTTACACACACTCACACCACGGTGGTTTTTCACCAACCCATGACCTCATGTTAAAACTCTTGTGAGTCTACCACTGAGGCATTAGTAAGGACACAATATTTTCTTTGATCAGGAGTTTACTTTTTTTTTTTTTTTTTTTTATGGAAAATATTTTTTAGAGGAAACTCTAAAAACAAAAAATAATATTAATAATTCTACCTAAATAATATAGAATTTACATTGCGGTACATTTTCAAAAAGATTTTGAATAAGTTTCTCATTAATCTAAACAATTATCATTCCATAAACTTTCATTGAATTTCTCTATGAAAGCTTGCGGATGCTCCGGTGGGCCCCATCATGATGTTTATGTAAAATCCACCCCATAAACTTTCATTGAATTTCTCTATGAAAGCTTGTGGATGCTCCGGTGGGCCCCATCATGATGTTTATGTAAAATCCACCCCAAAAACTAGGTGTGTTACCTCATAATAGGACCAAGGGATAAAAATCAGTCTCATCCATGATTAAGGTGGACTGCACATATAGAGAAACGCTTACCTTCCAGACTATTTTCTTTGGCATGGCCCCCTTGAATCACGGATGGGACTAATTTTTGGGTCCAAGCCTAAATTTTTATGTGGCATTTAATGGTCTAGGTCGATTTCATATAATCATCATAGTGGACCTGTAAAATTCAAGGATGGACATCTCTTTCCTCAGTATTTCCTTTGATGTGGCCCATTGGAATCACAAGTTCACCTTCACTTCTTTCTTTTTTTGGCGCTAGGCCTAATATGAGATTATATGTCTAATGGTCATAGTAGATTTCACAAAAACATCATGGTGGGCCTATCAAAAATCAAGGTAGTGTGTCCTTCTCCAAACTGTTTTTAAATAGTTGGAAGCCATTAAGGAGGATATCTAGAGAGAGAAAGAGAGCTTTACAAGGCCTCGCCCCGTGCTTTGTGCAAAACCCGCTATGATGTGTATGCGAGATCTCTCCGACCATCATATATGTAATCCCATGTTAGGCCTAGAATCAAACCATTGGGATGACCTTGATTCATGTGGGCCACACTAAAGAAAATAGTTGGGAGAGAGGTCCTCCACCCTTAATTTTTACAGGGCTCACTGTTATGATTATATAAAATCCACTCCAATCATTAGATTCCACACGAAATTTATGCATGTGTCCAAAATTTAAGCCCAAAAATGATTTAGGTGAACCATGGAAATTGTCTTGAAGGTGAGTGTTTCCCTGTGCATTGTTTCCAAATCGTGTGGTCCACTTGAATTACTGATGGGGTTAAGGTGAGTGCTTCCCTGTGCATTGTTTTCAAATCGTGTGGTCCACCTAAATTATGGATGGGGCTAATCTTTGATCCGTAGGACTAACATAGAGTAATGCACCTTGTTGTTGTTTGGTTCGAGTCCTTACCTCAGTGGTAGACTCTGGGGAGTTTCAACAAGGTCTTGGGTTCGATACCCATAGGTGGTAAAATCCCACTACAGCGTGCATGGGTATGTGTGTCACGTGCGTGTGTGTATATTAAAAATAAAATAAAAATTGTTCGCAAGGCACTCAAGCGGCCCTTAAATAGATGCATTATTAAAATCTTTTTGAAAAAGGTACCCAAATGTAAATTATATATTAATTAGTTAGTTTTTTTAACTGTAAAATGCCCTTTTTAAAATTGTGTTTTCATAGTCTCCCTCTTTCTATCTCTTTATATGTATATATATGTGTGTGTTTGTGCGCACTCTATCTTGAAAAATAAGAAAATGTCACTCTCTCCTTTTATTTCCAAGTTCCCAACCCAGCGCTGATTAGGTCAATTTTGCATGCAGATATTCATAAACGTTCCCTTTCGGTGCTATGCATACCATGCATTGTTCTCTCGCTTCTTAACACAGAGAGCTAAAAGCAAATGTATTTTTGCCCGGCCATCCAGAGTCCAAGAGACCCTTCTCAAGTAAGAAAATCCTCAAGTATTAATTATCAAGTGTCATGTGTGCAGGACATCCAAGCCACGCAAAAGGTGGGTCCCACCGTGAAGATGATCTACATGTGTGCCCCACCTGATGATTCTTCTCAGTGTAACCCACTTTTTGCTCATCTCAGGTGTTCATTGCATAGGGACTTCACATGCAATGGCCTGGAGTTGATCATTCTTCTATTCCTAATTATCTTCTGATTTCCTGAAAATATTTGCTTAAAACATAGGTATGTGGCGGCGGAAAATGTTCCAACTAAATATGGTGGCCTTAAAAGAGAGAATGACGAAGAGTTTTCGGCAGAGAACGGAGACGTTTTGGAGAAGGCCATCAGAAGTGGAGGGACGGAAACCATTGAATTTCTGGTTATTGAGGTATTGTTAACAATTTCCTTTAGAGGACTGATCAAATGTAGTGCGTGTACACTGGACCATTGGCTTTACCCAAATCATAGTTTAAAAAGTACGAAGATTTGCCTTGACTCAAAACGTAGTTGAGTCTAGTTGATTCGACTTGAAAACTCGCAAAAGTTTCTCAAAAACTCGTATGAGTTTTTTATTTTAAGTATTATTTAACATTTTAAAAAACATAAATAATGTCAAGTTGTGCCAGTTCTAGTCAAGTTTTATCGACTTCTGTCAAGCTTTACGGAGTTTCTCCGGTCGAGTCGAGTTTTCTTGAGTTATGACCAGGTCTAGTTTTACTCAAGTTTATATAGGTGAAATCTAGTTGGGTCGAGTGGAGTATTAAGGGTCTAGACATCCAATATAGGGTGGTCCCTGCAGTGATATTCCTTAAGCTAAAAAATGGGGCCATTCTATTCATCTGATGGCCCACACATGGACAGAAATCGAAGGCCATATTGAACTTGAGTGTGTCGCTTACCTGATTATACCAGATGGGACTCATGGACAGGTGGGGCAGTCTAATGAGAATTCCACACCCATATTCAGGTTTGCATATACACCACCTTTGTGTTTGGCGCTTGAAGATGGAAATTAGCATGCCCCAAAAAGATGGAACGGAATCCTCTGCAACATATGTTTTATGCGTAAAACTCCCACTCTCTGTGGATCAGCCATGTTGTCTTTGTGAAATCCACTACTTTCATCAGCTGTTCTCTCTTGGATGCTAACTCAGGTCTACTGCACTATTGGGCAATAAATAACGGGGTTGACCATAGGTTTGTCTGGTGCCACCTACGTGTGCATCTTTCATCAGGACCGATCATCTCACGCCTGGTTGGCCAAGATGAAGGGAAGATACAATCATCCTGATCCAAACCTTAAGCATGAGATTAGAGGTTCTAGGCAGGGTGCACTTTAGGTTTATTTTTTTATTTTTTTATTTAAAGGAGGTTATCTCTTGTATGAACATATGGTGAAAAATAAAGGTTATCTCTGATGGACGAAGTGGGATTCACATGTAGAATATGGTGGCCCCCATAGCGAATATGGTGCTTTATGCACTGCGTGATGCCAGTGTTTTTTTTTTTTTTTTTTTGTTTTTTTTTTGGAACTATATTTTCATTTAACAAAGGGGCTTTACAAAACTGAATATACATTCAGGTTCGACAGGAAGAAATAACCTGACCGGAACCTATCATAAGGCTGAAAAACTGAAAAGAACTCCTCAGAGAAGGTGAGGGAAACCTGACAAAGGGGCTAGCTCCTGAGAGACTCATTCTCCGTGATGCCGGTGTTGCTAACAGGGTAGCAGATGGCCTGGCGTGTCTAGGTAGCGTCAATCAGTCGGCTGGTATTTTTGGCCATGTTTCAGAGCTTCCTCTTCAGCCTAGAGGGGACTTCGTTTTAGACCGAACAGGCCTGGGAGCTATCAGAAACACCCCTTCTATGGATGGCTCCTCGATGGTCTTAGGATAAGATAGGCAGTCTCCTCCTCTCCTTTTTGTTGTTGAGGTACTGCCCGAATTGTATTTCCTGTAGAGTTGCTTCCCCCGGATTTTCCCGTAAAATTGCTTCATCTGAAATATACATATAATCTTCCAAAAAACAAAAAGACTACTTCAGTCATCAAAAGATATGCTTCAAATTTGATGTATGCAATTATGCATGTTGGACACGGAAGTAGATTAGGTGTTTCCCAGGTCACATCAAACTCAGTGAGATCCCGATGTGGTGACATTTCATTGGCCTGTAGACTTATCATAGAAGGGTCGAATAGGTACTCGACTAGACAATCTTTTGAAAGTTCATGAACCCTCTTTTTCAAGCGGCCAATGAAATGTCACCACATCGGGACTTCACCGAGTTCAGTGTTAACCGAGAAACATCTAATCCACTCTCGTTTGACACATGCCAATGTGCTTAATCAAATAATAACCTATTTCAAGTTATTTCCTACTGATATATATGTAGTTAGGTCATCTTTAGGTCTTACATTAGGAGTTGTTTGGCAAAGTTGTATTTCATATGGGGCATGGGGACATGCTGTCTTGGTTACTGTGCTTGATTATGTTATTTAAATTACTCTGTGTTGGACTGTTATTTTGTTTGTTATTTGCCAAACACCCTAAAACAATGATTCAATAGAATGTAACAAATGTGGCAGATGGAGAGTTTGAGATAGATGGTACCGTATATAGCACTAATGAGCATATTCGCGTTAATACTTGACACATGTAAGGCACTTGAAGATTAATAATAATATACCGTGGCACATTTGAATTATTTTTTTTTAAAATACAAACAGTCTCACATTTCACAGGTGCCAGCCTAGCACACACATGCAGGATCAGTGGTGCTTATACAAGAGCTCCAATGATCTGTATCCTCATCCAAGATGTCATCAGGTGAGGTGGTGTCGTCAACACCACCCCAACACTGGTGTGTTGATGCATTGGGTGCTTTGGGGCCCAACGTGATGTATGTGTTTTATATATCTATCCCAACCATCCATTATTCCAGCTCAATTTAGGGCATGGACCAAAAAATGAAGCAGAGATCTTAAGTTCAAGTGGACCACACAATAGGAAACAGTGGGGATAATGACATCCACCGTTGAAACCTTTCAAGGCCTCCGTAATGTTTATTTGTCATCCAACCTGTTGATAAGGTCAATCAGACCTGGATGAAGGGAAAACACAAATATCAGCCTGATCCAAAACTTTGATGAGCCGCAGGAAGTTTTTTATGATGGGCATTCAATCAGCACTGTTTCTTGTGATGTGGTACGTTTGAGCTTCTGATCTGCTTCATTGTTGGGTTCATGCCCTAAAATGAAGGAGGAAAATGGATGGACAGAGTGGATATAAATCATATACATCATGTTGGGCTCCACAGTGCCAAGCACATCAACACACCACCGTTGGGAGTGATGTTGGGAACACCACCTGATCCGCGTCCCTCATTAGGTGGGTCATTTGCCGAGGATCTACATCCCTCGTGCAAGTGTAGCCATGATATGAATAGATCCCACCGGATTTTTGTGCCAGGGGACACAATATCCATACTAGGTGAATGGCATGATATTGCACGTGTACCTAGTTGGCACATGCTCATTGTTAGGTATGGCAATTGGTTAAGCTCACTCATGAATCAGCTGGCTCAATTTATGATGTAGGATGTGCCACAGATGCAATCTTAACATGGTTGGATTAAAAGAAGCTCAAACGAAAGCAGAAATAGTCCATCAAAACCAGACTCAATCCTACATAGGGCATGACCTAACTGGGTAAGGTGAGCAGCTAAATGGATAACAAGTTAAACTTGAGCTGCACCCTATCAAACTTGACCCACTCAAATAGGTTATCAATGGCCCGGCCAGATGACCCAACCCTAAAGGATCTAATAGAAGATAAGTATAGGCACATAGATATATGTACAAATGTAGCAGTGTATGTATTCACTAATTGTGCCAGGTTTACCTTTTGCCCCATAATCCCTTCTTAACCATGAGTTGAGTCATGCTAGGTCGAGTAGGGTTGGTTGAGCCAGACCCAATGACAATAAAATGGGTCAGGTCTGACCATACGGGACGGGTCACAGGTCAGGTCCAGAACAAAAGAATTCTTGGCCTATTTAGTAAATGGGCTAAGCTTGGTTCAACCTCACCCGAACTTGACCCATTACCCACTGTGTTTTGATCTTTGATTTGATTTGATTTATTTTATTTTTTGAGCAGCCAGGGGTGACAGTGGTATGGGACATGATAGTGGTGGGGTGGGAAGTGACATACAAGGAAGAGTTCATACCAGATGATGATTGCTCATACAAGATACTGATTCAAAAGGAGAAGAGAATGGAAAAGAGTGTTAGGAATTCGTTCTACATAAATGAGCCAGGGAAGGTGGTACTGACTCTAGAGAATCGAAGCTTCAAGAAAAAGAAGGCTTTCTACAGATCTAAATTCAAACCAATGCCTATCCCTTTGTATAATTTCTTTAAATGATTAGATTTTTTTTCTTCAAATTTTTTTTTTTTTTTAATTTTCTTCAATGATCATGTATTTTATTTTTATTTCATTTCTACATTATTCCATCCTTACATCATAGCCATCTGTTGTGATTATAGACTAACGGACCACTTCCCCTCCCTCACTTTTGTCCACGTAGTATTTCACCTTTGTACAATTCATGGATTTCTCACCTTATATTTTAAGTCCGAAGAAGCCACAACGGTTTTGTTTTCTGTGGAGTGCTTAGATAGGAAGAATTTAGAACAAGAAACTCCTTTGAAAATCTGACAACTTGGAAAACAGTGAAAATAGTGAGAAGTCAATGGTCAATGTGTGTTGCTTGTTTTTCAGGTTCATTTCCTTGGAGAAACATTGGATTTCCATCAATGAACGATCACATACATTCGAGCTAGGTGGGGCATATGATGTGTGAATATCATCCAGCTTGCCCTTTAGATGCACATGCATGAGCCTGTGACGCAGGGATGAACGTGATGAGGATAACTACTCTGAATCCACGGAGCTTCTCTGGACTCCTCATAGAGACTTCTCGAATCCACGAGGAAAGAAAGCAGGAAATATAAATAAATTCTAATAAATTCGAACTTGATTAATTGATGACTAAAAATGAGTTCACAATCCTTTAAATAGGAGTACCAAGCTATGGGAAAGAAATCAGAATCAAACTACAACTAAAACTCCTAGAATCCGTGACTTACTATAAATAGTAAACTTACTATTTATAGACAGTCATGATGTCTACTAGTGCGCAAGGTTTTCGGCCAAAAATAGTAAGTGTCCTATTTGGCTTCACCAAACCATTCTCCTAATTATTCTAAGCTCTTTTCACGTTGGGCGCAACTCCTAAAGCCCGACGGATGAAAAGTTATAATCAAACTAAAACTTACTATTTATAGTAAAAATGAAATTAAAGCAGGGAAACGACCGTCGATCCAGGGGTTTTTTGCAATTCCAAGTGTCGCAACCCTGCATAGCTGGGTTGGTTGGCTAAAGTAGCTTGTTCTACCCCAAAATCATATATTTTACGTCAGCTAACTCATTCTGGCTTGCGAGATACGCCTGATCTAAGGTCCGATGGTCCGGATCACTTCTATCGTCAACTGGGACTTTTCTGATCCATCTTGGCCATGAAACTGTCTGCGACCCGCTCTACATCAGCCTAGGTCTCAAAATCCTGCTTGGTCACAACTCAGGCGACTACACCAAATGAAACGATGAAAACGCCCATCATAGAAACTTCTAGATAGAATGTGGGTTTCACCTATTGTATCTATTGCTAGCTTGGTGCAAGGGGCAAGCGGGCCCAATGACATGCCAAAATGGGTATAGGCATACAGAAGGCCTAATCAAAGGTTCCAACGGGCTTAGGCCCAAACGGAGGCTGGCTCAATGGCCAAAATGGGCGCAGTCCCATTAAAACAAAAAACCCTGATACAGTTGCAGCTCCACCTCCATTAAAAAATAATAATAATAATACAGTTGCAGGTCCACCCAATGCTTGAGCATCGTCGAGAGTCTTGTTGCTGGATGTCGCTGAACAATGGGGAATTCAGACATAGTAGTACACCCAATGTTACTAAAAGCTTCGGGGATGATGGAACGTGTCAAGATAGGCTCTTTAAATTATTGACATTATAATGCTCTTTAAACCGTTGGATTATAACATTCCATTATGCCTTGCAGCCAATGTGTATAGAGGCTACCGGGCAGCTTTTATGGGTCCTAGTATTGGCTCTTATACATATTGCTAATAACCTAACCAATATGCTAAAAACCCTAGGACTTGTGGAATGCATGAAGTTAGCCTCTTAAAACTATAGGGATCATAACACTGGATTCGACGAAAAAGGGTTAATCGTCATGTCCCTGCTGTGACCAAAAACCCATCTCTTTCTCCTTATTTTTTTATTTGAGGCTTGGGAGATCTAGTTGCGGCCTTTTGCCATGTAAACACCCAAAAACTGCAAATCCACAAATCGCCCTGATGTAGAGTGGGTCGTAGACACTTTCATGTCCAAGATGGACTAGAGAAGGCCCGATCGGAGGCGAAGGTGATCTGGACCGTTAAAGAAGGCCCGATCAGAGGTTGAGGAGTTTCTCGCAAACCGGAATGAGTTACTCGACATACAATATATGATTTTGGGGTCGGAGAAGCTACTTTATCCAACCAACCCGGCTATGCCAGGTTGCCCATGCCGAATTTGCAAGATTCCATCAGATCAATGGTCGAAAATCCATTTTATTTCCATTTTTACTATTTATAGTAAGTTTGGATAGTGTTGCCTGAAAATCCATATATCAAAGAGAGATATCGGTCGCTACGACCTCCTCCATTGCCTGATCAGAGATGATGCTCTCATGCGTTGCGCTTAACTGGAGTGGCTCTTCAGCTTCTTCAGGCAAAGATTCCGTGGTCGAGGGAATGTGCTGAACATATGGAAGAATGGAACGAGAGGATGATCCTCTTCTGGAGCTCTGAGGAGTAACGGTTAGGAGGCGCTCATCTTTTTTCTTCTCCTTCATCTTCTTGGTCAACAATGATGGTTGGCATTTGGAGGATGTCGACCATGTATTCAGACTCCGCATTGACCATTGTAGTCTCAGGAGAAGGATGAGAAGGAAGGGCATCATTACTTATTGTCCCTTCGGAGTTGACTGCTTGTACTTCACCTGTTTTGGTGATATCGGTCTCAGGTTGGATTTGTTGTAGCGGTGACTTGCTTTTCTGCAACCGATACTTCCCAAGTAACTATAGAGAAGGGGGTCAAAATCAATAAAAAGATGGCGTGAAAGAGTTGGAATAGGTGTAAAAATGAAAGTAGTTTCACCTAACTCAGAACGGACGGCGAGGATGACGAATCGATTATCCACAGATTGAGGAATCTTATGATCGTCGCCATCACTCGAGTAAAAGTTGGGAATGGTGGTGGATTGGAGTGATATGGAGTGAGGTATCTCTCATCGAAGGGAAGGTTGGGATTAATTAATCTTCACATATCTGCCACCATTTATTGTAGCATTTATTATAGTGGGTATCTTGGTGACATTTAAGGACTTCTTCAATTTCTTTATAATAGTCTTCAAAAGAGTTATGGTCAATATTTGGTTTTGAATTATTTTTCAAACGAAGGTATAGCCACGGCCGAGGAAGTACCTGATTACTGTCATCCTCTGGTTGAGATCAGCAGCGGCTGACTCACCGATGTTAGTTGTGGAGTCGAATCAGTGTGAGTGATGACTAAATTAAGTAGGAAGTTGCAAAGCTGGGCCGAGAGGAGCTCATAAATCGGATCCTCTTGGGGGCTGATAGAGATGGTCGAGGTGGTGGAAATCTCGGGAGAATAGGTCCTTTCACCATAACTTTTTGGCACTTTGGTTGTGGAGTTGTCTCGGTCGATAGAGCTGGTATGATGGTAACGGTGACCAATTTAGTCTTCAGCTTATTTGGTTTTCGGCTGGAAGTCATGGCTGATTAAGGTGCTGTTATTTTCTTTCTTTGCAGCTCCATAGAGGAAAAAGAGTTTAGCAATGATGAGTTGGAAAATTTTATTAACTAGTCTTTTGAATTGACTCTTCCACCAATCAGAGAAGGTATCCATCATTTGAGATTGATTTGGATAGATGAGAAGATCAAGAGTTATACTGGTCGATTGGAAGGTGGAATGAAATGAATGGTAGAGGTTAATTCTATCGGCAATTGGCTAAGAGAAATGGGATTGATTACAGGTCTTCTAAATGAATAAACATGATTACAGGTCTTCTAAATGAATAAACATGGGAATGCATTGAACAAGATAGAATTGACAAGAGAGCAAGTTTGGACAGTATTGCTTGATTCCATTCTTGTCAGTGTCTATCGTGCCTCCATAGGGGAGATCCATGCAAATGAGATGGCTCTCCTAGGTAAGATGTATTGAGAAGTTGTCTAGTTGTCTTCATTCTCAAATCAACCAATGAACCAAGCTGGATCGAATTCTATATTATAGAAGGATGTGAATGATCGGTTGTGTTTTCTTTTATTGGGAGGAAAGAATAAGGAGTCCATATGGCTAAAAAACATACGGATCTCTTGAGAGGGAATGGATAACATGGTGGCCATAAGTGTTGGGGGCCGTTGCACAAAACCTTAGGATCTAGCCTCCCAAAAATACCATAGTTATGGGATAATAAAGCAATGAAATAAATTAAAGCATAAACCATACGACACAAGGAATTTTTATGTGGAAAACTCTCAAAGAGGTAAAAACCACGAGACCTTGTCCAAATCAATAATCCACTATGAAGTAGAACGTTACAACAGATCAAAAGCACACATCGCTTGGATAAAACCTTCTTCACTCACGTAAGAGTGGATAAACAATAAGAGAATAATGAAAAACGGAGAGATCTCACCGATCACGAGGACGTCGAAGCGCTGAAACGTCGACTGCAAAGTAGATCACCTCTACGAGCAGAATTTCCCTTCCACAAGCTTCCTCTCTCTCTTTTTCTCTTTCTTTCACCCTTTGATAGCCCTAAACTCTTTAGCAAACCCTTGTAAAGCTTTAGAAAACTCTCTTGCATTCCCTAGAACAGCCCTAAGGACCCATATTTATAGTTTAGGAAACTCATTTCCATACTTCTGTGAAAACCGCCTCAAATTTACGCAGTCCACACAAAATCCAGACATGAATCTGCGTAACCTTGACTAGTCGAGTAGGGTCCTCGACCGGTTGAGCGTACCCTCGACCGGTCGAACAGCGCGGAAGAATAAACACAATTGGTCGCTGGACTTTGAGTCAAGCCAGGCCTCGATTGGTTGAGCACCACCCTCGACCGGTCGAGCAGCACGGTAAAACACATCTGATTTACAACATGCTACCCAATCTCTCCTCTGAACTGAGGAGAAAAATTCCATCAAATCTCCCCCTTTCCAACTCAGGAGGAATTCGCCTTCTTCAAGCTAGCTAGGTTTCTACAAACCTCAAATTTGTCCTTAAGCAAAACCTTGGTCATCATGTCTGACCTATTATCGTCTGTGTAGACCTTCTCAAGCTGTAACACCTTCTACTCCAAAGTATCACTGATCCAGTGATACCGAATTTCTATGTGCTTCGACTTGGAGTGCTTACTTGGATTTTTGCTCAAGTGTATAGCACTTTGACTATCGCAATAAACCATGTGTTGCTCCTGCTTCAGGCTAAGTTCCTGTAGGAACATCTTCATCCAAAGCATCTCTTTACATGCTTTTATGATTGTAATGTACTCGGCCTCTGTCGTTGACAATGCTACGACCTTCTATAGCTTGCTCTGCCAAGAGACCAATCTCCCTACAAACATGAGCATGAACCCCGATGTAGACTTCCTGGAGTCTATGTCACCTGTCATATCTGCATCTGTGTAGCTCTCTAACACAGGTTTTCCGTCACCATAGCATATGCTCAACCTAGATGAACCTCTTAGATACCGCAGTATCCATTTCATCATATCATAGGTGTGGTTCTTATGCAAGGATCTCATCTCCTCTTGCATAGCTTTCAACCACTCCCCCTTATGCTCGTCGGTTAGGGCCTCGAAAAAATCTTCTGGCTCTCCCCCATCAGTAAGCATAATGTACTCATGCGGCGAGTACCTTTTGGATGGATGTTTGTCCCTAGATGACCTCCTCACATGTAGCTTAACAAGTGGATCAGGTGGGAGCTGCTTCCCTAGTCCATCTTCTGTAGGAACTCACTCGTCCTCTGCACCTTACTGTACTCCCCTGTCATTAGGCACCGCGGAAGAAATAACCGGATTCATATCCTCTAGCTCTCCTGAACTAGGCTGCGTCTTTTCTGTCTTACAAATGTCTTCAATACATTGGTCTTTAAAGAAAACCACATCTTTGCTCCTGACGAGCTTCTTCTCAGTTGGATCCCACAATCTGTAGCTGAACTTCTCATCACCGTACCCCAAGAACACACATTGCCTGATCTTCGTATCGAGTTTGGACCTCTCGTCCTTTAGTACGTGAACGGATGCCCTACATCCAAACATATTGAGATAACTATACGGTAGATCTTGTCCAGTCCACACCTTCTCGGGTACCCCTCCATTCAACAGGGCTGATGGAGACCTGTTTATCAAATACACTTCCATGTGCATTGCTTCTCCCCAGAATGTCTTGGGCAACTTCGCATGGGATAACATGCATTTGATTCTCTTTACAATTGTGTGATTCATTCGCTCAGCCACACCATTATGCTGGGGGGTCTTGGGAACCGTCTGTTCATGCCGTATACCTAGGGACTTACAATACTCATGAAAGTCACCGATGTATTCACAACCATTGTCAGTGTGGATGCACTTCAATGATCTGCATGTCTCTCTCTCGACCATAGCATGAAACAATTTAAATACACCAAAGACCTCGTCCTTGGATTTCAAAGTATAAACCCAAACCCTCCTAGATGCCAAAGACCCCCTCAGTAGCCAAATTCTCTGAATTCAGGCCAATTAGCCTATGTAACATCTTGTACAAAATCCTTGCTAAGGTGCTTTCTAACAGACTAAGCTTTCTTTTGCCTAAGCTGATTTTGCAGGAGCAAGGAGCCTTCGTCCAAGGGAGGTATATTGCGGAAAACATTACTCTTGCACAGGAAGCAATGAGAGAATTAAATAGGAAAGTCAGGGGAGGAAATCTAATCCTTAAGCTAGATCTTGAAAAGGCGTATGACAGGGTGAACTGGGCTTACCTCAAACGAGCTCTTCTCAAATTCGGTTTCAATGACAAAAGTGTGCAGCTCTTTGAAGCTTGTTGGGCTAACAATTGGTTTTCCATTTTCATTAATGAAGAAGCTACAAGTTTCTTCAAATCGTCTAGAGGTCTCCGACAGGGAGACCCTCTATCCCTGGCTCTTTTCATCATAACAATGGAAGCATTCTCAACCAATTTGCATACGCTGTATGCTGAAGGGCACTGCCTTCCATTTAAATTTGCAGGGAAGCCTTTCCATTACACATCTCTTGTATGTGGATGACATGTTGGTCTTCCTCAACACCAGCCGATCTTCTCTTAGAGCTATGAAGGAATTCCTTCGCATCTTTCAAGCAGTGACAAGTCAGAAGATTAATTCCAGCAAGAGTAGCTATATTGCTCCATCGAATTGGTCAGCGACCAGAAACAGAAACACGAAAGACGAGCTGGGATTTGGCAGATCAAGGGACGGTATGCAATACTTGGGGGCCTCGCTGGTTATAGGGAGAATTAAATCATCAAAATTTCAATCTTTACTGGACAAGGTCAGCAAAAGGGTATCAGGTTGGGCAGCCAGACACATCTCTCAGGCTGGAAGAGCGAATTTGATCTGCCATGTCTTAGGGAGGTATCCTATCCATATCATGGCAGCCTTGCACATACCTGCACAGGTAATTCAAAACTTGGAAAGCAATTTTGCTCATTTTTTTTGGGGGGTTGGGCCGAAGGGAAAAAGAAATTTCATTGGATTGCTTGGCAGAAAGCATCTAAGCTAAAAGAGGAGGGTGGTCTAGGAATCAGGAATCTTAGGGAGGTCTTAAACACCCTTCGCATGAAACTTGCATGGACTGTCAAATATGGAAAAAACCAAAGGCCATGGGTTAAATTGATGCAAACCAAGCATAGCAGGGACTTGCAGGACATCGCCACAACTACTGTGCAACAGAAATCTTCCCCTATCTGGAAGAAAATCAGGATTTTTCTCTAACAATTCAAGATCACACTCAATGGACAGTGGGTCAAGGTGAAGCCAATATCTAGAAAGAAAAATGGTGTGGAATAGGTCCGTTGTAGCAATTCGTAGAAGGCCAAATCCCCCAGGAACTAAGAGATATGCAGGTGAAAGACCTTCTAGGCAGATCAAGCCCGTTACCTCCATCTAAGGCGTTCGAGTTCCTGCCACAACAGATCATAGATGAGATTTTCAAAAGGGGTTTTGCCACCACGGAGGAACCGACTGAATATGTTTGGCCATATGATCCATCTGGCGAGTTCACCCTCAAATCTGTGTGAAAGCTAATCAGAGAAAACACCAGCAATGTCACGTGCGGGGACTGGATATGGTAGAACCAATTACCCCCAAAAGTATCTGTGTTCGTGTGGAGATTAGTGCAAAATGCCATCCCGGTAGATAGCAGAGTCCAAGCCAAGGGCATTGCACTGGCATCTAAATGTCGTTGCTGCCAACAGGGAATTTCTGCTCAACTCGACAGGGAGACGATCAACCACTTGTTCCTTAAATGCCATCCAAATCTAGACACTTTGAGGGGCTCTGTGGTGTCTCCTCTTCATCTCAGGTTTCAGTGCTCGGCAGACTCCTCTAGTGGAGAAGAGTGGAAGCGCTGGGTTCCGCCCCTCCACAAATCAGATTTTCGCTCCCCTGCTAATTCGTTGGGAATTGTGGAGGGCTAGAAACGAAGCTTTGTTTGGAGATATGGCGATGAATGCCAGGAAATCCATTGGCCGAATCAAATGGTGGGCCACCCAGACAATTCAAAACTTTCAGGTCCTGACTCAGATAGCAGTTTGGCATAGAGACACCCCTATCTCTCCTGCTCCCAGATAGCTTAGCTCCGTGTCCTTGGTGATCAAGTAGAAGCAACTCACCCCGGGTTGGGTAAAATTAAATGTTGATGGGTCCGTAAGAGATAACCCCGGTATCATAGGTGGAGGTGGTATTTGTAGGAAGGATGATGGCTCGTTTATTTTCGCGTTCTCTGCAGGTTATGGTGTTGGATCGAATAACCTCACGGAATTACGCACTATTTACGACGGTATGGTGTTAAGCTTACAAAAAGGGATGCATAAGATAATTGTTGAATCTGATTTGAAATTGGAAATGGACATTCTTGTGAGCGATATAGTGTGCCTGTGGAGATGGAAACCATGGGTAGACAGAATCAACATCTTGAAGTAGTTGGGAACTTTTTCCTTCAAGCACATTTTCTACGAAGGTAATGGACAGGCAGACGGCTTAGCGAGGGTAGGGAGCGGGACCCAGTCGACAAACCTACATCACCAATTCGCTTCTCTTCCTAGGCAGATTAAGGGCTTGATTTTTCTAGATAAGGTCGGTCTTGGAACGATTCCTACCGCAACATAGTCCTCCCTCTTCCTTGTCAATACTTCTTCATAGGTTGATGTACAGTGGTTCATTACGATAGGTCGACCCGTCTTTTTTGTTGTTGGGTCATCCTGAATGAGTTCAAGTTGTAGGATGTACATCCAGTTCCTTTATGATATATAATATTAAATCTTTATTTAAAAAAAACCTCCTAGATGTATTATCTATAAAAGTGACAAAATACAATGCCTCACCCAAAGTTTGTGTCCTCATAGGACCACAAACATCATAATAAACCAAATCTAATGCATGCACTTTATTAGCATGATAAGCAGATTTAACAAATGAAACTTTATGCTGTTTTCCTAATAAACAATCAATACAGGTTTTGAGAGGTATACCTGTTATGTTTGGAAGGAGCCGTTCTTTGCTAGTAGCTGAAGCCCTTTTTCACTCATGTAGCCTAGATGCCTATGCCACATGTCAATAGCTAAATCTTCCACTGCGTTCAACCCACCCTTGCACACACTGACACTTGCCTTGTACAGGGTGCAACACTTTTTCCCTCTGGCTGCGATCAATGAACCCTTGATGAGCTTCCAATGCCCATTAACAAATCAGCTTTCATAGCCATCATCATCCAACCTTCTTGTCGACATTAAGTTGAGGTGAAGGTCTGGAATGTACCTCACATCTCTAAGAGCTAATGTGCAGCCGACATCGGTCTTCACATAAATATCACCGACCTCTACGATCTTCGATATGCCAAATTTTCCATCTTCACGGTCTCAAAGTCACCTGACCTATAGCTTGTGAAGAAATCTTTACGTGGAGTCGCATGAAACGAAGCTCCTGAGTCTATCACCCAGTTGGTGTCCTGACTCATAGCCGTGAGACAAATATCATGATCTACTAAAAGAATAACTACAACGTCGCCATCTGAAGCGACCACAGTGGAATCTATTCATCTTCCTTCTCCTTTCATTTTCTTTTATTATCATTCTTTTTCTTATGACATTTATGCTTGTAGTGGCTCTTCTTGCCACAATTTCAGCATTCAACGTCCTTTCTGACGTTTGACTTGCCTCTTAATTTATTTCAGGCCTTTCTGCCCTTTCTGTTCTTTCCTCTCCCCCGTTCTTGTGTCACAAGGGCCTTTTGCTGAGTAGACCTCTGAGACTTCCTCCTTGTCTTCTCATTGCAAAGACAACTAGTTACCTGTTTCATGGATAGCTTTCTGTCTGGTACGGAGTTACTCAGAGACACCACTAATGTCTCCCAACTATCAGGCAATGAGCAAAGCAATAGTAAATCCTGTAATTCATCGTCTAAGACCATCTTCATAGCGGAGAGCTAGTTCAATATATTTCTGACCTCATTCATGTGCTCAGCTACAGAACCACCATCTTTAAACTTGAGATTCACAAGTCGTCTTATTAGAAAAATCTTATTGTCGACTGTCTTCCTCTCATACAACCCTTGCAATTTCAACCATAAGCTAGTAGCTGAGGTCTCCATCGACACATGGTAGAATACGGAATCGTCCAACCATTGTCTAATAAATCCCACCGCCTTCCAGTCCAATTTTTTCCAATCATCATCTGTCATATCCTTTGTTTTTGCTGATATGCCTAAGATTGGAGCATACAAGTCCTTGTAATAAAGCAAGTTCTCCATCTTAGCCTTCCATATGGTCCAATTCGAACCATTGAGACTGATCATCCTTGATGAGCTACCTTCCATAATTTAGAACCGATCCCACTCCATTCAATCAACCTGAACGCTTTGATACCACTTTGTTGAGGGCCATTGTACAAAACCTTAGGATCTAGCCTCCTAAAAATACCAGAATTATGGGATAATAAAGCTATGAAATAAATCAAAGCATAAACCACATGACACAAGAAATTTTTATGTGGAAAACCTTCAAAGAGGTAAAAACTACGGGACCTCATCCAGATCAACAATCTACGATGAAGTAGAACGTTACAACTAATCACAAGCACACACCGCTTGGATCAAACCTTCTTCACTCACGTAAGAGTGGATAAACAATAAGATAATAATGAAAAACGGAGAGATTTCACCGATCACGAGGACGTAGAAGCGCTGAGACATCGATTGTGAAGTAGATCACCTTTACGAGCAGAACCTCCCTTCCACAAGCTTCCTGTCTCTTTTTCTCTTTCTTTCACCCTTTGATAGCCCTAAACTCTTTAACAAACCCTTGTAAAGCTTTAGAAAACTCTCTTGCATTCCCTAGAACAGCCCTAGGCCCATATTTATAGTTTAGGAAACTCCTTTCCGCACCTCTGTGAAAACCACCTCAAATTTACGCAGTCCACACAAAATCCAGACATTGATATGCGTAACCTCGACTGGTCGAGCAGCATGGAAGAATAAATACAATTGGTCGCTGGACTTTAAGTCGAGCTAGGCTTCGAGTGGTCGAGCACAACCCTTAACTGGTCGAGTAGCCCACTCGACCGGTCGAGTAGCGCAGTAAAATACATCCGATTTACACCATGTTGCCCAATCTCTCCTCTGAACTGAGGAGGAAAAACCCTATCAATAAGAAGAATAAACAACATCAGAAAGAATGAGGCAATGTACAAGAGAAGAGCGAAAATACTTGTAGATCCATATCTGGAGAAGTCATAGTGGTCTTCCTCCAAGATACAAACCCTTGGTGGTAATATTGTAACGCCCTGAAAATCGGAGGCCGAGTAATTACTCAACGCCCGAGTTCCCGGTGTCACCTATCACACATTTTTTTTTTTTTGGTTTATGGTTTATCAATTTAAACATTTGCGCAAGCTGGAACAACCTGGAACATGAATCACAACCACACATCCACTGAAACGAAAGGATACAGCACAAATCACTATATACAGGTCCAAAAGAATGAAGGGGCGCCCATGACGCCATACAACCAGATCACAAAAATAAACAAGTCCAAAAGAATATAACTGTGCTCCCGGCCCAGCGACCCCTCGACACGTCTACGAGTCCGATGCGGCTCCGCCCATCAACTGAAAGTAGGAGTACTCCTCCTCCTCCTCCAGACTCGCACTGCCGGGCTCCTCCTGATCATCGCCACCTGCATCTACGGAAGCGTCTGGTTGGTGTTTTAAAACACCGTCCCAGAGTGGGAGTGAGTGATCAACTCAAGTGTGAACTATTAACCTTAAGTTATAACGGGCATCAATTTGAACATGAAGTTAATGAAAAGCAAAGCAAATCAACAACACCTACAACTCTTATTAAATGCGTATGCAATGCAATGATATGATGCATGCCCCCTCACCGCAACGCTCCTCGAGCGACTCCATCTAACGATCGCATATGGCAACACTCCTCGGAGCGACCTCGACCGCCGAGTCGCCACCCTAACTAATGCGATGCAATGCGATCGTGTTAGCCAAGTTTTTAGTTAAGTTCATTCATCCATCGGGTTGGGGATTCGATTCACCCTACCTATCACCGCCCTAATCCGGTTGCGAGGCCGGGACCCCAAAGAATGCGTGAGGCCGAGTCCCCGCGGTCCGTGATCTGTCGAGGTCCTCATTCCCGACTCCCAAACACATGAGGCGTGCCGATAGGGGAGAGGATCGCTCGCGGTCACTACGGGAGGCGCGGTACCCGGCGTAGGCCGACGGCTCGGTCAAGTGTCCCATTCCACCATGGCCGGCTCACGAGACGTGGACCAATTTCTTTGTCTTGTTATCAATGGGCCACCAAGGGTCGTAGGGTGCATCGGTTCCATGCATAAGTGGGCAAACATGGTTAACAAACGGGGATGATCAGTAATAGGCTAGTCCGCACAACTAGGCGGGCATGAGACGAATGGCCTCGGAACAAGGGTCCCATGTAGTCGAACTACGACCACCCGAACACTTCCGCCCAATCTCCCGGCCTAGCCTTAGAGTAGCCCTACCAATGGGGCTACCTCTCTCGTCCATTTCTAACCATCCCAAGAAAGTAAAGGAGATCTACCGCATGCTACGATTCATGTTATCATTCATCACATCCATATCAGATTCTCATGCATTCCAATCATACAAATCAAATACCTTTAACAAGCTAGCAATTATCATTTAGAATTAAAGTGCATGTGAATCAAATACCTTTAACAAGCTAGTAATTTCCATTTAGAATTAAAGTGCATGTGAGTGTGTGAGTAGGGTGAGAAAGTTTTCACTTTCTCCATCTTGAAAATCATGAGTGTCCCAGCAATTGTTCACACATACAATGAAGCATCACACATGGAGGCAATAAATCACAACCACAAGCATGTTAGCATCCAACTTCATAATATGAGAAGACACAATGCATACCACATTTGGAAATTGAACATGCATATTCTACAAATCCAACAAATCATGAAAACCCATAAGCCCTCTCTAGAATTTCAAACAAGGCATCCAAGCACTCAAAATCATTACATCCATGCTAAAATTGGTGCTAGGCCACCTAAGAGCAATAGTCCGCACCTTAATGTCGGCGGAGGCTCGGGAAACGACCTAAAGGCGAGGGTTTCAAGGTTGGCCGGCCGGAGTCCCTAAAAGGGTTCAAGCATGAGAGGGATCTACCCCATTTCTTCTTCAAGACAAGGATTCCAAAGAAAATATTAGGGATCTTACCAAGGTGACCCAAAACGAATTTCGGAGTGGCGGTGGAGAGTTTTCCCCCTTTCGGAAGGGTTAGGATGTTGAAGGATCGGATCTCTTGAGCTTCCACACGTTTTAGGGTCCACCACAACCTCCTTGCCTTCACTTCCTTCCTTCTACACCTTCCTTGGTCGTTGGAGAAGGGTGGAAGCTACAAGGAGAGCTTTGTTGTTGTAAGGTGGTGAGGATGATGAAGGAGGGGTTGGTTGTTGGAGATTGGGGAAATCAAGAAGGAAAAGGGATGGGTTGTTGAGAGTTGAAGGGAGAGATAGGAGGGAGAGAGTTGTTGTTGAGAGAGTGAAGGGTTTGTGAGAAGAGGGTTAGGGCTTATTTCCCTAGAGTTGGGTCCTTTGGCCCCAAGCTCCCAAGTCTTCCTAAAATAGACTTATGAGACACCTATTGGTGTTGAGGTGGGCCCGACACTCCACAAGCCACCAAATTTGGCATGGAGGTGTCTTATGACCCAACTAGGGTCCATGCAAAAATTGAGGGTGAACGGATGAACGGATATATGATCCGAGTAGGTACTTTCGTCCCCAAAGATGGCCCGTGGGGCTGATCCGATGAAGGTGATTGGGGCAGTTCTAGCGGCCCTCCGGCCATGAAATTTGTAGGGTATGTGCTCCATGGCCCGATGAAGGACCCCTGCAAATTTTGGAGGCAAACGGATGCGCGGTTTGGTCGTACGGGTCCAATTTGCGATCAACGGTCACCGTTCCACGATCGGGTCCCACTGATTTGGTGGACGGGCGTAGAAAAATATTTTAAACCACCCCCACAAATTTGGAGAAAATCCGACGGCCGAAATTTGGATCGCCCGGAATCCCGCTTTCATTGTATGTGTCGGGCTCCGATTTACGTTTGGCATTGGTGGGATGCATTCTGCTAGTGCCGGATCCTAGTTCGGGGTGTCCACCGGGTCCACCGTCCGCGATGGTCCACAAGCCCGGTGTGATATATGATTTCCGAAAGTTTTAGATTTTTTCGACCATCCTCGATCATCGAGTGGCCCACACGGCCGTTGACGAACGCATGATTCCATGTTCATGGGTTGCGAGGCCATCGGCTTGGCGGGCCACGCCAGTTCCATCGTGGTCGCCTATGTTCCCAAATTCGAAATCCAAGCGTTGAGTACATTCTAACGGGTTGATCCTAGCCTAATCCTATAATTGCCTTGGTGGTACCTCACCCGCAGCGCCTTAACGGACGGACGGTCCCGCGCAATTCCGACGTGGACGCCCAGATACAAATCTTTGGTTGGACGGGACGTTACAAATATGAAAAATACCTCTGTACAGGTGGCCAAGTACAAAAGGTGTTAGAGCAAGTTTTCGACCCTGCGCGAGCACTTCGGTTAGTTGAACATATTCATTCATGATCTGGAGAGAATTCACTCTAAGTAAATGCTAGCATATCTAGAGCAGTGGGAAGGACATGTGTTCTTCATATTCGATCGGGGCTTTATATTTACGGGACACTTATATGAAGTGTTAATAGGCTTTGCCAGCCTTATTCATGAAGTGTTTTGGTTCTTTATGAGTGAAAGCTTGGGAAGACTGCCTCACGAAGGGAAGGAGTTGGGTCAAAGCAATAATGTCTAAGATTGTTCGACTCATAGGGCCGCATCCGAAGAAGAATGTATTGGTGGATGGGTTACAGAATATAGATGTCGTCGTAAGAAAAACAGGGTTCG
Organism: Magnolia changhungtana; assembly: GCA_030180095.1. Classification (NCBI taxonomy): domain Eukaryota; kingdom Viridiplantae; phylum Streptophyta; class Magnoliopsida; order Magnoliales; family Magnoliaceae; genus Magnolia; species Magnolia changhungtana. The sequence continues at coordinate 4,891,971 of JASAUF010000511.1, forward strand.
TCGGTACTCATATATAGAGAGTTTGATGCACTCGTAGATGCTAAAATTCCTCCGTGCCATTTCATATTGAGGAGTAACGCGATTGAACCAAATGTCCCAATTTACTAGAGGTTTCGACTAGGATTAAGGATTCTTTAGAGCGTTAGATGGCTATGGAGCAGATTCAGATTGAATCAATATGCTTTCGCTCGGGCAGTTGGGGAATAGAGGGTCCATCATACTGACCTCTTCATATTTAACTCCAGGGAAGAATGCTAGTCCCATACAAGATTATTCTCCAATTGGCGATTTAAAGACTATTTCATTGGAATATTTCTTAGAAAGTGCATCCAGTATGGTAATTAAGTCATCCTAATGGAAAGATAGAGCAGAAGACGATGGGACAACCATTGCTAAGGTCGAAGAGAGAAAAGAAGATTTATGATTCGAAGGAGGAATGATGGAGAAGGAAGCGTGGAATAAAAAAGAATGAAACAATGCTTATATTAGTCGAGGATATAGAGCATTTATTAAGGCATAATTAATTTCTCGTTTTGTATGATACATGTACATGTGTCGCAATAAGGTTAGCTCTTATTTCGAAAAAGTATAGTTGGAGTTGACGTGTTGGACTACATCGGTCATAAACATTTACTATAATGTCACCACGTGTAACGAAGGACTGCTGCATTAATGAGGGGTCACACATCGTTTTCACATTTTTCCAAAGGCGAAGTATCATGGGGGGCAATGTTCATCCCTATTATCGTCAATTCCTGCAAAAGCCAAACAAAATCAGGGATATACATTTTCAATCGCTCTCTTCCAAACATGAAGCAGGATGGCCACCAAAACATGGGATTCCACAACAAACCTGACACCATGTAATTATTACATTGTGCCAATTCCATCCCATCTAAACCCATCTAATCCAATGCACTGAACACCCCCTAATTGGGCTACACCATATGACATTTTGGGGAAAGAAATGCCTAACGTTGAAACATTCCTGTGACCCACATTAATGTTTATATGCCATCCAAACTGTGTATAAGGTCATTCTGCCTGGGATGAATTTAAAACAAAAGATCTTAGCCTAATTAAAAACTTCTATGGACATGTAAATATTTCAATGGCATCCGACTGTTTCCTCTCATGTGGCCTACTTTGGATCTTAGATCCAATTCATTTTTGGTCACATATTCTTATAGCTGTACACAAACCGAGTTAGCTCGGTTAACTCGCTCGACTCGACTCAAAAATGCTTGATTCGACTTGGTTCGAAACTGAGTTCGAGTTGAGTCAAGCTGATTTTTAGAGCTCAAAAAAATTTCGAGCCAAGTTCGAGCTTGGCCGAGCTCGAATCGACTCGGATTGAACCTCAACTCGAATCGAACTAGTTTAGTGACTCAGTTATTTTAATATTGATGTTGCTACAAAGTGTTTGATGAAATGACTTAACAAAGTGTTGTTTCAAGTGGATACATTCTTCGTGGGATCAGCCGGTGGCGAGGAAGGTATGGATATGAAGCAAATCACTACATAAAAAAAAAAAAAAACATTACGTTGTAAAACTAACCTTGAATCTTGATTTTGATGCTGCCTACTGAGTGTTTGATTAATACCTGTAAACTACTATTGTTGTTTTACAAACTATGAGAAATTGAAGGCGATGAAGGACCCCGCACTGTTGTTTTATTTTAAAATTTGGAGAAAATTGAAGGTGCACTTCATGTGTTTGAGAAAATGCTACATAGGCTTAAACTTGGCTCGAATTGATCGTTGATTGAATTGCCGAACGGTCCTCGCTGAGCTCGGCTGGTTTTGCAAGAATTTTGCGAAAGCACCCTTCTCATGATTCCTTCTTATTTTTCTTTTCTTTTCTTTTTCTTCACTCCCTTCTTCTCCCTGCTTCCTTTGAGGAGATCGACACACAGGATCTGGGCCAGAATCTTTCCTGTTTATACTCCACTGAGTCAACTCGGTTTAATGACAACGGTTTCCCTTCCCTCTCTCTCTCTCTCTCTCTCTCTCTCTTTGATACTCTCTCTCTCTCTCTCTCTCTGATTCTCTTGGCATTGGAACGTCTGTAAAAGGGTAGTTTATTTTATAGAGTTATTACGTGAAGAAGGTCGGCTCAAGATACACATCGTGTAGGAATTTCTTACGCACACAGCGTGCGCAAACTGAGTCATGCACAGAAACTGTTTCTGGGTGTTGTTTTGATTATGTTTTCTCATCTAATGTATTAAGATGATCTAGCCCAAGGGACCAGCAATCACATATTGATCAAGGGCCCACCTGTGAACGTTATAGATTTTAGGTTGATGCCTAATGGGGACCTATGGTCATCATCTTTCGATTGGAGAAGACGGGTGCCATTAATGGCAACTTCTCATTCATTAATTCTTGCTTTACTCTACCGCTTATGGACGATTCAGATTCATCATAGAAAGCTTAAGGAATGGAGAAATCAAAGATTTAGATCAATTTCGGCAGTGGTTTGTGCTAAAACTCAGTTCGGCATGTCTTTGCAACCAAGTCCATGAATCTCGTGATCTCGGGGGCCGTAATCTTTCCCGTTTATACCAATCGAGTCAATCCCTGCCAATGACAATCCAAGCCTCTCTCTCTCTCTCTCTCTCTCTCTCTTCGACACTCTCTCTCTCTCTCTTGGAAATGTCTCATACGGCAATTTAGCGTCATGTGATTCTCCGGGTTTTTCAAGAATTACTTGTTGGAGTTGGAAATGACCTTGCTGAAGGTTGGACGGTTCGGATCTACTAGAGGATTCGAAACCGGAAGTTTTTGGTGGAGAAGTATCTCTCAAAATCTTTTTTATCACCGCTGTTATAACATGTGGAGGAATGACGCCACTTCGGTTTGATTGTACGGCACAGGTGGGTCGACTATGAGGGTTTTCAGGAAATCCATTCCACTCATCAGTCTAGTTAGGTCATGTTGGCCAATGAGTCCAAATATGAAGTAGATCGGAGCCTTACATAAGCTTATCTAGGAAATTCTCTCAGCGGGTGTTGAAACGAAGTTAATCTTAATTAGCGGTCCACGCTTAACGATCAGGCACCAATTTTGGAGGAAATGTGTAGTTAAGATAGGCAAATAATTAGACAAAATTTGGTGGTTGGTCGATGATGGAAAAAGGCTAAATCTGAAATTTCACCTTTTACAGCAAAAGGAAGAAACTGGCTTCAGCGTTCAACGGTGTAAGATCATAGATCAGGGTCTAAATTTTGAATGATATCGTAGTCATGTGAGGTCAAGGTGTGGTCTAAGTTAGAGTTTTGATAGACGAAAGAAAGTGTTTAAATTTGAAGATCTCGATTTATACAGAATTTGTAAGCCGCAAATGGATAACTTTGTGCATAAGTAAAAGCTTATCAAAGTAGGTCTTGATATTTCATACTTGGTACATATCATGGACAATCCAAGTCATCCATATGAAGGAAAATGTCTTACTACAACTACCCATAAGCTTTCCTCACTCGATGGACACCAAAATCAACAATTAAGGAGCTGATTTGTTAATTGAGCCACTTTTAGAATAATCTAAGAGCTGAAATTTGACGTGTATAGTTAATTTATGATATTTAGGCATGGTAGAAAATTTTACATGAAATGGATATGAGAACCATGTGATTTGAAATTCAAAGGTATAGGTTAATGGCATTTTCGTAATTGTTGTTGATCTAAGAGTTTTGTGAAATCTAATGATTCTATATACTTAGATGCACATTTATAAACAATTCTTACAAAAGGACTTACATCTAAATCATTATGGATAAAGAGTTATTCACTAATTTAATTAAGGGAAAACACATATATCAAACAACATGATAGTTGGTCTTGTCTTAAAATCAATGGTTGGATGACTTGATCTATGGATGAAGATCATTCTTAATGGTCAAATTCATGTTGGAGAATAGATGTAGGGTTATAATAGCTAAATTAGTATCGTATACATGTACATACTAGGTTAAACTTCATGGTTACACTTGAGAACTTTCAACACTCAGGTATTGAAAAGTTTGGGGTATTACAATCTACCCCCTTAAATAAAATTTGGTCCCCAAAATATAATTACTTATACCATTTATGCCGATTCATTATGGGCCTGTTTGGTTTTCTAAAGTAAACGTAATTGCATTGTAAATAGGTAATAATTATTTCCATGTGTAATCACCTCATCATTTTCGAGAATTGATTTGACTCTTACTTTTCTCAACGTTAAAATCGAGGATGTTGTCAAATATTTGTGGGGCCGACCATGATGTATATGGATTATCCACACCGTCCATCTGTTATGCCAACTGAATTTAGGGTATGAGCCAAAAAATGAGTTAGATTTAAAGTTCAAGTGGACCACACCACAGAAAAAAGGAAATCGAACACCTACTGTTAAAAACTTCTTAGGGCCATTGTTTACTTTGGTGTGGGCCACTTCAATGTTGGATCTGCCTCATTTTTCGGCTCATACCTCAAAATGTCATGGTAAAATGAGATGGACAACACGGATATGTCATATACATCATGGTGGGGCCCACAAATTTAAGTTAATCCTTTTGGACAGTTTTTCCAAATAGAAGTAACAGTGCGTTTCCAAACAGGGTGAAATTGTAATAAGTAGGTATTTACGCGGCATTTACAACGAATTTGGAAAATCAAACTGGGCATGAGTTTAATTTTTCAATGCATTCTTTATGATATATACATCCAGGTGTCCATTTAATTACTACACGAAAGTTGTGCGCTACATTAGCTAGTCAAGCATGAGGGCTAAGCTGAGTTGAGCCAGGCTCGAGTTAAGGTCAGCTAGTCACCGAGCCGGGTCATTGTATCAATTCAACTCGTGTACACTACATATACTAAAAAGAGCGCGAACGACCAATTAACATGGGGTGAATTTCTCAAGGGCCTGTTTGATTTTCCATTTCACTGGTAAATGCAGTGCAAACGTGGGTCCCACCGTGTTGCATGTTGCTTATCCACGCCGTTCATCCGTTATGGTAGATGATTTTAAGGCATGAGCCAAAAATGAGGCATATTAAAATTTCAAGTGAACCACGCCACAGAAGAAAGTGAATCAAACACTTACCATTAAAAACTTCTCAGGGCCACTGTTTCTTTTGGTGTGAGCCACTTGAGTGTTGGATCTATCTCATTTTTTGGTTCATGTCTCGTAATGTTATGGTACAACGGATGGGTAGAACACATATGTCATATCTATCACTGTGAGGGCCAAAATTTTAAACTAACACTTTCAAACCAGTTTTCACTGCAGAAATTCAGCTGGATTTCCAAACGGGCGAATCCGTAATAATTGCCCGTTTACCGGGTATTTGCCCCTGCGTTCCAAAATCAAACAGGCCCTAAGAACGTCGCGGTGGCACGGTGGTCCCACCCAGACTCCTCGTGCAGTAACTTCACGCCAGAGGCTTTAGCATGGGACGTGGATTAGCCCATGACAATTTCAGTAGCAAGACTCGCTCCTAAAGTGATGTCACCAAGTTCTGTAGACCCCACTATAGTGTATGTCTTGTACCCATACAGTCCATCAATTTGGAGAGAATATATTAGGGCATGTTCCAAAGAATGAATTCCATGGAAAGTTCGAGTGGACCCCACCACAGAAAACAGTGAGGAGAGAGACCATTAAAAACTTCTAATGGCCACAAAAGTTTTTGATCAAGCTGATAATTTTTTTTCACTTCTTTGATGTCTGAGTTAACACACGAACAGGTTTGATCTCAAATAAACATTATGTGGACCTTAGGAAGATTTCAACGGTGGGCATCACTCTCCCACCGTTTTCTGTGGTGGGGTCCACTCCAGGTTTGGATCTGACTCATTCTTCAGATCATATCTTAAAATGCTCTTTCCAAATGGATGGACGGTGTGGATATAACAAATATGTCATGGTGGGCCCACAGAACTTAGTGACGTCACTTCATAGGAGTCTCGCTACTCAACCTGTCGGTTTCTAATCCTCATCCTTTCGCAGGAAATCCGCGTCCGTCCATTAGATACTGGCTGCTGACAGCGTCAGCAGGCAATAGAGACAAGACGATCTGCGGCGCGGCTTTGGCGGTGGATGAGATCCTAGACTGTGGGGATCACCTTGGTCTATGTGCCTTATATCCGTATCCACTGTCCATCCGTTTTGAATATCTACGTGGTCTCTGTATCCTGATCGTCGTGACCTTATCAACAATTGGGATGGAAAATAAACATTCCCGTAGCCCATGAAGTTTTTAATGATGTGGATTCAATCACGACTGTCTTGTGTGGTATGGACCACTTAAGTTTTGGATCTGCTTCATTTTTAGGATCATGAACTAAAATGATTTTTCAAAAATGGATGAATGGTGTGGATGTAAGTAAAATACATCAAAGTGGCCCCCCACAATTCGGATCGACCGATCTTTGGATCTACCCAAATCGCGCCCGACGATCTCTTAAAAAATCAAACGAGCTTCTGCTTTCGACAGCGCCACGTGTCCTTAATTTCCGCGCAAAACCTGTTCTTCTTCAACGACTATGCTATTCTCTCTCTCTCCGAACAGCAAGCAAGAGAGACTTTTCCAAGGTACGAAGCCTGCCTCTCTCTCTCATACAACAACAAATCAGAGGTTTTGGATTTTGAAATTTCTTTTGAATCTGGGTTTCTATGTAGAATAACCAAATCAGTAATTTTGGAAATCTCAAAAAGTTTTTTTTTTTTTTTTTTTTTGGAATTTTGTGTGTGGAGTTTCATAGATTTCTGCAAATTTGTTTTTTGAATATTGGAAGATTGCTGGGTTGGGATTTTGGGGGGAATTTGAACGTGGGTTTTTTCATATATAAAGTGGAGTTAGGGTTTCAGGAGGTCTGAATTTGGGTTTTCGAGACGTGATTTTGGGCCCTTCTGAGAAATTCTGTTGATTTTGGATTTAGGTCTTCCGAAATTGGCGAATTGGGATTCTAGTTAAGGTTTCAATTTAGGCCTTCTGACGGGAAATCAGGTTTGGGTTTTCGGAGAATTTTGATTGGGGGGTGCGGAGGTGGATTAGAAAAGAAGGGTTTACGGAGAAGTTAGGTTAGGTTTTATGTATAGATTTATGTTGAATTGCAAGTTTGCAACCCGTTTGAGGTATTTTGGGTGGTATTTGGATTTGGGTTTCGTTAAGAGTATTGAGGTGTTTATTTCTGGTTTTCGATGAGTTTTCGTTGAATTATGATTAGTTTGCAAAGTTTGATTTGGATTGGGATTTGCCGATATTCTTTGGGTTTAGGATATTAGAAAGTCCTACAAGTTGGCTCTTGGCCTTCAAATCTTATTAAGTTTCGGCTTCTCTCTCTCTCTCTCTCTCTCTCTCTCTCTAAAATCGAGTCTTGGATTTTGGGATGAATGTATTAGGATTTTTGGACTCACCTATCAAAAATATATTTTATGATTTTGTGGTGAATGTATTAGGCTCTTGGCCTTCAATTCTATTGATGTTTTCATTTGGTTCTTTGTAGATAGAGAAAATCAGATCTTTCAATCAGACTTATCCTTTTTGTAGATTCTGTTTGGAGAAGCTAACTTTGATTCTTTTTCTTCTTCTTTTTATTTTTTATTTTTTCCCTTTATTTAATTCAGATAGGCTTTATTTGCACTAGGATTCTGAAGGAGGTTATATTATTGTCAAGAGAAAAGCTAAATTAGGGTTTCTAGAGAGGCCAAATTTGGCTTGTAGTGGCTTGAATTTGGAAATTCAGGATCTATAAATATGGATAAGTTGAAGTTGGCTGCTTTGGGTGAGCGTTTGAAGGTTGGGAGTGAGCGTTTGAAGATTGGGGGTGCTCAAGTGAGTCGGTCAATTAGTGAAAAAATGAAGGAGATTCTGCAAGGCCCAACGCAGGAATCAAAAATGGTCGATGAAGCTACGTCAGAAAGCTTGGAAGAGCCCAACTGGGGTTTAAATCTGCGGATCTGTGCTTTGCTTAATGCCGATGAACTGAGTGGGCCAGAAGTAGTGAGGCAAATAAAGAAGAAGATTGCTAGTAAGAACACAGTGTGCCAGAAATTGAGCCTTGATCTGTTGGAGACTTGTGCTATGAATTGTGATAAGGTGTTCTCGGAGATTGCGTCCGAAAAGGTTTTGGATGACATGGTGAGGATGATTGATAATCCACAGACGCATTACAGTAATGGGCAGAGAGCTATGCAGCTTATTCAGGCATGGGGCGAGTCTGACGAACTTGGTTACCTGCCTGTTTTTCACCAGACTTATATGGTAATCTCTGTTGGTTATTTTCCTTATTTTTACTCTTGCACTGATAAGTTGTCAGGTTCTTTGTGTGTGTGCGTGCGTGCATGTGTTTTATTGCAAACATTAGTATGAAAATCGCGTCGGTTCTCTAAGTCAGGGTGCACTTAGTTACACCAAATATCATGAACTGTCATAATATTTTGCACCAAATCAGACTACTTAATCATGAAATTCCATAATATTTGGTGCAAATATCACTTAATAACAATAGGATATCAAGAAAAGGTTTTTGTGTACTCTGAATATCGGTATTACGGGGTGTATCAGCCCAACGGAAAAACGATATGATACGGGCACTGCTTATTGGGATCGGCCTATATAGGCTTGTATCAGTAAAAAGGAAGAGAGAGAGAGAGAGAGAGAGAGAGAGAGAGAGAGAGAGAGAGAGAGAGAGAGAGAGAGAGAGAGAGAGAGAGAGAGAGAGAGAGAGAGAGAGAGAGAGAGAGAGAGAGAGAGAGAGAGAGAGAGAGAGAGAGAGAGAGAGAGAGAGAGAGAGAGAGAGAGTCAAATAATCAAAGAAAAATTTCTGAAAAAGAGAAAATTGAGATATTTAAGAATTTATCCCTTTTTTTTTTTTTTGCTATTTCGGACTTGTATTAATGGTTTATCATACCATGCTTTGATTAGTATGGTGTCTTTCGGCTTGGCCTATTGGAAGTAAACCAATTGCACAAAAATAAAGCCTGATGTGGTGAATTAGGGCCTAACATTGAAATACAACTAAAAGAAGATAAAAACCTGGGGGAAAAGGTGAACCTTTACCTTTTTTTTTTTCCTTTCTATTTTCCCATAAGGGTCCTTTCCACTTCAATTCATCAAATCCCACTCAAATCTTTTGTTTTGATCCCCAAAATAGGCTTAGATCATCATCATCATCATCGCCTTATCCCAACTAACTGGGGTTAGGTATGCGAATCTTGTTCCACCATTCCACTGTATGAAGAGCCATAACTTCAATTTGACCATAGCTCATCAAGTCTTTTCTTACTACCTCCACCCACATTGTTTTGGGCCTTCCCTTACCCTTTTATACCCTTCACTTTGGACCAACTCACTCCTTCAAACCGAGACAATTATTGGTCTCCATTGCACATTAACCATCTCAGGGGCCATTTGATGGCAATAAAAGTTGGAGCCCGGACTGCCTTGTCTAGGCTTACAATGATTTAGGGAATAATCCAGTCGTTTGTCAAGAGGTATTCTGGCTAGAAAACATTCTCTCCTTCCCTCTCTTTCCTTCCTTCTACATACCCAAATTTGGTGACATTCAAACCATCAATGACATTGGGATCATGATTTTAACCCCTAGGATGAAATATCAGCTTGATTCACAACTTAGCTGGATCACATTTCGGGCAATAGTGGGGATGGGGACAAACACCAAATATTGTGCATGGAGCCATAATATTGTCTAAATATCGAATCCAACTTGCTAATCAGGTTCCTCCCACCAGAAGGGGTCAAATATTTCAATAATTGAAAACTTAGGTAATATTTCAATAATTGAAAACTTAGGTGGGCCACAACACTCAGTTTTAAGGGGTTTGCCCGTGATTTTGCATAATATTTTTATACTGCATGAACTAAGTTTTTAATTGAGTTTTTTAGTGTTATTTATTATTATTATTTTTTGGTACCATGGATTAAGAGGAGCTAGGGCTTAGTGGATTTCACTTTGATAGCCTAATGGGCCTCATAGAGCTGAGTGTTTGAAAGAAAGAAAGAAAAAAATAAAGGACCTAGATAGGCTTCAATAAATAGGCTTGTTCTTCTCACACCAGGCCGATTCCAACAAACAGGAAACAGGTGACTAGGGCAACATTGGCCTAGCTAGACAAGACCAGGAGAGGCCCGACTAGATAGGTTATCCGAGTGTCAACTTTTGTTGTTACTAAACGGGCCTTAAGTCTACTTCCCCTCATCCTATTACCTATTGGTGTTGCCACTTCTAAGTTTTTAATTGAGTTTTTTTTTTTTGGTACCATGGATTAAGAGGAGAAGCTAGGGTTGAGTGGATTTCACTCTGATAGCCTAATGGGCCTCATAGAGCTGAGTGTTTGAAAGAAAGAAAGAAAAATAAAAATAAAGGACCTAGATAGGCTTCAATAAACAGGCTTGTTCTTCTCACACCAAGCAGATTCCAGCAAACAGCAAATAGGTGACTAGGGAAACATTGGCCTAGCTAGACAAGACCAGGAGAGGCTCGACTAGATAGGTTATCCGAGTGTCAACTTTGCTGCTACGAAACGGGCCTGAAGTCTACTTCCCCTCATCCTATTACCTATTGGTGCTGCTACTTCTAAGTTTCATCGAATGCATTCATTTCTAATTTTATCCTTCCTCTATGGTTAGATCTAATCTGAGCTTACTTCTAAGATTCATCCATGGTTCAAATGAAAAAAAGGGGGAGGAAATTTATTTTTTTATTATTATTTTGTTTAAGATTTGGGCCTTTATGAGCATATTGGCCCGTCTACTATTTTGATAAAATGACAAGATCAAATTGGTCTGACTTATTTAAAATTACCCAACACCTCCCAGGACCATATACTAAAGTTGGGATAAGGCTTTAGATGATGATGATCAGATTGGGTGGACTTACATGATTGGCTGAATTGCACTTACAATGTGCTGATTGAGGAGTCTAGGTGGACTTTAGGTATGTGATCCTGGGAGGTGTTAACTTTAAATAATTCTAACAACTTAAAATGATTCTTAATTATGCAGACCTGAGGCTGTTTCAACACATGCCGTTCTTGTGAAGTAGGCTTTAGTTACATGTTGTATAAGGTCTTTGTATTATGAGGCCACCTTTTTATTGGAAGGACTCTAGGCCCCTTTTTAGCTCAACCCCCTCAAAAGGTGCAGGCACAAACTATATAGAGCGCTGTGTTACACGTTCTTTGTTTCAATAAATCTTGGTTATGCATATCAATATATCTACTATTGCTCATATAGATCTCTATCCGAAGACTATTTTGAATGTTGTTGATAATCAAGTTGCTTCTTCATCCATCTATTCTTTATAAACCTAGATAATAGGATGTGCTAGTTCCAGAGTTCTATATGATCCATATGTTCAAATTGACAAAGACCATTCAACGTCTAGATTGTAAATCTTGACCATATTGATGGTCCAATATTGATGTAGGACGGCCTAATCCAACCTTAAATGAGCATGGTATTTGAAAGGGACTGATTTATGCAATCTTTAAAAACAAATAAAATATTAGCCCTATACATCATAAACACAAGAAAGAAATAATGTTAATATAGCATTGATTATGGCCATTCATCACAAACATGAAATATTAAATCTTAAAATCTGAATTTAACTAGATCCGGCTAAAGATAGAACTTTCGTCTTGCAATAGGTTTGTCTAACAATCCAAGTGGATTTTCAAATCTAGAAAACAAGAATTTTCTGGATTGGGAAATTTGGAAAATTTAGAAAAAGAATTGGTGGTTCTTCAAATTTAGGCTTTGGGTGATGGGTTTTAGGTGGGGATGCAAATCTTTTAAAATCTAATGATTTAGATAAAAAAGAAGATCAGTTTCTAGATCTAAAGATTTTAGGAGAAAAGGAAGAGAATATGGTTAAAGAAAAAGAGTACCTTAAGAAAAGAAATGAGGAGAAAGAAGTAGAGGATGAGAAATCACTTCCTTGGGCCTCATGCCTTCTTCTAATCACTGGAAGTCGAAGACGAAATCGCTACAAACAAAAAGTTCTCCTTTTCTTTCATAAACATAATATAACATGCTTTAGGTTTAGGGCAACCCTTATAAATTTGTAATTACATGAAATTACCAAAATACCCCTACTAAACAAAGTTTCAAAAAAAAAAAAAAAAGAAATTTGCACAAAATTGTACGCAAACTGTCTCAAAATTTAAATAAATCAAATGTTTATAAACTAAATGCAAATTTAAGATGCTCGATGGGCCCCGATGATAGCGTTGTGAAGGTGGCATAACGAAGGTGGGTCGTGACGATCCAACGGTCCGATCACACCATTCTCGCGATCCAATGGTCTAAATATCTTCTTTAAGCAACTTACACATGTCACGAACACATGTATAAAGTCTTCAATTTCCAGAGACCCGACCCGTACCCGTCATCTAACCACATTGACACGGGTAACGCATGCTTCCTGCGTTGATATACTTTGAATGGCTTGGTGTCTGCATCAATTATGGCTGATGGAAGACTTGGATCAAATCCATGGCTTGATGGCCTTATCTATGGTCCGATTGAATTTTGGGGCCCATGGATTAAACTGGATGACCTTAACTAATCGTCATTAGTCGTTTCTTCAGTTTAAAGAGGTCCAATTAATCAGCTGGCAGTCCTTATTGCCACACATTTGGTAATTGAAAGAGTACCATACCCTTAAACCAAGCTGGCTCACTCGTAGGCTGTCTGCCCCTGTATTGAAAAGAAAAAAAATGGATGGTTTTCAAATATCTTACCAATCATCCACATTCAAAAGTACATGTGTGGCCTGTGTGATGAGTATAGCGGCTTGATTTTCTGATATGGTCATTTTCACATCAAGCACTTCCACCTTATGCTCCACTCAGATTTGTCCTACACACTTGCCAGGTCGGCACATGTACTGTATGTAAAGGTGCATCTGGAGAGGGATGCATATGTTCTTTCATGAGTTCATGTCAACTGGTGTATTCCTTTTGAAAGCTGGGACAATTAGATCTTCAGTCTGATGTTCTACCTGCTCAGGTGGATTGCGGCAATGGTTCAGAGATGGATGAAGCTTCTCATTTACTGTCTTGGTTGCTGCTATCTGAATTCATCACAATAAGGAAACAATATGCCTTCTAGTGGAAGCAATTCCTCCTATCATCTAATTTATCTAGATTTCTCAAGTTTTTGTATCCAACTACATCTTCATTACCACGTTCAAATTTACTGATGTAACAAGGACACTGCACCATGTTGAAAGCAAGGATATTGGTGCAGACTTACATCAACAAGAATCTTATTGTCAAACCCTAAATTTATCCTTCTCTTGTGGGATAAATTCAATGCTATTTATGTCACATAACTGTTTTTATATTTCTCTTGAGTATATTTTCTCTGTCATACTCTTTCAGGAACTAGTATCTTATATGATAGATATATTTTGTTGGGGGAAACACTACCATAGCTTACGGTAGTGTCATCCAGTGTGGGCCCCATCATGATGTATTCATAGAATTCCACCCATTAGATCTGCCCAATTGTGTTTGGAGGAGCCCAAAATTCAGGGGAATCCGTGGTCAGGAAGGGTTGCCTAATCTTGATTGTGATAGGACCTTGGGGAATGGCCTGATTTCTTCATCTTGGTGGGATGCATCACTTGCATGGATTGGATGACATATGAGCAGCATGCTGTCCGATAATTGATGTTGAGCATCCCCTTGCTCAAGGTCCATGATGGGGGAGCATATAATGGATGGATTTAATATCATGCAAACATCACCCATGGGGCCCACATAGATCAACACTATATGAACTTATGTTAGTGGCAACTAGTGTTTGAAATATCGCTATCGCGTTACGTGTTACATCCTTGGGATACAGATAAATATTGGTTATCGCACAGGATGTATGTTTGTATTGGGTAAGTTATCCCACATTTTGGGAACATGGGGAAACATTGGGAAAATGGTTGAATTTTTCAATGAAACTTCAGGATTGTTAAAAAAGACCTTAATACATACTTTTAAATAATAACATCTCAAAAAAGATGTGAACATAATAGGTTTCCTTTGTATAGGGTCCTAAGCAGGGTGTCCCAAATCGGTTACGTATCGGCCGTAACGGCCGATACGTAACGGTAACGGTGGGAACCGTTACGCGATACGGGGTCATATCGGCCGATGCCCGATTTTGCAACCGTAATGGCCGTTACGGGTCCGTTCTGAGCATAACGGCCGTTTCTTGACCCAGAATCTTGGTACAGCACGGGCCAAAAAAAAAAAAAAAAAAAAAAACCAACATACCTCTTCCTTTCTTTTCTTCTTCTTCTTCTCTTTCTTCTTCTTCTTCTTCTTCTTCTTCCTCTTCTTCTTCTTCTTCTTCTTCTTCTTCTTCTCGGCAACAGTACTTTCATGGCCTGTCCCATTTGTCAAGCGTGGCATGCCCCTGTCAAGCATTGTGGTATGACCATCTTCCTCCTTCTTCTTCTTCTTCTTCTTCTCTCTTCTCTCTCTCTCTCTCTCTCTCTCTCTCTCTCTCTTCTTTCCCTCTTTTTTTCTTCTCTTCTTTCCCTCTTTTTTCTTTTCGGTTTCCCTCTCTCGGCCTTTTTTTTTTTTTTTTTTTCTTTTTCAGCGTATCACAGACCAGTAGCTAGAGGTGCGTGTCACTGTTGAAAGCAACGAGCGCTGACACTCCTCGAGCTCCGAGTTGTACGAACGGTTCAAAGGAGATCAAAGGTATATGGGCTCCACAGTGATGCATTTATTACATCTACACCGTTCATCCATTTTCAGTGATCATTTTAGAGTACTACCCAAAAAATGAATTATATCCAAAGATCATCTGGACCACACCAAAAATAGCAGCAGAGATAATATTTTCACCGTTAATCCATTCGTAAGGCCCATGGTAACGTTTATTTTTCATCCAATTTGATCTGATCAAACATGAGTGGCCCCACCATGATGTATATATTTTATCCATGTCGGCCATCCATTTTGCCACGTCATTTTAGGTAAGGATTTAAAAAATTAATAATATCCAAATCTGAGGTGGACCACACCATATGAAACGGTGGTTATAGAATGCTCACCATGAAAATTTTCTTTAAGGTCCACTTTAATGTTTATTTTCAATCTAACCTATTAATTGGGTCACACTGACGTGGATGAAGAGAAAACACACATGTCAGCTTGATCTAAAACTTTTATAGCCCCAATAAATTTTTAATGGTGAACGTTTAATTATTGTTGTTTCTTATGGTCTTGTCCACCTGAGCTTTAGATGTGCCTCATTTTTGGACTCATACCCTAAAATTATTTGGCAAAATGAATGGACGGTGTGGATATAACACATTCATCACAGGTGGGGCCCAAAAAAATTTGACACATGTGCTACACTTCACAATCCAAGTCCCGCCTAATTCGAGCCTTAAAAAATTGTACACGAAACATATGTTAACTTAAAATTTAGCAATTAAATTATGGACTGTAATTGCTAACTCACAATGCCAAAATCAAATTCTTTAAATAGTTTTAATTGTTAATTTATGGACTTTTATTTTTTAAAATAAGGCCTTTTGAATTTTTTCATGATTCACTATCTAATAAATGTCCACCAATTCATAAGTGGAATAATGACAATAAATTGCATGAATTTGAGGCTGATTTGGTGTATAGATTGGTCCTCCAAGTCAGCCCCAAATTGGCAACACCATCTACCTGAATTTAATTTAATTTTTTTAAAGAACTATTGGGAGAAATAATATCAAGTTGTTAAATATATAAATTAAATATTTAGAAAATTAAATATATGAATTTTGTAGTCAAATTCAGGTTAATTGGTTCATAAATTCATCAGACAGTCCGATACAACTTCTCACCAAAGAATGGACCGTTACACCACCATAAATATGTTCCAATTTATAAATAAATGCATATTTGGAATGCTTAGAATATTCTGGATTTAATCCATATTTTTTCATATTTTTTTGACAAAAAAAATAAATTGCGCCGTTACGGGCCGTTACGCCCCCGTATCGCCGTTACGCCCCCGTATCCGTATCGGTTTCGGAGGGCACCGCTACGCCAACCGATACCGATACGGGACACCTTGGTCCTAAGCTATGCGTTGTCTGACTGAACTAATGCAATTTTATTCAAATTGAATGCATAATATTTAGAGTGTATGTGATGATCATTTCATCAAACACTCCTAAATACTTTGAAATTAGTCTCAATTGACAACTAGTTGAAGAGAAATTTCGTAAAAAATAAAATAATTAATTCAATAATATTTTATTACTTTTTAATTAAAAAATTATTTTTATTTTTTGAAAATTGACAAGGACTTAACAAATCAATAGATCAGCCCTCATACATGCTTGATTTCATATTTGGAGTGTAACATTGTAAGCAATTTGGGAGAAACTGTGGAAATTTTGAATTTTTCCAAAATTTCCCAAGTCAGACCACCAATACTCAAAATTTGAAATTGGAGTATATGTGACGATCATTTCATCAAATACTCCTAAATACTACGAAATTAGTCTTAATTGATAGCTGGTTGGAGGAAAATTTTGAAAAATAAAACATGGAGAACATGAAAAGCCAATGGATATCGAAATCAAAGCTCCAACTCCATGATTTTTCATGCAAAACAGGAAGAAGCAATGGATTTATAACTATTTGATACTAATTTTACATAATTTCAAAAAAAAAATGATTAGAAATTGAAAATGCTCACCGGATTGAACATGTGGGATATATCGGCACTACTTTTGTGTTTCGTATGGCACAAGTGGGATACAAGATATATCGTGGGATATATCGGCTGATATCATCGATATTTAAAACATTGGTGGCAACGCCCATTCTGTTGTGGAGCACTTTCGATATGTCATCATGTCAGATATTCGAAGTCGCCGTGCTTGATACATTGTATCTGACATTGACTAGTTGCATAGGAATATAAGATTATGAACTCATGCATCTTATTGCTGTTCTTTTTTATTTTTAGTTTAATTTATTTATTTACTTCAGCTTACTGTTAATGGAGTTCAAATAAATTGAATTGTTTTCTTCAAATACTTAGTACCAACATCTTCGATTATAATACCATTTTCAGAGTTTGAAGGCAAGAGAAACACCATTTTCCATTCGAGATGATGGGAATTCGGCGCCCATATTTTCTTCAATGGAGTCGGGAGTTGATCAGGAACCACTACCTCTTCCTGATGCATATCCTCACTCCAACATGGATGAGCACATTACGGATCAGCATCTCCTTGCCTATCATAGTGTCACCCTTTCAGCAGAAGAAAAGAAAGAAATTCTTGTTGTCACTCGAAACAGCATTGAACTTCTTTCTTCCATGTTGAATTCTGAGAACGAACAGAAGCACATTAAGGTAATCCCATTCACCGTGTTTTTGTGGTTGGTATGCATTTTTCTCCCCCATTTATATGCTCATCTTGACCCATATGATGGTAGATGCTGTTATTTCAAGCTTTCATCAGTGCAGCCGACCGGTTGGTTATTTGGTGTGCTTTTGTGAAGTAATGTATTCCAGATTCTCTTGGGTTGGTCCACCTTATCAGTAGGGACTCATGTAACTGGATGATTCCATGTCTAGCATACAAGTTGTGGCCCTCCTAATGAGTAGACTGGACTAATGAGGTGTGTACATAGCTGATGTGGCCTGTATGATGAATGCCTTGCGGGTCCCACTGAAATCCGGTGGGCTTGGGACTGGCAACAGATTGTTAGGATTCATGAGAAAAATCTGTGGCCAAAATCTGATGCAGGCTGGCAACAGAAGCTCAATGCAACCCTCCTTTATCCAGGCTTGGGCCCAGCAATGAGGATGCCCAGCAATGAGGATGCAGAACTCCCACTGGGAGAAATCTTTTGTTGCATCCCAGCGAGTAGGCTTTGCTTTTCTATTAACCCCTTCTCACCTAAGCAAATGAAAAACATAGAAACTGCTATAGAAACCTAAGCAGCGCACATCACTGACTCCAGTGTTGGCTTCCATACAGATGCAGGATGATCTGACATTGAGCATGCTAGACAAGTGCAAGGAGTCGCAGCCCATCATACAAAGGATCATTGAGACCACCACCGACGACGAGGGGATGCTATTTGAGGCTCTAAATCTTCACGAAGAGCTCCAAAACATTCTTTCCATGAATGCAGAGACCGAGGACGCAGCTCCACCAGTTTCAGTTCCATCAGATGCACAGACCCCAGACACTTCCGTCGCTCCCGGCAATTCTATCGGTCAGGCCACTACACCGGAAAAGGAGGGTGAAAAGCTTATTTCCTCTGCAGCAGAGAGTGGTAAAATCAGCAGTGGTTCCTAGAAATCAAGGGTATGGAAGTATCAGTTTTGATGTATAGGAGGTATGGATGATTGATAATTAGGTATGGAACTATTTTGGCATACTAATATGAATTGGCAGGCTTCTTGCTAAAACAGATTTCCATGATCATAGAATGCTCAGGCGGAACACTTGTAGTACTACTACCATCCAGGTTTCCGGTTTTTACAAGTGGTGCCCAGGATTCAGCTGTCCAAATTGTTGCCCCTGTGGGCCCTGCACAAAAAATGCCGCAGATGGAAAGATCCTAACAAGGCCTGAAGGCCAGATGGTTAAGAAAGAAAATGCAGTAGCATGTTCCGAGAAAAAGAAAAAGAAAAGGCTGGATTTTTTTTCTATGAGATCTGGGGAAGTATTGGTGCATGGGCCATCCAGGGTGAAACCTATCTTATTGTTGGTGCAGAGCACTGAACTTCGGGCCCCACTTTGCGCAAACTAACCTGAAGGTAGTGTAAAAGCTCCCACCCGATCATTGTGCATTCCTATTTACTGAATGCCAGGAATTTTTATTCAAAGTTTTAAACTCCTGTTTAGAATTAACTAAGATTGGTATACAATAGTTAGATCAAACATACGTTTTGTTATTTATCAGCAGTTATACATTATTTTCTATGTGTGTCCCAACCATGATTCAAATGGACCATAAGAATGGAAATAGTATGAGGGTGACACTTACCCTCCAAATTGTTTAACTAGTTATGGGCCGCATGGGCCTGATTTTTAAGTCGCTGACCTGAATTTGTGTCATCTAATGTTTTGGTTGGATGACAAATAAACATTAGGATGGGCCCTAGGAAGTTTTTAATGGTGGGTGTTCAACCACCAATGTTTCCTGTGGTGTGGTCCACTTGAGATGTGGATATGGTTCATTTTTGGGCCAATGCCCTAAAATGAGTGGGCAATATGGATGGACGGAGTGGATATATAACACATACATCAAGATGGTCCGGATCACAGCCTAACTAAACCCGGTGTTTCAAGGACACAATGATGATAGAGACTTCTCGGTTAAGTCTTTTAATGACCCACAACTTTAGCCTCCTCTAGGGCTACTCTTTTAGGATCACATATTTTCCTTGGAATGGCTCACTTGAGTTAAAGATTGTGCAGATTTTTGGGCCTTACGGTTAAGACAGGATGACTCACATAATGATCGGGGTGGATTTCACCAAAACATTACGGTCAGCCCCACTTCGGCTAACCCCACCTTAATAAGACCGTAGATAAGGTTTGTGGACTCGTGTGCAGTAGACCATGACTCTATCTACCTGTTATCTAAATTTCCAACAGTTTCCTACCATGATTCGTATCTACCTGTTATCTAAATTTCCAACAGTTTCCTAATGGTTGGAGTAGATTTCACGTACACATCGCTGTAGCCCTATGTCCCTCTCTAAGTTCCCAGGAGGATAGGGAGGTGGTGTGCACAAAGGGACACGTATATAATCCGGTTGAGCGCCGAAATTGGCTACGCAAGTGACATGACCAAGTTCTATGGACGATGTATGTGTTGGATCCACAGCGTCCATCCATTTACAGATATTATTTTAAGCCATGAACCAGAGAATGAGGCAGATCCAAAGCTTTAGTGGACCCCACTGCAGAAAACAGCGGGAAGATTGATGCCCACCGTTGAAACCTTTCTAAGGCCCACTCTGATGTTTTTTCAAAATCTAACCTATTCAAAAGTTAACAAAGACATTAAAGAAGGAAAAATACAA
The DNA here is from genome assembly GCA_030180095.1 of Magnolia changhungtana. Classification (NCBI taxonomy): domain Eukaryota; kingdom Viridiplantae; phylum Streptophyta; class Magnoliopsida; order Magnoliales; family Magnoliaceae; genus Magnolia; species Magnolia changhungtana. The sequence continues at coordinate 4,912,061 of JASAUF010000511.1, forward strand.
ATATAAGATTGATAAAAAACTTTCGTGGCCCTTAGAACTTTTTAACGGTGGGTGTCACTCTCCCCACTGTTTTTTGTGGTAGGGTCCTCTTGAGCTTTGGATCTGATTCATTTTTTGGATCATGCCCTAATATGATCTCTCCAAATGGATGGACGGTGTAGATACAAAACATATGTCATGGTGTGGCCCACACTAGTTAGAGACGTCACTTCACTAGAGGCCCGTGAGATACCGAAAATATTGCTGCGCGAGTCCTCCTTCGAAAGATTCTCTCTTTTCACGGCGGCTGAATCCCAGCAGATGAAGGGGATCTAACGACACCTATACAAGCTCTCATTTAAGTTCCGTGCAACCTTGTGCACAAGACTCTCTCTCTCTCTCTCTCTCTCTCTCTCTCTCTCTCTCTCTCTCTATATATATATATATATATATATATATATATATATATATATATATGCGCAAAGCGGTCGTCCGTGAGGTCGAGCTGTGTGGGCCCCACTGTGATGCCTTTCGAACATCAACACCGTCCACCAGATGCACCATTCCATAGTGGGCCTGGACGGCCCAAAATCAGCCGTATACGGAACTCAGGTGGGCCATACCATCTAAAATCATATGAATACATGCCAAAAACATATAAAAGCACTTGGTGGGGCCCACCTGAGTTTTCCATGCACCTGAAACTTGGTCTGAACCCTCATTCAAGTGGGACACACATAATGGATGGGTTGGATTTGCAAACCACATCTCGGTGGGCCCTCAAAAATAGTTATGAATGTTTTAATGGTGCATGACCCCTCTGCACTTTTGTATGTGGTGTGGCCCACTAAAGTCACGGATTGACTTGATTTTGGGCCATCCACGCCCACCATGGAATGGTGCATTTGGTGGACGGTGTTGATGCTCGAAAGGCATCACGGTGGGGCCCACCCAGCTTGACCTCACGGACGATCGCTTTATGCTTGAGCGCATAGTACCTTTTCCCATATATATATATGGAAAAGGTACTATGCGCTCGAGCTCACGATAAGCTCCCATGAGGTTGAGCTGTGTGGGCCCCACCATGATGCGTGTTGACCATCAACACCGTGCATTTGATGGGTCCCCTTTAAATTATGGGATATCCCAAAACTCAGCGGAACTCAGGTGGGCCATACCATCTAAAATGATGTGAAAACATGCCATAAACATATAAAAGCACTTGGTGGGGCCCACCTGAAATTTGCATGCGTCTAAAACTTAGTCTGAACCCTCATCCAAGTGGGACACACATAATGGATGGGCTGGATTTGCAAACCACATCTCGGTGGGCCCGAAAAATGATTATGAATGTTTTAATGGTGCACGAACCCTCTCAACTTCTCTATATGGTGTGGCCCACACAAGTAACGTATTGACTTGATTTTTGAGACCTAGGCCCATGATGGAATGGTGCATCTAACTGATGGGGTAGATGGGGTAGATGTTGGAAACGCATGACGGTGGGGCCCACACAGCTCGACCTCATGGAACGTTCCCATCAGCTCGAGCGCATAGTACCTTTTCCCACACACACACACACACACACACACACACACACACACATATATATACACACACACACACACACACACACACACACACACGGAAATGCTCACCTGTGAACCAGTTTGTACATACTATGTATGAACTTTTTTGAGAACCAATCATATGTGATGGGGATCCAAAATCTGAACCGTTCATGTGAAGCAGCACCTCGTGAAACCCCCCGGGCCCAAGTTTTACTTTGATCTAAAACTTTGATGGGCCATAAAAAATGAAAATAGTTTCCTCCCTTGATTTGCATTTCTCTTTGCTATGGCCCACCAGAATTTTAGATCAGGTGAAAATTTGTCACATGGGGTTTCATGGGATTCCGCATCACATGGATCGTTCAAATTAGACACCCATGGCACGTGTGCAAAGGTGCGCACGTGCGTAGGTGTGCAGGGGAGCATGACTATATATATATATATATATATATATATATATATATATATATATATATATATATATATATATATATACATGCTCACCTGCGCACCTTCTTACGTGAGCACCTATGCGTGCCTTTGCACACGTGTCATGGGCACGGAATATGAACGGTCCACCTGATGTGGCACCCTTTGAAACCTTGTGGGCCTAATTTTTAGCTTGTTCCAAAATTCTAGTAGGCCACAACAAAGAGAAATGCAAATCAATACAAGAAACTGTTACCTTTTGCCATGACCCACTAGAGTTTTGGATCGGGCTGAAAGTTGGGCTTGTAAGGTTTCAAGGGGTGCCGCATCATGTTGACCATTCAAATTTTGTGCCCAAAAAGTTCTCAATGATAAGCATTGAATCCCCATTGCTTTCTATGTTGTGGTCGACTTCAGATTTGAATCTATCTAATTTTAGGGCTAATGCCTAAAATGATCTCGCCAAATGAATGTACGGTGTGGATTTAACACTTACACCATGGTATGGCCCACAGAACTTGGTAATGGTAACACACTACCAAGGGTGGTGGTTGCGGCCAACTGGCCATTCTGCTTCCAATGTGGACCGAAGCGGATTTAGTGAGGCTCAACTTGATCTTTGTATTATATATCCACATCGTTCATCCATTTTGGAAGATCATTTAAGGACATGAGCTCAAAAATGATGAAGATCTAAAGCTTAGGTGGACCATACTATCCAAAACAGTGTTGATTGAATGCTTTACCATTAAAAACTTCCCAGGGCCACAATAATGTTTACATAATGCTTATTTTTTCATCCAAACGGTTGTTAAGGTCATATAAACTTGGATGAAGTGAAAAAAAATCAGATTGATCAAAACTTATGTGACCCTTAATTGTCAATCACTACAATTTCCTATGATATGGTCCACCTGAGAATTGGATCTACTTCAGTTTGGGATTCATATTCTAAAATGATATATAAAATCATATGGGCGGTGTGGATACAGAATACATACATCAAGGTGGGCCCATGATAAAGCTACACCGACTTAGGTGGGGCTGCACATAATCTACTACCGACATGAGCGTAAGCGGATTTCCTATGAAAGGTGTTGATGTCAAAATCTGGACCACCCTCCACTCGACAAGATAAACCTCCAATGAACCCTGAACCTGCGAGCGAAGGAGACCCTGGCTAAAATGAGGGACCCTCCGATGCCTAACTCAGGTCAAGTGAATCTGGGTCTAAGTTGATAGTAGAGAGAGTTTAGGGTGTGAGTTATTGCCTCTCTGTAGCAATGGGGTATTGGTGTATTTATACTTGACTGTCGAATGATCTGGGTCCGTTAATCTCAGCACGATTCACTCAATCAGGGAGATTTTCAGATCGTGGGGATATTACACGCAATCCAAGGATCGTGTAGCATATCATGCGCATCATGCATTTCTACAAGTGAAGTAGCCGGCCATGTCCTCTTATGGTAGTTTCTAAGTTTAATTTATGGAGCACCTACTTCGGGATTTGACCTCGGCTCTGTCCTTCTAGCGGATAAGGTCTTAATCAGAGTGGTTATAAACCTTCATTGAATAACATCTGCACTTATAGTCTGAGCCGAGCTGGTAGTCGTCCGTCCGATCGGATCAACATGACGTCGGCCCTCGGGAGTGTAAGGGGTTCAGATCTTCCCATAACAGAAGCCCCCTACTCTTTGAGGTCGGTCATGAACTCGGAGAGTAAGCACACGGAAGATTAACCGCCTCGGCACGCTGAACCTTCTATGCGTGCTGATATTATCCTGATTTCAAGATTTTGAAGCGTCGCGCCCTCGGGGTTTCCGGCCCACGGGCTAACATTCAACGGCCACGTGGAGACAATTACGATTTCGAATCGTCGTCCACCTATGCCCTATCGTCACGTACCCCTTAATTAGTGTTTCAGATGGAGCTTTCATTGCTCGGACGTCGTTTCGCTTTTCCGGAGCACTCTGCTTGATGTCAGGGGCGTACTGCTCAACAGAGTCTGGACCAACAGTGTGCGGCCATGTAAGCTTCGAGGTCGGCTTGCGACGATTCGGCTGTGACCATCATTCTTTGTCATTAATGCGGGCATTTGGCAAGGCCTGTATAAGCTTCCTTTGGAAATTTTCACTCATTTCTGCGCTTTGCGTTTGACCTGATACCGGAGGAGGCGATTTTCGGCGAGGGCAATTCTGACCAATCAGGTATTTCCGGCAGAAAGTGATTCCCGGTGATTGTCCGGTGAGTCTCTTTGCACCTCTTTGCATTCCTTCTTCTTAAGATGTCGTCCAACCTGGAGACTGTTCGGGATTATGATGATGACTCCGAGTTGGGGAGCTCTGGCAACGGGAGAGGGGCCTCTGAAGGTCCTTATGAAGTTGTACCCTTATTCCCTCCACCCTGAAAGCAAAATGAGATGGGGGATTAGACTCGTAGGGCTGGCAAAAAGAAGGCAGCTCGAGCCCCCCCGGACCGTGACTGCCGAGGCGACTGAGATGCCAACAAGTGGGTGGGCCTCGGAGGTAGTCTCAGGAGGCTCCGTACTATCGAAGTCTCAGATGGAGTGGATCCGCTCGAAATTTCAGATCTCGGACTCTTTCGGATAAGGGCCCTGGAGCCCCTTGACACCACCAGCGCGCTTGCTGAGGGAGAAGTGGCCATTTTTCTCTGTGTACTGCAATGTGGGCTCCGACTTCCTCTACATCCCTTCGTCTGAGCCATAACAGCCTACCTCGGACTAGCTCTCGGGCAATTCACCCCCAATGCCTGGAGGGTGTTAATATCTTCCTATATTATCTAGCATCAAGTTGGGAACTCGGAGCTGACCCCAGAGGAGCTGATGAGCTTGTACCTGGTCAAGCACAATAGTCAAGAACCATGGTACTACTTTGCGACCCAAGGCAACAAAGGGTCGGGGTTGGTAATGAATCTTCCGTCTTCTAATAAGGATTGGAAGAATAAATGGTTCTGGGCTAAGGGCGAATAGGAGGCACCGACGGCTGAAGTCAGGACTCGGATGACTTGAGTTCCCACCCATTTTTCGAAACCAGGTTGGACTAATCATTTCCTTTTTTCTGACGTCCTTTTTTGTTGCCTCAGTCAAACTGAACTGGAGTTTTCTGTCTTTGTAGATTTCGCAAGGGGCATTCATCCCCTTGATTCGGCTTAGAAAAACCGCATAGCCATGGCTAGGGCGCGATCGGGAGAGCTCCGCTCCTGGTTGGACTTGATCACCGCAGCCAACCTTCATTGTTCTGGGCTTTGCAAGTTGCCACCTCTCCCGACATCTTTCAGTAAGTTCTTCTTCCGTTTCCCTTGGAGGTATTAGACTTTTTTTTAAAAAAAAAATTAGTTGTTGATTTGTCGTTTTTTACGCAGGCATGACCGAGGCATCTGGTTCTCGGAGGAGGAAGGCCGCCCTGATGACGGAGGAATTGTTGAGGGCCGAGCCTTGGATGAAGACCACCATTCGGAGGAGGCAAGCAACTCCTCGCGGAGAAGGCCCCTCAGGTCCAGTTTTTGTTACTGCAGCTTCAGCTGCGGCTCCCATTGCCTCAGCTACGATTGTGGCGCCTACTGAAGTCGGGGTTCCAGCAATCAGTGTTCCAACTGCAGTTATCATTATTCCTACTCCAGCAACCATAACTCCTTCCCTTCCATCCACCGCTGTTCCCCCCACCGAGGAGGCTCGTCTTGCAGCTGCGGCCCCCTGCATAGCTATCTCTTCATCATCCGAGCAGGAGGAGGCCGTTCGGATGGCTGACGTCATAATTACTCCTCCCGAGGCTGGAGACGACCTTATGGTCGAGGCTCAGGTCTCAGCCGGTAGCAGGATCGGGTTTACGGAAGCAACAGACTCGGTCCACATACGGACGAGCGGTGGAAAGTTTGCGACGGGCTACCATCTGTCCTGTCTAACACCTTGGGCTGCTAAGTATGCCCTAGAGGAGGATATAGGCCGCCTTCTCAGCAAGTCGGACAGCTCTTTCTTGAATGACATGGCTTCCGTATTTTACTCGGTAATTCCGTCGACTTTCCTTGCCTTTTCTATACTTATTGCTTTCTAGTTCTTATTCGATTGTTTCTGTTCAGTCTGTCCCGAAGCTTCTTTTGGCTCGGGAGAGGGCGCGGGAGTCGAAAAAGAGAGAAGCTAAGGTGGAGGCCCTCATGACCCAAGTAGGGGTCTTGCGGGATGAAGGCACCTTTCTCCGACTCGAGTAGGGCGAGCTGCGTTAGCAGCTTGAAGACTGGAAAGTTAGAGAGCTTTGGCTGCAAGGGGTCGTGACTGACCTTGAGGTTAAAGAGCTGCGACTACAGGGGATCGCAGATGACTTTAAGGCTCAATGCGACGCTGCAACTGCTGAGCTAACCAGGGATAGGGCTCACGCGGACTGGCTGGCTAAGGAGAACGCTTGATTGGGCGAAGACCTTGAGCGGGCTAAGGCTGAGGCGACTGAAGAGCAGAGCTGAGCCGTCTCTGAGACGAAGGAAGCTCAACGAGCTGAGGACGAGGCTTCTCTGGCTGCTGCGGTGGTTGCAACGGTAGAGACCTTCAGAACTTCAAAGGAAAGGGATGCTGAAGCCACCAAGTTTTACAACCGTGGCTTCGATGATTGTATCGAAGCGGTTTAGGATCTATATCCAGACCTTAACCTCGAACCTTTGTTGTCCAAAGACGCTGGAGAGGCGCCTACTGAAGGTGTCTGCCCTGATCAGACCCCCAACGCTTAAGCTCCTCCTCCTTCGACCGCGTAGATTGAGCCATTTACTTTTCCTTTTCTTCTTATTTTTAGAACTTGTTGAAACTTTTCTTTTTGATTACATTTTAACCTTCTAATGAAGGTTCATGAATGATAATTTTTAACCCTCTTGAGAGGGCACATGGATGACAATTTCTTTTTCATGTTAAACTCGTAAGTAGTTTTTGACTGTCGATTGTTGATTGCCGAACTGATTCACTGATAGACTGATTTATTTTAAGACATGGCCGAGCCGACCAGTTGACGGGTCAACGCCTTCCAATGCCGCTTCGTAGAGTTTGAGGCTTTTATAACTTGTTTGTTGAGTTCGGACCCCTAGGAGGTCGGCTCGTCCCATAATTGGCGAGGAGTTTCCGCTCTATCTGTTAGTCAGTGAGCCGACTCCTATGTTAGGGGAGTCGGGTCATCTTTTGACTTTCTCCCTGATTTAGAGGGGATGCCATGTAGAATTTCTGTGGGATAATGTACTAACCCCTTCTTTAAGGGATTAGTTCATTAAGTCTGCCCCTACATATGAGAGACAACTTTTCCTTAGTAAATAATTTGTTCATGTAGATAAGATGTAAACTTTATTAAGAGCCTTAAAGACTTTTCACTCAGAGGCGTACATTTATTGGGAGCCTTAAAGGCTTGTCGCTCGGAGGTGCGCATTTACTGAGGGCCTTAAAGGCTGTTTTCATCACGGATAGTAAACTTTCAGGTGCTCGGCATTCTAGGGGTGGGGAAGCTGACGACCCTCGAGTTCTTTCAAGTAGTAGGAGCCCGGTTTGGTCGACGGGACGACCTGATAAGGCCCTTCCCAGTTAGGCCTAAGTGCTCAGCCCCCGGCTCTACAGTGTTCTGGAATACACGGCAAAGGACCAAGTCCCCTGGTCGGAATCGCCTGGTCTTGACTTTCAAATTGTAGAATCGTGCAACTTGCTGATGCCGAGCCGTGACTCGGAGCCTTGAGATATCTCTGACTTCTTCGAGCAAATCAAAGTTGGCTGCAATCTGCTCGAAATTCTGGTTTTCTTGGTAGTTCTTGACTCGAGCCGTAGGGAGACCGATTTCAATTGGCACCATCGCCTCCGAGCCATAGGAGAGTGAGAACGGAGTCTCTCCAGTTGAGGACTGAGTTGTGGTCCTATAGGCCCAGAGAACGAACGGAAGTTCCTCGGACCAGCTGCCTTTTTCTTTTTCCAACTTCGTCTTAAGACGGTGCTTGATAACTTTATTAATTGCTTCCACTTGCCCATTGGACTGGGGATGTCGAGGAGAAGACATGCATTTGTGATGCCGAGTCCTTGACACATGCTTTGAAATTTGTTGTTGTCAAATTGCCGCCATTGTCTGACACGATAATGCGAGGAATCCTGAACCGACAAATGATGTTTTTCCAGACAAAGTCGATCCCCTTCTGTTCTGTGATTTTGACAACAGGCTCGGCCTCGGCCCACTTAGTGAAGCAGTCGACAGCAACGATAGCGAACTTGACCTGCCCTTTTCCCATAAGCAGAGGGTCGATGATGTCGATTCCCCACTGAGCGAATGGCTAAGGGCCGCTCATAGGAGTCATTTCTTCAGCGGGTTGCCTTGGTACGGCCGCGAAACGCTGACATTTGTTACATTTTCGAACGTAGTCCTTGGAGTCCTCCCTGATAGTCGGCCAGAAATATTCTTGTCGGAGTATCTTCAAGGCCAAGGCTTGGCTGCCGGAATGGTTTCCGCGGATTCCTTCATGGATCTCCCGAATGACATATTCTGCCTTGTTGGGCCGGAGACACTTGAGGTAGGGCTGGGAATGTCCTTTCTTGTATAGGATACCATCCAAGATGGTATATCGAGCTGCTCGAACTCTCAGTCACCTGGTTTCCACCCTATCTGAGGGGATCTCGCCAGACGTGAGGTAGTCAAAGATCGGGTCCATCCAGCTCGGATTAACATGCACTGGATTGACTTCTTTCTTCTCCACCTTATCGATGCTCGGATGGTCTATGAATTCAATGGAGATGACTCGCGGGATCTTCCCTTCGGCTGCCGAGGCGAGCCTTGCTAGGGCGTCGGCCCATGAATTCTCCGCTCTCGGGATTTTATGGATAGTACAACTCCAAAACTTTTTGATTAATTTTCTCACCTCTTCAAGATAAGCGATCATCCTTATTTCCTTGGCTTCGTACTCGGTAGAGATGTGATTCACCACCAGCTAAGAGTCGCATCGGACCTGAAGAGATTGAACACCCAGACTCGACGCCAATCTGAGTCCGGTTTGTAAAGTCTCGTACTCCGCCTCATTATTTGAGGCCTTGAACCCTAGTCTGATTACATATTGGATAATCGTGGAATCAGACGCGATTAGGACGATTCCATCCCCGGTCCTTGGACGAACCGTCCACATAGAGAACCCACCCCGGGTCCGATACCGCCTTTTGGTATCTTGGGGGGACAGGCAAAATCATTTCGACTTCAGTGCTGATCTCTTCTGTGCTCGGGTAGTGAATTCAGTAATGAAGTCAGCCACAGCTTGGCCCTTGATGGCCGTCCTCGAACGAAACTGGATGTCGAACTCACCAAGTTCGATGACCCACTTGGTCATTTGACCTGAAACCTCGGGCCTCTGAAGAACTTGCCTGAGAGGTGAGTCGGTCAACACAACTACAGAATGAGCTTGGAAGTACGGGTACAATCTCCGAGCTGAAATAACGAGGCTGAGCGCTAGCTCCTCCAAGGGTGAATATCTCGTTTCTGCAGGTATCATAACCTTACTCACGTAATATACTAGGTATTGCTTGCCTCCGACCTCCCTGATCAGGGCCGAGTTGACGGCTGAGGCCGAGACCGCGAGGTAGAGGAATAGGGGTTCACCTTCTTCAGGTTTTGATAGCAGGGGAGGTTGTAACATCCCGAAAATCGGGGGTCGAGCATAAACTCAACTCCCGAGTTCCAGAACATCACTTATGCAATAAAATGAATGATGATGGAATGTTGACTGTATTCATGCATTGAACATGAGTGAGATTAAGCCAAAATAGCATATCATACTCCAGAGACAGTTAAATTGTAAGCGGAAGACTGTGATAGATAAATAACATATATAAACTATGGTGAGTCTCCAAAGTGTAATGATGTTACCAGGTTAATTAATTACAAGTACAATTCTAAGATATACCTAATGTGAGGAAGTGTAATGTCTTCTATCCCAAGTACCATAGCCCCGTCATTACAATACTAGGTCTTCATAGACCTGCCTGAGAGATACAGATAGGAGAACTCCTCCACATCATAGTAGTAGTCCGGCACTGCTTCAGAAGCATCGCCATCACCTGAAACTCAATAAATCTGGTTGGTGTGTACAACCCCATCCCGTAACATGGGAGTGAGTAGCTAACTCAGTGGAACAATAAAGTATAGGTTAACATGTTATCAATACAGTCAAGCAGTAATGATAAAGCAGTATAATCAAACACTCCTAACTACTCTTATTAATGCAAGTATGAATGCAGTCATGATGGATGCCCTCACCACACCCTCCCTCGTGCGACACCATCTCACGTTCGCGGCATGCTTTCATCCCTCAGTGCTCCACATCTTCCATGCACATGCAATGCATGATGAGCATGATCACCGAGTTTTTATTAGTCCATTTCAAACAGTAGGATTGGGAAACTAAGGTACCTCTCTTGTATCATTCCCAAACATGATCCATTATAGGGTCGTCAGTCCTAGTTAATCTCAAACGATGGTGTGATTTCTAGGTCACTGCAAAGGCTGTCAGGGCTGTTACGCACAAAGGTTATACCACTCCCCCATCACCTCTTAAACGATTCATCACTATACAGAAACAGGCCTAGTTCATACTCTATATACTGCGGCAAAACTTTAAGGCTCACCACGATTTCGGAGTATGCTCGAGGTCACTACAAAGGGCTGCCAGGGCTGTTGCTCGCATTCGTTACACCACTCCCCCATCACCTTATCAATGTAGGCCGACAGCACGAATATAGTGTCCCATACCACCATAATTGGCTCATGAGTCTGGTTGCTCACTGGTCACTACGGGGAGGCATGTGGCCCCAGCGTAGGCCGACAGCTAGACCACGGTGTCCCATACCACCATGCCCGGCTCATGAGTCTTAGCGGATCGAGGTACCATGGTTAAAAAGAATTTCACTGCTAAGTTTGGTACCCTAGGTTCAAGCAGTAGCGTCCAAACATGGTGAACATACATTAGACAGATCGGGTTACTTGACGAGCTCGGCTAGCTCGAGCGCACAACAAGTTGAACGACATGAAGTGCATAAGCACTTCGCGTGGCCAACCACTATCGCCAACCGAAGTACGACTCGAGTTCGTCGAACACATCTCACGTGGCAAATAATTCACAACCACGAATTCATTTCTGGTACCGATTGTCTTGAATATAATAATAGCCCCAAACACAATCAATTGCAGATAGATAAAGCAGTAGTGGATCAAGATCTAAATCATACAATCAAAGTATGGTATTATCCGTTTAGGGCTGCCAGGGCTGTTGCATGGAATCATTACACCACTCCCCCATCACCCATGACGGATCGTACAACATAAACATGAATTCAAACATACACATTACATAAATAAAATCATACAATCAGTTGAGTATGTTAACATGCATATCATTAAGCATATTATAAAGCATGTTATAAAGCATGTTATGAAGCACTATATAAATAGGAATACAATCACATATATTTCATAAGTAAGTGGTTAAGTGAACAACCACATAGAGGAAATCATACATGTCTCTAAGGTAGTTGAGAATCCCAGCTCAACACCTACCTAAGGCATCAACATCCAAACACTTACACAAGCATTTTCACAAACACTTAACATACACTATTTCCACATACTTAGTGTATGTTAACAAACATGTATTAGGGAGAGTCCTTTCGCCAAGCATATATTTTACGCATATATAGTATATTTATACAACAAATAATCATGGCAAACACATCTCTAAAATATATATGTATACGGTACTTTCTACAATACAGTATTTCTACATACATAGTGTATATTAGCAAAACATGCATTAGGGCGAATCCTTTCGCCAAACATATATTTTACGCAAATATAGTATATTTATACAATAAATAATCATGGCAAACACATCTCTAAAATATATACGTATACGGTACTTTCTACAATACAGTATTTCTACATACATAGTGTATATTAGCAAAACATGCATTAGGGCGAATCCTTTCGCCAAATAAGTATTTTAGTATTTTATCCATATATCGTGCATTAATACAACAAATAATCATGTCAAACACATTTTCAAAAAATATACGTATACGGTATTTTCTACGAATACCTAGAATATGTAAAATTCAATATTCTACAACTTTAATCGAAACAGAAAACAGAAAGTACTTTGTACATGTGCAATTGCATGCAGATCATGAATCTATCATTATCTGACATTAAAAGCGTTGAAAACCATAACCTATACACCTAAAGTCCGCACCTTGTGTCGTAGAATCGTAACGGAGTCGATAGGTTTGCTAAGCTTCCGTATTCGGCAGTTTGGCAACCTATAAAATGAAATAGGTTAGTTATTTCATAACCTACAACCTATACAACCCCAAAATAGATTAGGGTTAGGGTTTCTTACCTAGAAACGGAGCTGGAATCGCCGGGAAAGCGATTAGAACGGAGTGGTGGACCTTGGATACGGCAGGGAAGAATCTCCCACTTCTCTCTCACTTTCTCTCTCTAGGGTTTTTCTCAAATTCGGATGGCTGAAATGGGAGAGGGTTTAAGGTCCTTATATAGCCTAAAAACTCACCGAAATAGACTTGTGGACAAGGTATACTTAGGTTATAACCAAATCGACTCTGTTTCAGTTCAACGGAGCACTTCTGACGGGCCTCCTTGAGCCAAAGGACGGACTTAAGCTCACCAACACCGGATCTATGTTTAGTTAAGTTTTCGTTTCAGTCGGATTTCCAGATCACGCATGGCGGACCAGTTTCAGTTCGACGGTTAGCGGATCAAGATCCGAAATTTCGAGTACATGTAAATGTGTATGAAATTTTTCCTGATCCGAGGGTGTAATTTGGTCAGATTCTGACGGTCTGGTTGCTTAATACTGATCCGCAAGCGACGAGTCTCAGATTACTATTCAAGATATTTATTTTGTAAAGAAACTAGTGTTCTCACACTCTCTTGCTCCGGACTCAAGCGAACAGCCGTGGGACACTGGCTGGATTTGATTTCCGAGATGGTTGTCAAGCCCAGCGAGGCAGTCCTAATTCCTTAACTTCGTGTTGATCGGATTTCTGACGCGCGGTCCAAATCTGATATGGAGTTTCGGGATGCTCCCGAGAGCAATCGGGTAATGAGATTGATTCTAGATTTTAGGGTAACCTAGCGTCAATGATTCTACAAGTTTTGGGTCTTGCAGATCATATTTAAAGTGGATCAAACGGATTTCGTAGCTAATCTAGTTTAGCACTTAGTTACTTTGTCTCATTTCTAAAGGATTTAGTCCTATAAGATTTCTGTCTGAGGTGGTACCTAGTCCTTTGTAGTTTGTATATAAAGTGATCCAAGTTCTACTACTTAGCTAGATTAAGATAGTGTCTAGGGTGAAAGTACTTAGGAAAATCGGAAGAACAAGGTGGTGAAGGGTTAGATTTGTGAAGGAAATAGGTTAAGAAGCGATTTTAGACTGTGGGATTGAGTTCTAACAAGTTAATAAGGTGTTAGGAATGGCCCATTGCCTAAAGACGTCTAATTCCAGGTTGGCAAAAATCCAGGCCGTTACAGAGGTGAACCCAGATACTGCTTTAGTTGTTGGAAGGCTTGTTTGCACTCCGACTTCCACTCTGCCTTCTTATGACCACTACCAAAAAACAGGGCAAAGGCTACGGATAAAAACCGTAGCTAAAGGTCTATGGCTATGGTTAAAGTCTGTAGCACGACCGTAGCCATAGGTCTAAAAGCTATGGCTACAGATTTTCTCCGTAGCCATAGAAACAATGGCTATGGATTAAATCCGTAGCTTTATATTCCGTAGTTCTAAACTATATACAGCTACGGATTATATCTGTAGCTAAAAGTAGAATGAGAGCCGTAGCAATAGGCTGAAATTAGCAAGAGCTACGGTTTTCAGATAAAGGGCTACGGTTAATAGCCGTAGCTAATGCCTATTTTAATAAAAAATGTAAATAATAATGGCAGCTCTTACCATTTTAGTACACCCTGATTACTCATATAAGCTAATATAGATAAATACTTCATGGTAAATCTTTCAATCAAACACAATCATTCATTCATTCAATCAAACACAATCATTCAATCATATACAATCATTCATTTCCATTCACAAAAGTACAATGCCAACATAATAGTTACATGTCTATTTAAAGTTCTCATTAACAGCAAGATCCAATGCCTTCTTGCAGTCAAATAGCTTCTCAACAATCACAAATGAAAACTCCATGGATGTGCCTCTACTGGTTATCAATTTGCCATAAACTAACAGCTTATTCTCAGCTTCGCTTTGATCCGAAAGCTTACTGCACATGGCTGAAAATCAATTTCATCATACAAAATGGAAGAAATTGCATGTTATGACATTATACATGAGAGGCTGAAAACGTGTTTGTGTGTGTTTTAAAGATTGAGCTGAAAATGCAATGGACCCACTTGAACAATGGACACTCTAAGGATTGTGCCTCTAAGGCTAACCCCAACAGATGTAATCGCCATGATAGCCGGGCCAGCGAGGAACCTCGCAACCATTCTGTATGCGGTGAGTTTAGTCCCATAGGCTATGATTCTGCATGCAAGGCCATGAACAGTCCTGAAAATTCGAAAAATTCAAAGGCAGTTCAAGTCAATTTAAAACACTTGAAAAACAAGGACTAAGAATCATGATGAGCATATCAATGATCTTACCGAAACTGAACATGGCCATCCCAAGACCTGCATTTGACAAGATCGTGATAGAATTTTTCCATGATTTGAGGCTTCTTAACACCCCATCTACAGTAAGAAAGATGTTAGAAGAAAATCATATTCAAGAGATAGAGATTGAAAATTTTTTTAAATTCAAGACCTGTGAAAATCACCTACAAGATACAAGAATTGATTATTGGGTCATCTAAAATTGAGTTTTCTTCCCCAATGTATGGATACTCATGCATATTCCCGTAGAAAAAAATTTTTATGTCAGTGTTTCCTGTAGTGGCTTATCCATGGAATGCCCTTTCACTGATATGAGTGAATCAGTTGAACTACCATGCAATGCTATAGGGATTCCCACTTGGGATTCTGCATACAAGGATCCAAGTTAGCTGTTTAAGAAATTAGGGCCAGCCAGGTATTTGGATGAAAGCTACAGGGCCCATGCCATTTGCCTTGTGATTCCCATGCATTGTTAGAAGGTAAGGATATCATAACACATCTCACAAATAACTTGAACATTCTTTATGCAACATCTCATTTGGAAAAAATCAAGTTCAAAATAAAATGCACCCTTTTATAAGAAATGCAATTGTATGCAAATAAGACCTAATGGATAGCCTAAGCCTGCTTTCTATTTTCTGCTTTCTAAATTTTTTATGTGATGCATACTATGTATTTTCATTTTCTTAACACTGAAGGCACCAAGGATATCCCCCTCTAGAAGAACCTGTATTTTCAAGCTTCCATCTTTGTTTTCGTGCAAAAAGAGTAAAAGAACATATTGAAACTGAACTCTGTTTCCATAAAAGCATGTAATCCTAAACACCCATTTTTCAAATTCACATAGAAAGAGCAACACATCTAAATTTTAAATCTCTGTCAGAAAAAAAGAAAAAAAGAAAAAAAGAAAAAAGAAGACAACTATAATCCCAAATACCCACTTCCAGTTCATGAAGAAAGACTAAAGATCACATCGAAATCCATCGCTCTCCCCGAGGACCTGAAATTCCAAACTCTTAACCTCAAATTCAAGAAAAAAGAGCAAAAGAACAAAGCTGAATTCAAATCTCTCTCTGAAAATCTGCAAAACCCTTCACCAACTGTTCTATGCAATAACAACTATTCAACTAAACCCTTCATACCTCAACAACTGCTCCACACACTTCAAAAATCTACTACCATTGTTCTATACAACAACAACAACATTAAGATATATTTAAACAACAACTGTCAGTTTCGAACAACAACTTCCATTGTTCCATTGTTCCTTAGAAAATCTGCAAAAGGATTTTCGATGGTATTTAATGTATAGAAAATCTGCTACCGTTGTTGTGTGGAACGCAACCCTGTCTTTGCACTTCCTCTATATGCAACGCAACCCAACCCAACCAAAATTCAGGTTGATGCAAAATTCAGGTTGATAGTGAAACCATTTCAGGATTTAAAATAATAATAATAAAAAAAAGATCCAAATACGACTTCACCTTGAACTGCAAGGTACTACTGATAGCATCACTTATCAGCTCCCATTTTGGACCCATATCATGCATGAGGACCAGAAGTGCCTGAAATAAGAAATTTTAGTTAGGGAGTTCTCCATTGTCCTTGCAATTATCCAAAATGATAATATGGTCAGGAGGAACACACTAACCTGGTCTTCAAAAACTGACCATGGACTTCCTGACCCTGACTGTCCAGCAGGTATCTGCAAAGGTGGAGAGACAAAGGTACTAAAATTCTACAAACATTTGACTTTGCTATAATGCAATCTTTAGAGGTAACATGCACTAAAATTTGCAACTTGATTGACTTTCTTTGTAATGCAATCTTTTGAGCTAACAAACACTCTTTAAAGTTTGTGGTATCTTATTACAAAAAACCATGTTGAACATTAGATTTCATATTTATTCTATTTACATGGGTTTCGATTTCTCAAAACCATTAAAATGACCAAACAGAATTTTCAAAAACAGAGTGCCAACATCAACAACCACATTTCCAGAGATGGGAATGAGAATATTATGCAGACTTGCAGCAAGGTTTGAACAAACCAAAAAGAAGAAGAAGAACAACAACAACATGAAGGACTGCGGTCCCACACAAGTCACAAAGAGTAAAAAATCATACAAAATAATACAGCTTCTAATAGGAACTTCATTTCCATCAATGAAAATATTCCATAAGTTCTCAAGACATAAAAAAGCATAGCTAAACCAACATGGAAGTCAAAAGATGAAAGGTTGTGCTTGAGAGAGATCCATGAGCCATGATATTAGAATGGTTAAAAAGAAAAAAATTGAAATGATGAAACAGAAATTCCATTTCACTAGCCCATAAGTGGCAGCCCAGATATGTTGATCCACTTATGCTAAAGTGGAAGTCGGCACCCTGATCACAAAAGACTAAAAGAAGCAAAAGAAGAGATGGCGGGTTTTAAATTGCCATCCAATGTATGAGATTCTGATTCGTCATGTAGGCCTTCATCATCAATTGCCACCAAAGCCTAGGCCTAGGAAGACACACATGCTTTTTAGAGACTCCACTCACACATGAATATAACCCAATGAATGGTAACAACTACAGAACAGTAGAATAAACTTTCATGGGACTTTGACGTTGTAATTTTTCAGTAACAACACCACAGTATTTCACAATTGAAATAAAAAAATAATATCTTACCATCATATCCATTTGTGCTGATTGCTTCTGAAATTCTTGAATCACCTTCATTTGCTTTGCAGGTGCCATTTGCTGAAAATTAGTTCTAGATAGTTTAGTCAGGTGCAAGGAAAAAGGAGATGCGAAAAAAACCAGATGAAGTTACAACTTTAGGCCAGATCTTTTTGGTAACTGAAGCCTAGACACCATGCACTCAGTTTTCCACCATCTTCTGTTGCAGAACATTTGCCAAAAGGATTGCAATTAGCAAATTAATAAAACAGAAATAAGAAAATTGTGATTCCCTTGCTCAACATTCGTACTGAGGATATGGATCTATACTGCAGCTATATTACTTTCAAGTTAGACATTCCCAACAAGTACATAACACCTGCTAACATGAAAATACAACAATATAAGCTACATTAGGCTGTAATCAATGCAAATAAGTTCTTAGACTAAATTTGCTACAGAAATTTCCTGAAATTATAGGTACAAAGAGCTTGGATTAATCATGTCAGTGGCCAAACAATTTGCTACAGAAATTTGCTGAAATTATAGGTATAAAGAGAAGGAAAACTCTTAACATAATAAAAACCACGGAAAAAGTTTACCATGAGGATTCAGAAAAAGCGATCTATGAGATCATCCCCTTTAAGCAACCCACTTTGTTGAAACTGTGAGATATAATGGGTATAAGCTACATCAGTATAATTAGTTTCACAACGCATAACATCAACTTGAAAGGAAATCATAAGTATAATACAGTAGTTTTCCAAGAAGTAATGGACACTGAAATTTTGGCAGTCTAAAATGGTTGTATATTCTCCATTGTACTACTTAACACAGTCCACCGTGTACAGCTTTCAGTTTCCATACTGAAAAAAAAAAAACTGTACAAATATGAAGCATGCTAAATGTGAGAAACCTATCCTTCTTCCAATGCATGATAAATAAAATAGAAAAATATCCTTCTTCCAATGCATGATAAATAAAATAGAAACATATCCTTCATCCAATGCAAGCGCAAAGCATGTTAAAAGGAATTCATTTTGAGAATACAGTGAGAAACTTAAGGCATATACTTCAGCATTTATAGGAATTATGTGTCTTTCCAAGCTCATATATGCTCCTTCTAAAGGTTTTAAATGCAGGCATAGGCAGAACTAGAGCTTACATGCCTCCATATAATGGGTTTGGTAATCAACAAGTTAAACTTAACAACATTTTTTTAAGATTGGCAATGAAATGATTAAGTTGATTACCCCATCAGATGCAGAAATGATAGAATGCAGATGTGGTGTGGAGTCTGCACTTTCAATTTTAACAATTACATGTATATTTACACCACAGCCTGCAGAAACCATATCTGCACCAGAGTTACATGTATATTTGTTATTGTCATCTCTCAAAATTCTCCATCCACTAAAACAAAATCCTCAAACATTTCATGAAAATTGAAGATAGAAAGGGAAAATGAAAACACTAAACCTTAAGTGCCAACAACTTCAGCTTCCGCCTCTGCAATTGGTTCATCTGCTGGCCTCTCCAACTTTTGGGGCCTTAAGGATCTTGACTTTCCGAATGAAGACATTCTGCAGAGGATAGATGCTGGATGTCGCTTTCTCGATCTCCTTTCCAATCACCTCAGGGATGAACTTCTGCACCAACTCCTTGAGATCACAGGACGTTGCCTGGTTAACCATGATTTCCCTAATTTTTCTGCGAATCTGTCTGATTTGGCTTGACTGGGCATAACAGGTTCACTTAACCTGGTTAGGGCGCCTCTTGGTGAATCCAATGCAAAACATTCTCAGGGTGTAGTTGTCCGTCGTCTTCACATGTACATGCGCCTCGATCAAGGTTTACCACTTACGGACCAACGATCTTAATTTGTCGGTTGTAAAATCCTGTAGGACTGATCCTCATCAGCCTGAAGGTCAGCCAAGGAACACTCAAACACTCGGTGTTTGAGATCTTCATACTGCAAGTTACAGACATTAAAATAAATGTGAGGCTTGTGACTTTAAACAGACATTAAAAATACTGTAATAATGTCTTCATACTGCACTTCTAGCGGCAAATATTCAGCATACAATTTGCTCCTTAGATTTCCACCATTGGAAACTCATTTTCTAACTATTAAATTGTATCATTTTCATTACGGCCAAGTGTGTCAACACGTTTAATAAGTTGTCATTCATATTCCAGTAATTCGTAAATAATATGAAATTACTGTGCTCCATACTCAGAAAATGCTCCAGCTCCCTTAGATCACTATAAGTTACTGTGCTCCTAGTATAACCAAAGAAAAAGATCCAAATACAACTTCACCTTGAACTGCAGGGTACTGTTGATAGCATCACTTATCAGCTCCTAGTTTGGACCCATATCATGCAGGAGGACAACAAGTGCCTGAAATAAGAAATTTTAGTTAGGGAGTTCTCCATTGTCCTTGCAATTAGATTTCATATTTATTCTATTTACATGGCTTTCGATTTCTCAAAACCATTAAAATGACCAAACAGAATTTTCAAAAAACAGAGTGCCAACATCAATGAAAATACAGCTTCTAATAGGAACTTCATTTCCATCAATGAAAATATTCCATAAGTGGCCATTGATTTTCTAAACAAATCAATGAAAATAATCATTTTAGAATAATAACAAATCACGAATGCGCAAAAATAAAGTAGTTTGCATATGGAATACACCTTGAACTAGGTCAATTGATAAAACCATATAACAACAGTTCGCATTCAATTGGAAAATATCCACCAGTTGAATGGTAGGAACATCCAACGGTGGGTGCTACGATCATCTAATAACAGAGATATCATTTGCTGGTCTGAGAAAAAGAATGATATTTTTCTGATTGAGCATCCTTTGTTTCTTCATCCATCACATTCTCTCACAAGAAATATCCAATCTCTAATCAAGGAATTTTCTCAGCCCATTAAAATCCTCTACTCCCATCTCTAATCAAGAAGATTCGTGCAGCAAACCCCTATTAATTGGGATACGGCTGAAATGATGATGAGGGGGAGGATGAGTTAACTCGGATTTAACTTTATCTTGAACCCACGACCTCGATGTTGAAACGCAGGCTATCTAACATTGAGCCATGGGCTTGAACTATTTGACAGATAGATCATTTTTTGGCGCTGGCTATTTGGTCATGGGCTGGTCATGCTGTCTCATTTTCACATTGGAAGTTGGTATAGCCCTTCCCATCTATATGCAAGTGCGCGTTTCAATATATCAAGCAACGTGGACCACATGATACAAGACAGATGGGAGGGCTAGGAAAAAAACCTTGTTTTAGCTATCGATTTATTTCTTACACTGGCTCACCTGAGTTTGTGTAGGCCATTTTCTTTCCTTGTTTCTCAGAGCATCTGCAAGGTTTGGCCCACCTGATGGACTGTGTGGATCATAGTCACATAACCACGTTTGTGCAGATGACCACGGCTGTACATTTTTGAGCTGAGCAAATCTCTTACTTTCAATTTTCCCTAGCAATTTTCAGGATTGTATTGAATACTAATCCCAACCTTTGATTAGCAGACATTTGCTTCTTGAGATGGTACTATTAGGTATTTTTCATTTTAATTTGTCCAATAAATATCCATCATCCGAAGATCAGATAGTAAAATAATCTTAGTTTTCAGACTGTGATGCACATAAATTGGAACCAGTAATTTGGACAGTTTAGTTTGAATTATTGGTAGGCCTGAGTATGCAATTTCTAAGTAAATTTCAAGTGCCTATGTATCATTTATCGTACTCTGCCAGAGTATCAAAGCTTTTATATAAGAAAAGAAGGAGAAAGAAAAACGGTGGCTGGGTGAGTGCTGACCCCACACACACCTAGCTACGTGGTGTCAGGCCACTGGGACCCACTGTGATGTATGTGTTTTATCCAACCGTCCATCCGTTTTTCCAACTCATTTTAGGGCATGAGGCGACAATTGAATTATATCCAAATCTAAAATGGACCACGCCAGAGGAAACAGTGGGGATTGTATGCCTGCCTACCGTTGAGAACTTCTTAAGGCCACATAAGCAAGAAGTTTTGGATCAAGCTGATATTCATTGTTTCCCTTCGTCCAGGACTATATGGCCTTATGAACAGGTTGAATGAGTAATAAACATTATTGTGGGCTCTAGGAAGGTTTCAACGGTAGATGGCCAGTTAAATCCACAGGGATTTTCCAAATCCGGGGTTGTGGCTTGTACCACCGGTTAAATCCAAACCGTTCGTCCATCCAGAAAGAAAGATAACAAAAAATAAGAAATAAAAAATCCGGCCTTTCTTCCAAGTACGAATGAAAGTGGATATTGCTTAAGTAGATGGAGGATCACCAGTGGGGCCCACCCTGCGAGATGAACGAACGTTCTCTTACCTTGACCTTGGAAGGATCGACGACAACGTTCACGCTTGTCTCCTTGAGGAGGCTGGCTTCGTCCACAGAGCAAAGGGCGGAGACGACCTCGGCCGCGGTCTGGATGCATCTGATGAAGGGCGGTACCAGCACCCTGTTGATCTTGTGCTCCTTGCTCCTCAGCTTCTTTCCCGTGCACCACGCCTTGATCTTCCCCACCTCTGTCGATTGAGATAGAGAAAAGGGAGGCGTGAGATTGAGATTGAGAGAGATAGAGAAGAGGGGCGCAGGAGATTGAGAGAGAGAGAGAGAGAGAGAGAGAGAGAAAGGGATGGATGTGAGAGGGAATAGGGGTGAGTGGAGGGAAATAAATTTCGTGATAGGGGGAAAAGACAAAAGGCAGCGCGGTGTTCCGCATTTTTCACCTGCTATGGTCTTGCTACAGTTTTTAACCGTAGCTAAAACCTAAAATGACCATAGCAATTGAACAATCCGTAACGGGCCCTCCACGGCTCACATTTAACGGGATCTGGACGGACGGCCTTGTCAAGGGCTTTGTGGGGTCCATCTTGACGCAATCGATATATCCACTTCACCCATTAATTTTGTAATATTTTTTTATAGGAAATTAACCCAACATCTAGGCAAATCAAAGGTCTAATTGAACCACATCATCGATCGATGGATTAATCTCCACTCTTTCCTACCGTGTGGTCCACTTGAGTTTTCGATCTACTTCATTTTTTGGTTTCACGCCTAAAATATTCTTAAAAAATGGATAGACATATTAGATGGAGTACGCACATTTTAATGGGCCTCGTAGAGTCCCTTATGATGTATTCAAGGTTGTACGTACGGCTGGCGGAGTTATCTTTTTGCTACGGTTTAGATAGTTTTAGCTACAGTTTTAATCCGTAACAAATGAGCTACGGTTTATAGCCGTAGCCAAAAACCAAAATAGTCCGTAGCCTTTGGTCATTTTTTTGGTAGTGGACCCTTCAACTGTTGGAAGAAGGGGAAGCATTTATTCGTTGCCGTGGATATGAAACGTCTGAGCGGCGCGACTCGCCCCGTGAGGCATTATATTTCCTTGATAGTCCAAAGTGAACTCATGTCGATGAGTGCTTTGATCTTATCAGGGTTCACCTCGATACCTCTCTGACTGACTTAAAACCCTAAAAATTTTTTCGAGCCGACTCCGAAAGTGCACTTTGTGGGATTCAGCTTCATCTGATATTCTTGGAGGACAGCAAACGTTTCTCCAAGATCTGTCAGGTGATCGGTTGCCTTAATGCTTTTTACCAACATATCATAGACGTACACTTCCATTGTACGCCTGATCTGCTTGGAGAACATTTGATTTACCAGTCTTTGATACGTGGCCCCTGGCGTTTTTCAGACCAAATGACATAACCCGATAATAGTAGAGTCCCTTGTTTGTGACAAAGGTAGTCTTCTGCCTGTTTGGGAGATGCATTGCGATCTGATTATACCCGGAGTATGTGTCTAGGAAATAGAGTAGTTCGTGTCCCGCCGTGCTGTCCACCAGTTGATTGATCCAAGGCAACGAAAAACTGTCTTTCAGACAAGCTTTGTTTAGGTCCGAGTAATCTACACAGACCCTTCATTTCCCGTTGGCTTTCTTCACAAGGACCACATTCACGATCCAGTCGGGATAATGCACTTTTTCTATGAATCCGATGTTGAGTAGAACGGAGACCTCGTTGGCTATCGCTTCGTATCGCTCAGCATCGAACGACCTTCTCTTCTGCTTGACAGGTCTGTGATCTGGATCCACATCCAGCCTGTGGATCATGACAACCAAAGAAATTCCGGACATATCTTGGTGGGACCATGTGAAGACGTCCGTATGTTGTCACAGGAATGTTAATATTTAGAGTCGTTGCTCAGGATTCAATGATGTCCTAAGTTGAATGGTTCTGCTTGGATTAGTCTCATTGAGCGGTACTTTCTCCAGGTCTTCCACGGATGAGCATTCCACAGGTCCTCTAGGGTCTAGAACATTGATTGTGAGTGCTTGCTTAACTGACCCATTTTTTACTGTCATTGCATAACATCTCCGAGCTTCTCACTGATCACCTTGGAGGTAGCCTATCCCGCCCTTGGCGGAGAATTTCATCATCAGGTGATAGGTGGAAACGACTGCTCTCATTACGTTGGGGGAAGGTCTGCCCAAGATAACGTTATGTACCAATGGTACATTGACGACTAAGAAGTCTACCATGAGAGTGATTTGATGTTGTCCTTCTCTTGCAGTCACAGGGAGAGAGATGACTCCCTTGGAGATCACCCTTTCCCCGGCAAAGCCATACAGGGGGTCTTCACGGGTCTGATGTGAAACCTTAGAATCTCCATTCTTTCAAAGGCCTCGGAATAGATCACGTCGGTCAAGCTCCCGGTGTCAACCAGGATGCGGTATACCTTGTGGTTTGCTATGGTCATGGTAACTACTAGAGCATCGTCGTGCGGGTACTGAATTCCGCGCGCATCTTCTTCCATGAAGGTCAGAGTGCATGGGCTGACCTGAAGTTCCTTTTTGGGCCGCTCGGTTAAGTGGACGTAATGTTCCAGTTCGGACTTCCGGGAGTGAGCCTTTCATACCCTATTTAAATCTCCTCCACCAGATGATCCCTCGAAGATGGTTCGAATTTCATCGAGCTCTTCCATGGTGTTATTTGGCTGCTCTCGCTCTTTTTCTTCTTTCCAAACGGCTTTTCCTTCCTTGGTGTATTGGCGTAGGTGTCCCTTTTGAATAAGGGCTTCGATCTCATCTTTGAGATCTACACAGTCAGCCGTATTGTGGCCGTGGTCTCGATGGAAGCGGCAATACTTGCGCTTGTCTCGATGATCTAGATCGGCTCTCATGTAAACAGGCCAATTCAGAAGCTTTTCTCCTCAGATGTCTAATAGAATCTGCTCAGCGGACGTGTTAAGGGGGGTATAGGAGCGAAATTTTCCCTTCGGCCTTCTGCTCGGACGACGATCGCGAGGGGTGTGATCATCGATCCCTTTGTTAGACAGTTGAGATTCCTAATTCCTAGGCCTTTCCCTTTACCATTCGGATCTGTCACTTGGACATTTTTACGGGCATTGAAGAATTCCTCCGTGTTGGTGTACTTCTGAGCTATGGCGACAAGTTCACTCAGTGTCTTCAGCGGGTTCCTTCCAATGGAGAAAGTGAATTTTCCTTCTTTCAGGCCACTGAACACAGTAGCGAGTGCCATTTTATCATCGTAGTCTTCTACCAATAACACTTCCTCGTTGAAGTGAGTGATGTAGTCTTTCAACGACTCCTTTGGCTCTTGCTTGATAGCGAACAAGTGAGTGTTGGGCTTTCGACTTTTCTTACCACTTATGAATTGGGTAAGGAATAGTTGGCTCAACTCTGCGAAGGAATTGATGGAATTTGGCTCGAGCTGTCAGTACCAATTCCGAGGGAACCCGTGAGCGTGATCAAGAACGACTGGTATATCATAGCTTCCGTCGCCGTCTGGATCTGCATCCACGAGCGGTAGGCTTTCACATGCTTGGATGAGTCTCCAGATCCAGAGTATTGGATGACGGGAGATTTTCAGAACCTTTGAGGCATCACCTCGTTCATAATTTCCTAGGTAAAAGGAAGTTCGGTCTCTTCCATCATTACCTGAACGGCGGTGGGAACCGACGTCGGTTGTTGTTTCTTCTCCAGACCTAAGAACTTGTCGTTAAGTTCCACAAACCGTTTCTCCCATGGGTCCTTATTTTCCTCTACGATCTCTTGGTTGTTTTCTATTTCCGAAGTTCTTCCCCTCTTTCATTCTAGCCGATGGCGGAGATCCGTCGGTGTTAGGGCTGAAGTGGCCGAAACATTGGTTGGAGCCCGAGTAGCAGTGTTCCGAGCCAAGGCACAGATTTGGGTCGGAACAGGATTCTAACCTGAAACCTGCATCTGAGGATGTTGAGGCGCCTCGGGCCTCATACTCCTCGGCGCGAAGGCGGGGCTTTCACGACTAGACCGACTGGTTCGGGAACAAAATTTTCCTGAGCCGGGTGTGGTTGTGGCTCTTGTTGTTGTTTCATCCTATTCATTTCATCGCGTAGGGCTTGTATCTCGCTCTGCATGGCCCGATATTTACTCGCTCGATTGCGAGAACGCTGGGAAGGCCCCGGGGCTAATTCGGCATGAAGTAGCAGGAGGAATGGGTTTGTTCGTTTGGCTCTGGTTCTGCAATTACTACTTTCTTCTTTCCTCTAGCCATTATACTTGACAATAGGAACCTGACCTTTTGTATCAGTTTTCCACAGACGGCGCAAAAAAATGTTGATGTCAAAATCTGGACCACCTTCCACTCGGCAAGACGAACCTCTAATGAACCCTGAACCTGCACAGAGAGTGAGCAAAGGAGACCCTGGCTAAACCGGGGGACCCTCCGATGCCTAAGTCAGGTCAAGGGAATCTGGGTCTAAGTTGATAGTAGAGAGAGTTTAGGGTGTGAGTTATTGCCTCCCTGTAGCGATGGGGTATTGGTGTATTTATACCTGACTGTCGAATGATCTGGGTCCATTAATCTCGACACGATTCACTTAATCAGGGAGATTTTTGGATCATGGGGATATTACATGCAATCCAAATATCATGTAACATATCATGCGCATCGTGCGTTTCTGCAAGTGAAGTAGCCGGCCATGTCCTCTTATGGTAGTTTCTAAGTTTAATTCATGGAGCGCCCGCCTCGGGATCTGACCTCGGCTCTGTCCTTCTAGTGGATAAGGTCTTAATCAGAGTGATTATAAACCTTCGTTGAATAGCGTCTGCACTTATAGTCCGAGCCGAGCTGGTAGTCATCCGTCCGATCGGATCAACATGACGTTGGCCCTCGGGAGTGTAAGGGGCTCGGATCTTCCCATAACAAAAGGCTTTGACAGCAATGCGCTCGAAAGAAACTCCTACCGTTAAGACCTTCATCAACTTCATTTAGATGCTTATATGATATCTAAATTGTTTGCAATGTAACCACTGGGATGAACTAAAAACACAAAAAACTAGAGCTGAAATAAAATTTCTGTGACCATAGGAATGTTTCAGGGGTGGTTCTCTCGTGTGGTCCATTTGAGTTTGAATCCAATTAATTTTTGGTTGCATGTTTTAAAATGATCTCATAGAATAGATGAACCGAATGGATTTATCAGAAACATCACACTGAACCCCACATGGGCTTCCAGCGCAAAAAACTTCCTGCTAAAAGGCTCTAGAAATCCCATCTTTGTGCCCCGTCCCCCATTGTGTTGTCATCATCAAGTTCTGCATGCCCCACCATGATGTTTGTGTTATATCCACACTGTCCAACCATTTGGAGAGATTATTTTGGGGCATTAGCCTAAAAATGACGTAGATCCAAAGTTAAAGTGGACCACAACATAAAAAAGCAGTGGGGATTGAATGCCTACCGTTGAGAGCTTTTTGGGGGCCACTAAAATTTTGGATCAAGCTTATATTTATTATGACCTTTAATCCCAGTCTGTGTGACATTGTAAACAGGTTGGACAACAAATAAATATCATGGTGGGCCTTAGGAAGGATTCAACGGTTGGCATAATTCTCTCTGATAGGGTTCATTTGAGCTTGAATATGTTTTTTTTTTTTTTTATTTGGCTGATGACCTAAAATGATCTCTCCAAAAGAATGGATGGTGTTGATATAACATATATATCATGGTGGGGAACCATGAAACTTGATGACGGCCACCTGATCTGTTCACAACATTCCCTATGAGCCTTAGTATGCAAACTGGGTACTTAAACTGATAAATATCAATTACTTAGTGCCGGTTTTATCAGTTTTGCATTTTCCTAAAGCACTGGCATCACCACGGTGTAATTTTCAAAATTGTCATCGAATCGGTGGAAGACAAAACGCGTCTCAACCTTATATTAAGGTTTCATGCGCTTGAATGCATAGTACCATTTCCATATATATATATATATATATATATATATATATATATATATATATATATATATATGGGAAAAGGTACTATGCGCTCGAGCGTAAAGCGGTCGTCCGTGAGGTCGAGCTGTGTGGGCCCCACCGTGATGCCGTTTGAAGATCCACACCATCCACCAGATGCGTGAGCCCATGGTGGGCCCATACGGCCCAAAATCAGCCGTCCATGTAACTCAGGTGGGCCATACCATCGGCAAACATAAGTATACACGCAACAACATGTAAATGCACTTGGTGGGCCCCTTCTGAGTTATGGATACCACCTGAAACTTGGTCTAAAATTACATTCAAGTGTGACACACATGATTGACGGTGTTGATCATCACAAAACATCTCGAAAGGTCCCTAAAAATGGTTTTCAATGTTTCAATGGTGCACGGCCCCTCTCAACTTCTGTACGTGGTGTGGCCCACAAAAGTCACGGATTGACTTGATTTTCAGCCGTGTGGGCCCCCTCTGGAATGGAGCATCTGGTGGATGGTGTGGATTTTCGAACGGCATCACGGTGGGGCCCACACCAACTCAACCTCACGGACAACTGCTTTACGCTCGAGCGCATAGTACCTTTTCCCTATATATATATATATGAAAAGGTACAATGCGCGGAGCTTATGATAAGCTCCCGTGAGGTCGAGCTGTGTGGGCCCCACCGTGATGCATGTCAACCATCAACACCGTGCATTTGATGGGTCCCCTTTAAATTATGGGATATCCCAAAAATCAGCCGTATACGGAACTCAGGTGGGCCATACAATCTAAAATTATGTGAAGACATCGTTAAAACATATAAAAGCACTTGGTGGGGCCCACCTGAGTTTAGCATGCGCCTGAAACTTGGTCTGAACCCTCATTCAAGTGGGACACACAATGGATGGGCTGGATTTGCAAACCACATCTCAGTGGGCCCTAAAAAATGGTTATGAATGTTTTAATGGTGCACGGCTCCTCTCCACTTCCGTATGTGGTGTGGCCCACACAAGTCATGGATTGACTTGATTTTTCAGACCTAGGCCCACGATGGAATGGTGCATCTGACTGATGGGGTAAATGTCCGAAATGCATCACGGTGGGGCCCACACAGCTCGACCTCATGGGACGAACTCGTGAGGTCGAGCGCATAGTACCTATATATATATATATATATATATATATATATATATATATATATATATATATATATATACATATATATATATATATACATATATATATATATGGAAAAGGTAATGGGCTTAAGCTAATTTTAAGGCCCCATGAGGTCGAACTGTGTGGGCTCCACCGTGATGCGTTTCGAACATCTGCCCCATCAGTCAGATGCACCATTCCATCGTGGGCCTAGGTCTAAAAAATCAAGTCAATCCGTGACTTGTGTGGGCCACACCACATATAGAAGTGGGGAGGGGCCGTGCACCATTAAAACATTCATAACCATTTTTGAGGGCCCACCGACATGTGGTTTGCAAATCCAGCCCATCCATTATGTGTGTCCCACTTGAATGAGGGTTCAGACCAAGTTTCAGGCGCATGCAAAACTCAGGTGGGCCCCACCAAGTGCTTTTATATGTTTTAATGGTGTCTTCACATAATTTTAGATGGTATGGCCCACTATATATGGAAAAGGTACAATGCGCTCGAGCTGACTATAAGCTCCCATGAGGTCGAGCTGTGTGGGCACCACCGTGATGTGTTTCGACCATCAACACCATGCATTTGATGGGTCCCCTTTAAATTATGAGATATCCCAAAAGTCAGCTGTATACGGAACTCAGGTGGGCCATACCATCTAAAATTATGTGAAGACACCGTTAAAACATATAAAAGCACTTGGTGGGGCCCACCTGAGTTTTGCATGCACCTGAAACTTGGTCTGAACCCTCATTCAAGTGGGACACACATAATGGATGGGCTGGATTTGCAAAATACATCTCGGTGGGCCCTCAAGAGTGGTTATGAATGTTTTAATGGTGCACGGCCCCTCCCGACTTCTATATGTGGTGTGGCCCACATAAGTCACGGATTGACTTGATTTTTGAGAACTAGGCCCACGATGGAATGGTGCATCTGACTGATGGGGTAGATGTTCGAAACGCATCACGGTGATGCCCACACAGCTCGACTTCATGGGGCGTTAAAATCAGCTCGAGCGCATTGTACCTTTTCCCACATATATATATATATATATATATATATATATGTGTGTGTGTGTATGTGTGTGTGTGTGTGTGTGTGGAAAATGGTACAATGAGATCGACCTCATGGGAACTTTCTATGTGGTCCGAGCTGTGTGGGCCCCACCGTGATGTCTGTCAGACATCTACCCTATCTGGCCATATGAAGCAGTGTATATAGGTCCACCCTCCTGCGAATCCACTTCAACTGAGAAATCTTCATCTAACTGACATACATCACATGCCTTAATTCATCCATTGGAGTCATGTCTATGTCCATTACATCGTCTTATTCTCTCTCCTTGTCCCAGATTTATACTTAATTGATTTTATTCAATCCGTTGAATTCTGAGGAACCCTTATATATAAGTTCCTATACCCAAATTAGAGACTTTGGACCTGTACTACCCCGACCTTACCCCCCAGAAACAATCGAATTATTTAATTCGAGTTCGAAGTCTTGAAAGAGCATTCCATTTCGGACCAATTTCTAGGACTAAAGATCTTGATTTGGAATGACTCGAAATACTTGTTAATGTAATAATATCTAGTAAGACCAACGGTTAGGCTTCGTGACAATAAAAAGGCTTCTTTTGAAACAAACCTACACAATGGAGCATAGTGCAGTGGTAGAGTCGGATGAATTGTAAATGATCTACAGAAGATACTTCTAATGGAATGGAATCACGCGTTGTCGAACGATTCGACAGACCCACTCATAAAAATAAAAATAGAAGAGGGCGCAAACATTGATTAGGACCAAGTCATTATCTCTGAAACTGGGGTTGTTGTTCCACCAAAAAGTGATGAGTTGGGGGATTCCTAACTCATCCAAGTTCAAATGGCCCCTAATCTTCTTGCATAAAGTCTGCATCGGTAGAATTGGAATGATGAGCAATTGGATTGGAGTAAATTGGAATACAAAAAAATAAGTATTGTACAGAAACAGAAAAATAACTACTTGTTTTGCCAGGCCGGTTATACGAAGAAAAGCCTATTTTACAATGAAACTTGCCAACTTCGTTTTTGAAACTCCGGCTTACAAATACAAGAACAAGAATAGGTACTAGATCCATGTGACTTACTATTCGATTTGATTTGGTTGGGTCAGGTTGGAGTTTTTAGCCAGGCTCATGTTATGATTTTGACTTCATAAATTGACTTGGGTATACCAAAGCAAAGGTGTATCACTAAATCTTTGATCATGGACAAGAAAAGAGGAAAAAGTCGTATGTCATTCACACACGAAGATTAATGAAGAGGAATGGCTTTGTTTATCCGAGATTTGAAAATGATCCGATTGGATCCATTGGAATAAATTCTTGTTTTCATTTTCATGCCCCGAGGGATCGATCTCCGTGAGCATGTGGGAATGATTCCATTTCTATGGACCAATCAACCGGCCAGCCACAAGCAAGCATTAATTAGGAAATGAAAACTATACAAAAAAGTGTAGGGCTATACGGACTCGAACCGTAGACCTTCTCGGTAAAACAGATCAAACTGATTATTGTCGAAATGATTCGAACTGTTTCAAAGACCCAACATGCATTTTTTTTGCATTGGGCTCTTTCATTAACTGATAGAAAGATCAGCTCGTTCACCATATTTTTTCTTGACAGGAAGATAACGAGATGGCTCCATGTGCTCTGATTCATTATTTGTATTCTGATTCAGGAGCAATACCAAAGTTAAATTCTAATAAATTCGAAATTGATTAATGAATGAATAAAAACGAGTTCACAACCCTTTAAATAGAGGTACCAAGCAATGGGAAAGAAATCAGAATCAAACTACAACTAAAACTCCTAGAAATCGTGACTTACTATAAATAATAAACTTACTATTTATAGACGATCATGATGTCTACTAGTGCGCAAGGTTTTTGGCCAAAAATAGTAAGTGTCCTATATGGCTTCACCAAACCGTTCTCCTAATTATTCTAAGATCTTTTCACGTTGGGCGCAACTCCTAAAGCCCGACGGATGAAGAGTTATAACCGAACTAAAACTTACTATTTATAGTAAAAATGAAATTAAAACAAGGAAACGATTGTTGATCTAAGGGTTTTTCGCAATTCCGGGCACGCAACCCTGCATAGCTGGGTTGGTTGGCTAAAGTAGCTCGTTCTACCCCAAAATCATATGTTTTACGTTAGCTAACTCATTCCGGATTGCGAGATACGCCCGATCTAAGGTCCGACGGTCCGGATCACTTCTGTCATCGACCGAGCCTTTTCTGATCCATCTTGGCCATGAAACTGTCCGCGACCCGCTCTACATCAGCAGGTAATATCCAATTTGGACAAATGAAGTCACCACTTGGTTGCACGTCCTAATAGGGAGATAATAGACATTTGACCGAGCTAGCTTTAGTCCTAAGTCAAGCAGAATGAGGTTAAAGATAATGCTGTAATATTTGAGCGGTGAAGACTAGGGTAGGGCTAGGCGACATCTTTTCAACATGAGAGTAATTCAACTCAGGCCCTTTCAATATGTAGTTAAGATAGTAGACTGGCCTCCGACGGCTTGATTCGTCTTCTTGAGAAACTAACGTACTTAACGATCTCTCCATCGTTGCCATATACAATATTGACGGGCTTTCCCTGTTGTGGAGGCATCAGTACCCAAGGTTCAAGTAGGTCCTTAACCATTTCAAAGGTTAATTGGGCCTCGGTAGTCCATTGGAACCTCTTACTCTTCTTCGTCAGTTGGAAGAGTGGTAATAATTTATACACCAAGAATGTTTTATGAAACTCTTTGACCCCCAAATTTGGACCCTCCGATGTGGACCCTCTAATGCCTAAGTTAGGTTGATAAACTTACTAAATTATGGGTTTTTATCTTACCTCTTCTCGCTTGGGGTAGCTATATTTATAGGGTCCTTGAGCAGATATGAAACAGTCATGTCTTAGTGGGATATGCTGGAGAGTCCCTATTTGGGAAGGAAACTGCTCTTGAAAGTGTCATTGTTCCTATCTCAGTCGGCATGATCTTCGGCCAGGATCAGGTTGGGTCCTCTTTTTATAGATCTGGGCCCCCAAGGTTATTTATATCATTTTGGCAGTTGTCGGTTGGGTTGGCTCCGAAGATGGGGAGAGCTCGGATCTCAAGATCATTGCCTTATGGGTCCTTCTCTTGTGTTGTAGATGTTCTTAGTGAGACAAAACTTTCCCCACCAAGCTCTATTCTTACACAACTCATCTTGGGGGCTCGTCCCTCCATCAGGAGAGTTGCTCATTTTGTCTCCGCGCCCTGTGCTCTGAACAACTCAACTTGAATTATCTTGTAGTCAGTCGATCTTTCTTCTGGTATGAGGGAGTAGATCAATTGTCCCCATGACAAGTGAGAGAGAGTCGAGAATCTTCAAAGCTCTCTTTTTTAAAATCTAAAATACAAGTGAGAAGGCGTGTTATAAAAGGTGGGACCCACAAGGTGGGCAGGCCTGGGATCCATTCATATTCACCTGACACATCCCAACCCCATCTTGACCTGACTTTATATGTATGTGTTATATCCAACAAACATGCCATTCAATCCTTGATCAGGCAACGTAACCATCTTTGAATGTGGACAGTTGGTTTCATTCCTCTAAAATGTCGATTTATTTATGTATGGCCTACTCAATAGATGGATAAATTAGGAACACTAAAACCGAGAAATGGGGATTTTAGGTCAGGTCGGCCTTGGCCGAGCCAATTTTTCAGGCTCAGATGTACTGGCCTCGGGCTTGTTTCAGGGTAGCTGAGTCTTACATGGCCCGACCCAAATCCAACCCATTGCCATCATAGCCAGTATATTAATCTGACCGGGCTCATACTATATGAGTCCATCAGCCAAGCCTGGCCAAAAAGGCCCTGCCCAGCCAATTTTCTGGCCAGCGCCTGCTGTGCTAGGTCTTAGTCTCAGGCCGGCCCAAGCCTAGACTAGCACGACCCCAACCCAGCCCATTGCCATTCCTAGTCATTAATCTGGCCAGGCTCAGGCTGTGTATAGCCCAGCCTGAGCCAGACCATCATGGCCCATTTAAGGTTGCAAGGGCATTTTTGTTAATATTATTCATGATTGCATACAGATAATGAATAGCCCACATCTTGCACAAAAGAGGGTGCTCGGGCTGGGATAAGGCCGGACTCAGGCCTAGGCCATGTATAATCTAGGTTGGGGCCTATTTGTTTTGGCAGGTCATGCCAGCCAGGCTAGGGCCTTAGGTTCCAATTTATGGGCTGGGCGTGGGCTGAACTCAGCACCCAAATCCAGTCATTTAGACCCATTTGGATACCACCAAGTAAGTTATTTTTTCTACTTACAGAAGTAGATAAATAAGTTTAGTCTTTAGTTAGTTATAAATAACTTTTGTACTTAAAATTACTTAATCACTTCAGCTATTTTTTAAAGCTTTTTGACTTTTCAGAGAGACACAAAAGAGAGAGGAGAAGCCAACAAGTAAGTTGTTTACCAAACATACTTATTTTTTTAATAAATAACTATTTGAGCCATAAGTAGATTAAATAACTTAAGATATAACAGTGTCCCAATTTCACAAGCTGAATCCTGGTCCACTTATCTCAAGATTTTGTGCAGAGGCTCATTCCAAACACATGGTGCAGATCTCAGCTATGCACCCACAACTTGCCATGTTGGAATCAAACCAAGGTGTTATGACAACCATCCAGCAAAGGGTCGATGGATCACTGACCGTGGGGCTCACCGTGATGTGTGTGCCTTACATCCACACGATCCATCCGTTTTGACAGCTTATTTTAGGGCACAATCCCAACAATGAAGCAAAGTACTTGTTGGCCACAAAATTTTTTGGATCAAGCTGATATTTGTGTGGTCCCTTTATCTAGGTCTCTGTGACATGATCAACAGGTTCAATGAGAAATAAACATTCCCGTAGCCCCTAAAAAGTTTTTAATGATGCGTATTCAATCGCCAATGTTCCCCTAGTGTGGTCCACTTAGGATTTGTATCTGCTTCATTTTTAGAATCATTCCCTAAGACAAGCTGTCAAAAAGGATGGACGATGTGAACACACATTTAGGGTTTATGGACTGGGTGAATTTCTCACAATCATCACCGTGGCCCCACCTAGCTTTCCTCAGCAGGAAGTTCCGGGAGCGGATTAGGTGAGACCCCATCCACCGAGGTGGGTGGGACCACCTGACTGTGGGGCTCACAGCGATGTATGCGCATTAAAGCCACACCTCCAACTATTTTTTCAACACTTATTTCACGGCATGATCCCAAAAATGAAGCATGCCCAAATCTTAGGGGGATCACACCATTGGAAGCCGTTGTGATTGAATCCTTACCATTAGAAACTCGGTGGAGTCCACTGTAATATTTATTGACCATCCAATGTGTTGATAAGGTAGAAAGACCTGTATGAAGAGACAATGCAAATATGGTCTTGATCCAAAGCTTCCGTGGCCTACCAGAAGTTTTCAATGGTCAATTACTACTGTTTGTCCATCTGAGATTTGGATCTGCTTCATTTTTTGGATCATTCCCCGAAATGAGTTTTTAATACAGATGAACGATCTTGGATGTAGTCACATACACCAAGGTGGGCCCCACAGTCAGGGTTACCACGCACCTCGGTGGATCCACCGAAGCCGGGGCCGGAATTTCCTGCCAAAGGCTTTCGCTGGCCATCCATGTCTCAATTTTGTGGTTAAACCGTATCAGTTTTTATTCTGGCTTTATATTGTGTACGTCCAGTAAAATAATGGCTCTTACCTGACGAAGGAAGTGGATTTCTTATATAAAAGATCGTGAGCCAAAAACCAGGTGTTTTGACGATTCCAGTGCATGGATAGAATCCTCTACAAAACCTGTTTTACACATCTGGTTAAATACTTAAGCTTGCCGAGCCCACCATGACATAATATGTAAAATCCATTCCGTCCATCAGTTTCTACTCTAGATTCTAGAATTTAGCATAAAAATCAGCGAGAATCACAATTTAGGTGTACTTACACCACAATGAACAACAGGGATGGGATGCCAACCATAGGATTTTTTGTGGGTTCACCATGGTATGTATCTTTCATCAAACCTTTTATCAGCTGTAACTCATCAGGATGAAGTGAAAAAAAAAAAAAAATCATACTGATCGAAATATGGGCTGGGCCACATCGTGTGAGCACTTATACACTGTTCCCATTGATGTAGCTCATTAGAGTAGATATCGGGCTGATATTTTTTTAGGTACGGTTAAAACAATTATTCTCACCCGATGGACCGAATCGATTTACGTATAAATCATCGTGGATCCCACGGAGCTTGTGTGCTTTACACTGCTGAGTAAAAAAAACCATAACAGAATGGTACTTACGTGGTAGTTCACAACAAAAAGCTAGGCACCCCGCCTGCATGTGGAAAGAAAAAGTTGGAAACGTGGAGAAACCTATCTTCTTCCACAGAGACAAAACTCCCTACCAAACTAACACTATGAGGCGCCACGACTCCGCATACCAGCCCAAACCATCCATGCAGCGTGCAAGATGGCAAGAGAATCTCCTACCAAACTCCCTTATGCGTCGAACCCAAAACCAGCTTCTCCTCTTATAAATAGCCAAACGCTTTCAACCCTCAGACTCAGACCACAGCTTACACCAACTCTCTTTTGGTGCACCCAATGGCTCATAGCATTTTCTTCTCTCTTGCACTTTGCTTCCTTGTCTTGTGCTATGGGTCTGTGGCCCAGCAGCAGCAGCCTTCGCAGCGCAGGTTCCGCCAACAGAGCGAGTGCCTAATCCCGAGCATGAGCGCGCTCGAACCCAACAGGCGGATCGAGGCCGAGGCTGGTGTGACCGAGTACTGGGATGAGAACAACGACCAGTTTGATTGCGCTGGTGTCGCTGCTACTCGCCATACTATCCAGCCCAGAGGCCTTCTCTTGCCTTCTTTCGCCAATGCACCACGTCTAATCTACATCGTCCAAGGCTCGTATCTGTATCCCTTGCTCCATGTTCATCTTCATTTTCTTTTATTTTATACAAAAAAAATAAAAAATAAAAAATCTCCCTAATGAGATGATCTTACAAGAATGCAGACACCCATCAGCTTCGAATTCAGAACGGTCCACATGATTAGGATCGTCTGATCGTGTAGTGGTCGACCTACCATTGGACCCACCTGATGAACAGTCAAGCTGGTGACCTACTTATTTTTATGCGCTCAAAGCTGATGATTTCATTCATGCAGGTAGAGGTATAATCGGTGCAATCTTCCCTGGATGCCCTGAGTCATTCCAGAGCGTCCAACAGTCCCAACAATCTGAAGAGAGCCGGAGCCAGCGATTCAGGGACCAACATCAGAAAATCCGACACTTCCGAGAAGGAGACATCGTGGCATTGCCAGCTGGCGTGGCCCACTGGTGCTACAATGACGGCGAGACACCTGTTGTTGCAGTCTCTGTCCTGGACACCAGCAGCTTCGCCAACCAGCTCGATCAGAATCTCAGGGTAAGCAAATACAATCCGTTCATTCAATTATCAGTACGGTTCAACGTCCATCAATCGATCATCATGCACCATGTTGTATTGAACTGTAGAGATTCCACATAGCTGGGACCGAGGAGAACGAATCGCAGCAGTCCAGACGCCAGGAGCAGGGTAGGAAACAAAACATCTTCAGCGGCTTCGACGTGAATACGTTGGCAGAGGCCTTCGGCGTTAGCAGAGAGACGGCGAGAAAACTCCAGAACGAGGATGACCAGAGGGGCAATATCGTCAACGTCGAAAATGGGCTGCAGGTGGTGAGGCCACCAAGGAGAGAAGAGGATGAAGAACAACAGGAAAGGGGTTTGAACGGCTTGGAAGAGACCGTTTGCAGCTCCAGACTGATGGAGAACATTGCGGACCCCACCCGTGCTGACGTGTACAACCCACAAGGTGGCCGCATCAGCAGTCTCAATAGCCAGAAGCTGCCCGTCCTCGACTTTATCCAATTGAGTGCTGAAAGAGGAGTTCTTTACAGGGTATATATTAAGCATATTCAAACCAAATTGCACTGGATTCGGTGTGCAACTGACACGTGGCAGATTTATACAAGATCACAACCGTTCATACTGGACTACCCCACCATATGGCCATGACCCAAAATCAGGATTACAGGATAATCTTCGTTTTTTGATAGGAACATGGCCCAAAAAGAGAACTGAGTAGCGATCTCTTTCTCTTTGAATCCAGTGGTTAGTATTATCTAATAAGCCTCATTCTCAGGCCATGAATTATATATGGTGGGCTCCTCCAGATGAGCAGTTCGGAAATTCCCACATTCTGAAGGTGAAAGAAACCAATGGTGCAATTAGCATTGCTCTTTGTAACTAATGCTAGTTTTTCGGTGCTTGTTTAATCACTAAACTGCCCTCAACTCATGCAGAACGCAATCATGGCACCTCACTGGAACCTGAACGCCCACAGCGTGGTGTATGCCACCCGGGGCAACGGTCGGATCCAGATCGTAGGCAGCCACGGGCGGGCTGTCTTCGATAGCGAGCTCGTAAAGGGCCAGATGGTGGTCATCCCGCAGGCGTTTGCTGTTGTGAAGCAGGCCGGTAATGAAGGGTTTGAGTGGGTGGCCTTCAAGACCAACGATAATGCTATGACTAGCCCGATCGTTGGGAAGGCGTCGGCCATCCGCGCCATGCCGGAGGATGTGCTGATGAATTCGTTCAGGATCTCTAGGGAGGAAGCAAGAAGGTTGAAGTACAACAGGGGACAAGAAACTGTGGTGTTCGCACCAAGCTCTAGGGCCCAAGGAAGAGCTGCTGCATGAAGAGTTTGAGACGAGATGGGTCTCCTAAAGTCTTACTATCTATATGAGTTTATTACGGTTTTATCTTCTTTAGTCAGAAAATAAAGGTTAGTACGTGCATGTGCATGGAGGCTGGCTGTAAAAGAGGTGTTATCACTCCATAAATATAATATATTTCCTTTCCTTTTTAAGTTAATCTGTTTGCTGTCTCAACATGTCCTTGTATGCGCGTGTGTGAGCGTGTGAGCGTAAGTGTGGAGGTAGAGAGAGAGAAAAAAAAAAAGGGATTTTGACCGTACTGACCTTGAAGTTTGGTCAAATTACCTTGGGAGCTATGACGTTCTACATATCCCCAGAGTGACCTTCTAACAACTTTTGGATATTGTTTTCGAGAGAAAATACTCATGTCTTTGGTTCAGAAGTCATACAGTCCTGGAGTAAATAAGAAGTTACCTTCTGTATCAACCTCTGAGAAAGTGACGAATTGGCTACTCTTGGCTGGTGCTCGATGGTCTGTGGGCCCCACCACCATGTATGTGTTTCATCCATGCCGCCGATCCTTCTTGCCATGTCATTTTAGGGCTAGGGCCCAAACATCAGCTCGATCCAGTGCTTGTCTGGTCCACATAATAAAAAATAATAGTGACTGTTGAAATTTTTCAGGCTCATTGTGATGTTGGTTAGAAGTGTACAATGCCCATGTCAGGACTTTTTGGGCCCACGGCGAGCTGGCTGACAAGGTGGATGGATCGGATCACCTCATTGTGGGCCTTAAGCTATGGTACCAATGGTTTGGTAAAAGAGAAAGTGAACACGTTGATACCACGATCCATGCAACATGATAACCATGACCCATATAACATGACAACTATGACCC
The DNA here is from genome assembly GCA_030180095.1 of Magnolia changhungtana. Lineage (NCBI taxonomy): Eukaryota > Viridiplantae > Streptophyta > Magnoliopsida > Magnoliales > Magnoliaceae > Magnolia > Magnolia changhungtana. The sequence continues at coordinate 4,951,598 of JASAUF010000511.1, forward strand.
ATGCAAACAACGACCGATATGGGCCCACATTGATATATGTGTATAATCCATGCCACCCATCCTTTTTGTCATGTCATTTTAGGGCTAGGGCCCAAATATCAGCCTGATCCAGTGCTTTTGTGGCCCACAACATAGAAAATAATGGTGACTGTTGAAAGTTTTCAGGCTCACTGTGATGTTTGTTAGGTGGACATTGCCCAAGTTAGGACTTTTTGGACCCACGCCGAGCTGGCCGACAAGGTGGATGGATTGGATCACCCCATCGTAAGCCTTAAGTTTTTTTTTTTTTTTTTTTTTTTTACACACACACACATACCCCACACACTCACGCTAGTGGAATTTCACCACCTATGGGCGCTCGAACCCTTGACCGGGAGTTGAAACTCCTGAGAGTCTACCACCCAAGTAAGAGTAAGGACCCGTGAGCCTTAAGCTATGGTACCAATGGTTTGGTAGAAAAGGAATTAAACACGTTGAAAACCACGATCCATACAGCATGACAACCACGACCCATATAACATAGCAACTATGACCCATGCAAACCGCGACCCAAATGGGCCATAGTTGTATGGATCGCAGTTGTCATGTTATATGAGTCTTAATTTTCCTGTTATATGGGTCTCAGTTGTATGGGTCGCAGTTGTCATGTTATATGGGTCGCAGTTACCCTGTTATATGGTTCGCAGTTGTATGGATCGCAGTTGTCTTGTTATATGGGTCGCAGTTGTATGGATCGGAGTTGTCATGTTATATGGGTCGTGGTTGTCATGGGTCGTGATTATCATGTTATATATGGCTCACAATGGGGTGATCTGATCCATCCACCTTATCGGCCAACTTACGTGGGCTCAAAATGTCCTGACTTGGGCATTGTCCACTTCTAACAAACATCATAATAAGCGTGGAGAGGTTCAACAATCACCATTATTTTATATTTTGTGGCCCACACGAGCGTTGGATCAGGTTGATATTTGTGCCCTACCCCTAAAATGACACTACAAAAAGGATGGGCGGCATATATTATACACATGCATCAACGTGGGCCTATTTGGGTCGTGGTTTGCATGGGTTGTAGTTGTCTTGTTGCATGGATAGTGGTTGTCACTTCCTCTTCTACCAAACCATTAGTCCATAGCTTATGGCCCACAATGGGGTGATCTGATCCATCCACCTTGTCAGCCAGCTCAGCGTGGGCCTAAAAAGTCCTAACTTGGGCAATGTCCACTTCTAACAAACATCACAGTGAGCCTGGAAACTTTCAACAGTCACCATTATTTTCTATTTTGTGGGCCACAAAAGCACTAGATCAAGCTGATATTTGGGCCCTGGCTCTAAAATGACACGACAAAAAGGATGGGCGGCATGGATTATACACATATATCAATGTGGGCCCATATGGGTCATTGTTTGCATGGGTCCTAGTTGTCATGTTATATGGGTCATGGTTGTCATGTTGCATGGATCGTGGTATCCACGTGTTCACTTCCTTTTCTACCAAACCATTGGTACCATAGCTTAAGGCCCACGATGGGGTGATCTGATCCATCCACCTTGTCAGCCAGCTTGCCGTGGATCCAAAAAGTCCTGACATAGGCAGTGTACACTTCTAACAAATATCACAGTGAGCCTGGAAGGTTTCAACAGTCATTATTATTTTTTATTATGTGGGCCACACGAGCACTGGATCGAGCTGATATTTGGGACCTAGCCCTAAAATGACGTGGCAAGAAGGATCAGCAACATGGATGAAACACATACATGGTGGTGGGGCCCACAGACCACCGAGCACCAGCCATCGGCTAGTGGTAGGGGGAGTAGCCAATCCGTCACTTTCTCCGGGGTTGAAACAGAAAGTAACTTCTTATTCACTCTAGGACCGTACAACTTCTGAACCAAGGACATGGGCATTTTCGTCCAAAATAATATCTAAAAGTTGTCGGAAGCCCACTCTTGGGATATCTGGAACATCTTAGCTCCCAAGGTAATTTGACCAAACTTCAAGGTCAGTACGATCAAAATTCAAAAAAAAAAAAAATGATTTAAGGGTGCCAATGGATTGGGCACGGGTTGGGGGCAGACCCAATTAGTAAATGGAGCTAGACCCATAGACTGAACAGGCCAAGATTCAAACCCAAGCCGGTTCGGGTTTAGAATTAGAGGTCGGTTTCTCTACAATGTGTCAATAGTAAGCTAACACCACAAAAGTAGTTGTGGGGCCACCATGATGTGTTCTTAACATCCAATCCGTCCGTTATTTACACCCCTGTGCAAAGTTTGATGGCAAATGGATGTGGGGTTTTATCGTAAGGGTCCGATTTGCGATCAACAGTCATCGTTCCATGATCGGGATTTAGATTTTGTGGACGAGTGCAGAGAAATGTCTTCAGCCTTTGGTGTAAATTTGGAAGAAATCCGATGGCTGAAATGCCCAAATTCACTGTTCTAAGGGGAGGGCCATTTGATTTAAAATTCAAACTTTAGGCCAAGGCTAGGGCGAGTCGCACTTAGCAAGTGCCGACTGGACGACGTGAATTGTCTGTTTCCAGGAGTCGTCTGAGTCCGTAGTCCGTGATGGACCACAAGCCTAGTGTGGCCCACGGCCTCACAAAGTTTTAGATTTTTTTGCCCTTCCTTGGGCATTGCACATCCCGTGCAGACAGTCGCTTAGTACAGACAGGCAGACTGGCTCTACGGCCTGCGTTTGACCTAAACATAATCAGGCTCAACCACCTTAGTGGCGTAACCCGGGTTAATTTGTTGGTGGTAACCCCACACGTTCGGTCGAATTGTGCGGTCCTGCGGCAATTCACACATGGACGTCTCAGGACACTGTTCTGGTTGGGCTGGGTGTTACAATGTAACAGTAGAGCCCATTGTCGGTGGCGAATGTCATCTTCTGCTTGTTGCGCGTGTGCATGGCAATCTGGTTGTAACCTAAATAGGTATCCATGAAACTAAGGAGCTCGTGCCTTGTCATGTTGTTGACCAATTGGTCAATCCTTAATAGAGGGAAACTGTCTTAAGGGCACGTGTAAGACCCGTATCCTAACCCATACCATTCCATAGGCTCCCGCGGTCCTCCCAGTCGAATTCTGGTGACCTGCGACGCGTAGATAGCATTTGCACGCGACCTTGAGTGCCATCCTGTAATTTTGAGTCAGCTTGACCTAAGACCTATGTCATTGCGACCACATCATCGCTGCGATTCCAACGTCGTGTCTCGTGCGCCGATCCGACGGGTAGATCAAAAGATGTAACATTTATAATATTTGAGTCATTGATTGATGTGGGGTCCACTTTGTGGGGGTGCACACGTTTCCCTAGGTGGACCCACCCTAGGAGCACCATTTCCCATGAGAGCTTTAGTTAACTCTCTCTTACAAGTCATTATGAGATTCTCTTCGCCATGCTCTTACAACCCATTATTACCCTCTTATAAATCCATCCTTTCACTTTCTCTCATCTCTCTACTCTCTCTATTCTTCTTCATCTTTCCTCCCCTAGCAAGAGAGAGCTCCTAACGTCCATGAGAGCTCTCCATTTTCAACCCTTTGTAAGCTCTCCACCCCCCAAATCCAACCCTCCAAAATCAATCCTGACCATTGAATCTTGTTCCCTTGGAGCTCTAGATCACATTGGTGGAAGAAGAAGTCCAAGATCTAAGGTGGGTGCTTCTATCTTTCTCTTTTTTAAAAAAAAATTTTGTGTGATGTGTGGCCCACTTGGTTAGACCCCACCTTAATGTATGTTTTATCCATACCATCCATCATTTGGTGGCCCACCGAGTATGGCCCACCTCGTATGTATGCGTTGCACCCAACCGTCCAGCATCTAGGGACGCCGGACGTGTAATGAAAATACAAATATTAGCTTGATTGGCAAGCTTTTAGGCGAGCCACTTATACAGGCCCCACCTTGATGCATGTTGTAAATCCAAGCCGTCCATTCCATTCCTCAGATCATTTTAGGCGTTGAGCTGAAAAATGAAGTCAATCCGAGGTTCTGGCGAGCCATAGCATATCAAATGATGGTTTTCACCGTTGAAATCTTCCCTAATATTTCTATGCACCGAAAATTACTCAATATTGGGCTTATTTAGCTTGTCTTGAGCCATGAGATGCAATGGCTGGGTTGGATTCACTTGGAACGGGCCCCACATAGGAAAAAACCCAAGATTTCTATTTTTTTAAAAAAAATAATAATAATAAAACAGCAGCAACTGCTACTGTCAGAGAAAGGACACTAGGTGTCCATGCGTGTAGGCGGACGAGCTAGGGTCCCACGGCTGGGGTCGTGGGCCCCACCATGATGTGTGTTACCATCCACGCAGTTCATTTTGTGGGCCCCTTAGGGCAGTGGGCTCATCCAAAAATCAGCCACATCTAAAGCTTAGTTGGCCCACATCATAGGAAACAGTGAGATTGAATGGCTACCCTTGAAACCCATTTTTGGGTCCACAGAAGTTTTGGATCAAGATGAAATTTGTTTTTTTCTTTTCACCTAGGTACGTGTGACCTTATGAACGGATTGGATGGCATATAGACATTATGGTGGGCCCTACGTGGGACCCACAGTGATGTATGTGTTTCACTCACACCGTCCACTGACGATGGACGGTGGATCCCACCATGATTTACGTGTTCTATCTGCACCGTCCACACTGGATGGTGGGACCCCACTCCCACGTGTGGGACGGTATGTGTGTATGCGGTGTGTGTGTGTGTGTGTGTGTGTGTGTGTATATATATATTATACAATATTGTATTATATTATATATAATATTGTATATTATATATATATTATATATAGATTATATATTATGTTATATATAATATATACTTGATGATGAGCCTTCATGTGGAAACACAATCCCCCCCCCCCCCCCCCCCATGATGCATGTGTTGCATCCAATCTATCCAATCCTTTGGAAAGCTCGTCTTACAGGCTTGAGACTAAAAATGAGTCAGATTTAAGGTTCAAGTTGACCCCAACTTACTGTATTATTCTATAATCACACCGTCCGTGGAATGAGTGTCCAGACGCTGGTGTTTGATTATATATATAATAATATATAAGGATGCCTAATATAAATAATAGTAGTATATAATATTATATAAATATTATATGATGTTATATAGTGGGCCCCAGGGGGGGACCCACCTTTGTGAAAGAGGCTTGGCTGGTGTATGTTTACACCAGCTATATTGATGTTGTTTATAATATAATAACATATTCTATTATTACATAATATATATATATATATATATATATATATATTGTCGGTGTATATCTTGTGAGCCATCACGTGGATTCCACCTCGATTTATGTATCTGATTTGCACCGTCCAGAGGTACTGGATGGTGGCAGCCACCTTGAGATGTGTTTTATCAACACCGTCCGTCCAATAAGCTTTGTGGGTCCCACTGTATAACGTTAGCAAGTTTCTATGGGGCCCACATACGAGGTATGTGTTGTATCCTCACCATCCAGCGCAAGCACGATGGAATTCCACCATGAAGTATGCGTTTCTCCACCCCGTCCATTCATTGGACGTGGCCCCACCATGGCAGTATGTGGGGCCCACCTTGATTTAATGTATTGCATCCACACCGTCCAACCCATGGACGGTGGATGCGGATTAACTGGAGTACTTCACACCCGCTTGATAGCTGAGAAATTGATGTTAGCAAGTTCCGTGGAGCCCACTTGATTTATGTGGTGTATTCCACGCCACTCCTCTATTTTACATCCATGACCGCCCATTAGTGCGGCCCATTGATGCAGCCCGCTTGTCGTATATGGGGCCCATTAGTGTAGCCCAATGACGCAACTCATCGTGATGTTTATGTTATCTAAGTTGTTCTTTGGTTGGGCCACTGGTAGGCCCAGTTGAGATGAATAGGCTCACTTGTTACTTACACATGGCCCACCTGTTGTGTATGTAGCCCTTATATGAGGCCCATTGTAATGTATTCGAGGCCTATGGGCAAGGCCCATTGTGATGTATTTGTGGCCTAAGGACAAGACCCATTGTGATGTATATTAGGCCCATAGGTTATGACCCAATGTGATGTATTCGAGGCCTATGGGTGAGGCCCATTGAGATGTATCTAAGGCCCATTGTGACATGTTCGTGGCCTACGGGCAAGGCCTACTGAGATATATTTTCGGCCCATATGTCGTGGTCCATTGTAATGTGTATAAGGCCCATGTAACGCGACCCGTTGTGGTGTATATTTGGCCCTTGAACGAGGTCCATGGTGATGCATATTAGGCCCTTGTGTGAGGCCGCGGGCCCACTGTACGTTTGGCCCTATGTGGGCCACTCCTTAGGAGTAATGTTGGTTAAAGGTCCACATTGATGGGCAATGATAGTTAAACGTCCACATTATGACCTTGGCCTAGTTAGGCCCATCCTCGTTATTCTCTAATGGGTTAACCCAAACGAATGGGCCCCCATTGATATTGCTTAGACCATCATCGGTCGTCCATCTATGGACCCCGCCTTGCGTCGTGACCGATTGCCAATTCCGTTTGACGTGGCCGATTTACCGATTCCGATTGTCGTGGCCTATTTGATGTATATGAGTCCAAGTATCGAGGCCGATTCTAAGTGTCGATTCCGATTGTTAAGGCCAATTTTGACTACTGAGGCCGATTGTCAAGACCTATATGATACATATGCGACCCGTAGTTGAGGCCTATTGTGATGTATTTATGGCCTACGGGCAAGGCCCATTGTGATGTATTCGTGGCTTATGGCAAGGCCTATTGTGATATGTATTAGGCCCATGATGCACAACCCTTTAATGTATTCGGGACCCATGTGTAGGGCCCACATAACATGTATTTGAGGCCCATGAGCAGGGCCCACCTATTGTGTATATGTGACCCTTAAGTAAGGCCCATGGTGTTGTATATTAGGTCCTTGTGTGAAGCCATGGGTTCACTATATGTTAGGCTCTATGTAAGTCATTCCTTGGGGGCAATGTTGGTTAAATGTCCACATTGTCGAGGTCGATTGTTGATGCTGGTTATGTGTACCGATTATGAGTATGTGACAATATAACTACATGATACATGCCCATACACATCATCTGCACATTTGTTATGAGATGTGGTTGATCATTGCATATGTCATTGAGCATGTTGTTATGAAACTCCCTGATAGGCGGAGGTTATCTTACATGAGCGTACGGCATGCGTAGGATTGATGCATGACTGAATTGTATGACTCATGCATCTTGCATTATGATTACTGTAAGCCCTAGCGACATAAGGGTCGTAGCCTCCACAGGCATATTGTGGATGGCCAGATAGGACACCGAAAATTTGTTCTAGCATTGGGCTGTCATAGATGGCCCTGGGTGAAAATCTCTAAAACCCTCTTGGTACCAGAGGACGCCCCAACGTCGAGACCGAGTGGATATATGAGCACCCGAGTGCCGAATACCAGGAGGCCGCGTCTCCCACTGTGTCGTGGTCGGTTGGGAGGGGGTGTGGCCTTACCCGCCCGAGCGTAGGGGGCATTACTAGGCTGAGTCTGACCAGCTCGAGGAATGGGTCTGCTATTGACATGCCAAATAGGTATTGGCAGACTATTGGTCAGGCGGATAGTGAGGTTTCTTCGCTCACTTGGACTGTGCGGCTGGAAGAGTGACAATGCCATTTGGAGTGTACTAAACCCCAATGATGATCCCAGAGATGAACCGTACTGATATGTGGACTTATTAAACATGATTTGCACACTCATTCATTCATTCATTCACTATCCACTCGGGCTGGTGGTGCGCAACTATTTGTTATGTGAACTTTCGCAATGGCCAGGATTTCGGTTGGGGCACGCGACTAACCTGAGATCAGGAGTTTACCACATTGAGTCTAACTATCCAAATCTAGGTATGGGACTGGTTTAGATAGAAGTCCCTTGTGATGGACCCCATAGCCTGCAATACTACGTACTATCATCCCGACTTCATTCCAGCTTGGTCATTTCATTCGCACTGTATCATCGGCATCTGATATTTGGCTTACAGTCTCCGCATTTCACAACTGATTTACATTGCTTCATCAGTATATGATATTGTTTCTATTATATTTTTGCATTGCATAGCTTGGATAAGACTGATGGTATTTATGGGCCTATCAGCATGTTTTCACATTACTCTGATACCATATGATTTATGAACTTGCCAGTATTCCTGATATTGTACTATTTATGGGCTTGTCAGTATTTTCGCTTACTCTGATATTGCTTACTTGACACTTACCTTGTGCACACACTTTTACCACTCACTAAGTTTTCTATAAGCTTATGCACGATAGATGCGTGCAGGTGACGTTAGGTTGCAGTAGCATTGAGCTTGGAGGGTGCAAGGGTCTTCTAGAGCTTAATTTTTTATTTATGTATTTCCCTTTCAGCATTGTACTCAAATGATTATATTAGTGGATATGTGATGATGATGTTGCCTTTGTGAATTGGGTAATCTTATGGTTATGCTTATTATGAGTTAAATGTACATTGAAAAATTCTCCTTGTAGGATCCCAGGATCGAAATTTGGCGTATGGACGCTAGGAGCCGAGAATGGGGTACTACGAAGGCTGTCGGCATTGGATTCGGCGATCGGGATTCCAGTGAATCCGATTTCCAGATTTGGAGCATGACAACATGCCTTATTTAGATATGTGCAGTCGATGCATACCCGCCATTTTCCATTTGACTTCTTCACCAGCACGACATTTGTTATCTAGTCGGGGTAATAGATTTCTTTAATTAATCCAACCTTTAAGAGCTTGCTGACCTCGTCTTCGATGATGACATACCGCTCTAGCTCGAATGCCCGTCGCTTTTGCCTCGCTGGTCGGTGGTTGGGGTTGACGTTCATCTTGTGAACCATTACCTCGGGTTTGATGTCGGGCATGTCTTGGTGGGACCATGCAAAGATGTCGGCATGTCACTTCAGTAGGCCGACAATCTCCTCTCGCTGTCTTGGGACTAACAACAAGCTGACCTGAATTGTGCGGGTAGGGTTAGCCTCGTAGAGGAGTACGACCATCGGGTCTTCCACAGGAGACCCTCTTTCAGCTAATTCTTCTCAGGGGTCGAGAGAGGTGATAACCATTGTGTGTTATCATGTTCCTGCCCTCAATGCTGCTAAATAGCACTATCGAGCCTCGTGTTAATCACCTTTAACTTGGCTGACCCCATATTTAGTCGAGAACTTCATCACGGATGATAGGTAGACACTATTGCTCATATGACGTTGAGGAATGGTCGTCCTAAAGTGATATTGTAGATGGAAGGACAGTCGACTATTAGGACGTCGATCATCATGGTACTATGGTTGTGACCCTCTTTTGTAGTCACGGGCATTAGTATACTTCCTTCAAATGTGACATTCTCTCCTACAAATCCGAGCAGGGGAGTTCAGATAGGACATAGTCAGGATCTCCTTATCCCCATCTTATCAAAAGCAGCGGCGAAGAGGATGTCGGTCGAGCTACCTATGTCCACCAATATGCGGTGTACCTTGTGGTTGCCCATTGTCATGGTCACCACCAGGGCGTCGTTGTGAGGGTAGTGGATTCCTCGGGCGTCCTCCTCGGTAAAAGTCAAGCTACAAGGAATCAACTTTTTCTCCTTCACAGCCTTACTTGTGAGGTTGATGTGATGCTCGGTGTTGCTACCACTGATGCTCCGAGCATGAGCCCTACGAGCTCCATTCGAATCCCATCCCTTGCGGGGCCTCTGAATATTGTGTCAATTTTTTCCGTTGCTTTATTGTTGTTCATGTCGCTTTATGGCTCATCCCTCTTGTTTGGTCGCTCATCTTGCATCCTGTGGACGAACTCCCACAGATGTCCTCCATGAATGAGGGACTCAATCTCTTCCTCGATATCGAAATAGTCGGCTGTAGTGTGGATGTGGTCGCAGTGGAAGTGGCAATACTTCCTTTTATCCCTTTTGTCTGTGTCGGCTTTGATCTTGCTCAGCCATTTCAGGATCCTTTTGTCGTGAACTTCCATGAGGACTTGCTCGGGAGTCGCATTTCACGAAGTGTAGGACTGGAATCTGCTCTCCGGTCATCGGTTTGGACATTGACTTATGCTTGGGTCGTCGTCTCTTCTCTTCTTATTGCTAATAGTAGGTGGTTATTCCTCCTTGCGCTTCCCATCCTAAGCCGAGCTCCCAGCACTCCGAGTAGCTTTCCGTGAGCTGAAGAGCTCCTCTGCGTTAGAGTATTTTTATGCTCGGTTAAGGAAATCGACTAGCATGGTGTGACGCCCCGATCACTGCTTCAACGTGGATGGGCGCAATGTGGGCGGGGTTGGATGTCTGGGCAAGCTACTATTGCAGTTGACTATAGTGTAACTTATCCCACATCGGAAGAGTTGTCCGAAGTAATGGTGGTTATATGTGTGGTTCAGACCTTCCTTGTACGAGACCTTTTGGGGTCGACCTCGAGAATAAAACTGTGCGGGTCTAGTGAGACTCAGAGCAGACAATATCGTACAATGCGGTCAGACTGTTACAAATGGTATTAGACCCGAGGACGGCTCTGCCCTTGATGGGGGATAATGTGACGTCCCGGTCACTACTTCAATGTGGGCAGGCGCGATATGGGTAGGGTTGGATCGTGGGCGAGCTACCGCGCTGGGCGAGCTACTGTTACAGTTGACTATAGTGTAATTTATCCTACATTGGAAGAGTTGTCCGAAGTAATGGTGGTTATATGTGTGGTTCGAACCTTCCTTATATGAGGCCTTTTGGAGGCGACGCCAAGAACAAAACCATGCTGGTCCAGTGGAACCTAGAGCAGACAATATCGTACCGTTACACATGGTCGGAGGGTTCTTGCTAATTGAGAAGATGAATCTCCCTTCCCTAAGACCAAATATCATGGCGGTTAAGGCTATCTGGTCTGAATAACCCTCTACATGCACCGCATCCTCGTTGAAGCGAATGATGTAGTCTTTTAGTAGCTCATCTTCTTTCTGAGTAATAGTGAGGAGGTGGATCATCGACTTCCTTCTATCCTTTTCTCTGATAAACTGTGTGATAAAGGTCTTGTCGAGTTGTGTGAAGGAGCTGATGGACCTCGGCTTCAGCAACCTGTACAACTTTCGTGTTGCTTCTGACAAGGTCATGGAGAATACTTGGCACATCACCAAACTAGTCACACCATGTAATTACATCCACGCTCTGTAAGATTCCAGATGCTCGGTTGGATCTCTAGTTCTAGAGTAGAGAATGATCTGCGACATTCAGAATCTCGGCAGAAGTGGAGATCCCATGATGTTGTCGGTAAAAGGTGGTTCTATCTCCTCCAACATGGCCTCAATTGAGGTCCAGACCTGGGCACGGTATGCTTATCGAATGTCGCTGATCTTTCCCCATATCTCCTTGAGCTCGGCCTCCCAGGGTACCTCATTCTCTGCCGTCACCTCGGGTGCCTTCCTGCACCTTCTCTTCTCCAGCGTGTGGAGTTAAGTCAGACTCGGCTAGCTCTGTAATTGCTATAATGTTGGCGGGTGACTAGATATGTTGCCTGGGCTGTTGATTGGATTTGTTTGTGCGAGTCAATAGGTGCTTGAGGAGGTCGACATAGTTTGGTTGCAGCAGGTGCTTCCCCTCCATGGCTGGGAGGTGGAATATGCCTTTCTGGTATTTGCATTATACGGTTCATATTACCAGTTAAAGCTTCGACCTGTTTCTCCAAGAAAACAAGTTGGCCTCCCCGATTACGGGACCTCTGCACGGGCGCCACAGGGGTAAAATCATCTTAGTGTTGTGAGGGTGGATTTTGAGGGTCTGCAGATTGCCCGAGCGCGGTTGTTGTGGGAGCAGTTGAAGCGATAGTAGCCAAAGCCCTCTTTCTTCCTTTTGCCATTGTAGAGCAACTTAAAGATAATAGGTGAGTTGGGAATGACTTCATTATCATTCCCATGGATGGTGTTAAACTGTTAATGCGGAAATCTGGTCATCCCTAGACCTTCATATACTTGCAAAACCAAACCAAAATGGAGACCCTAGTTGCTGCAGGGGACCCTCCGATGCCAAAGTTAGAACATACACTCTGGGTCTAATAGAAGTAGGGTTTTTATGCATACCCTCTACTATGTGTAAGGTTCATATTTATAGTCCTTTGTTGCTAGTTATGTATATGGCAATGAATCTTCCATATAGTCTCGTATCGTATATAGAATTGTCCTCGAGATCCAAAGCATTATCCTTGGCAAAGATCTCGAGGAGTTAATCTTACTCATGTAGAAAGTAAATCTTTTGGTGGTCGACTTCCGAGAACGGCATGGTCGACTGTCGATGCTGACCTCTAAGTTGGTTTGGTTGAGGTCCTACAGACCGAGCTGAACTGTTGGTTATGGTCAGGGCCTATCCTTAAGGCCAAGTCAGTACTCATAGTCGTTCGTTAGTCATGATAATGAGATGTCAACTAGAGCCGAAGTCACTGCTTGTGGTTGTTGTCGAAGTAATCGTGGAGGTCGTAATCAACTATTTAGACTGCTTGTGGTTGGTGTCGAAGTAATCGTGGAGGTCGTAATCAACTATTTAGACCGAGCTCTTTACCCAACCTCTGCTTCTGAGCTACGTGCCTCTTGTCTTCTATCCCATTATTGTTGCCTGGTCATTGCCATTTTACCCATAATAATTACCATGTCCATTTGTACAAATGAGTTGTTATTGTTGCCTGGTCATTGCCATTTTACCCATAATAATTACCATGTCCATTTGTACAAATGAGTTGTGCACGGCCGTGGATTGCACCATCCAATCCACTCTGGACATCAGTTTCTCTAATCATGATAGGATATGATATCTAAAATGAGGCAGATACAAAACTAAGGTGGGCCGCCCACAGGAAACAGCAGATATTGAACACTTGGGGTGCGGAAAAAATCTTAAATCATGCTAATACGTGAGTTTTCCCTTCATCCATTGGGAATCATCTAATTATGAGTGGGTTAGATGGCATATAAATATCAGGGTGACGCAAATAACATTTCTCATGGTGTGACCAACATAATTCTTGAATCTATTTCCAGTTAGAGTTGTACACGAACCGAGTTAGCTTGGTTAGCTCGCTTGACTCGACTCGAAAAAGCTTGATTCAACTTGGTTCAAGATTGAATTTGAGCCCAGCAAGTGTTTGATGAAATGACTCAATCTTTTGTTCGAAATTGAATTTCGAGGCGAGGTGATTTTTTTAGCTCGAAATTTCAACCATACCCGAGCTCGACTTGACTCGGATCGAACCAGTTTGGTGACATGGTTATTTTGATATTGATGTTGCCCAGCAAGTGTTTGATGAAATGACTCAATCTTTTGTTCCTAGTCATACGTCCAAAACCGTAATGACAAAAACACCCATGGGTAAGAATCCTAAGCAGCAGTCCGTGGAATCTGGGTCCTCGGCTTCCTCTAACCCATTCGATTCAAACTCTGATTCTGATATACATCAAACCTCTAAACCTGGGAGAGCATCTTCCGCTCCTATAACCAGCAAAGCGAATTCCAAAACCACCCCTTCTACTTACACTAATGATGAAGAAAGTGGAGGAGCCTCTTCTGCTTCGGTTTCTTTGGCTACAAAAAACCGATACAAGAATGGTTTCCGTGACTCCGGTGGATTAGAGAGAACCAGACAGTGCAAGAGCTGGAGAACTATGCAGTGTACAAGGCCGAAGAGACTACAAAGGCTGTCAATGACTGCCTGAAGATAGCTGAGGAGATTAGAGAAGACGCTACAAATACTCTGATCACCCTGCATCAAAAGGGAGAGCAAATCACTAGTACCCATATGACTGCTGCCAACATTGATCATGATCTCAACATTCCGTGAGAAATTGAAGGTGCACTCCATGTGTTTGAGAAAACGCCGCAGAAACTCGATCTTGGCTTGAACTCAGCTCGAACTGGCCTGAGCTGCTGACTGAACCAAGCCAAGTTAGCCAGTCAGGCTCAAGGACCAAGCCGAGCCAAGTTCGAGCTGGGGTCAGCTAGTGGTCGAGTCGAGTCAGGCAGTGCCAAGCTCGACTCGGTTCAATTTGTGTACAGCTCTATTTCCAGTAGCCTGGCCGCGTTCATTGCGCATATGGTCTGCATTTTGGTTTTCAGTGTACTAGTACTGCCCTATCGGTCACTAATCATTATGCCCGTTCCCTACAACTCACCGGTCGGTACCAAATCATAACGATCTTGGGCTATAGCCCGTGCACGTGGCCCACCATGTCACCCTGGACAGCCGACTAACATCCTACCCACATTCAAAATCCAACACAATGCTTGAAATTTATGAAAGAGGTCATCTTCAGATGAGCACCGTATTACAGTCTCTACTTTTAGCTTAACATAACGTAACCTAGATTCAAGTGGGACCCAGATTGTAAAATACAAGACAATACATATGGAACCCACAAGGATTAAAAGGAAAGAGGTCAGGCTCTCTAGAGGAGAAATGATCACACACAGCGGCTGTGTCACTGTAGCACATCCAATCCCTTCAGAAGGCGGGCCCCACCACGATGACCACAGAGTGCAAAAATCAATCTGATCAGCTTATAAGGTGGTCCACACCAGTGCACTTTTCGTAGCAGGTGACCATCTTAATGAGGCCCACATTCTGCTAGGATCGTATACTCTGAAACGACGACACGTTAGCCGGAAGGAAATGGCTGTATTGAAAGGCCAACTACAGCCGCTGCATGTAATCATCATTGTTCTGTTCTTTAAGTGCAGGCGTGGTTGGCCTGGGAGAAGCGTTGGGCTTGGTGGGCCGCGGCTTCCTCCGAGACAAGAGCCTGGATGACGAGGGTCTTGACTTCCCAAGGGCTGTAAGGGAAGCCATCGCGCGCGTAGGAGTTGAGGAGAGCCGCGGTCGACTGCTTGATCAGATCAGAGAATGCATTGCTCGCCTCGTCGTTGCTGTCCGTCGCCTCCACCAGCGTCAGGTCCCACCTGTACCTCTCCAAGGCTTGCGACCCGAACATCCTCGCCACCGACGCCGTTTGCGGCGCCATCCTCGGCCATGCCTCCCTCCTGCTGCTCCAGAACCTGTGCACACCCGGCTCATTGTAGTCAGACGATTGGGATAGATTTGATTAAAGTACTTCGCAAGAAGCATGGGCAATCTAAAGCTGGTCCCACAGCATGGATGATTTCAATTTACGACCAAATATTATATATGTGATTTAGGCTCCCACGTTTTTATGGCCGTTGCTTAGATAGCCTAGGTGGACCACTCAAATTGATTTTAGAAGGACGACAATTATATGACCATCCGCACTAGCAAAGGAGTGGATGCCCAGGGTGGGCCCAGCATGATGTGTTTCTGAAATCCACCCTGACTATCAAGTTCGTGACCATGTTAAGGCTAGGGCTCAAAATTAAGGAAGATCTATAATTCATGTGGGCCACGTAAAATGAAATATGAGAGAGGGATGGTGAACATAGAGTTGTACACGAGTCGGGCTAGCTCGATAAACTCGCTCGACTCGACTCGTTTGAACTTGTTCCAACTCGACTGACATGTAGGTTCGGATCAGGCCAAGCGCAAGTAACTCTAACTTAATTAAAAACTAGTCGAGTTCAAGCTTGGTCAAGCTCGACTCGACTCATTTTTAATATATATATATATATATATATAAACATTAAAAGTTAAAAGTTAAAACCCCGAGGAAAAATCTTTTCACTTTCCCTCTTTCTACCCTTTCCACTTCCCCCAACCGGCTGAGCGAGCATGCGTGCGAGTGGCCGTCCGACTTTTGAGCACCACCACCCGAGCGGCGAGCTGAGCAGAGTAACGGATGAGTTGGGTGACCCAAACCTTACTAGGCCCACCTCCAAGCAGAAATTCGGCGGCACCGGTGGCCGGACGACGAGCTGAGCTTCCGAGCAGGAAATCCGACAGCAGCCCCACATATCAGTCTCTCTCAATCTTTGTCTCTCTCCTTTAAGCTCTAGGTATTTTTGTTATAAAAAAAATGCAAGTCGAGCTGAGTCAGCTTGTTAGGGTGTGTTTGGGTCAGGTGGTGGGGTCACTGTCGGGTTGGGTTAGGGTTTGGTCAGGGTCGGGTTGGGTTGGGTTGGGTCAGCATCGGGTCAGCGTTAGGTTGGGTTGGGTTGGGTTGGGTTGGGTATTTTAAATA
The DNA here is from genome assembly GCA_030180095.1 of Magnolia changhungtana. NCBI lineage: Eukaryota > Viridiplantae > Streptophyta > Magnoliopsida > Magnoliales > Magnoliaceae > Magnolia > Magnolia changhungtana. The sequence continues at coordinate 4,967,763 of JASAUF010000511.1, forward strand.
GTTGAATATTTTGATATGATTTAATGATTTGATTTATTGATTTTTATTTTGATTATTCGAATAGTTGAATTTAATATTCAGTTAGTTAGATTACTTGAAATTGAATATTTTGATTACTTGAAATTGATTTATACTTAATTCAAGTATTCAACTAAAAATCATATATTTAATATATGATTTATAATTGTATGCTTCAATTAATCAGAAATCAATTAGTTTTAGAGCGACTTCACTTGACATTTGACACACTTGACAACAATCTACCTACCCATTTAAGAATTCATATACAATAAATTATATTCAAATCAATTATTGATTTGATATTTTTTATATATATGAATTCTTAAATTGTTCATGTTAGATAGTTTGATGATATATCATGAACTTTGATGTTGCTTACACAATTTACATGGAATTCGAGATTTGGTGCATCAACCCAATTTATTCTCTGAATATATAGTTCTCAACTGGTTGACTATCATCCATCTGTGACTGTGAATAATAGATAATGGCGATGACGCTCAAATGGTAGAGAATTTTTACATATATTTGGAGAATTACAGGGAGATGCTGCCGAATTTTCAAATTGCATGTAAATTGTGTGAGTAGAGTACATGATATATTACTAAATGAGATAAAAAGTGAAATTAAAAGTTAGAAGACGTTAGAAAATGGTTACTTACAAATCACATATTACAATCACACCTTCGAACTTCACATATCTTAAACATGTTTTCTTATTTTTATATTTAAAGATGGGTAGTGAGGATGTCCATACTACCCCTGGTGTTGGTGCATCTGCTACATCCACTCTAGTTGTTGATGTTAAACGGGATAAGAGAAACTTAAATTCAACCTCAGATGCGTCAAATAAAGGGAAAAGAAGATCAACAGGTTGGGACGATTTTGAAGAGGTTGAGGTGAAAGAAGATTCTAACCGTGTATGAAGATTAGATGTAAGCATTGCAAGTCAATATTCGCAAAGCATTTTAGGGAATCAACTTCACATTATCGCAGACACACGATTAATTGTGTCAAGAGTCCAAAATTCCACGTTCAGGCTAACAACTGCTCTCATTTGCCTCATTTGGAGGAAGCGACTCCGACGCGCAAGCTGCTCTCATCACTCATAAATTTGAAAAAGACAAACTAAAAGAATGGTTTGCAAGAATAGTTATTGTTGAGGAGAAACCATTTAGGTTTATAGAGAGCAAAGTTTTTAGCGAATACAACAGATACTTGAATCCAAGATTTGAGAAGTGTTCGTGTGTCACGGTGAAAAGAGAATGCATGAAAATGTATATGAATGAGAAGACAAAGTTGAAAGTCATTATGTCATCAGTCTCACGTATAAGTCTTACTTCATACTTGTGGACAACATCGAACCAAATGAAGGATTACATGTCGCTAACTGCACACTATGTGGATACATATTGGAATCTATGTAAAGACTATATTAAACTTTCGTCACTTTCCTCCCCCTCATACCGGTTTGGTTATTTCAGATTACGTAAACAATTGTCTTCAGGAGTGGGGCATCGAAAGTATGATATCTCCAATGACGCTAGATAATGTTTCTACAAATGATGTTGTGATTTCTTTTTTGCGGATCCAATTCAAGACAGTTGGGAATCTTTATTTTGAGGGAAAATTTTTTCAAATGAGATGTTATGCTCACATTCTGAATATAATTGTGCAAGATGGGGTAAAAATAATTGAAAGCACAATTGAGAACATAAAAGAAAGCGTGAAGTATATATGGGGGTCAGTATCAAGACTTAGCATCTGGAATGACATACTCTAACGTTTAAATTTTGGAACTCAAAAAACATTGAAGTTAGATGTGTGCACCCGTTGGAATTTAACATATGAAATATTGGATGCGGCAGTGGAGTTGAAAAATGCATTCCCAGAATTTGCAGTTCGTGATAAGACATATGCTTGGTTACCTAGTGAAGATGATTGGAAAAGAGTTGAAGATGTTCGTAATTTTCTTCGAGTTTACTATGACTGCACGAAGCTATTTTCTGGAAATAAATATCCAACGGCAAATCTGCTTCTTCCAAAGCTTTGGAAGATTAAGGATGTTTTTAAAAGAAGTGTCACAATAGATTAGGTCTAGATTATATTCAGAACACGACGCTAAGCATGCACGTGAATTTTGAAAAGTATTGGAGCAAATGTCACCTATTGATAGCTTTAACTATTGTACTTGATCCTCGCTGCAAAATGGGAATGATTAGTTACGTTTATAAGAAGATTTATCTGTGTACCAAGGCTATCATTGAAACATCTAATGTTCGTGTGACAATTGAAGAACTGTACTCTTCTTATATAGGTAATTCTTCCAGAAGTCAAGACACTCAAGTTATGAATGAACGCGGCTCCAGTTCGGCTATAGGTGATGACAATTTTCTCGATGAGTATTTCTCAGCCTTAGAACAAGATGAAGCGAGTCAACAAACAAATGAGTCAGAATTAGAAGTATATCTCAATGAGCCAATTGTGAAGGTCTCCAGCCAAGATTTTGATGTTTTAAACTGGTAGAAGACTAGCTCGTGAAGGAAAATACCCTAAATTGTCATTGATTGCTCGAGATATTTTATTAATTCTGATAACAACAGTGGCATCAGAGTCTACATTCAACACTAGTAGTAGGGTGGTGAACAAGTATAGAAGCTTTCGTACACCTAAAACAATTGAACCGCTCGTTTGTATGCAAGATTGGTTATGTCCATTTTGGGATGGCAATTCATTTTATGAAGAGAATGATGAAGAGGACAAGACTGAGAGTCTAGATGAGGCTGGCACTTCACCTTCATATGTTTAAGTGAGTTTATAGTTTTCTTATAACATTCTCATATTTTTATTTGTTAGCTTGTATCAACTTGTTATGCATTGTCATTGCACTTATCTCTGTTCCAATAATTTTGATTTTTTATCGTTGTAAAATAATATTAACTCGACTCGACTCGACTTGAACCAGCGAGCCAAGTTGAGCTCAAGGGGTGAGCTCGAAAACCGAGTCAAGCTGAGCTTGAGCTCGGGTCATGGTGGGGTCGAGCCGAGTCGAGCTAGGCCTAGCTCGACTCGAACTCGACCCATGTACATCTCTAGGTGGACATTGATTTTTTTTACGGGCCTACCTTGACTTGCATTTACAATTCACTCCAACCATCGGTCGTGTCATTCAACATTAGGCACAAGGCCCACAAATTAGGATGACCCGTGTTTTAGGTGGGCCACATCAAACGAAATAGTCAGGAGAAAAATGCCCATCCTTTATTTTTTATAGGGATACCATGATGATTATGTGAAATCCACTCCAATCATCAGCTGCCTCATTGAAAGTTATGCCTAAGCCCCAAAAATTAGGCTTAGCTGTGATGTGGGCACATCAATGTGTATGGAGGGTGGGCATCCCCATACAGTATTGTATTTATAGATAGCGACACTATTCAAGAGGCCATATTGCAACGGCTGTTGGCTTTTGTAGATTTTTTTTTTTTTTTTTTAAAAAAAAAAAAAATAATATCAACAATAATCACACCCTAAAACGCCCAATTTTTTTAATTTTTTTTTTAAAAGGTTAATCCAATCATCAAGTAGGCACACGAAAATAAAAATAAAAAATCCAAATTTACAAGGTGAGACACCTGATGGTAGCCTATTTTTGTGGTTTCTCATTTACACGGTGGAGTGATGATACTAAATAGGTTGGATGGTACACACAAAATGCAATGGTAGGCTCATGTATCTGTAACTATTACCTATAACATGAGCGTTTTAGGGTCAAAATTTCAAAGATAATGGTGCAAAATTCTAATAGACGGTTGGGAATCTGCAACAAATCTAGGACCTGGAGGGGTTACTTGCAATGGTCTAAACCAGAAGGGGGCATTTACAATTATCTGAAAAGGGAAAAAAAACCAACTAAACACCAAAATAATTAAATCATCAACTTCCATTTCAGAAATTAGTAAATTATTAGTTACTAATTTCATCCATCCAAACAGGCCTAGAATTAAGGGTAGCAATGGTCCAGGAGGGTCGCCAAGACCCACCTTTGGACAGGCTTTAGGCTGTTATGTGTGGCCCGATCAATTTTCGGGCTGGGCTTGGTCTCAAATCATTTAAACCAGAGCCATAGGACCTTTGATTTCATTCCTCTAGGAGTCCCAGTCGTCAATTTGTTTGTGTATGTGTGGCCCAACTTGATCAATGTATAGATTAAGAACATTCAAGTGAGAAAGAGGAATTTCATCAGCTTACATGTCGAGATATTCGGGCCCATCCAAAGTTTTGGGCCCTGGTTGAGGCGGGGGTTTTGGCTTGGGCCGGGCTAGGGGCAAATCTGGCCCATTGCTACTCCTACCAAGATTCTTTGTGCCAAACGCCTAAAGCAAGCATCCAAAAACTCCACTAGAAAACATTTTTATAACTTTTTTCTGGCAAACTGACCAAAATACAGCCAGACCAGATGATCCTAGCCATACAATCCGGGACCAGCAAATCAACGGTAGCGAAAAAAACCAGAACCACTAGGGTTTTACTAAGTGGATATTCAATGTGTGAAGCTGAAGAAATGGTTCTTGAAACAGGGACCAAGCAATGAAAGGTACGCTCCCGAATTCCAAAAACTACAGTAACTCTAGCAATAGAAATGCATTTTTAAGAGAAATATGAGTGTGATAGAGAACGAGAGAAGGAGAGGAAATACATACTGGGGCGTGCACCTTCCTCTGCTTCTGGTGTATAAAAATCCTCTCATTTCTGACAATAACACCCTACTTTTTTTACTCTCCACCTCACCTGCTTCTGCTGCTGATGCTGCCAATCCCACAAGAAACAAGGCAAGGAAAATGAGAGATGGTTTCCCCATTCTCTCTCTCTCTCCACCTTCTCTCTATTCTCTCGTCTCGTTCAACTCTCCCCCCTTCTGTCTTTAGTTTTCAGAAAGAGCGTTTTTAAATGACGGATCTGGTACCGTTCCTCGATAATGCCATTTCCTTTTTCATAATGGACCAAAATACCCTCTGTTTTTCCACATATTACCGTCGTATCCAAATTTCAATTCGAAAAAGTACGTCGAGAAAGGTACACGACGGGGTCACTTTATCTACCGTTGGAGGAAACGACTTAACTTCCACTAAATCCACGCCGTCCATCATGTAACCCACCACTTTTTGAGCCATGATCCCAACAATTAGCCTGATTCAACACTCAAGTGGTCCACTAAAACAATTATGGCCAAAAGACTCTAGATTCATGTGGTATGGGTATGGCCCACCTAAGCTTTGGAATACTGTGATTTTGTGTAGTTCTTCATCCCGACGAGGTGCATCAAATTAATGGATTGGATGGAAACTAATCAACCGGGGCCCATTAATGATGTGAGCTGATATTTATGTTTCCCCTTCATCCCGGGTTAGGTGACCTAATAACAGGCTGGATGGAAAGTAAACATTACCCTGGGTCCTTTAATGGTGGGCATTCAATCACCACTTTTTACCGTGGCCTGGTCCACCTGAGATTTAGATATATCTCAATATTTGGATCATGCCTTACAATGATACGGAAAAATGAATGGACGGCTGGGATAAAACACATACATCATGGTGGGTCCCACGGATCTTTAACACTAGATAAGCTGGCTAGTGTTGGGGTCACCGGCCAAACAGCATCCATGAAAGCTCTACCCGAGTGGTTCTCGGGCTTGTTCAAGGTAACAGAGTTCATTCGAAGAGGGGAGAATTTTTGCCATTGACCAAAGTACCCTCGAAGCCGTCTGTTTTGGATTCTATTTGGATAGTTCACTGCTTTTCAAAAACGGCGACGTCTCTTTCACCGTACATCGACGGTGGACTGGGATTACGCAGTGACCCCGATACCATGTAACTCGGTGGTGTGAGAGGCTACTAACCAGACCGTTCAAATCACTGAGATGATTTTGAATGGCATATTGATATATTATAGAAATGACAATCAGAAGACTATAATTACCATCTGATTTCAGTCGCTGAATATGGAACCAACGGCTGATTTTCTTTTACCCATTCATCCGATAGCTAGCCACCCAATTGGGTGGTTGAGATTGCTTAGAAAGATGCGTTTCGATCAATCATGCATCCATCCAAAAAGTGCGCCGCAGATTGGGACATGTTTGCCACAGATAAGGATAATGAGTCACTGTTCTGAAAGTGGTGGTGAACTACCATAGAGTTGTCCCATGTCTGCCACGCAAAAGGACAGACAATGAGTCACTATGTACCGACAGTGGTGGTGAACTACCGTGCTACGAACAAAAACAACGAGTTGCTCTGTTCTGAAAGTGGTGGTGAACTACTGTAGTCTCAGTTTTGAATTTGGTCCGGTGCGGGGAAATGATTAGTTGCGTTATTGAAAAATGTCAGTTGTATCATCTTAAATATATAATTGATATTATTAATAATATTGTTAATGCTATGAGTGGCTAAAGTAGCAATACAAAAACCTTCAGACAAATACAGAGATTTTTTTTCCAACAAAAGAATGTCCCGTGCATGGCTGATATATTATTATATATCAACAGAGCTTGTTGTTGTGAATCCCGATTCAAGATAAACGTATGAAATTATATTAAGGGTCAATCATGCTAAAGTTGTTTGATTCATATCAAATGGAACACTTGTGACCTCAAGCATCGAATTAGTCAGATTAGGACAAATTTGTGAAAATTACCTTACTAATAGTAATAAGGTTATTTAAGAACGGGAGGATTAGTCTTTCTGATTGAGTCATTACTTCTTTAAAGGCAAAGACTTTTTTTTTTTTTTATGGTGATAATTTATATCATGTTACTCAATAAAAACAAGAAAAGAAAATATATTAAAAATAAATAAACTCGTCATCAATTTTATTAATCAAAATATTAATGTAGTACAGTCAACAAAAGAGAAAAATAAATAAGCTAAGAAAATTACCTACAAAAGTTTGCGCCGGTGAGAATAGGCATGGTCTTGACAATGCTATAAATCTGGATGGTTATGAGACAATTGTTATGAGAGATCAACAAGATGTGACTGGAAATATACTAAGTAAGAATTTAGTAATATGGGAATCTAAAAACGGGGTTTTGAATATTTATACTAATATAGTAGCGTACTACAATGATGACGCGGGGATGATGTAATGAGGTCGACCATTATCTTCCTCAAGGATAACTACTCTGAATCCAAGGAGCTTCTTTGGACTCCTCACAGAGACTTCTTGAATCCACGAGGAAAAAGCAAGAAAAAATATAAATAAATTCTAAAAAATTCATAAATTGATTGATAATTGTTTGATATGTATGTCTCTGTTACACCATTAATAATAAATAAAAAAAATTAAAAATTCGTAATTACTAAAAATAGCAGAATTCTAACTTTAATAAAAATTTAATTCTAATAAAACTCTTCTAAAACCTAATTTCTAAAAAAAAAAAAAAAAAAATTTCAAAACTATAAAAGTAAGAAAATATTTAAAAATTTCAGAATTACTAAAAATAATATTTTTTTTCTGAAAATTTTATTTTTTAACTGAAAGTATGCGTTTTCTTACAAAAAGGACGGACAAGGACCACTTTATAGGTTAATTCACCTCGGATAGCTCGTTTCAATAAAGATTGATAGGTTATGCGCATCGTAATGATACCTAAATCAAAAGTTATGATTAAATTATAATCCACCTTCTTTTGGTCTAACCATGTTAGGAATGTGTGTGTGCCATGTTCTACATCAGACCCCTCCACTTGGAAAAAACTCATCCTCAAGTTATTCAAGGGACTTTGCTTATGATACTGAAATAATTTCTGACGCTGATGTTTTTCATCATTTTCCTTGTACTTTGCATTAGGCTCAAGCACAATCATCTTGAAATTCTATAACACTGGTTTCAAATCTTCTTGGATATTCATAGGCTCTATATATTTTTCATTTTCAACTAATGTATCTACATCTCCTGTTTCCTCATATTGCTTAACAAAATCCTATTCAATTATAAGATATTGTCCATCCACTTTGAAAATCTTAGGTTGGGTTTTCAGATACTGTCTCTCCACTTTAGAAATCTTGGGTTGGTTCTCCGTTTCCACAGGTGTCACATGTCCACAACTAATGAATCTCATGGCTTGTCGCAACTCTGTTTCGACATAGTCATCTCACGCCGTTAAATAATGTGATTTCTCTATATAACCTTTTACTGATTAGCTATCATGTCAATAATTTTGGTTTTGTTGGAATAATACCTGATCATAGTTGTTAGGGAGGAATCGCATGCACAATAACTGCTTTATCCGCAACCACGTGTGGAATAACTCCTTCATCTATCTCGTCCGCTCAAGTTGAAGTTGTTCCCACTAAGTTGAAACTCCGCCCTTCACCTTGTAGGGCACAGGCTTAACCTTCTTTGCTTATGGAATTTTCATATAGTCGAAGAATCGCTCAACTTCAAAAAGCCAATCAAGGAAATCCTCAATATGAAGTTAGCTATTGAAGTTAGGAAGAACAACCCTCATCTTGAATTCTTGATATGTCCGATCTATTTGACTAATTAATGCATCATCCAGGATGTTAAGGAATCATGTCGTTGTATCCCACCTTCTCATGAGTGATCTTGTGGTTCATTGCTAGCACTATTCCGCGATCAGGGCGATTACGAGTTCCAGCAACTGCTGGTGACAGATCACCGCCAGAAACATGGAGTTGCCCTATGGTCTCCGTCACTTGATCGATGAAAGCCTGCAGCTCTTGCATGGCTTGGCGATTCTCTTCCTATGTTGCTTCGAAAGTTGCTTCGAAGGCTGTTAAAAAATGATTCTATGGGGCATTGTCCATGAAATTGTTGCCCGACCTGTCGTTAGAAGTCATCGATCTGATGAGAAAGCCTCGCTCTGATACCACACTAATGCAAGGATGAACGTGATGAGGTCGATCACTGTCTTCTTCAAGGATAATTGCTCAGAATCCACGGAACTTCACTGGACTCCTCATAGAGACTTCTTGAATTCATGAGGAAAAAGCAAAAATAATAATAATAATAATAATAATAATAATAATAATAATAATAATAAATTTTCTAAGTACCTAACTGCATTGCATGTAGGTCTCTTTAACACCTCGTGATGGGCCTCACACTTTATGGTTAAGGGTCTCACTATGGGGGATGTTTAATCCTTATATCAGTAAGCTGAGATGTCTCACCTTTTTGTCAAGAATAATCCCCAAGAGTTTGGAAGGTGGGCCCAAAGTTGTGACAGGCCCCATTCCTAAGAATTGTTTGATTATTTTTGTGTTTTGTACCAACTTTGTGCCTTTGTAGTGGACCCCAAGCATAAGATATGAGTGGACTACCACTTAGAACTTTTAACCTATACTAATGATCAGATATATAATATTTTAGTTGGGAAGTAGTAATGCTCGAGTTCCAAAATTGGGGCGTGACACTTTGGGTCCCACTACCGATGAATTTGGGAAATATACTCCATCCGTTCCTTGGGAAAGATCAAGTTGAGTCATGGGTACAAAATTGAGGTGTCATACCCCAAAATTCAAAACTTGAGTATGGTAACCCTGATCCTGAGTTCCAAGGCATGAACTAATTTTTTATATATTTATTCATCACATTCCCATTTAAATCATCATTCATGTAAACTAAATCATTATTTAATCATCCAAACCATAATATAACTAATTTAAGCTTCAAATTAAACTTCAAAAACTCAATTCATCTTCACTAAACCTCTCATCGCTCATTATCTTAATTATGTTCAATTTCTTGATAAAAATAAAACTAAGAACTAAATCTAATAATGAATATAGCCATCTAAGTATTATTCATCTCTAGCTCCTCTCTCAAAAAAATGAGGACGATCCATAGCTCAAGTGAACCATGCCACAAAAAAGTGTCATAGGCAATGACGCCACAGTTGAAACCTTCTTAGGGCCCACCAAGATATTGTTTGTTTGCCATCCAACTTGTTCATAAGGTCAAACAAACTTGGATGAAGGGAAAACACAGATATCAGCTTGTTTCAAAACTTTTGTGGACCCTAGGAAGTTTTCAATGGTAGGCATTCAATCTCCGTTACCAGCTATAATGTGATTTATTTCCACTTTGGATCTACCTCACTTTGTCTCATTTCATAAAATGATTATGCAACATGGATGGATGATTATGGTAAGACCCATGAAACTGCACCACGTCAACACAGCCAATCCATATCCTATGGTGATTCCAAAGGATTATCATGGTTTAACAAATAATGTGAGTTTTACATCACATTACTATAGTAGTCCATGATCCAAACAAGCCCTTAAGCTATGAGCTCATAAATGAAAGCACATCCAACGCTCGAGTGGGCCACACCAAATAGTAAGCTTGGGTTGTATTAAACGCACAAAGCATTAAATGCAAAAGTAATCTCGGTCGTGGTCCACTTGAGCATTGGATTTGCCTCGTTTTTGGGCTCATAGCTTAAAATGATATGAGAAAAGGACAAACAACACCGATAAACAAATAAATCATGGTAGGCCCCACGTAGATGTGCCTGTTCGTGGCTAGAGATGGATGGGGGTAGCACTCAAGTTTCACTTAATACATGAAAGTTTTTTCTAAAAGAAGAATTTGATGCCAAACATAATTAATATATATATATATATATATATAGGGAAAAGGTACAATGTGCTGGAGCTGATTTTAACATGTCAAAAATCAAGACAATCCGTGACTTGTGTGGGCCACACCACATACAGAAGTGGAGAGGGGCCATGCACCATTAAAACATTCATAACCATTTTTTAGGGCCCACCGACATGTGGTTTGCAAATCCAGCCCATCCATTATGTGTGTCCCACTTGAATGAGGGTTTAGACCAAGTTTTAAGCGCATGCAAAACTCAGGTGGGCCCCACCAAGTGCTTTTATATGTTTTAACGGTGTCTTCACATAATTTTAGATGGTATGGCCCACCTGAGTTCTGTGTACGGCTGATTTTTTGGGTATCCCATAATTTAAAGGGGACCCATCAAATGCAGTGTTGATGGTCGACACGCATCACAGTGGGGCCCACACAGCTCGACCTCACGGACCCTTATCGTGAGCTCGAGCGCATAGTACCTAAACTCATATATATATATATATATATATATATATATATATATATATATATATATATATATATATATATGAGTGTTAATTCCACCTAATGCATCTTAATACCATTTTATCCCGGTGTCTATGAAGATGCATTGCATTGTTGTATTGACACTATTATTATACACAATGATTATATGTCCAGAATATCATGGCATTTTGACCGTTGGGATTCAATTGTTCCTTTGAAACAAAAAACATAATAAATTATGAAAATTAGTCTTTGGTGGATGTTGTAATTGTAACCGGTGGATGGCATATGGATGGACAGATTTCACAGCCAATGCCAGTCAACTTGAGTGTGTAAACGGGGCATATGGATGGACGACATGGATAAAACACATGCTTCAACATGGTCCACAGATTTAGTTTTTTCTAAATGGACCAAAATTTTTGTTGTACCTCCTTAGACTGGATGAGATGATAACTGGAGTAATGCAATCCTCCCCTTCGATCCCAAGCATCCCATGGAATTTATATGCCACCTAACGTAATGCAGTACGCCTTTTCCTGCTTTCCAAATAAGCTTTTCAGGTCGTGTGGCTCAACCGTGTTTTTGGATCATTTTTCTTTAAAATTTATTATCTGAGTGAGTTACAAGTGATGAATGGGCTTGTTAAAGGATATACACCATGATGACACCATATACAAATCTTGTGCGTTTTACGGACGGCGTAAAATAGATGCTACAGAGTATTCCCGTTGGGTTTCATACCTTACAGCTACGGACTGGGTAGATGTTTTACGGAGCTTTGCCAAGCGCACACGCGTGTGCACAGTACAGATTATGTACACGTTACATGTGCTAACATTGTACGCAGGTGTGAAATCTGATCCATTCGTCATGTTGGTCCGAACTTTTGCATGTTTTCCTAAAAAAAAAAAAAAAAAAAAGTTAGCTCAGCATGTTGGCCACTACAACAAAATAGGCCTTTCCCGGCGGTCAAAACCGCCGGCAAAGGTCCAAAAAACTGCCAGTAAAGGGTTCACTGGCGGTCTGGCAACTGCCAGCAAAGGCTCGGTCGGTAAAGATGTTGCCGACGGCCTGCACCTTTTACTGGCGGTTTTACAGGCCGCCCCTAAATTGTCATTAGCTACGGATAAAATCCGTAGCCATAGAGCCTATGGTTACTGACAATCCATAGCCATTGCAATTTTTGTTGTTTCAATTTTTCCTGCCCACTCTCACCACTGGGAAAAAAAGAAAAAACGATTACAGGTAGATCAGTAATGTGTACAAATATAAATGTATAAAGCACACAAGAACTTAATTCAAAATCTTTTTTTGTATAGAATAATTGTAAGCAATCCTTAATTTTCATCTGATGAACTGCTAGAACCTAGTGTGTTAAAGCAAAAGAAAAAGTGTAGAAAGATCTCTCTATACCACCTTATTTACAATGTTGCAGGTGAAAGAACTACTCTAATAATACAACCCAGGCCCACTTAATCCTGTCTCAAAGCATATGGAAAAAAAAAAAAGAACTCCTTCGTTTCCTTCTTTGTAGCCTCCTTTCCCTTTGCTGCCTTCATTTTAAGGAAAATTTTTCCTATAAGAATAAAAATATAAATTTGCAGCAGTCAATAAAATAGCAGAGCCCAAACAAGAACTCCAATTTGGGGATAACTTCCCAGACTTCCTGTCCTCAACAAACAGATTGAGATGTGCCAAGTCTACTTTGCCTCTTATTTAATGTTTTCTTCTTCTTTTTTTGCAATTTTCTTTAGCCTGATTAATAACATTCAACAATTATGAGAGAGAGAGCAGAGCATAGCAGAAAAATGAAGTAAAAGAAGTGCTAAAAGAATGCTTACTTTCATAAGACGATAAAGGTCAGAAGACTCAAGACAAGCATTCTTGTACATATGGATAGACCAGCCAAATGCAAATAAATCACATGACAGCCAAATGAAGATATACTCACGATTAATGCATAGAATTCACTGAAATACGATAAAAAATTAAACCATAGAAACTGAAGTTTTAAGTATCATCTGAAAAGGAGGAAATAACCTTAGACTAAGACTGATCCATAACAAAGTTAAACCCAAGCAACATCTGAACCTACCATATTCTCTTTCTCGTGGATCAAGCAATAGTTGTTGGGCCTTTGCCAATGTTGTTCACAAGTCAATAGTTGATTGTCAATGAATGTGTTTTGTATTCTGCCTCGATGAGATGGTGCGTTTGAAATTGGAAGTTCACTCGCGCGAGTTCACTTTCAAGATCAGTTCCAGCAAGCTGGAACATTCGCTGCCACACGTGCAGATATGCAACATCCAATCCGTTGATCAGGTGAGCCCAAAAGTGTAGATTCCATGTGCAAAATATCAGGAGAATGGAGAATGATCAAATGCAGGACAGCCATTTCTATCCATCTACAAAGGTTAATCATGACCATCCAATCATAGAGAAGGAAGAAAAAAAATGTCGAATCGTATGATTCAGTGCACCAGTGCAGCCATCACATCTCCCACACGTGCTAAGTTGGCCCGTTTGAAGAGGTGTGCATGGTAAGCCTACATGTATGAGATCTAGGTTAATCTGTTGGCCCTAACAGGGACAGGGCCCACCCCAATCCGTTGTGTGTGTACAATGGCACTTCACATGATAGGTGGGTCTCCTATCATTTTCACCATGGGATCTCATTATACACCACAGATGTCCCGCACCCATGACGGGTCAACACGTGTCAAATGGATACATCGTCTGATTCATTTCTCAGCCACAACATGCTTTTAGTCCATCTGAGGTGTGCTTAAGATGAGACGTGGATATAGGCTAGCCACACATGCTACTGTCATTTTAGTATATGGGGCATCTATGATGAGTCCCTAATATCAGCAGTTTGGATCACTGAAAATGGGCCACACCTGGACAAACTGAAAACCCATCCGGACAGATGATATTCTCAGGTCGTGCACTGGATGATACAAAGTCACGTCTTTCCAGATACTGCATAATACAAAGAATTACATGACCAGGAATCCCCCAAACTTCTGTATAAATATGAAAGAGCTGATCCATTGACTCTGGAGGCAAGTGTTTGACGATATGGACCAGTCGTCCTGTAAAAAGGCCCACCAAGCAACCAAAAGCTGCTTTGATTGGACTAGAAATACCACATAGCAACTCCGTGAATGCAATCCATTGAAAGGCTGGGGTAACCCAACCAGGGTGATTTTTGAAATACGGCCCGCTCACTACTTGACCCATCAAATGAACGGTTTCCTCCACCTACTCCATATATGCCGAACAATGCCTCCAGAAGCACTGGATCTAGTTACAAAATGCAACAAACCTAAGAAAAGGCATCCTCCATAAAGTCCAGTTTCAAAGTGAAGAAAAAAGATTCTAATAGCCACATATCCTCTCTTTTATATGGGATTTGCAGTTTTATTCCACAAAGCAACAATGTAATTGAACATTGATATCAAATACCTGCCAGGAAAAAAGAAATTTGGTATCATTTCCTCTGCAAAACATGAGAAAATACCATACCATCCAGCCCATATGGAATACTATCTATGTAAAGCTATTGTCTGATCTGCTTCGATCGAAATCATTTTTCAGCTCCCTCTTACTAGGATTTCACACACATATCATCACACCTAGAAATAAAGTACAAGGAAAAAAAAAATCATTCTTTTATATAGTACCTAGAGCTTACTTTAATTTCAAATGTGAAACATCAAAAAGTAAACAATGGAATGCAGAAAAGAAGAAGAAGAAGAAGATGCAGAATTAGGATACATGGAACACTCAATCATCAATCGGGACTGTTCATTCAATAGTATCAGCGCTTGTTTCTTTACCTTATCATTTGTATCAGCGCTTGTTGTTAAGATTTTAAAGAAACTTGATAGTGCGGGATTACCTTCGAATCTTTTTGGATCTGCCTTACTTTTGGGCTCATCCCTAAAATGAAATAACAAAATGAACACATGCATCACAGTGGGGCCCATAGAGCTTTGACACCAGCAATAGCTTCCTGGTGTTGAGGTCACCAGCCAAGCTATGCCCCTTCTTTTTTGAAGCGGATTATGTCCTACCTCTGCCATCTCTACCCAGGAACGGGCAGATCTATGTGGGGCCTACCATGATGTTTATTTTCCACCAACCTCTTCATAAGGTCACACAGACCTAGATGAAGGGAAAACATAAACATCAGCTTGATCATCTGATCACTGGCAATTCGACGCTATTTAAAAGAGATTATGCACAGTCACCAAATATCTCAACAGAAAATCCTACAAACACGCAGACATACACACAAGTGAACATCCCCCACGCAGCATATTAGAGATCATGAAACAAATGACAGAGGAAAAGAAACAAAAGGAATAAATACCACTGTAAATCATGAAAGAATGAGGTAGCAATTGTGAATTTGTGATTGTGATGGGATGTTACCAGAATACATATTGGATTAGAAACTCATGAATTCATAAGGTTGGAAAGCTTTCGCCAATCCAAGTGGGAATATAACCTGAGAAATTGTTGTGTCTGAGGTCAAGAGTCTCCGAACTAGCACATTTCTTCAAAGACAAAGCATATGAAGGACTAACACACAAAGGTAAATCTTCTTCATTGCCTTTCAAAAAAAAACACACAAAGGTAAAGCTTCTTCGTTGCCTTTTAAAAAAAACACACAAAGGTAAAGCTATATTATTTTTCTAATGTGAGAGAGAGAGAGACTGGTATTCTAATGTGTATCCACGTGGCAGATGCATGTGCTCGACATGTCATTTCTTCAGATAAAATGTTGTGCCCTTGTTAGTTGCTATCTTAAAACCTGTCATGGATTTAGCCCTGCATTAGGATTCCAAATTGGTTTGGAGGAAATCAAGGAACATCAATGTTGCTGTGTTTTCTGATGCTTTTTTTCAAAGGTGGTTCATAGCAATTAGCATTGGCTTGTGAATCTTGATAGAAATTTTTGAACTGTTTTTTTTCTTTCTTTCTTTCTTTCTTTCTTTTTAATTTTCTTTTGTAGTTCTGAACATGCCTTTGTTTTTTCTTTTTTTTGTAAACGAGGACATTTGATACTGAGTTTCTCACCTAAATATGGATATTTGTATCTAAACATGTTTGCTCTAAAACCTTACATTCCATTTATCTGCTTGTAAATCAATGGAATTAAGATTTCTTTGTTTGCTCTGTCATTGCAGCTATTGACCATTATATCTACTATCGATGACTTGAATTATCCAGAGAAGATGGAAACATATTATATAGTTAATGCCCCATATATATTTTCAGCGTGTTGGAAGGTGAGCATCCATGCTTATATATATCTATATATATATATATATATATATATATATATATATATATATAGGGAACAGTTACAATGAGCTCGAGCGCATACGGTCGTCCATGAGGTTGAGCTGGTGTGGGGCCCACCGTGATGTCGTTCGAACATCTACCCCCTCAGTCAGATGCACCATCCCAGGTGGGGCCCACACGGCTGAAAATCACCTCAATCCGTGACTTTTTTGGGCCACACCACATACAGAAGTGGAGAGGGGCTGTGCACCATTGAAACATTCAAAACCAGTTGTGGGGGCTTTTCGAGAGGTTTTTTCATGATCAAAACCGTCCATCATGTGTGTCCCACTTGAATGTAATTTTAGACCACTTTTCAGGTGGTATCCACATCTCAGGTGGGGCCCACCAAGTGGTTTTACATGTTTTTGCGTGTATACTTATGTTTTCGGATGGTATGGCCCACCTGATCACGGTGGACGGACGATTTTGGGCCGTCCAGGCCCAAAATGGGACGGTGCATCTGGTGGACGGTGTGGATCTTCGAACGGCATCACAGTGGGGCCCACCCCAGCTCGACCTCATGGACGACCGCCGTGCACTCAAGCTCATAGTACCTTTATATATATATATATATTGAATTTCTGGTTATATTTTAGGTCATGTTTGGATAAATTGTCTCAGGAAAGAAAAAAGCTGTAGAATCAGCCACATTGTGATGTTTCCATTCATTTGCTGAATTCTAATCCAAGTGAAAATTCAGCAACTCAAGAAATGACACTCTTTTCATGCTTTTCCAGATTCTTTCCTTGAAAGTGAAGAGATGCAAACCATCATTTTCAATTTTTGGAAAAAAGAAGCTAAAATTCCACATTGTAGCCTTCACCTAAAAGCTATTTTAGAGTTTCCTCAGGAGACATGCCGTCCACATGCTCATTATCCACTGGTTATAAAACTAAATTTTTTTGTTAATTCACTAAAAAAATTATATTTTTTATTTCAAGTTTTATAAGATAACAAAAAAAATATATATTTTTTTTATGCATAGCAATCTATAAACACTTTCTTTTTCTTTCTTTTTTTTACTACTAACAGTTATATGGTGATGATCAGCCTGTCTTTGGTCAATATTAGACCCAGATGACATTCAGGGCAATAAATTTGAATCATATTTAAAAAAGCCATGTCCCAGATATTGTTGGCCATTGATCATATGGCTAGGACCATCAAATCGAAGTTATTTTTTAGAGGAAGGAATCTACAAGTGCAAATCCCCTATGGACAGTCTACATCTGTTCTCATTAGACCTTTTGTCATAAATGATCTAGAGTGCATTTTAGTGGTCATCGAACAGATACATAAGATCATCAAATCAAAGCAATTCGTGCAAGGAAGAGGGAAACATAGGTAAGATCCATATGACGGACGGTCTAGAACTCTAGATCCATGGTCAAGCCTTTTTTTGTGATCAATGAGAAGGGTGGCATGTAATGCCATTTCATTTTTCTAAAGGAGGGATTAGGATTGGTTCATACGTGCAGGCATGCATGTGCTGTTTTATAGTTCTGTGAGTTAGATCACTGCACTGGTTGCTGTATTTTCTTCCTTAATATGTTTAATATTTCCTGATTGCTGAAAATCTGCTTATAGATGGAAATCAACCTTTTACTGCTGCAACCCCATGTAGAAGAGCTGAAATCTAAACCTAGTTGTTGGGAAACTATTTTTGGTTGCTGGATATTAGCTCCTAGCTGTTGGAAAGCATATACAGTTACTGCAATTCATGGTTGAATGCTAAAAATTGGGCATTCAGACTGTTTTCATAAAAAATTAAATAAATAAGGGGTCACTTGGGAGTTTCAACTCCCGTTCCAGGGTTCGAGTGTCCATAGGGGGTGAAATTCCCAAACGTGTAGGGAGCGAGTGTGTGCGTGTGTGGGGGTGTGTGTACGTGTGTAAAAAATAAAAAAAATAAATAAATAAAATAAAAAAAAATAAGGGGTCACTTGGATAAGGGGTCACAACCGATTTTAGGCCATTTCAAAACTTAGGTGGGCTCCAACAAATGCTTTTAAATGTTTGAGGCATGATTTCTCATAATTTCATATGGAGAATCCAAAAAAACCAACAACACAGGTTATAGCAAAACCTCAATTATGAGATGGCTTCTTCTGCTTGAGTCACCAAAAGAGAGGGGGAAATTGATTTCCTTTTAACAGTTACATAGAAAACTACACTCATAACCAACTCCAGATGGAAATTTATTTCCTTTTAATAGTTAGATAATGATTGAAAGATTAGACCAAAACCAATCTAATGAAAGAGATGATATGACATTCAACCAAAAAAAATAAAGTGCTAGAAGTGAAATTTCTTTTATTAGAATAATAAATGCATACAAAATATATATAATTTACTATTAAAACCACCTAGACCCAAACTGGACAGTACCTAGACCTGATTCAGATGACTGCATCATCATTAAATCCACAAGCACAACAGAATTTTTGGATCAACACTAAATATATGAAAATTACACAGTAACTGTTGAGAATGCAAAATCTCTCAGATCTAAATATATGGTTCTCAACATTTTTTAACTGTCCATCTTCACCATACATGAATGCCAACCAGTTTACTGAGGCCAAGAAACATGCTTGGTGGATCTATCTGATGGATGGCTCTCACAAAGCAATACACGTGGCATGCTGGCAAGTCTTATCCACAAGCAACATATAAAAAAAGCTTTGTTACTAAACCCACCATTTTGTATGATATGCACAAATGACAAAGGCTGCTTTGTTACCTCTTGAAAGTACCAAAATTCCATATGTTATATGAATCAAAACAAATCCTAACTTAAAATGCTGAGATGAGTGGGTTATACCCCAAGATGATAGCCAACAAGAAGGTCATTGATGGAAATAAGTTGGACATGACATATGCAAATGTCGACGAAGTTTGTTCTAGTCCAGTATAATACAATATCCTAGCAAGCACAGTCATGAAACAAACCATAACAAAAAAAAAAAAAAAAAACCCACAGAAAATCATGGGTATTAAAGACTGCATTTAGTTGCAAATTCAGACGAATTCTCCATACGAGTGACTGCAATTCAAAGTAACTAAAATAGTTCAACTGCTATCAAACAGAAGCAACTAAAAGCTTATTGTATAGATAGATAATAGATAGATAGATAGGTAGGTAGGTAGGCAGGTAGAGAGAGAGAGAGAGATGAAATTCTCACCATTTCTAGTGCCCCCCTGATAACTCCACTAAAGATGTTGCAATAACATAGGCCTTGGCATGTATTAGGAAGCTCAACAAAGTCTACCAGAGGTTTGTCTTCCAAAACAAGACTGCAACTTGTCCCATCAGCATCCCAATTCATTGCAGAAGCAGTGACCCCTAAGAACATTTTGAAACCAACTTGTTCAAAAGCATCAAAAGAGCCATTATCATTGCCTATCCATACTATTAGAACAATCCATAAGCGCACTCCATATATCTTTGATTTTACCCTCCTAAAAGTCTTCAAAGCTGACCACGTAGGTTGGCAGCAATCTGATAAAAGAAAATTCACATGGTTGGTACTCCCTTGCTTTGAATTCAATTTGTTTATTAGAGAAAATTTCAATTGGAAAAAAGAAATTTTCTTTATCACCTTCATGTAGACATCTATGTCGGGATCTGGCTTGATGTTTGCTGCTTTCTCTCTTCTCGACAGCTCCGTCAGCTTTTTTCCTTCTAAGTTAAAAGTGAATAAAGAAAAAAAAAACAAAAAACAAAAACAAAAACAAAACAGCACTGAACAGAATTCATATAAAATCTATATAGTTATCCAAATCTATATAGTCATCCGTAGAAAACAGAATTCATATAAAAAACAAAACAACACTTAACTTTGGCATGCTTTAAGAACTGTTTGGGTATACCCCAAAATCAAAACTGCATCTGCTTTTTGGTGGTCCACCGAGCACTTGAGACTGCACAAACAGGAATTGCATTTCACAGGCTCCCATTATCTGTCCCAAACACAGAGAAGGAACCACATGCTTCAAATTGGTGGGAGGATTATAGCAACAGTCATCTGGTGAGATAAACCTACCTAGATAGAACTTTGATTGTAACGACCTGAGATGGGCAGTGGAGATTAGCAGAGCATTTCCAAAAGAGGAAGCAAATGTCATACGCAAGTGCAAATCCCACCATCATTTGGCAGAGTACTTGCATTATGCTCTTTAGAAAAAAAGTACAAGTACAGAGGCCCAATGCATCATGTCATGTGCATCAAGTGCTGATGCACGTCGTCCTTAAAAGTGGAGCCCATCAGTTGATCTAGGCCATTCATGTGCATAGGGGAACACTTGCAAAGACTTCTACAATGAAGATCCTACCCATCCAACCATATGCCTCTTTGACAAACTATAATTGTATTCATTTTTCTGTAACCATCTAATTTGTGGGCCACTTATCAAAGGATTAGGAGCTTCCACTGTAGGAGATTTGGGGCATAGAGATTTAAAAAGAAAAAAAAAAAAACTTATGTATTACTATGGTGAAGACCATTCGCCCAAACCTATGGTGAAGACCATTCGCCCAAACCTCGTTGGGTCCTTTCTGCGTACTTCGCGCTGCCAAAGAACAAAGAACAAAGAAAAAGATGGCTACTAATGAAAATGGGGAAAATAAAAAACACCCACTTTGGTGACATGTAAGGTTATCCAAACCATCCAAATTGTGGGGGACATCACTGACCATGTAATCCCAATTGTCCAACTAGTGGCTGTCATTTTGATTAGTGAGAAGTAGAAAAGTGAGTGGTCCAAATTCAGTAGGTGAAATCAGATGGTTACCATCATCTGCTCATTATATGTCTGGGTTATGCAGGTTGGCAATTTAGATGGTGGAGAAGTATCAACTGGTGGCTGTCATTTTAAGCTATTTTTCCCACCTAAACGACATAAGAATGTTCTCTAAATTAGGAGATGAAATAGGGACGTGGATAAATAGAGATGCAGCAGCTTACGTGAACTCCATGTCTTCTGCCTGCTGTTCCACTACAATGGTTGCAAGGGCAAGCAGATAGGCGGCAGACCTCAATCAGATTCCTTACCAGTACAAAAATCTCAGACCTCCCCTTTCTTGCATCTCACTCCACTGCTCTCCTCTCAGCTGAGCAAGCAATGCCGCCTCACAAAAGGCTTCCGCCACTGGCTTGGTGCTGCAGCCACATGCAACAAATGTGCATGGCACAATATTAAGATGTTTAAACAAGAATACAAAAATCATTTCCAGTAACTCGAGTTCAGAATAAGGAGTTCGGAAGGAATGGCAGCAGAAGGAAATGCAGACCTTTTTTCAATCACAAAGAAAGGGGAAATGCTCACTCTCCAAAAATTAAATACATAGATAAATATATAAGAAAGTAAATCTTTTAAAAGTAGGCAGCAAACATATTGTGACATCAGCCATGGACCCAAAAGGAAGAAAAAAAAAAGCATCTACTTTTAGACCAGAGAGAGGGTGGATAAATGGTAGGTAGCAGATGCTCTCTAAGACCATCAAAACCATCAAGAGGGGGAAAATGGTAAATCAGTGTTTCGTATTGTTCATATAACTACATAACAATTCCAGCAAAAAACAAAGAAAGAGATACTCATCATGTTAACATTGTATTAATTTCAGCTACTAGAAAAGTTCATAAATGGTACAAGCTTGAATCAAGAACTGCTTACCGAGATCCAAAACTGCAAACCCAATGTATGGAACAATGGGCTTTGGTATGATTATTGTTGTATATCCAGCATATGCCAGCAACAAGGGCAGTGCTGCTAATGAGGGTAAAACCAATTTTCTGTTCCACAGTTAAATAAGAGTAGGAATAGTCCAAAATCATTTAAGGTAAAGTTCCCAGGCAAAGGGAAAAAAGACTAAGTCAAGCTTCTCAAGCACATATGGAAGCCAGTAAGATTGAAACCAAAACTTACATTCTCCACGGGACATCAAGGACATCATCAACAAATCCAAACAGAATCATGAAGCAGATTGATCACTCCCCTATACAGAGTAAAAACGAAAAAAATTCAGATTCTTACCCTGCACAAAAAGAACAGAAAATATCAGATTCTTGCCCTGCACAAAAAGATGAGACCTGGATATGTGGAGCCACATGAATATCAGCAGTGTTCATAGGAAGGGACCATAACAACCAGGTCACTATCTGGCAAATCCCACTTGCTTCCGGTCAAGGCATGAGGACACAACAATAACATGATTACAAGTAACCATGACCTGGATGTATTTATCAGTGGGACTGCATGGGAATAGTAATTCAGTCATAATGGTCTGAATACTTGCATGAGTTTGCAAATCAATCGAGGATGAAGGGAAGGATTTTTTTTTTTTTTCAAAATGGAATCAATTGATGACAGATCTTCTTCATGTCATCCCAATTACAGTCCCATGCTCAATGGGATATTTCAAAGTGAGAATACCTCTCTTGGATTGCGTCTCATCACCAACACAAGCATCTTTCTGTCCCATCCCAACTATAACACCTGTATGACGAGGCCAACCGATGATGCTTGTGAGTTATAGAGCTGATTTAAAGAACACAAAATATTACACTAAAATAAATAAATAAATGCATAGCTACCAATAGGAATAGATAAAGGAAAGCTGTACTCACTGAGAATTTCATGTCAATGAACTATCTCAAAATTCAAGTAACTTCTAATAATTTTCTTACCAGATGTTTGAACTTTAAGGGGCTGTCAGTATGTGTTTTCTTCATGATAAATTATGACATATGCTGCCTTTGAGAATTTTAGAAAATATCATGTGCTGCCTTTAAGAATTATAACATTACATAAAAATAAAAGGATTATCAAACAAACTAATTTTTTTTTTGTCATAACGCAAAGTATAAGTGAAAACTACCAAGAATTTCACATAGTTCTTTTGCAGTACAAGTTTCCTGTACTTGTCCAACCTGAATCACCCTTTGTATGTTTATTAAATCTTCTAGGCTAGAGTATGTGTTTGAGTTTTCATAATTTTCCATTTCTAGCAGTAGCTAATCCTAACAGGTTCTATAAATCTATAATGCTTAAATAAAGGAAGATATATCAAATGGAGTGTGGTTTTCATATGCATCAAGTACGGATAGATTTCTTTAGGCTGTTTGGCTCATGCTGCAGTATAAACAGAAAATAAATAACAAAGGGAAAAATGCACGAGTTGTCCATAAATGCAAACAAAATATAAAACAAAAATAAAATAACATGTGATTTCTTATGTTTGAGTAAAAAATAGAAGCTTTCAAACATTTCCACTGAAAAAATTATCATGGATTTTACAAACCAATTCAGCGCTCACAGCCTCACACAGATTTCGAATGACTGGTAAATGAATTTATATCAGTTCCTGAACATGTGATTGTGAGAGAAATTCAAAGGTGGAGAAAGCAAAAAAGGAAACCCATCTCCCGCAAATATGTACCAGAAACAAGTTCCTTCATTTCCACACAATTTTCCATAAGGTTCTCCCATGTCTTGCTTATTGTTTCTCCTCCCACCAAACCAGATGTCTCAGTTTCTACTGCACACATTCGTCTCTCACCACAACAAACAACACCGGTGAATCATATCTTAGCAAAGCCTCATAAAAAAATAATAAATAAATAAATAAAAACTCAATGTCAGAAGCATGCAAGCAAAGAAATCGTTTTTGCAACAAACAACAACATACCTCCTTAAGTTGTAAGAGCAGGTCTCATGTGTGACGAATGCGCACACAACCCTCAAACGACAAATCTCCAGCCTATTAAAATCAAAACAATTAAAATTAGAGCCAAACACATCCAACGTTTGTGTACTTAGACCAAAGAAAAGAGAAACTACAACTACAGATCAGCCCAATTTACAGCAAACTAATCTGCACCAATTGCCTTAGATTCGATTGCCACCACATTCTACCAACATACATCTATATTTAATCTTTAAAGAACATCAGAGAATCCAAACCACCCATTTGCAGAGATCTTCAAAACTGCTAGAACAAGACAAACCCCACAAAGGATCAAGAACATCCAATGGCCCAATATATCCCTTTAAAAAATTTCTAATTAAGAGTTTTGAATTTCGAATCCCTAATTAGGGATTTTCAGTTTTTTAATCTATAATCCACAATTAGGGAATCAACACTACAAATCCCTAATTAGGGATTCGAAACTCAAAATTTTCCAATACACAAATCATTGCACAATGCTACTTTAAGTATTAAAAATGCTATAAAAAAATGCCCAAATTGATATGAATAGATAAGGAGAGAGAGAGAGAGAGAGACCTGATGTTGCAGCAGAATGCTCCTTGATGTGCGGTAGATCGAGGAGAGAGAGAGAGAGAGAGAGAGAGAGAGAGAGAGAGACAGAGAGATACGTGATGTTGCAGCAGAGAGCCGAGGAGATAGAGAGAGAGGACTAGGGTTTAGAGAGAGAGAGAGAGGGATAGGGAGAGTGAGAGGGAGAGGGAGAGGGAGAGTGAGAGGGAGAGCGAGCGGAGAGGGAAAGGGAGAGGGAGAGGGAGAGGCAGAGGGAGGGAGAGGGCCGGAGACGGAGAAGGAGAAGCAGAGAGAGGGAGCGCGCGCGAGAGGGAGAGAGCGGCAGAGAGAGGGAAAGAGTCGCGTGAGAGTGCGAGTTAGGTTTTTTTTTTTTTTTTTCTTTTATACACGGGGCCCTGCCGGCAGCCGGCAAAGGGTCGGCCCATCGGTCGGCTAAGGCCATCTTTCTTGTTTTGTAACGGCCCCAATATTGAAAACAGGTGGATGAGTTAGGAAACTACGACAAGTCTTTTGAAGCCCTATATCTATTTTGCAAACTTCGATCCATATAATCAGTGGATCAACCTCAACCTCATGTTATGTATATATAGCATATCAATGAAGTAGTGCTGTTCTGATGAATGGATTGGATCTTGAACCTATCATGTCATGCAAGCACATGTGCATATACTTGCACACGTGTGTGGGCTTAACAGAGCTCTCGTGTTTTACGAGCTTGGGTGTTACCACTTTCATACAGATGAGTTATTTATAACATCACTTACCCCTAATGTAAGTATTTTAACCAAACAAATAGATGGTTCAGATTGGTGACCGAACCTTTTTTTTTTAGCTGGTTAGTACACCCCACTGTCAGTTCACACTCAGTGTTAGCCACCCCACTAGGGATCATGTATATGATATATCCATGAATTATTTATTCGTTTACTTTTGAGAAAGGTGGGAACACACCAGCCACTCTCTTCATAAAGTAGGTTCGATCGTACCATTGGTTCTCATCCTTACCCCCGGCGGTAGACTCCCGGGAGTTATAACAAGAAGTCCGGCGTTTGTGTCGAATACCCAGGGGTGGTGAAATTTCGTGGTCGGTGCTATGTGGACCCCACCATGATATATGTGTTTAATCCACGCCATCAATTCATTTTTGAAAGATAATTTTATTTCTAGATCTCAAAAATGAGGTGGATCTAAGGTGCAGGTGGACCACACCATGGGAAAACAGTAGTGATTGAATGTCCACCATTAAAAACCTCCTAGGGCTCACTGTAATGGTTATTTGACATCTAACCTGATGATTAGGTTATACAGAATTGGATGAAGGGAAAACATATATATCAGCTTGATCCAAAACTTTTGTAGCCCTCAAGAAGTTTTTAATGGTGGGCGTTCAATCAACACTGCAGTCGACTTTGAGATTTGGATCAACATCATTTTTAGGTTAATACCATAAAATGATCCGTAAGAATGGTTGAACAGCATGGATGAAACACGTACATCATGGTGGGGCCACGATCACCCGCCATTAGCTAGTGTCAGCGGGAGTAGCCAACCCCTTTCCCTTCAATCAGGCCATCGCCAATCTCCAGTAGTAACTTTTAGAGGTTTTCTGGGTAAGAGAAGCAAAACCACCTAAAGGTAGATGTTGGGATAGTTGACAGCCCTGCCCAAACCCTCCGAAAAGTCAGACTGATTTGCTGGATGGTTAAAAATGGAAAATGTCCAATAGTCTTCTTTACACAAACAAGTTTCTTTAGATCATAAGTTGGAATTATTCAACCAATCTGATTTTGGGATTGTGACTAGGAGACTTGGATTGCCTGCTACGCTGCCTGTAGCAAGGTGGCTACTAGTTTGATGCTCCATGGGCCCCACTATGATGAATGTGTTTTATCCTCGCTATCCATCTATTTTCCAGGTTATTTTAGGCCATTAGCCCAACATGTGGATAAATCCAATCGTTTGGTGAACCACACCACAGGAAAAATAACAGTAACTTAACTCCCACTATTAAAAACTTTCTGGGGCCACTGTAATGTTTATTTTCTATTCAACCTGTTAATTAGCTCCTGTAGATCTGGATGAGGGGAAACAAATATTCGCTAATCTGAAACTTTTAAGGCCCCTAAGAAGTTTTTAATGGTAGGAGTTCAATCAGCACTATTTGTGTGCCACCTAAGATTTGGTTGTCTTCTTTTTGGGCCATGCCATCACCTGATCTAGAAAAATAAATAGACTCTTGTGGATAAAACACATACATCATGGTGAAGTACATAAAGCACCCACGAATAGCCACTCAGCAGCATCATAGGCTATCTACATTTATCTGGATTCAGTAATGCCTATGTACCAAACACAGAAAAAGGCATAATGGTATTTGATTAGATAGCAAGCTACCGTAGAGATGGGAAAGGTTGAGTAGGGAAGTAGACTCCGTCTAGCCTTGCGGTGATGTATGGTTTTATCCATGACTTTCATCTATTTATGATGTAGAGCCGGTAGCTGATAATTTCATGGCCAAGATAGACCAGAAAAGGCCTGATTGGAGACAGAGGTGATTCGGACCATCAGAACTTAAAACAGATGTATCTCGCAAATCGGAATGAGTTATCCGGCGTGCCATATTTGATTTTGGTGTAGGACAAGCTACTTTAGCCACCCAACCCTGCTATGTTGAGTTGCGCATGCTGAATTTGTGAGATTCCATTATATCGTCGGTTGAATTTCTGTTTTATTTTCGTTTGTGCTATTTATAGTAAGTTTTAGTTTGACTATAACTCTTCATCCGTTGGGCTCTAGGAGTTGCGTCAAACATGAAAAGTGCTTAGAATTTCGAGGAGAATCATACATTTGAGCCAAATAGGACACTTACTATATTTTATATCTTTCCTCATGGATTAGAGGCATCTCTGTGAGGAGTCTAGAGAAGTTCCGTGGATTCAGAATAGTTATCCCCCTTGAGGAAGACGGTGCTCGACCTCAACACATCCTTCCCTCAAAATGACCTAAATATGCGGCAGAGGAGATTGATGAAATTCTTGATGGATTATCATTTCAACATCTGCTATCATCTAGGTAAGGCAAATGTCGTAGCCGACCCGTTAAACAGGAAGACGCGCAAGCTGGTGGCGAGCTTAATGATTAAAGAATGGGAGATGCTGGATATAGTTAAAGATTTTGAAGTTAGACTTCGTATTGATGAACTTCGGGTTTATATCGGTAATTTAGTGGTGCAGCCCACTCTAGTAAGTAATTTCTTAATTATCTATTTAGATTAACTCTTTAATTCTTAAATTAGGATATAGTTATTTAGGATTTTCTTTTCTAGATACGACGAATAATAGAAGCGTAGAAGAATGATGCATGGCTACAAGAGAAAAAAACAGAAGAAGCGGGAAAGGACAACTCAGAGTGGCGAGTAGGTTCTGATGGTCGGGTCAGATTTCAAGGGAGGTTATGTGTTCCAGACATATCTGTATTAAAGCAAGAAGTCTTAGATGATGCACACCACACAAAATTCACCATCCACCCAGGAGGAAGCAAGATGTACCGTGATGTACGACGTCAATATTAGTGGAGTAATATGAAGAGTGAGATAGCCAACTACGTTGCAAGGTGTCTTACTTGTCAACAGGTTAAAGCAGAACATTAGAAGTTGTCGGGACTTTTGCAACCGTTACAGGTCACAGAGTAGAAGTTGGAGCACATATCGATGGACTTTATTGTCGGACTACCGAAAATAAGCCGTCATCATGATGCGATATGGGTGATTGTGGATAGGATAACAAAGTCAGCACATTCCTTCCTATACGTATTTCTTCATCCCTAGACAAGTTAAGCAAACAGTATATCGAGGAGATCGTTAGACTTTATGGTATTCCTGTGTCCATAGTATCCGATCGAGACCCCAGGTTTATATCACGCTTTTGGATGAGTCTTCAGAAGGCATTGGGAATGACGCTAAACTACAGCATGACTTTTCATCCACAGACTGACGGGCAAACAGAGCGGGTACATCAAATCCTCAAAGACATGCTTCGCAGCTGCATTCTTGACTTCAAGGGAAATTGGGACGACCACCTTTATTTAGTAGAATTCGCCTACAACAATAGTTTCCAGTCCAATATTGGTATGGCGCCATTCGAAGCTTTATACGGAAAACCCTGCAGATTACCAAGTTGTTGGACTGAAGTGGGTGAAAGAACTTTGTTAAGACTGGAACTAGTGCAAGAGACATCCGAGAAGATTGTCGTCATTAAAGAACATCTACATACCGCTCAGAGTTGGTAGAAGAGCTACGTCGACAATCGCCGAAAGAACTTGGAGTACGCCATAGGAGACCATGTGTTTCTAAAGGTATCCCCATGAAAGGAGTTATGCGATTTGAGAAGAAAGGAAAATTGACACCACGCTACATTGGACCATTCGAGATCTTGCAGAGAGTAGGCCTCGTAGCCTACAGAATAGCCTTACCTCCTCAACTTTTTGGCGTCCACGACGTATTTCATGTATCTATGCTTCAGAAGTACGAGAGAGATACATCGCATATCATTGACCAGGAGCCGCTGAAAATCTTGGGGGACTTTTCATACATAGAGCAACCGATCCACATCCTCGACAGGAAGGAGCAAGTACTTCGAACAAAATCAATACCACTCATGAAAGTTCAGTGGGGGCATCATGGCAAGGACGAAGCTTCGTGGGAGCGAGAGGATGAAATCCGAAAGAAGTACCCTCATCTCTTCATATAATAGGTATGTGAAATTTTGGGGACAAAATTTTTGTTATGGGGGGTAGAATGTAACAACCCATTTTTTTTGTGAGAACTAACCCTACCGTCCGCTTGCGTGTGGCCCACCTAAGTTTTGGATCAGACTCATTTTTGGCCTTATATCTTCTCTTGGCCTGGCTAAGAAGATGGATGAAGTAGATTTAAATTATCGTTAGTGGGACCCACTATATCTTATAATAATAATAATAATAATAATAATAATAATAAATATATATATATATATAATCTTCAGCACGACTAAATTACTTTCTCCACTTTCCTTCCTTTTTGTAGGGTAATAACCGCCGAACCCTCCCACGAAATGAAACTGTTCATGTCCCCCACTCTTCCACCGCATTTCTCACATCCATTAAAAAGGAAGGAAAGATATAAACAAAGTTTTAATCATATCATAAAGGGAGAGAGAACCGGGTAGATCAAGAGAGAGGGAAAGAGAGAGCTCTGTAGACCAAGAGAGAGAGAGAGAGAGAGAGAGAGAGAGAGAGAGAGAGAGAGAGATTAGAGTGGAGGCGGATCATCAGACTTTCAAGGTAGGTGATCTTATCTTAAAGTTATCATTTTCAGATATTTATTATGAAATTTATTCCCAAATTTTTAATAGGAATATTATTGCAGTTAATTATTATGTGGGTGATTCTCCTCCACTTATGAACTTTTTGATTTTATATATTATTTGAAATTTATTTATAATGACTTTAATAAATATTTCCAAATTCATTTATACATGATATTTGCTTTTCTGAATTTTAGTAATTACTGAATCTAGTTAACTTGTAGATTAAATCATAATGTCTTTTATTTTTGGAACAAGTGTTAAGATTTATACCATAAATCTGAGTTAGAGTAATTAATCTAAATTAGTTGGTTTAGAATAAATACTAACTAAATTTATTTCTAAATTTAAGATATATATATATATAATAATAAATAGATAAAAATAATTTTACTAAGTTTGTATTATAATTTAGAAGTTTTAGAATCCCTCTCATCAGATTAAATCGTTATAGGTCTAAATTTTAAGCATTTAGGAATTTATACGATTTAATTTAGATGATTATTTAAATTATTTAAATCAAAATCTTAACCTGACGTTAAGTTAAACTTTCAATTCATACTAATTTAAAGTCTGATTTTAAAAAAAAAAATCTAAATATAAGGTCCATATTATTATTTTGTAAATTATGAAAATTTGAATTCAGAATGAAATAATTAGCTTTATCCGTACATAATTAGATAAATAAATAAATTATGATTTTAGGATATACATGGTATTCCAACATTCGTCAGCGGTATCTACAAAAATAAAATAATAATAATAATAAATAAATAATAAAATCCCCAATTTATATTTAAAATAATTAGATAAATTTTTAGATTAACTTAAATTATTAAATAATAATTTAATTACATTATTAATGTTATATTATAGAAATCAGTGTAATATTTTTGTTTCTGTAAATATTAAAATCCAAATTTTAATTCTAAAATTTTAAAGAATTAATTAAATTAAATTTAAATGAACTTAAGCTTAAGAAAATTTTCAAAATTTTAGAATTCAAACTAAAATTTATTGAACATTATTTCACAGAAATTCCTAAATTAAATAATAGGAAAATAATATTTTATTTAAGTATTTGAATTATTAAAGTTTCAACAAATTTTAAATATAGAATTATTAATTAGAATTATATTGTTGAAATATTATTCATCTTACATGTATGTCTACAATTCATTGAGCATCAATTTTAATATGTTGGATGTAACGTAAGCAAGTAGGGCAATCGTGTCCCTTGGGTGAAAGATCCTGAATTAGCAAGGCAATTGTGTCCCTTGGGTGAGAGACCCTAAAGCCAGCAAGTAGGGCAATTGTGTCCCTTGGGTGAAAGACCCTAGAACCCACTGGATCTTTTAGAATCTCCTTTATGTACGGTGTATGAGTACAATTGTGTGCGTGGACATACGTCAAAGGTACAACTAGAGCAGTAGTCTGACCAGCTAATGTATAAATGGGTCCATCACCATGAGGTATAAGTGCGTGGGCGTTAATGCAACGTGACCATTCGCTTGGGTACAGTGTTGTAAGAAATATTATAAATGTTAGGAGTATGCATGAAAATATCACATGTATTGCATTTTCATAATTTGTTGTTAAATTATATTATCTGTATTCTATTTCATTCATTGTTATAAAATTGATATTACCTGGACATGTTAAATTTTGGATAAGAAATTACCCTACTTGGTTGTTATGCTCTTCCTACTAAAACAAATGCACAGGCGCAGAGCTGGAATATTATGAGTAGGCGGGCCTCTACTATTAGCTTTATTTTTTTTAGAAAATTAGGTTTAGTTTTAATTCAATTTAGTTTTTTTTTTTTTTTGTTATTTAGGTTTAGTTTATGTTCAAATTTCGATGTAAAAATGACAAACTATAAAAAAAGTTGAATTTAATAAACATTTCAGGTGTATTTTTTCTTTTAGATAACATTGAGTATCGATTGAATTTAATTGAATCAATTGGATTATAATAAATGTCATTATATTATAACTCACACCTTGAAATTCGGGTCCCGAAGACCTTATTAGGGTACTCGAATTTCGGAGCGTGACATTTCTAGACAAGAATATGTTGTGCACAACTGCCACACATTAGGTGTGGAAGTAACCTTAGAACGAATTAATTAACCACGCAACAACAAATAAATAAATTTTTTTATCAATCATAGAGAAAACATAGATTTTATATGGAAAAAACCCTTTAGGAACAAAACCACAGTACCAAGTAATAACGAATCCACTATCAACAAAAAGTTAAAAGAGATGGACAACTTGCATATTTGAAACCCTCTCTTTTACGAGTTAATTCCCCCTTCAAAACCCTAGCTCTCTATACCTCTCACATATTGCACTCTCAAAGATAACCCTAATCTCGCATAAACACAGTTTATATAACCCACATAGAGAATTAGAAAGAAACCATGTGCTTACACAAAACCGATGTGGATCGTCGATTAAACCATTGATCAATTGACACTTCATTTTCAATTGAATCAAACATGTTGAATAGTGTCCAAAGAGTAAACTGATTTTTTTTTCGAATTATCCCGATTGATCGAGTCGTGATGTTCAATCAATCAAATACGTTCAAAACTATCCAGAGTCTGAACTGGAAAATTCAGGATTTTCTTGATTTGATTGAAGTTATTGTCGATTAATTGAAATCTCGATATTTGCATCAGATTGAAGACACCCTAATCAATAATCACCACCATGGCTTCAATCTTGCGTATTTGCTATTTCAAGCTATTATCATCATCTCTAAATTTCTTTATACCTTCATCATCACTTCATGTGTATACTCCGTCTTCATTCCATCTTTGTCAGTCTTAGAGAAGTCGAGGAAAACCTAAACTTCTCTGCAGGAACTGCCTTAATAAGCATATTTATCAAAATTTTATTGTTGTGAATCTTTTCAAGAGTAAGATTGCCTTATTTTAGTATCTGTCAAATAAAGTGATGACACACATTAATGTATTTAGTCTGGGAATAGCATACTAAGTTTTTTGCCAAATTAATCACGTGTTTGTTGTCACAATGCATAGGCACAATTTCCCGTTGAAGCCCCAACTCATTCATCATACCTCTTAACCAAACTACTTACTTGAATGCTTTTGTCATTATCATATACTCAGCTTTGGTTGTGAAAAGAGCAACCACAGACTGAAGTCTAACTGATTGTCTCACCCGCTAACACGAACGACTAACCGGAATTTGAACTTTTGTTGTCCACGTTACCAACATAATCGGCGTCCACATAACCTGCTAGTTTATCTTCGGATTTACCAAATGTCAAATTGTAGTCCGTTATACCTCAAATGTAACGAAGTAGCTATTTCACTGCCTCCTAGTATTCCTGATGGGGGTTTGACATGTATCTTTACTTATAACACCCAATGCATATGAAATATCAGGTCTGGTAGAGACCATGGTATACATAAGACTACCAACCGCATTCGAGTAGGGCACACGAGACATATACTGTTTTTTTCATTTAACGTGGGACATTACTCCGAATAAAGTCGAAAGTGAGTAACATGGAGTGTGTTAACTGATTTAGCCTTATCAATTTCAAACTTGACTAAAACCTTCTCAAGATATTTTTCTTGAGACAACTATAGCCTGGTCCTTTAACTGTCTCTGTGTAAGTCGATATTAAGAGTTATTTTTACATCACATAAATCTTTCATCTTGAATATCTTGGATAACTGAGACTTCAATATGGTGATTCCATATATCTTATAGCTGACAATAAGTATATCATCAACATACAATACCAGAATAATGAATTTTTCATCATTTAGTGATCTGAAGTATACACAATGATTGACTCACTTCTGATAAATCGTTGGCTCAATATGAAAAAATTAAAAATTTTATACCACTGCCTAGGTGACTATTTCAAGTCGTACAACGACCTTTTTAACCTATAAATCTTACTCTATACTTTATGTACGTAGAACCCTTTAGGTTGTTTCATATAAATCCGCTCTTTTATTTTTCCATGTAGAAAGGCAGTCTTCACATCTAACTGTTCTAATTCCATATTATATTAGACAACTAACACCAATACGAATTTCATAGATACTTTCTTCACAACTAGTGCAAATATCTTAACAAAGTCTATGGTTACTTTCTGAGTATAGCCTTTCACAACCAATCCTACCTTGTTCCTATCCAATTTCTTATGGAAGATACACTTGCCCAATCGCTTTTTACCCAACGAGTAGGTCCACCAGTTCCCACATTTAGTTCTTGTACAGAGAATTAATGTCATCATGCATTCGTCATATACTTCTCAGCATCTGAGTCATCTAATTAATGCTTCCTGTAAATTAGACGAATCTCCCTCATCCATAATGAGAGCGAACACAACATTTGAGTCATCCATATTTCTCAATGGTAACCTACAATTTCTTAGTAGATTGCTCCTATCAGGTGATGGCACCACCTCTTCCTTTGGCTTAGCTATTTCAAGTGTTTCAACTTTATCTGTTTTAATGTCAATCATTAATTTTTTCATTTTCTTATACTTATCCTTCTAAAATAAGGAACCTTTATCGAACTTGACGTCCTGGCTAAATATGATCTTATGTAAAAATCGATCATACAGTCTATATCCTTTCATACAATCATCATAGTTGACAAAAGTACACGTTTTCACTATTTGGTTTAGTTTATCTCTCTCAACTAATGGTACATAAGAGTAAGTATCACAACTAAATATGCATAGCCCCAATTACTTAACTTCATGACTACTCTATACTTCCTTTGGAATTTTATAATTAATCAAGTAAACGGATATCGATTCACTAGATAACAAGCCATGTTAACGACCTAAGCCCATAGCTCCTTACCTAACCAAACATTACTTAGCATACTTCGGACCAACTCTTTTCAAAAGAGTCTGATTCATACACTCCATCGCACCATTCTGCTCAAGTGTATATCTTAATATATTATGCTTCACAATCCTCTCATTATTACAAAAGTAAACTCTCCGCCATTATTGGTCCTTACAATTTTTAGTTTCTATTCCAACTTTTTTTTTTACCATTACCTTTTATGCTTTAAAAGTGGTGAAAACATCGAATTTATTTTTCACGAAATAAACCTGCATCTTTCTATAAAAGTCATTAATGAATATGATAAAGAATGATGACCCTCCTTTAGAAATAACGGGTGACAACCCTCACAAATTAGAGTGCACATAGTTAAGTTGTCATTTACTAATATGTTTTTCAATTTAAAATGACAATCTTGATTGTTAACCGTATATGTAATGCTCGCATACATTTAAATTAAAAAATTTTAAAAGTAAAAATTAAACCACAATCTAGTAGTACCTTCATACTACACTCGCTCATGTAGCCTAGGCGCCCATGCCACACACATGTAAACGTGATTTCCACTATAGACGCTTGATACAATTCTCTGAAAAACCTGTAAAGGTTTCGACTCTTCTGTGCCTTCATAACAATAAATGCCCATTTTAAAACTTTCAGGACATCTTTATACTCAATGAATTTACATCCAAGTGCCTTAAGAGCTTTCAAAAATATTAGATTTTTCTTCAGGTCCTGAACATGACTCACATCGGTCAAAGTACGATCCACCCCATCGAACATTTTTATATAAACCGATCCAATTCCAATCATCGTACAAGCATATTCATTGCCCATAAGAAGCAGGACACCCTCGTACTTGTTGTACATGGTGAACCAACTCCGGTGAGGACACATGTAGTATGATGCCCTCTTTTTCAATATCCACTAGTTATACAAGTGTTCGACCTTAGGCACATATAATATGTCAAGCCACTTGTGTCTTCTCTGGATTCTACTAAAATTTCCTCTTTTAGTGTAGTATCTGAATTCTCATCTTTCTAGGTTTTGGTATTTGTATAATATTTTTTCATATGTCATGTTCTGCTATAATTATAGCACTCAACTTCCTTTTGTCCTTCGACTTGAACCTCGATTATGACTTCCCCTTCTCTCGCTCAGACGGTCTCCCCCTAACAACCACTGCACCCGTAGAAGTACCTTCCCCATCATTATTCATTATCTACTGATTTAACTGAAGCACCGAGATAACAATATTAAGGTCCAAGGTATTCCTACGATGGCACAAAGTATCCACTAGATTCTTGTAGGAATCTGAAATGAACATCAACAATATTAGATATTTGTCTTCTTCTTCGATCTTCACCTCCACGTTTGTCAATTTGCAAATTAATTTGTTGAAAACGCTGATGTGTTCAAAGAAATCTGACCATTCCACCATCTTCAGAGTGTACAACTATATCTTCAGATATAGATGATTGGAGAGCGACTTCGTCATGTAAATGCTCTCTAACTTTGCCCACAATCTTGCGATGGTCGTCTCATTAATGGCATTATAGAGGACTTTGTCGGTTTAGCACAATTGAATCACATTAATCGCCTTCTAATCAAGTTCACTCCAATAATCTTCTTTCATCGATTGAGAACGTTTCGCTTTGCTAAGGAGAGCATGCAACACCTCTTACTGAACAAGGAGGACTTTCATTTTCAACCTCCATAATTCGAAGTTATTTTTATATGTAAACTTCTTTGTCTCAAACTTCACATTTGATCCGGGTGGCTAATGGTAAAGTGTGAACTGACAGTAGGGTGTACTAAGAAGCTAACAGAAAAAAAAAAAAAAAACTTCACATTTGATCCATTGATCTCATGTCTCATATTTAATCTAATAGTCCCAACGTAATGCCTACTTTCTGATACCACTTATTGTGTGTAGTCACCACACGTTAAGTGAGGAAGCAACCCTAGAATAAATCAAACACATAATAGAGAAATGAAAATTTCAAGCAATCGCATAAAACACAGATTTTACGTGGAAAAATCTTTGTAGGAAAAAAACTACAACACTAAGCGACAACGAATCCACTATGAACAGAAAGTTACAAGAGATTGACAATTTACATATTCAAAACCCTTGCATTCGTGAGTAAATTCCCCCTTCAATACCCTAGCTCTCTCCACGTCTCACTTATTGGACTCTCAAAGATAACATTAACCCCACAAAAACACGGTTTATATAACCCGCATACAAAATTAAAAAACAAAATGGCGTACTTACGCAAAATCAACGGGGATCGTCGATTGAACCATCAATCGATCGAATCTGATTGATAACCTTTGATTGATCGACGGTCCATGTTCAGTGGAATCAAACATGTTGATAAGTGTTCAGAGAGCAAACTGATTTTTTTTTTTTTTTTAATTATCATGATTGACCAAGCCCTAATGTTCGATCAATTGAACATGTCCAAAACTGTCCAAAGTTTAGACTGAAAATTTTAAGATTTTTTCAATTCAATCGAAGCTACTATTGATCGATCGAAATCCCTATTTTGCATCAGATTGAAGGCACCCTGATAAACAAAATATCCTTTTACCCTCCACAAGTTCCCTCCAGCTATCAACTTATTATGGTTATGATTATATCAGTTGTCTCAAGACACATTGATCTACAGTAGGTTACTTTATTGTTTAGGAGAAATTTTACATATTGAAAAACTATAAAACATATCACCATCTCTAGGTCATCTACTGAAGTCGAGTATCGCACCATTAGAGCTGGACACGAACCGAGCATCATCCTAAACGGTTAGGATCGGTGAAGATATTCAAATGGCTACAATCTCGATGTATCATATTGCAATTAGTGGGGATGTATTCTAGCAGAACGTACCTATGTGGTAGGTAATTCAATCCCGACTCTGTGGTCCACTGCAATAATTGGAGATGTATTCAAGCAAACTGTAATTGTGTGGATCCACTAAGTATGTGTTTTATCCATGTTGTCTATCCATTTTCCAGGTCATTTTAAGGCATGACCTAAAAATAAGTCAGATCTAAATCTCAGGTAAACCACACCACAGAAAATAGTTAGTGATTGAGCTCTCTCCATTAAAAACTTCCTAGGGCTGAATGTAATGTTTATTTACCATCTAATGTTTTGATTAGGTCGTCTAATCCTAGATGAAGGAAAATATCAGCTTCATTCAAAACTTGAGTGGCCCCAAGAAGTTTTCAATGGTAAGCATTCAATCCCCACTGTTTCTTATAGTGTGGTTCACTTGAGATTTAGATCCGCCTCATCCTTTGTCTCGTGCAGTAAAATGAGGTGTTAAAATGGATGGACGGAAAACGCATCGTAGTAAGTCCCACAGGGCTTTGACAACCGGCTGGTGTTGGGTCACGTCCGCCTGGACCGATTTCCGTCCGCGTTCGCAGGACACAATCCGCTTCATGCCTCCTTGTCCGCCTCAGGTAGGGACTCTGTGGGCCTCACCCTTGACGTATGGGTTTTATCAACATCATTCATCCTTTTTTACATATCATTTTATAGGCATTAACCTAAGAATGAGGTAGATTTAAAGTTCAAATGGACCACACAACAGGAAGTAGCAGTGATAATGATATCCACCGTTGAAATCTTCCTAGGGCTCACGTGGTGTTTATTTTCGGCCATCCAACCTGTTCGTAAGGTCGCATAAGCCCCTATAAAGAGAAAACATAAATTTCAGCTTGATCCAAAACTTACGTAGCCCTAAGAATTTTTTAATAATGGACAATTAATCACCACTTTGTGGTCCAGTTGAGCCTTGGGTATATTTAATTTTTCGTCTCATACACTGAAATGATCAGGAAAAATGGATCAACAGCATGCATAAATCCCATATATCATGTTGGCCCCACAGAGCCTTTGCCTGCACCGATTCTGTGCATGCGGGGGCAGGACAGAATCTGCTACCAGCCGAGGACATTGCAGTATTACAAAGTAAAGCCGCTGGCTGAAATATTAGCCATGAAAAAGCATGCCTGTGTTGTTAATTAGCTCCTAAATTTCGCGACCTAGATATCCTGTTCCCGGGCATGGGACTGGGATTCAGCACTGGAAAAGATTTGTGGGACCCACCATGATGCGTGTTCTTTATCCACTCCATCCATTCATGTTACCATCTCATTTTAGCATATAAGCCCCAAAATAAAGCAGATCCAAAACTCAAATGGACCACACTGTAGGAAGCAGTGGGGATAATGACACTCACGGTTGAAACCTTTTGAGGGCCCACTAATATGTTTATTTTCCATCCAACCTGTTCATAAAGTCACATAAACCTCGATGAAGGGAAAAGACAATAATCTGCTTAATCTGAAACTCCTACGTCCCACAGGAAATTTCCAAAGTAGGTATTCAATCATCCTTGTTTCCTTTAGTGTGGTCCACTTGATTCTTAGATCTACCTTATATTTTTGGCAATGCACTAAAATAAAATTCGAAAATGAGTAGACCGCGTGGATAAAACACATAAATCATAGTGGCAAACATGACTTGGACCTGTACCGGCGGTACTGAGGTTAGGAGGGGTGACTACGGAATCCCAGTCTGGTCAGAGGCGAGACGATTGCCTGTTACTTC
Source organism: Magnolia changhungtana (assembly GCA_030180095.1). Taxonomy (NCBI): domain Eukaryota; kingdom Viridiplantae; phylum Streptophyta; class Magnoliopsida; order Magnoliales; family Magnoliaceae; genus Magnolia; species Magnolia changhungtana. The sequence continues at coordinate 5,007,365 of JASAUF010000511.1, forward strand.
GGAAACGGATTGGCTACTCCCCTTGTCACCAGCCCGGTGGCTGGTGGTCGGTGCTCTGTGGGCCCCACCATGATGTATGTGTCTCATCCATTCTGTTCATCCATTTTTAAAGATCATTTTAGAGCTCCAAAACAAAAATGAGAGGAATATAAATCTCAATGGACCACACCATAGGAAAACAATAGTGATTGGATATCCACCATTACAATCCTCCTAAAAGCCACTGTGCTTTTTATTTGACATCGAATCTGTTGATTAGGTAATACAGGCCCAGATGAAAGGAAAAAACAAAAATCAGCTTGATCCAAAACTTTTATAGCCCCTGAAAGGTTTTTAATGGTCGATACTCATTCAACACTGTTTCCTGTAACGTGGTCCATTTGAGATCGGGATATACCTAGTTTTTGATCTTATATGATAAAATGATATGGAAAAATAGATAGACGTCATGGATGAAACACATACATCATGGTGTGCCCACAGAGCACCGACCACCAGCCATTTGCTGGTGGCAGGGGGAGTAGCCAATCCGTTCCCTGTTACCCCGGGCAAAGTTATACATGTATCGGGCCCGGGTGCGCGTGGGGCCACAGAGATGTAAGTAAAAAATCCACACTCTCGTATGTTTTTAAAGACCACAGCAGGAAATCATTTAAATCCAATACTCAGGTAAACCACCCCCAAACGTAACTGTGGGAACCAAAACATTCCCCTTTAAAATCTTACTGAAGATGATAGTGATGTTTATATTGTTATACCTGTATTGCAGAATTGATAGATCATTTATGCATCAACATTGAAGATATAAAACCATAACTTAAAAGGCTTATTTGATTGGGAAGACATTTCCAATAACAAGAATTTTAATCTTCCACACCTCACATATTTAGGAGAACCTTCAATGAAACCAGGATTTTCTCACTTATGTTGGTGAGGAAACTAAAACATATATTTATAGGAAAGAGGGACGCGGATTGTGTCCTACCCCCACCCGGACGGTAATCCGTCCGGGCACGGATCTGTGGGCCCCACCGTGATCTAAGTGTTTTATCCACGCCGTTAAACGCTTTTTTCAGATAATTTTATTATGTGAACCAAAAAATTGAGGCAGGTCCAAGGCTTAAGTGGACCACACCAATGGAACCTTTAAAGATAATGACACCCACCGTTGAAACCTTTCTAAGGGCCAACGTGATGTTTTTTTTACCAAACAACCTATTCATAATGTCATGTAGACGTGGGTGAAGTGAAAACACAAATATCAACTTGATCCGAAACTTCTCCGGCTCCCAAGAAGTTTTTAATGGTGAAAGTTCAATCCCCACTTTGTGGTCCACTTGAGCCTTGGACATGCCTCATTTTTTGGTGCACACAATAAAAATATCTGAAAAAAGAATTTAACGGTGTGGATAAAACACTTAGATCACGGTGAGGCCCACAGAGCCCTGCCCGAACGAATTATCGTCCCAGCAAGGGTAGGATGCAATCCGCATCCAGGAAAGAGGACTAAAAGCTTACCCATCACACTTGTCCCCTTTAGGGCCTGTTTGGCCGGCCGGATTGAACGGGATTAGGAGGGATGAGATCAATTTTAAGGTAATGATGGTGATGTCAGTGGATTGGTTTAAGATCCATGGGTTTGCTATATCCCAGGACAAGTTCACCGGGTCTGTTTGGCACGTTTGGTATATTTCAGAATTTTACTATTCAATTCCTTCTAATATGTCCGTCCAAACACCCTCTTACCACACCATTGGTTTCTATATCCGGCTTAATTACCGTGTATAAAGACTACAATTCAAATGTCCCACTCCAAACTTATTTACAATTATCACAATTGTAGTCGGGCCCACTGAATTGTTCAATATGAATAATCCAACGGTTAGATCTAAACCAATGATTATGTGTGACCCACCTAATAGGAGTCTTACATATATGCCATCCAAACCGGTCGTACGTAAGGTCATTACCGCTAAGATCAACTGTAGGCATAAACACCCCCAGCCATTCAATCCACACTGTTTCGTGTGGAATGGCCTACATTATTTTTGAATGTTCCAGATTTTTATAATCCCGTCCTATTATTGTCTTCCAAAACAGATGAATCGACTGAATTTATCACAGAAATATCTATGGACCTCACGCAACCAGGGCAAAGAGATAGCATTTTGCCCGGGGTCACACGCATTCCGCTCCCGGATATTACTTCATGCACATGCATGTATTAAAATCCAATACAATCAATGAGTACGGATTGAATTCGCTATCATGAGTATTTAAGGCAATATAAAATGATAAGATTTCAGGATAAGGAAGTTATATGCCTGTAGCGCCTCGAGATCTCACGCAAAACATGTGCAAGAAGAAAAGGTAATGTGAACCTACTGGACTACGCTTTGTATGTGTACTCACATCCACACTCTTTTAGAAACGAAGAAAGTCCGAGAGATGGGAGACTTCACCTGGAGATCCCAACCGTATATACTCTTTTTTCTCGAAAATCGGGGGATCTGATTATAAGTGGACTGGATTTTTCACGGATATCTCTGTGGACCGAGGCAGACCCGGCACAGGTCCAATTTATGTGGGCTACTATGATTTATGTGTTTTATCCACGCTGTCTACTCAATTTGGAATTTTATTTTAGTCTATTGGCAAAAATATAAGGTAGTTCTAAAATTCAAGTGTACGGTTCTAAAGGAAACCACGATGATTGAATACCTACCTTTGCCAATATCTGATGGGATACAGGAGCTTAAGATCAAGCAGATTATTGCCTCTTCCCTGCATCCAGGTTTACGTGACTTTATGAACAGGTTGGATGGAAAATAAACATGTCGGTGAGCCCTCAATAGGTTTCAACCTTGGGTGTCATTATCCCCACTGCTTCCTACGGTGCGGTCCATTTGACTTTTGTATCTACTTCATTTTTGGGCTCGTGTGCTAAAAAGAGCTGGCAACATGAATGAATGGAGTAGATAAAGAACATGCATCATGGTGGGTCCCACAGTACTGAATCCCAGTCCCATGCCCGGCACAGGATATCAGCGTCTTGAAATTTAAAACTATTTAACAACACATGCGTGCTTGCTGTTTCATAGCTAATATTTCGGCCAGCGGCTTTACTTTGTAATACTACTTAGGTCATCTAGATGGCACGGAATAGTCTTCAGCACGTGTTTTTTTGCAGCTGCATGCATAAAACGGCAGCGGATCTGGTGTGGCCCGTCTCACCAAAGAAGGTGCGACCCTTACCGTGGGGCACACCTTGAATGTATGTATTTTATATCCACACTGTACCATCCATTTTTCTAGGTCATTTTAGGGCATAATACCAAAACTGAAGGATAACTAATTCTCAAGAAAACCATACCATGGAAAATGGTGGTGATTGAACATTAATGGGTCACAAAAGTTTTGGATCAAGCTGATATTTGTTTTAACCCTTCATCCAAGTTTATGTGACCTTATCAACAGGTCGGATGACAAATAACCATTATAGAAACCTTAATAGTGGGCCATAGTAAGTTTTTAATGGTACAGCCTTCATTAACCACTACTTAATATAGTATGGTCCACCAAGATTTGGATATCCTTCTTTCTTTCTCTTTTTACTCATGCCCCAACGTGATCTTGTAAAACATGTGGACAGCGGCACATAATACATATATCAAGGTGGGCCCTACAGTTGGGCTGCGCCTAATCTGCTCCAACATCAAACACCCATCTCAGTGCACCCAACATGTATAAAGTGAATCCACTCCATCTATTAGGTAATAACATTATTTAAACTGTACATTCTAAGTATCAGCTCATTAAAAAACTCCCGATGTCCACTATGCTGGAAAAATGTAAAATTGCTCTTAATACCTCATGCTGTCTTGTCCCACCTAACTCCTGGATAAGGCCGAATTTTGAATTTCGCATCTTATTAACTTCATCCTTATTCTGATGAGTTACACCTAATTAATAGATACTAGTATGTAAGATCAAAATTTTTAACAAATGACTCACTTATTTCACCAACCACCAGAGCAATGTAAAGTAAATGTGTAATGATTATAAATTAATAATAATTATATATTAATAAATAATTGATAGTACATTTATAGTGATGTCACTATTTGAATTTGAGATGCTCACAACAATATTACAAAAAAGGTGCAATTATTATAAATTTTTATACTTGTCTCCCGAATGCATTCAACTGGTGATTTTTGCATTTGATTGGGTAGTAGTAAAATTATAATAATGATGCGTTTCCTTTATATTAATATATTTCTTATAAGAAAATCAGGTATTTTCAATTTTTATGTATGCAACACATAAAAAAGACAAAGTTAAAAGATATTTTTATTGTCATAGTTTGTTTAGTGCAATTTAGCCCACTCGAGGAATGATACGGCCTGACCTTTTCCCTGAAAGATCTGATTGCTGTGGCCCAACTATTGGGAAACTCGGATCTATTACAAGTATCCAGCATGGCTACGTGTGCTTGCATGTAGATGGACAAGCTCTACATGGCTTGGACTGAGATAGCCTACCGAAGTAAATTGCAGCTCATGCACTAAACATCAATAATTTAAAATGACAAGCATGCCTAAGAGAGCGGGGAAAACATGAATGGTCGTATGAAATCCAACAGTGGATAAGGGCTTTGTTCAATGTTTTTCAGATACGTAGCTTTAAATTGGATGAGGCGAAATTAAAGTGTACCAACCCTAGAGAGCCCACGTGCAGCATGTGGTAGAAGTGAAATGCTGGGTGAACTTTACTCATCTCTCTATATACTCGCTTCCTCACGCTTTTAGAAGTGAAGCACGCCTATGCCCGATTGAAGCCTACTATTAAAAGATCTAGATGGTGTATATTGTTTATCTTGAAATTTGGGTGATATGATCTTTGGTGGAGATCAAAACTCACAGCATGTTGGTCTCTGATTAGATATTCTATATAAGACTTCAATCCTCAGGTGGCTATACTGTATATAGTGAAACAGACAATTTAAATGAAGTTTATTGTCATCCATTTGTTTTGTGCAAAAATAAAATGGCTGGACTTTTAGATTATAAGATCTGATTAGTATGGCCCATCGGATAAAAATACTCAGATTGCTCCTAAGTTTCCCACGTTGGAATGTGCATGTGGAGAAATATGCAGGGCCCAAATGCGCTTGTGGTTAGCAATTAAACCTTCCAAAAAATTTTACTTTTTATCTTAAACCTACTGCCAAAATGTAATTTCTTTTTTTCTCCTTTTTTCTATCATTGTTGAAGTGTTGTCATCTCTTTCTCTATTATTTTCCAACTACACGATCCAATAGAGAATCACAGCCCAGACAAAGCCCTTTCTTCAATGCTCCCATTGAATGGAAATTGAACACCTTTTTCTCTGACCTGGACAAGCAACTAATGCTATTTATGAATGAGTATATATATATATATATATATATATATATATATATATATATATATATATATATATATATATATATATATATATATGAATGAGTGAGGCTGCTCAGCCTCAAGCCCACCTAACCGCAATCAATGTACTTCTATCTATTAAACTCATTTGACTTTGATGCACATACGGGCACTATTTATATCATTTTTTATAATGTATTATCTCATTTTATTTATGAGTAGATAATGCATTCCATTTCAAATGTAACATGAGTCATTTGCTTGTTCCGCTTAAGGCTATGTTGGTATGGCTAATTATATCGGGAAGGAAATGGAAATATATTATCATTGCAATTTTACCACCGTCAAATCAAATGTTAAAATTGTTGGTCAAATACAGATATATTTAAAAGACAAGCAAATGAATTTGTAAACATTGCACTTATATATAATATTATCGTAAAATTTTTATATCAAAACAATAATATCAGTGTATTTAGTGATGATTTGATATTGAAGTAATATAAAAATATAACCATTACGATTTTATCAATAATACGCCAAACATGAGAATCGACAATCAAATACAAATGCTAATAAAAGACAAGTAATTATAATCATTACATATTTCTTTTACATTACTATGATAATTTGTGAAACAAACTGGACCTAAGATTATAATTCAAGAGTTGTATGAATCATTTATTTCGATGATGACCTATTTGAGTCACTAGTAAGTCTTGGACAAGCCTGAGTAAATAGATCTTGCATGAATAAGTAAGAAGAAGAATGGAGAGTCTTAAACTCAAGTTTCTTTACTCTTTCCATCTTTTTGCTTCTTTCCCTCCAATTCTCTCTCTCAGTTTCTATAGTTGGTTATTTATTTATTTTTTTAAAGAAATTTTTATTCCAAAATTCTTTTTAATATATGATATTGTGATTGAGAAGATACTTTAAGGTCTGCTATATGCCAAAACATTTCTCTTACGGTATGGATAGGAGGTGGGAAGTCTAATTTACTCTTGTGAGAGAACCTATAAATATACCTCTCTGCTCAGTTCAAAAGTGAATTGCAGGCAGGGCATAAAGCCGTGTGGGCCCATTGTGATGTGTTTCTGAAGTTCACACCAACTACTAGTTCCATGACCTTATTTTAAGCCCATGGCTTAAAAGCTATTTCCATTCAGGATTCAGGTGGACCAAATAATGATTAGGAAAGATGTGATACCCACCCTTTAAATTATTTCTCTGGTGTAGCCTCCTTAAATTATGGATTATCCTATTTTAGGCTCCAGGACTAAATTTTTGTGTGGTATCTAATGGTTCAAGTGCATTACACATGATCATCATCGTGGGCCCGATAAAAAATTAGCAATAAACATCTCTTCCAACGGTTTCTCATATAGACTGGTTGCATGCCTAAAGTGGTTCATACATCCACTAATCAAAGTGGATTTCACATACATATCAAGATAGGCCTGGCTAAAAATTAAGGGTGGGGGGCATCATTCTCATATTCGGTTGGGTAGGGTAGCACACAGCACCAGTGTAGTTGCTATGAAGTGCTGGCAAAGTTTTGTATACCCCACCATGATATATGTGTTTCATCCACATCTTTCATCCATTTTGCCATGTCATTTTAGGGAATTAGCCCAAATGAGGCAAATCCAACTCTCTGGTGGTCCACACCACAAAAAAAGCGGTGATTAAATGCCCACCATTAAAAACTTCCTAGGATCCAGTATAATACTCATTTGTCATTCAACTTGATTAGGTCAGATGGACCTAGGATGAAGGGGAAAAACAAATATCAGCTTGATCCATAACTTCTGTAACCCTAAGAAGCTTTTAATGGTGGGTGTTCAATTACCACCGTTTCCTATGGTGTAGTCCAGTTGAGATTTGGATCTGCTTCATTTTTGGGCTCATGCCATAGAATGACCTAGAAAACTGGATAGATGGTGTTGATAAAACACATACATTATAGTAGGGCCACAAAGCTTTTCCTACACCAGGCGGTGCCAACATTGGCACTGTATGCTACACTTCACCGCAGTCCGTCACTGTCGGGCTGTTTGAAAGAAATTTCCGGTCTCATATATTAAAAAATGGGGTTTTTTCATCCTATCCATATGTTTTTTCATATCATCTAAGATAAGGATATAAAATGAGACAAATCCAAAGGTCAAGTGAGCAACACAATAGAAAGGAATGGAGACTCTATGCCTATCATTGAAACATTCTTGGCCAAAGATGCTTTATATATATATATATATATATATATATATATGGAAAAAGGTACCATGCGCTCGAGCGTAAAGCGGTCGTCCGTGAGGTCGAGCTGTGTGGGCCCCCCGTGATACCTTTCGAAGATCCACACCGTCCATCAGATGCAAGAGCCTAGGGTGGGCCCACATGGCCCAAAATCAATCGTCCACATAACTCAGGTGGGCCATACTATCGGAAAACATAAGTATACATGTAAAAACATGTAAAAGCACTTGGTGGGCCCCACCTGAGTTGTGGATACCACCTGAAACTTGGTCTAAAATTACATCCAAGTGGGACACACATGATGGATGATGTTGATCATCAAAACACGTCTCAAAAGGTCCCCACTAATGGTTTTGAATGTTTCAATGGTGCACGGCCCCTCTCAACTTCTGTACGTGGTGTGGCCCACAAAAGTCACGGATTGACTTGATTTTCAGCCATGTGGGCCCCCTCTGGAATGGTGCATCTGACTGAGGGGGTAGATTTTCGAACGGCATCACGGTGGGGCCCACATCAGGTCGACCTCACGGACGACCGCTTTATGCTCGATCGCATAGTACCTTTTCCCTATATATATATATATAGAAAAGGTACTATGCGCTCGACCTCACAGTCCGTCCCATGAGGTCAAGCTGTGTGGACCCCACCGTGATGCGTTTCGAACATCTACCCCATCAGTCAGATGCACCATTCAATCGCGGGCCTAGGTCTTAAAAATCAAGTCAATCCGTGACTTGTGTGGGCCACACCACATACAGAAGTGGAGAGGGGTCATGCACCATTAAAGCATTCATAACCATTTTTGAGGGCCCACCGAGATGTGGTTTGCAAATCCAGCCCATCCATTATGTGTGTCCCACTTGAATGAGGGTTCGGACCAAGTTTCAGGCGCATGCAAAACTCAGGTGGGCCCCACCAAGTGCTTTTATATGTTTTAACGGTGTCTTCACATAATATTAAATGGTATGGCCCACCTGAGTTCCGTGTATGGCTGATTTTTGGGATATCCCATAATTTAAAGGGGACCCATCAAATGCACGATGTTGATGGTCGACGCGCATCACGGTGGAGCCCACACAGCTCGACTTCATGAGAGCTTATCGTCAGCTCGAGCGCATTGTACCTTTTCCCATATATATATATATATATATATATATATATATATATATATATATATATATATATATATAGTTCTATGCGTTGAGCTCATGGGAACTTCCCATGAGGTTGAGCTGTTTGGGCTCCACCATGATGCGTGCCGAACACCTACCCCATCAGTCAGATACAACATTCCATGGTAGGCCTCGTGCTTAAAAATCAAGTCAATCCATGACTTGTGTGGGCCACATCACATACAAAAGTTGAGAGGGGTTATCCTCCCATTAAAAGATTCATAATAATTTGTTGGGCCCACCGAGGTGTGGTTCATAAATCCAACCCATCCATTATGTGTGTCCCAATTGGAAGAGGGGTCAGACCAAGTTTCAGATGCATCCAAATTTTAGGTAGGCCCCAACAAGTACTTTAATATGTTTTAGGCATGTCTTCACATTATTTTAGATAGTATGGCCCACCGGAGTTCCTTATACTACTTATTTTTGGGATATCCCATCATTTAAAGGGACCCATCAAATGCACGGTGTTGATGTTCGGCACACATTACACTGAAATCCACACGGCTCGACCTCATGGCAAGTTCCCATGAGCTTGACTGCGTGGAACCATTTTTCCATATATATATATATATATATATATATATATATATATATATATATATATATATATATATATATATATATATATGGAAAAGGTAAATGCGCTCGAGCTGACGATAAGCTCCATGAGATTGAGCTGTGTGGACCCCACCGTGATGCGTTTCGACCATCAACACCGTGCATTTGATGGGTCCCCTTTAAATTATGGGACATCCCAAAAATCAGCCGTATACGAAACTCCGGTGGGCCATACCATCTAAAATTATGTGAAGACACCGTTAAAACATATAAAAGCACTTGGTGGGGCGCACCTGAGTTTTGTATGCGCCTGAAACTTGGTCTGAACCCTCATTCAAGTGGGACACACATAATGGATGGGCTGGATTTGCAAACTGCATCTCGGTGGGCCCTCAAAAATGGTTATGAATGTTTTAATGGTGCATAGCCCCTCTCCGCTTCTGTATGTGGTGTGGCCGACACAAGTCACGGATTGACTTGATTTTTGAGACCTAGGCCCACGATGGAATGGTACATTTGACTGATGGGGTAGATGTTTGAAACGCATCACAGTGGGGCCCACACAGCTCGACCTCATGGGACGGACTCGCGAGGTCGAGCACATGGTACCTTTTCCCACATATATATATATATATATATATATACATACATATATATATATGTATATATATATACACGAAAACGCTCACCTACGTTCCTACGTACTACGTTCCAACTTTTTTGAGAACCCATCATACATGATGTGGATCCAAAATCTGAACCGTTCATGTGAAGCAGCACCTCGTGAAACCCCCCGGTCCCAAGTTTTACTTTGATTTAAAACTTTGATAGGCTATGAAAAATGAAAATAGTTTCCTCCCTTGATTTGCATTTCTCTTTACTATGGCCCACTAGAATTTTAGATCGGGGTAAAAATTTGTGACATAGGGTTTTATGGGATTCCGCATCACATGGACCGTTCAGATCAGACAGCCATGGCACGTGTGCAAAGGTGCGCAGGGGAGCATGACTATATATATATATATATATATGTGAGTTCATCCCAGTGAAAAGAGAAATTTATGACTGTGGACCCCACCTTTTATCCAGTGGTTTTTATGAAGCAATACAAACTTAATATTCGCACTTGGACCTCCTCGTACGGACACCGAATTTGAGGACGAAAATACCCCTGCCTTCCTTTGGAAGACGAGCGCTGACACTCCTCCAACAGAGAGTTGTGTGAACAGCTCAAAAGAAATCAAAGTTACATGGCCCCACAACTATGTATTTATTATATCCACAACGTTCATCCATATTTTGAGATCATTTTCGGAGCATTATCCCAAAAAAAAAAAAAAAATCATATCCAAAGATCAACTGGACCACACAACAAAGAGCAACAGAAAATTGATTTTCACCCTTAAAAATTTTGTAGGGCCCACCATAACATTTATTTTCCATCCAATCTATTCATAAGGTCACAAACATCTGGATGAAGAGGAAAAACAAATTTTATAATGATCGAAAACTTTTGTAACCCCTAAAAGGGTTTCAATGGTAGACGTTCAATTCCTTGCTGCCTTTTACTATGTGGTCCACTTGATAGTTAGATCTATCTTATTTTTCGTCTTAAGCTTTAATATAAGCTCGCCAAATAGATGGACGGTTTGGATATAACACGGACCTCATGATGGGACCCGCAAAAGTAACATAGTGTGTGTGTGTGTGTGTGTGTGTGTGTGTGTGTGTGTGTGTGTGTGTATATATATATTATATTCTGATTTAATGCGGTTTTGAAGAAGTCTGTGTACTTAATTAGCGATAGTGCCGTGGTAGTCTGGCATTTTTTAATTTTAATTTTTTTTTTTACATGGAGAACTTTTTCTCCCGTACATTTTTCTTAATACACAATTAAGTAAATACGTATATATAAGTATATAAAAAATTTTTCTATCTTTTAATTCATTTCTTTGTCTATTTATTTAACAAGCATATCTCCTAAACTAGAATGATTTACTTAACGTACCACATATGATTTTGGGGTAGGAGTAGCTAATTTAGCCAACCAACTTAGTTATTTTCCAAGATTCCATTGGGTCGATGGTCGAAAATTCATTTCATTCAGTTCGTGGTTAATTTCAATCACTTCGCAGTCAAACTGGAAATTCAACGAGTCAAATATAAAATTGAGCGAGGCAAACATGAAATTGAGTGGGAAAACTAGAAATTTAGCAGGTAAAACATGAAATTGAGCAGGGTAAACATGAAATTAGAGCTGAAAGTTGAGCCGGTTGGTTCGGGTTGGTGCTCAACCCTAACCTAACACAAGGTTCCTATACCTAAACCTTGAGGATTGGGTTGGGAATTCTCAACCCAAGCCCAACCCAAGAGGGCTCGACGGGTTAATTGGGTTGGTTGGGTGTATATGTGCTAATATTTTTGTTATTACATTATTATATTTCAATATAAGACTTATTTTTTGTATCTATGATTTTATTAATTATATACGTAATTATTCATTATAAAGAACTTCATTTTTTTTTTCTTTAAAAAACTAAGCTAAAATATAGGACTACTCTTTTAAAAAGTCATGTAGCATAGCACGCAATCTATTTGGGAGAGAGAAATCCGACATATCTTGTTAGCTTGAGTCCTTAGAAATGATGTGGACAAATGAGACATGACATCACTAGTGTACCTTCTACACAAACAATCCATACTCAATTATAATTTATAAGCAACTAATATTCGGGTTGGGTCAGGCAACCCGAGACCTCAACCCATGCCCAACCTAAGTTTTATTGGGTTGGTGTTTGTATAGCCCAAGCTTGAGATCGGACCTGATATATCCTGCCGAGCCCAACCCAATGTTGGGTCGATCAGGCAACCTGAGACCTCAACCCAAGCCCAACCTAAAATGATTTACTTAACGTACCACATATGATTTTGGGGTAGGAGAAGCTAATTTAGCAATTTAGCCAACCAACCTAGTTATTTTCCAAGATTTCATTGGGTCGATGGTTCAAAATCCATTTCGGGGAAAACTAGAAATTGAGCGGGGCAAGCATGAAAAAGAGCGGGGCAAGCATGAAAATGAGCGAGACAAACATGAAAAAGAGCGGGACAAGCATGAAAATGAGCGGGGCAAACATGAAAATGAGCGGAGCAAACTAGAAAATGAGTGGAGCAAACTAGGAAATCAGCGGGACAAACTAGAAAATCAGCGGGGCAAACTAGAAAATCAGCGGGGCAAACTAGAAAATCAGCGGGGCAAACTAGAAAATCAGCATAGGAAACATGAAAATCAGTGGGGTAAACATGAAATTGAGCGGGGGAAACTAGAAAATCAGCGGGGTAAACTAGAAAATCAGAGGAGCAAACTAGAAAATTAATGGGGCAAACTAGAAAATCAAAGGGGCAAACTAGAAAATCACTATTGGGCTCACTATGGTTTCAATGGTGGAAATCATTATGCCCTTACAAGGAGAACTTTTTCGCCCTTACATTTTTTTTCTAATACATAATTATGTAAATATGTATATATAAGTATATAAAAATATTTTTCTATTTTTTAATTCATTTCTTTGTCTATTTATTTAACAAGCATATCTCCTAAAATAGAATGATTTACTTAGGGCCTGTCTGGCTGGGTGGATTGGAAGGGATTGAATGGTATTAGGGTGGATGGCAAGGATTTCAAGATAATGATGGTGTTGTCAGTGGATTGTCTTAAGATCCATGGGATTGCTATATCGAGTTTGTTTGGCACGCCCGGCCAATCCCAGGATTAAACCTTCTCATCCCTTCCAATCCCTCGAACCAAACACATCCCAGGAAAATTTGAACGGATTAGGGTGGATTGGATGGGATTTAAAGGTAATGATGGTGTTCTCAGTGGATTGTTTTAAGATCCATGGGATTGCTATATTCCGAGATAAAATCACCCAGTCTGTTAGGCACGCCCGGCCAATCCAAGGATTTAACTTCCAATCCCTTCCAATACCGAGGCAAACTAGAAAATCAGTGGGGCAAACATGAAATTTAGCGGGGAAAACTAGAAAATCAGCGTGGCAAACTTGAAATTCAGCGAGGCAAACATGAAATTCAATGGGGCAAACTTGAAATTCAGCGGGGCAAACTAGAAAATCAGCAGGGCAAACTTGAAATTCAGCGGGGCAAACGTGAAATTCAACGGGGCAAACTAGAAAATTAGCAGGGCAAACTTGAAATTCAGCGAGGCAAACATGAAATTCAGCGGGGCAAACTAGAAAATCAGCAGGGCAAACTTGAAATTCAGCGAGAAAAACTTGAAATTCAGCGGGCAAACTGAAATATTAGCGGGACAAACTAGAAAATGAGCGGGGGAAACTAGAAAATGAGCGGGACAAACTAAAAAATCAGTAATGAGGGGAGCAAACTATATTTCAGAGTGTAGGCCCCATTAAAATTAGGTGGTCCACTTGAAAATGTGGGACCCACTTAGAAATTTTTCAAAAGGGGGGGGGGGCACTACCCAATTTATTTTATTTTATTTTTAATTTTATAGGGAGAACTTTTTCTCCCTTACATTTTTCTATAATACATAATTATATAAATATGTAAATATAAGTATATAAAAATATTTTTCTATCTTTTAATTCATTTCCTTGTCTATTTATCTAACAAGCATATCTCGTAAACTAGAATGATTTACTTAGGGCCTGTTTGGGAGCGTGGATTTGAAACCCCTGGATTCGGAACCCCCAAGATTGGAAACCCCCTGGATTTGTAATCCTCACGGTGTGTTTGGCACCCTGAAGTGTGAATCAACTTTAATCCAAAAATACCTATGCATGGTATATTCACGGGTGTTTCAATTTAATTACTAAATTAACTTTAATATCTCTAATTAGTGAGATATATAATTTTTGAGACTATGGTTGTGATAAGCCCGCTAAAATATATGTTTTGCCTGAAAATGATGAAATTCCAAGTCTTGGATGGACCGCAAGCACAAGATCATGTCTGAGCGACTAACCAATGATTTTTAATCGTTGATTAATAGGGACCATGTTTGGACGGTGCTGGACAATGTTTGGACGGTGCTGATTTACATGGACAGTGCTTAGACGGTGTTAATCATCATTAGTGGGCCATGTGCCCAATAGAATGATAGTGTACAGTGACACACACGTCCCACCTGCAACTATTGAAATGATTTTACATGTAATCCAAGGTCTCACCGTGGATTGCAAACCCCCTCAAAGAGGGGATTGGAAACCCCCTGGATTTGCAAACCTCAGTTACTTTATGCACCAAACAACCAAGGGGATTTGAAACCCCCTCTAATCTCCTCTAATCCCCTCCAATCCACGGTGCCAAACGACCCCTTAACTTACCACATATGATTTTACGGTTGGAGAAACTAATTTAGCCAACCAACCTAGTTATTTTCCAAGATTCTATCGGGTCGATGGTCGAAAATCCATTTCATTCAGTTCGTAGTCAATTTCAATCACTTCGCGATCAAATTGGAAATTTAGCAGGGCAAACATGAAGTTGAGCGAGGCAAACATAGGTCTACGTTTAAAAGGACATGTATCAGCAATCCCATGGATCTTAAAACAATCCACTAACATCACCATTATTACCTTAAAATTGATCCCATCCCTTGGTTGGACAGATTGGAAGGTAAAATCTCGGGATATGTTGGGCGTGCCAAATAGACCCAATGAACTTGTCCCGGGATATAGCAATCCCATGGATCTTTTTCCAATCCACTAACACCACCATCATTACCTTAAAATCCAACGGGGCAAATTAGGAAATCAATGGGGCAAACATAAAAGTCAGCGAGGGAAACTAGAAAATCAGCAGGGCAAACTAGAAAAGCAGCGGGGCAAACTAGAAAATTAGCGGGGCAAACTAGAAAATCAGTGGGGCAAACATGATATTAAGTGGGGGAAACTAGAAATTCAGCGGGGCAAATTAAGAAATCAGCAGGGCAAACATGACATTGAGCGGGGGAAATTAGGAAATCAGCGGGGCAAACATGAAATTCAGTAGGACAAACCAGACAATCAACGGGGTAAACTTAACAGATAATTTCATGCCTTGAGTCGATAAATCTAAACGTATCCAATGTTCAAATGGACCACACCAAATGAAATTTTGAATTGAACTTCTTATGTTGATCATTTCTTAGGGGCCACAGAAGTTTTGGATCAAGCTTATAATTGTGTTTTCTATTAATTCATGTCTGTATGATCTTATGAATAAGTTTGATAACAAACAAACATCACTGTTGGACCCACTATGGTTTCAATGGTGGAAATCATTATGCCCATGGTGTCCTATGGTATGATCCACTTGATCTTTTGATATGCTTCAATTTGGAGCTAAACCGCTAAAATTAGATGGAAAAACGGATGGACGGAGTGGATATACTACATGCATTTAATGTGGGCCCAACTGAGTTTACTTAGTACAATAGGAGCGTACTGACTAACTCAATACGCAATCCGATTACACTTATTACGCCCTACAATGATGTTTTATTTGTAATACATCATGTTCAATACCCCTCTGTTTTCATTGGAGGGGTATTGAACATGTTTGCCCTGCTGATTTTCTAGTTTTTCCTGCTCAATTTCATGTTTGCCCCGCTGATTTTCTAGTTTCCCCCGCTCAATTTCATGTTTGCCTCACTAATTTCCTAGTTTGTCCTGCTGATTTTCTACTTTTTTCCGCTCAATTTCATGTTTGTACCGCTGATTTCCTAGTTTGTCCCACTTATTTTCTAGTTTCCCCCTCTCAATGTCATGTTTGCCCCACTGATTTCCGATTTTGCCCCGCTGATTTTCTAGTTTCCCCCGCTCAATTTCATGTTCGCCCCGCTGATTTTCTAGTTTCCCCCGCTCAATTTCATGTTTGCCCCACTGATTTTCTAGTTTCCCCCGCTCAATTTCATGTTTGCCCCACTGATTTCAGTCCCGTTTCTTTCACCTCTTTCCACTGTGTTGCTTTCACTGTTGCTGCTTTCACTCCCTTTCTTCACTTCGTTCTAGTAAGAGCCTGTTTGGCCGGACGAATCCCATGGGATTAGGAGGGATGGGATGGATTTTAAGGTAATGATGGTGGTGTTAGTGGATTGGAAAAAGATCCACGGGATTGCTATATCCCGGGATTGCTATATCGAGTCTGTTTGGCACGCCCGACCAATCCTAGGATTAAACCTTCCCATCCCTTCCAATCCCTCGAACCAAACACGTCCTAGGCAAATTTGAACGGATTAGGGTGGATTGGATGGGATTTAAAGGTAATGATGGTGTTGTCAGTGAATTGTTTTAAGATCCATGGGATTGCTATATTCCGGGATCAGATCACCCAGTCTGTTTGGCACGCCCGACAAATCCCAGGATTTAACTTCCAATACTGGGGCAAACTTGAAATTTAGCGGGGCAAGCATGAAATTTAGCGGGGCAAACTAGAAAATTAGCAGGGCAAACATGAAATTCAGCGGGGCAAACTAGAAAATCAGCTGGGCAAACATGAAAATCAGTGGGGCAAACATGAAATTCAGTGGGGCAAACTTGAAATTCAGTGAGGCAAACTAGAAAATCAGCGGGGCAAACTTGAAATTAAGCGAGGCAAACATGAAATTCAGCGGGGCAAACATGAAATTTAACGGGGCAAACATGAAATTGAGCAAGGCAAACATGTAAATATGTATATGTAAGCATACAGGGAGAACTTTTTCTCCCTTACATTTTTCTCTAACACATAATTATGTAAATATGTATATATAAGTATATAAAAATATTTTTCTATCTTTTAATTCATTTCTTTGCCCCGCTGATTGTCTAGTTTGCCCTGCTCAATTTCATGTTTGCCCCGCTGATTTCCTAGTTTGCCAAGCTGATTTTCTAGTTTCCCTCGCTCAATTTCGTGTTTGTCTCGCTGATTTTCATGTTTCCTCTACTGATTTTCTAGTTTGCCCCGCTGATTTTCTAGTTTGCCCTGCTAATTTCCTAGTTTGCCCCACTGATTTCCTAGTTTGCCCCCCTGATTTTCATGTTTGCCCCGCTCATTTTCATGCTTGCCTCGCTCTTTTTCATGCTTGCCCCGCTCAATTTCTAGTTTGCCCTGCTCGATTTCCTGTTTACCCCACTGAAATGGATTTTCGACCATTGACCCGATGAAATCTTGGAAAATAACTAGGTTGGTTCGCTAAATTAGCTTCTCCTACCCCAAAATCATATGTGGTACGTTAAGTAAATCATTCTAGTTTGGATCCTTACTCTTACTTGGGTGATAAACTCTTAGGAGTTTCAACACCCGATCAAGCGTTTGAGTATCCATAGGTGGTGAAATTCCACTAGTGTCAGTGTGTGGGGGTGTGTGTGTGTGTGTGTGTGTAAAAAAAAAAAAAATCATTCTAATTTAGGGGATATGCCTGTTAAATACATATACAAAGAAATGAATTAAAAGATAGAAAAATATTTTTATATACTTATATATACATATTTACATAATTATGTATTAGAGAAAAATGTAAGGGAGAAAAAGTTCTCCCTGTTATTAAAAAAAAAAAAAAAAAAAAACTGCCAGACTGGTGCGGCACTGCCGCGACAGTCTGTCTGTTTTTTTTTTCCTTCCGTGTTGCTTTTGTGGGTCCCATTATGAGGTCTGTGTTATATCCAAACCGTCCATCTATTTGGCCAGCTCATATTAAGGCTTGAGATGAAAAATAGGATAGATCTAACTATCAAGTATACCACACTCTATAAGGCAATGGGGACTTGAACTTCCACCATTGAAACCCTTTTAGGGGTTACAGAAGTTTGGATCATTATGAAATTTGTTTTTCCTCTTCATACAGGTCTTTGTGACCCTATGAATGAACTTAAACAGGGAGGATTTCTCACAAACATCACAATGGGCCCCAACTTAGACGGGGGAGGATTTCTAATGGTTGACGCTCATTCAACACTGTAATGTGGTACACTTAAGATTTGGATACATCTCATTTTTTGTCTCATTCCATAAAATGATCCGGAAAAAATATATGGACAGCATGGATGAAAAACATACATCATGGTGGGGCCAACAGACCAACGACGATCCGCCATTGGCGGTGGCAGGCAGAGTAGCCAATCCGTTTATGTGAAAAGGAGGGGTATTTTTATCCTGGAATTTGTCATCGGTATGAGAAGGTCTAAGTGCGGATGTTAAGTTTGTATTGCTTCAAGAATATCCAATGGATAAAAGGTAGGTCCACAATCGTAAATTTCTCCATGAAAATGACCTTATTAACAGTTGCACCACCATACGAATGATTTAGACTGCATATAAATATCACGGTGGAGCCTAGAAAGGTTTGAATGGTAAGCAACTCCTTTTAACTATTTTCAGTCGTGTGGCCAACTTAAGTTTCAGATCTACGTGTTTTTTTTTTTTTTGTTTTTTTTTAAATCTTAGTATGGGCAACCAAAACGGATGGATGGGGTAGATTTATCACAAACATCACAATGGCCCACTAATGATAAAGTGAGCGATGGTTAGGGGAGCAGTTTGGGTGAGACCCAGATCCACCGTGGACCCCTAGTTGTGGGGCCAACTGTGAGGTATGTTATTACATCCACCGTATTGAAAGCTACGATTTAAGACATGATTTTTTAAAAAAAAAATAATAAACAAATTAAAAAAAAATGAAGCAGTATGGATCATAGAACAGGAAACAGTGCTGCTTAACCAGTAAAAGCTTTTTATAGGCCACAAAAGCTTTGGATCAAGATAATATCTGTGTGGTCTCATGTTTGTGTCCTTATCATCTTATTATCAGGTTGGATAGCAAATAAACATTACCGTAGAATCTATGGAGTGTTTAACAGTAGGGATTCAATCACGACTGCTTCTTGTTGTGCGGTCCATGTAAGATTTGAGTCAGCTTTATTTTTGGGATAAAACCCTGAATTGAGCTTTCAATTTGGATAGACAGCGTGGATGTAGTCACATACATCACGGTGGGCCCATAGTGTCCCACCCACCTCGGTGGATCGGCGTCTCACCAACTCCGCTCATGATGGTTAGGTCATTCAACGGTCATGCCAACCTGAATTTGCGGCTGAGAGAGGGGAGTGGATTGGGTGCTGCATCGGCCACACTCAACATGGTGCGGCAGTCACGGTATGGCCCACCTAGATATATGTATTGTATATCCATACCGTCCACCTGGTTCTGTAAATCATTTTATGACATGGTCCCAAAAATAAAGTAGATCCAAGTTTTAGATAGATCAAAATACATGAAAAAGTGGTAATTAACCATTAAAAACTTGCTGTGGGTGATAATTTTCTTTTCAAGCTGATATTTATTTTTTCCTTTCATCTAATTCTGTGTGACCTCATCAGCCGGTTAGATTGACAATAAACATTACGGTTACCCCTGGGTAATTTTTAATGGTGAGCATTTAATTACTACTGTTTCTTATGATGTGGCTCTCCTGGGATATGGATGTACGTATTTTTTTGCACTCATGCTCTAAAATGATCTGGAAAACGGATGAACGGCATGGATATACACTGCATATATCAAGACGGGCTCCAAAGTGAGGGCTGCACCGTGTCGGCCGAGTCTGGGTAGCACCTAATCCGCTCCCCGAGAGGTAGATGGACGTGTCTGAGGTCAGAAACTAGGGCCCACTATGAACCATGGATATGATCGAACCTGTTCATTGAATAGGCCATATCATTTTATGCCATGAGTCAAGAAATAGGGTAGATCCAAAGCGTGAGTGGACCACACTAGACGAAATAGTGAGGATATTAACGCCAACCGTTGAAAGTTTCCTAAGGTCCACCTGATAAACGGGTCTGATCCATCTATTGTATGGACCAGTTCACTTTAAACCTTAAGCCAAGAAATGTGGCAAATCCTAGGCGCATGTGAACCAGATGAAATAGTGGAAATCTTGATACCAGGACATCGTGATGTATGGATTTGATCAAATCCATCCATTAAATAGGCCAGCTCAATTTATGCCATGAGTAAAGAAATGGGGTAGATTGAATTAGTGGGTGGCCAGTGTTAATACACCCTGGTTTGTCAATCACGTGAGCTGTTGTGTCACGTAATCGGTTGAACCTTTTGAAAGTGAAGACCAAAGACACAAGTGGAGTAGAAGCATCAAGGAGCATATACAGATAAAAAGATGCCTTGGTGACCCTAACCCTTAACCCAAAATAATCATATAGCCTCTAGATGATCTTAACCTAATAAGAATATTAATTTGATCATCCCTTAGCTTTAGGAGACCAAGAAAAACGTGATAAAAAATGTTAGAAGAGATACATAATTGTAGTTAAAAGATAGCCCCAAAAATAGCAGATTCGAGGGCATGTATGAGGGCATCGAAACTTGTTCGATGGCATCGATTGAGAATCAGGGAAGTCCAGCAACCAATCTGGAAATTCGACTGGAATTCTCGATGACATCGAGGTCCCTTCGATGGCATCGATTTGAGATCTAGATTTGTCCAGCAAAGTTCTTGAAAGTTCCCCTGACTTTCTTGATGACATCGAAGATTGTTCTTCGATGGCATCGACGGACCTTCGATGGCATCGACAAGACCGTTTTTTGCCCATTTTCTGACTATTGGAGCTTGAACTTTTTTATAAAATGCAGTCGGTTCTTTGACATTTTCATAGGTTTTTGGAGCAATAGAAGGTTGAGTGATTCCATCTGCAAATCTCTCATCCTAAGCTTTTATTCCATTGAGTTTTAAGTCATCTCCTTTGAGATTACAACTCTAATAAAGATTACAACTTCAACATTGAGATGTGCTTGAACTCTTCTATTTCTTAGAGATTGGACTAAAGCATTCTTGGTAAATCATTGTCCAACTCCTCTAAGAGACACATATAGTTGAATCCCCTAGGATAAACAACTACCCATTAATTATAGGAGATTCAACCCACTCATATCACCTTAGTCATCTTGAAGAACATCATATGCAAGGTGATTGATCGTAGAGCTAAAGCCTTTACAAAACATTGGCAACATGATCGGGGGAGCATCGAAAAGCTGATTGAAGCATGGGAGAAAAGAAATCAAGAAACCTAGGAGGAGCATCAAAAGGGACTCAATCCGATAAGTAAGTGTCAAGTGTAAGAGTCCGGTTTGTACTCCATCCTTGTGTAGGTTGGATTGCAAGAATTTGTGTCCCAAACTCACCTAAGTTCGGAATTAGGACCTTGGCTTGTGTGGCGTAAATCCATGTTTGTAATTATGACCTTGGTCTGTGTGGCCGAAATCCATGTTCGGATTAGGGCCTTGGCCTGTGTGGCTTAAATCCAGGTTCAAAATTATGACCTTGGCCTGTATGGCCTAAATCCAGGTTCGAAATTAGGACCTTGGCCTGTGTAGCCTAAATCCAGGTTCGGGATTAGACCTTGGCCTGTGTGGCCTAAATTGTCGGGTTCGGGATTAGGACCATTGTCCTTGTGTAGGACATAAAATTGGGTGAATACATATCAGCTGTGAAAAAATTAGCTTGTTGAGTTCTTGAATCTTTAACTGAAGGGTTGAAGATTGAACCAAGGAATATTTTCAGCAAGCTTCTGATGGATGAAGAGAGTTACTCTATTTTCAGGCTCAATCACTACCTTCCATATCCTGAACTCAAAAGCATTGAGTTACAACTTACCTAGTTTTGGAGAACACATTGACCCTTAGATAATATTAGTTATAAGATTAAACAATATATCAGGCCTTCAAATCTCTCTCAGTGATGGGAGCTGGGTTTCAGTCCCACCTGACCAGAACTCCTTTGTCATTGTTGGTGATTCCTTGCAGGTATAAATCTCTTTACATTACCTTATTTCATCAGTAGTTGACTTAATTTTGGCTATTTACTATATATTTAGATCAGTTTCTTATTCAGGCCTTCTAAGCATCCAAACACATTGATATTTAGTTTAGTTTCATATTCAGCCCAATCTTGTGAATTATTTTTTAAATGACTATCAGGTGTAAAATTCAAAAAAATAAAAAATAATAATAATAAAATCTGATATATATATTTTTATTCAAAGATATTTTAGCGACGGACCAAATCCGTCGCTAATTCTAAATGCCGAAAATCAACGACGGATTTGAGGTCCATCGCTCTACTCATTAGCAACGGACTTTATCCATCGCTAATATTTTTAATGCCCACGTTTTTTCGAATTGTAGTGATGGATTTTTTTTATTTTTTACAACGGATCTTATCCGTCGCTATGATGTGACGAACCATATCCATCGTAGATTAGATGATGGATTCTATCTGTCAGAAAAAAATGACCCAGTAAACAGCGATGGACCAATTTACAGACAAAATTCGTCGTTTATTTGGTTTTACGACGGATTTGGTGTGTCGTAAATTCACGATTTTGGCGTAGTGTGCTTCAAATGATTGATTTCTTGTGCCTCCCTTCTCAATACAAATATAGAAAATTCTAATTTCAATGGAGAATCAAATAATCTCAGGGGATGAAGATATGGCTTTGGAAGTTGGGTTAACACCTCTAAGTCTTCTCTAGGTCAGTTGCTTAAGTTTATTGATACGTTTAGGGAAAAATTGTGTATGGGTCTTTTTTTCTTTGAAAAATTTTGATGTGTTTCGCGTGACAATTTCAGCTATGTCATGACTCAAGTTGCTTGCTAAAATTTGTATTGGTACCGGACGTGATGCACTGATCTCTACGAAATATTTGTGAGGTGGAATGGCTTGTCAATTGTAAATTGGGAGAAAATTGGGAAACATGAACCCACCTATTTAAAAAATATTAGCCGAAGTTGTCTAACACATCCAACTATTTCCAGTATGGGGGCCCACATGCTGATTGGACCATGATCCATTTAAAACTGGATCGGTAGTGACCCTGATCCACTTTAGACCACTTGACTATAAATAAATTGTGAGAACGCTGTTTGGAGCATTAATTCAGTTTACATCAGGGGAATTCTATGTTTTCCTTACATTAATTTAGTTTTCATCCTTCTTCAATTGATTGATTCTTTATTTCTATGTTGTAGAATCATCTAATGGTGGTTTGCCCTCGAATACTTACAGAAGATGTACAGGAGAAGTCATTGGTATAGCTGTCGGATGTGTAAGTGGACTACTGATACTCGCATCCATTTTCTATCTATAGTAGATAAAGGATGCACCTGGCCATATGCGAGTGTATACAGATTTACTAAGATTTGTATTTTCAGCATTCTTGTAATTGTAATTGATTGAATGAATGAATGATTATGTAGGTGGTAATTAAATGAATGGATGATTATGTAGGTGGTGAATGAATGAATGATTATAAAAATTTTAAATTGTAGGCAATAGCTACGGATATTGACCATAGCTGGTAATCTAACAACCATAGCTGTTATTCAATTCGGTATATTGTTACAGATCCGGCACTACTTTTAGCTACAAATACTATCGTAGCTGTAGGTGCTTTTGGCTACAGAAATGGTTGCTACAAATCATATCTGTAGCTATTGTAATCTATAGCTACAGATTTAATCCATAGCCATAGGTTTTAGACTTATTGTTATGGCACCTACGACTACGGTCGTTCTACAGACTAAAACTGTAGCCATAGGTCTATGGCCGCGGATTAAATCCATAGCCTTTTCCTAGTTTTCTGGTAGTGAAGCTATCAATTGTGTGCAATGATTAAACACCATTTTATGTAACTAGCATGCATTAAAAAATGGAAACTGAAATTAAAGATACAAGTAGACTCTTGTGAACTTACCTCCAGTGAAAAAAGAGAAAATGGTAGAAATCAACAGTACAAAAGAAAAACAATGCGTCATGAAAAATTTACACTCAAAGAACATCTCGAACTCAAGATACCATATCATTTCCACAAACCACATCTTCAAAAGCTTTATTTCTTCAAAAAGGTTACAAGCATCATTTAAAAGCATTACCAATCTACGAAATGGACACTTTTAACTTATTGTTAAGAATATGAAAATTGCACGCAATGCTGACAGATGGTGATTGAGAAGCTTTTGACCAACAGGTATGTAATTACTAGTGAAACACAACAAAGTCACATTTTTCAAAAAAAATATGTACAAAACAACTCAGATAACAATGACGATGTATAGAGATCTAAACAACATAGATCTAAACCCAAATAAAAAGTTAAAAGCAACAACACATGGTAAGAAAGAACCTAGTCTAAACATGCACAACTACATTTATTATGGAAGAAAAAAATGAGACTTGTTTTGTTCTCATTTGTTTTCATTTCATGAAATAATCTAAAAAGAAAAGAGAAGAAAGAAAGAAAAGGATTCTATTTGAAAATAACAAAAATTAAAAATCAAAAGAAATATAATTTCCCACCAATATTCCACTGGCGCAGCACATCAGTACCACAGAAACAGTATTCCCCTCCAAGAAGCACTTGTGTAGCACATAAAGCTTTATGGCACCGATGTGAAACACATGGCAATGGGAATCACCTATGACAATCAGCTACATGGGCCTGCCAAGAGGTGGTCCATCACCATAACTCCTGGTACCATATATATATTCTATCTTTCCAACCACCATTCCATGTCAGTGCCAGAAAAATAGTATTCCCCACCAAGAAGCACTCATGTAGCACGTAAACTTCATAGCATGGATGTGATTTCACTGATGTGAGACACATGGTAGTAGGAATCCCTTGTAATCTTGAAGCACTTTATGTCGGCTTCTAAATGGATCAACATTATTTTTGGTCCAAGGCATGTTTTTTTTTTTTTTTTTTTTTTTTCAAACTGAGAAACTTTCATTAATTAGCAAGAGATATACAACGCCCAGATTTCGGGAGACCCCAGGAGAAAAAGGTCTAGGGGAAACCAATCAAATCGCTATACAACGGACTAGGCAGAAAGAAAAAAGCCAAAATAGGAAACAGGGAAAGCCGAAGGACACACGAGGAGTACATTAAAGCTGCCTAACTGCACCTAATCCTTTCTTATCCAAAACAATCATACCCCGAATCCAAGTAGGGAGCTCTGCCAGACAGTCAAAGCAGACGGTGGACTGAGAGTCACTGCCAAGGTGGGCCAAGGAGTCTGACGGGGCGTTCCCTTCCCGAAAGATGTGGGTAAATTCTAAACGGCCTCGACTCCTCAAGGAGAAGATCCTACTTATCCAGTAGGTCCATTTCCAGCCCGCTTTGATGTGACCGTTGAGGAAATTTACTATTTATAAGGAGTCAGATTCGACAATGATCTGGTTGAAGCACCTAGCAAGACATAATAAGCGGCCGTCGTAAACCGCTTGGAGTTCAACATAAGTATTTGAGGCAATGCCATAGCCGGAGGCAAAGGCAAACAGGAAATGGACTCTTTCACCGCAGCAAATACCCCCTCCCCCAGCAGCACCTGGGTTCGATCTCGAAGAACCGTCAACATTAATCTTAACCCAAGTCCAGCATGGCCTGATCCAGTTGATCACCACTACAGGAGAGGAGGAAACAAAGGAGACATTTCTCACAGCCATCCCTCTGTTCTGCTGCAAACTACTGACAGGGGGCCGATTCTATTGAGCATTTAACGAGTTTGGAGGGGAAGTGGATGCCTACCAGAGCACGTGCCCTAGCAGCACAGACAAGGATGTGGAGTCCCTTCAAATCTTGCAGAATTCCTAGCCTTCCAGAGTTCCCAGAGGAGAAAAGTCGGGTCTAGTTTTCGATCCAGAGAGGAAGAACTATTGGCATACAGGGCGCTCTACCACTGGTTCAATCTTACCAGCACAGAGGAGGCAGGGCACATGGAGATCCCAAATCTATGACCCAACTGCTGCCAAGCCATCGTGGCCATGTCACTATGCAAAAACAAATGAGGGGTCGATTCCACTGATGCACCTTCAGGCAAGTTGTAGCGGCAGCACTCGCAACAAGAAGCTAGACTGATGCCACAGCTTTGAACCACTACATCCACTGGGAGAGAGTTGTTGAGAAGTCTCCAAAGGAAGATCGAGATACGTGGAGGGAATCGAGGATGCCATACCCAATCAAATCAGACTTTTTTGTCAGTCGAGTCTCTGCTAGCTCGCCATGCCAAGCAGACAGAGAAGTTTTCAGACAGAGTGAAAGGCCAAACTGGGATCTCTGACCCATCTTGTAAGCAGAAACCTTGCTGGAAAATGTAATCGACGACCTCCTAGGGTAAAATGTTGAGCATTATGGACGGTGGGAGGGGACCATTTGACCCCAGGAATTGAAAGACCTAAAGGGATCAGAAAGAGTCGGGAATGGGGGCCGTAGAGAGATTCTGGAGAGGCCCCAGGCCTGTCCAGTTTAGCGACCAGAGATTACAACCACCGGCTCCAAGATTCCATTGAACAACGGATTGCAGGAAGGTGATAGATTGGCTAACTCTTTTCCACAGCGGCGATAAGAGTCGATTGAACCGCAATGTGGGGAATTCATTTGGGAACTCAGAGAAATCGACTTTATATTTGGATATCATGAAGGCTCCCCAGAGGATGGAGCTACGATTGAAATAAAGTGTCCAGGCCATTTTGATTTGAAAAGCGTTCATGCTTTTCGACAGATTACGGATACCTAGGCCACCTTCTTACTTAGTGCGGGACACAAGTTTCCAGCTTCGCCAGTGAAGCTTCTTTTTACCTTCGGTCCATCCCCATAAGAAGTCAACCATGCGCTATTGTGAGGACCGCAGAACCAGGGCTGGAAGGTGGGTAGCTGCAAGCGTGTGGACCGAGATACTGCTTAAAACATGGTTGATCAAAACCAATCGACCAGCCTGGGAAAGATAACGCGCCTTCCACCCGCTAATACGGCCTTTGATTTTGGCAACGAGGGGCTGAAATAAGGTGGGTTTTAATCTGCCGTCCATCACCGGTACCCCAAGGTAGACTAGATGAGAGTTAGATCTGTTGATGCCCAGATAGCTCTCAATAACTCTAACTTTGACCGTGGGAAGCTTGGTAGAGGCAAAGAAAGAACTTTTCTGAAAATTTATAGCTTGACCCAAGACCGCTAGATATTCATCGAGAAACAGTTTTAACTTCCGAACTAAGTGTTAGCTGCCATTTGAGAACATGAGAGTATCGTCAGTGTATAGGAGGAGCGATATTTGTTGACAGGCCCTAGACACCTTGAAAGGCTGGCAAAGCCCCTGCGCCACCAGTTTCTTGAGACCCCTACTAAGAACTTCTGCTGCAATGATGAAGAGGCTTGGCAAAAGGGGGTCCCCTTGCCGAAGACCCCTAGAGGACTTAAAGAAGCCCGCCTGCCCGCCGTTAATAAGCATCGAAAACTAAACATTGGCCTAGCAATTTTCAATTATCTAGATCCACTTGGGGCTGAACCCAAAATGAGTAAGGACTTGCTTGAGAAATGCCCACTCAACCTTATCATGTGCTTTTTCCATATCCAGCTTAAGGACGATGTTACCACCACGGGTCTTCCTGTTTAAGTCGCGAAAGAGTTCCTACGCCAATGTAACGCTCTCGGATATTGATCTTCCTTGAATGAAGGCCCCCTGTTCAGGAGAGATGATGGAAGGCAGCAACTGGCTTAATCTCGACGCAATGACACTCGCCAAAATTTTATAGAAGCAGTTGTAAAGGCTGATTGGACGAAAATTAGAGAACCTTGATGGGGCAGAGGTCTTAGGGATAAGGCATATGAGGGACGCTGAAACTGCTCTGGGGAGCTTTCCACCTTGGAACAAGAACAGAGTAGCCTTATGAAGATCTTAGCTGACAGTATTCTAACAGGCCGAGAAGAACGCGCCTGAAAAACCATCCGGGCCTGGAGCTCCGTCGACAGGAATGGCCGAGACTACGGATTGGATTTCAGCCAAAGTCAGCGGAGCAAGCAGCATGGCGTTTTGTTCCTAGGTGATGAGGGGGGGAATGACATCTAAAATGTCCGAGGCTGTATCATTCGTCGCTAGGAGAAGAGCTGAGAGAAGTGTTGGGTTACGGCTTCTTTAATCTGTGCTTGATCGACCAGGATTTCACCCGAATCCAAAGTTATGTTGAGAATCGCCGATTTCCTATGATTGCATGGAAAAATTTAGTGTTTCTGCCACCTTCGTTAAGCCAGGAAATTCTGGATTTCTGTTTCCAGAAAATTTCCAGACACAGTTCCTTCTAACGCATCACTTCAGAAGCCTTGATAAGCCTGTTCTGGAGCTTGGTCTCCTGGGTAGTAGAAATAGGAGCAGGTTGTTGCATTTCTAGCTCCACTGCCGCTAGCAAGTCCTCTTCTTGCTTGACCTGAGAGAAGATGTTGCCAAAACAATCTTTGTTCCAGGATTTTAAGGCCTGTTTCACAGCTTTCAGTTTAACAACAACATTTAAAATGGGATGGTTAGAATCGACTTGGGACCACGCCGAGCTGATCAGTGAGAGAAAAGACTCATGGAGGGTCCACATCCGTTGGAACTTGAAAGGCTTCGGACCGAAAAACAGTTGATGTGGGCATTGAAGGAGAAGAGGGGCGTGATCTGAGGATGATCGGGGCAGGTGGTGGACTTGAAAGATGGGGAAATGCGTCTACCAACATGCATTTATCAGAACTCTGTCCAATTGTGCCCAGACACGGCTAGCACCAGCTTGATTGTTGCTCCACGTGAAACGACTTCCCTTGTAACCAGCGTCCAGCAAGGCAGCCGTGTTGATAGCTGAGGAAAAATCATCAGCACTAATTTTGTCAAGCTCTCTGCGACTTCTTTTTTCTGAGGCATTGACCACTGTGTTGAAGTCGCCACAAGCGGCCCACGGGCCCTGCAGGGAGTAGGAAGAAATTGCCAGATCTTCCCACAGTTCCCTCCTGATAGCTCTATTGCAACTAGCATAAACATAGGTAAAGTGAAAGCGCGACAGGTTTGGTTGGGTAGAAATTGAAGCTGTGATAGCTTGATTTGAAACTTTCATCACTGAGAGGGCAATATGGTCTCTAAAGAACACCCAGATCTTGCCGCTAGTATCACTGTTAGAGCACAAAATGTGGTAGCCCAGAGATAGGCCCACCCCCACGCGTCTCTCGTCCCTGAGCATCGGTTCTAGGATCACCACAATCCAAGGGTTGTGATCTCTGATTAACCTCTTACAAGTCCTGATAGTTTGACGATTTCCAATACCACGAACATTCCACACCAGAGTTTTATCTATCAGTTACACAACCCGAGTTTACAGCCCTTCGCTTGAATCAACGCAGTTTGGATTCCCAGTCACCTCTGGAGTACAAAATTCTGGTCCAAGGCATGTTGACAGTGTAACTTGCTTGACGAATAGCATGGCTCTTTGACATTTGTGTTAGTGTGATCACAACACCTATTCTATATTAATTATATAGCTAAATAAATGCTATGAGCCCAATGTATTAGTGCCTACTTTAGATCAACCAACAAGGTTATGATATTCGCAATATGTAGTTTTTTCATCGTTGGCAATTGTTTTTTAACCTGGATTAACTAGAATTGGGCCGGCTATTAGCCCATGTGTTCTCTTGAGATGATCCTAGCGGGCGGCTGAGAGTGTAGACATTTGGCATTGCCCCATTCATTGGGAGGCTGGTGTCCAAGAATGATGAGGCTGAGGGAAAAGCAGTCGCCGAAGCCCCACATGCCAACACTTTGGGAATTTGGGCCTCTCTGCATCTCTTATCTTTTGTTTAACTAGACTGGCTTGAAGCTGTGTGACTTCAAAGTTCAGCTCCAGTACTCCATAGGAAATGCAATAATGTTCACTCATGGTGTAACACACCTGAATGGTTTCACGCTCCGAACAAGTATCCCAAACTGTACAATGATTCTGCAAGAGAAATGTTATATATATATATATATATATATATATATATATATATATATATATATATATATATATATATATATATATATATATATATATATATATATGCTGATTTGCATGAGAGATTGAGAGGAAATTTGTCACACACGTGAGATTGGGGCCGTACATCAGGTGGGGCTACCATGGACATTGCCTAGACCAAAAGTTAGGTCGGTCCCTCATCAGGTGGACCAAGTGTGCAGGTGGACCAAGTGTGCATATTTAATGTAATAATCTTGTGTATTTAATGATATGAGAAGGTGTATTTATACATATCACTAGAATTTAGAGATAACAACTGTATCCAAATCTATAGGTAAATTTATAAGATATACAATTACATATCAAAGATTATCATAATCCAATCTAACAGACCACTATTTTTATTTTGGTTCTTCAAATGACCATTTCTCAAATAAGTTCAAAGTTTTTTTTTTTTTTTATTTATTAAAATGATCCAAAATTTACATGCAGACTACCCTAGGAGAAAAAGGACCTGGGAACGTCTATCATAAGGGAACTCAATGAAAAGAGCAACCAGAGAAGAAAAGACAGAGGCGATCCGCACATTTAGGTACTCTTATTGCCTCCTTCCCCACCTTGTCTAGGAAACACTATAAGAAAAATAGGCATTACCGGTGCCCAAAACTGCCCCTAAAAGTCTAAAAAACTGCCGCCATAAGAATTACAGGTGGTTGGGCGGCTGCCGCAAAAGGGGGGCGTCCCCATTTTTAGCGGCGTTTTTGGCGGCTGCCGCTACAAATCTTCCGGCGCTTATTGACATACCAGCTATTGCTGACTGCCGCCATCAAAGCGCCGCTAAAGCAGTATGAAGCGCCGCACAAACTTTACGAAACGCCGCACTTACTTTACAAAATAGATAAATTTTACAACAAACGCCGCAAAAAAGCTATAACATATGCTAATTAGAGATTATAAACACCGCTAAAATCTATTTAAAATGCCAGTAAATCATTTACAGTATAAAAGAAAAAATAATAAAAACAATTAAAAATTCTGCTAGGCTGAATCTTCTAAATCAAAAGACCTTTACTGGCTTAAACTAGCATTCAAATACAACCTGTAAATCATTTACAACCAACCTCATTTACAGGGGGCCTGAGAATGAAAGGTTACATAATGGACAGAAAATTTACAGATTGAGATACAAGGAAAAAAAAATCAACGGACTTCAGCGACACCAGGGGCGAGACTTATCAAATGTACCCCAAGAACCAGAACTCATGCCATATAGAAGACCTTTGTTAGCACCACTCTGCCATGCATAGAGGTCAGGTAATAAAACAGTATGTACACTCATAATCTGAGTTACACTATCTAAAATTAAATTTTCAGTCATAAATATTTCCTGCAAAAACAACCATACCGAATGAAGTCCATATCCATCCCCATATGAAGCAACAAAGCCCCTGTTACCAATGCTCCACCCCAATTGCTCCACCTTTAGTTACCAATGCAAAGACAAAAGTTTACAAAACAAAATAAAATAACCAAAAAATAAATTTAATATAAAATAAAAGGAACCAATAAATACTTGTAACTAGCAGATGGAGGAGAATAGCTATGGATTTTTTTTTTTTTATATAAATATGTGGATAGATTTTTCTTCCCTTTTTCTTCAAGGATAAAACTGCATCATAAGCATCATAGCATGCAACTCAATATGAGCCTTTTTACAGAAGCATTAACTAGCATGCAACTCAATATGGATAGACCTGAATTCAACACAAGGAAAGCCATATAGTGGCTTGTACCTGATGAGCAGCTTTGATCATGCATCCATGTAAGCATTGTGGATCCCTAAGCCTACACTCTATATAGTTACTTCCACTTTGAATAAGCATCTTACAACCAAAGATAAATATAAAACACAAGTCAAACATTATGGAAACCCTTCGTTATATTGAAGCAATGAAGATTGGTAAGAATAATAATAATAATAATAATAATAATAAGCCAAGGGTGTGGGGCCCTTGCTTTTGGTGATCCTTACATGAAGTGGACTTGCCTGATTTTTGGACCGTGACATTAAGAAGTGGGGAACCACCTGATGGAAAGCTTGGATATTTCACACCTTCTATCCAGGCCTGTGTTGGATTGTAAGAGAGCTGGGTTGCACAAGCTCAAGGCTTTCTGACCTCAATGCATCTGTGTAAGCATTTAATATAAGGATAATTAGTGGTTGAGGTCCATTTCTTGGCTCAAGCAATTATGGACAAGCCAAGCACACATGATTGTATATTTTGATGATCTGAAACATCCCTCTGATGGATCCTTACGTATCTGGATAGACTGAAAATTACTTTGGCAATTACATTTTTATCATCGAAATGGTATCCCTCAAACAGGGCTAAAAGCAAAAATGGTTAAAGTTCATCAAATCTATAAGGTGTAAAAACACATAATGATGAAAGAAAAGTTTAAATGGTCAGACCAGCTCTACTTTTATCCAAAGGGGCATCAATGGTATAGTCTTCAACCATACATCCATGTGTGCACATACATCGATAGAGAAAGATGGTCCCACAAGTGAGATCCACACAAAACGTTCTTTATTGAGGTAATTCATCCAACAGTTGGTATGCATGATGTACAACATGTATTATACATTATTTTGTCTGAAGGATTACAGAGTACTACTTCGATTTTTAGTTTGTATAAGTGAGCCCATTGGTCAGTGACCGAAAATGTCACTAGCAAAATTTTGTATAACGGACAAATTACCAACAAACAAAATGGACAAAAAGGACAAGAAATTTGGACCATGCACGTGTGCCAACTCTACACATGTGAATGACCATGGATGCAGGTCCAAGAGTAGCATTCCTTCAGAAATTTGGACCATGCACGTGTGCCAAACTTCTAATGTCTCACTCAGTTTCAACATAAGGAGCATTCAACAAAGTTTTCAACACATCGAGAGAATTTGGTGAATTTCAAATAATGGAGGTGGGTTGGCAATATTATAACACTAGTGAGTGCCTTTGTATTTTGAAATGACAAGAGAAGGATGAAATCAGCAGACCTGTCATTATAGCAATGGGCGATACTAGAAGAGTTGCAACTTCCACAAAGCATCACATGGGTCTTTTTAAAATAAATTGAATGCAGACCTGTTGTTTCATAAAAATCAGCATATATTGCATAATTCAACGTGCAAATGGATAAGAATGACATTTCAGTATGGCTATAAATGAGCTGGCTAGGCCCTACAGGTTCCTGTACCTAGAGTGTGGCTAAATGGACATGGGCATGAGTTTGGGTAAGTTTTTTTAGCCTGGTTAATAAATGCACCAGGTGTTGTTACACCCCTACCCATGCTCGAATCTGGACCATCTGGTTGTTGCCTGAAATGAGTTCCATCTCATTTTTAATTAACTATAAAGTTTTTTGTTTTTTATTAGACATATGGTGCTCTAATACATAGTGAGTTCACGTTGATAATAATTCTGTATTAGAGTTCCTAAGCTCTAAAATATAATTACTGTTAATGAAATGAGATGAAATCATTTTTAGGCATGTAGCAAACAGGGTTGAAACTATTAACAGAATCCATGGCCATAGATCAATCGACTTAACAGCCACCAATCTCAAATTTTCAGATTTTGGAATTCATTAAACTACACAATAGTCCATTTCAAAAGCTTCAGGATTGATTCTTTTGAGTTCATGTTTGAATGCAATGAAACTATGATGACAGAACTTATTAAACGTAATCAACAAAGAATCACCTGAAAAGTATTCTAAGTGCTCCCCACCTTCACATAACTTGAAATATACAACAAATGAATCATGAGGATTCCAAACTACCATCTTTAATTTACCCAATTCATTTATCATAACAATTCAAACCATAAGGACTAACCACATCAGCCTCTCTGTGGACATCTTCCATGGTAGCAGCTCTTTTCCACATCATAGGTTGCTCACCATTGGATTTCAAGAACTGCCCATAAGCTGCAAAGGAATTATAGGGAGGGACCAACAAAGAAATTCAATTTTCAGTTTGACCTTAACAAGAAATGGCAGGCAACAGTAAAATGGTAGGGAAAAAGAAGAAGAAGAAGAAGAAGAAGAAAGGAAGACATGCCTGTTACAAACTTCTCAAGTCGAGTGGCCTGATACAAATCATAGTATATGAGGTTCATTTTGAAACCCTCAATCTGTTAAAGAAGAACAAATCATAGTCAAATACTATCTTTAATGACTTGAACAGATTCATGAAATGATAATTATGAAGCAAGTAACAATGTGTAGAAAACCCATCTCAAATCCAAACTTTTTTTCCCTTCCATGCAACAAACCAATCCATCCCTAATCCAAATAAAAAAATCTATGCACACAGTTTATGCTCTCTGTAACTGCTAACAAATGAGAGTAGCAACCTTTGGCGAAGTCGTTTGATGAGGAGCAGTGACAACTTGTAGCCTATATCTGTCGAGGTTCAAAGCCGGTGGCGGCTAGGATTGTCACTGTCAGGTTCAAGTCAGTTACTAGTGTTCCCATATCCGGATGGTAACACACATGAGGTACACAATCCAAATCTGATCTAATTTGAGTAACTCCATCAGGTCCTATCAAGTCTATTTCAAGCATGAATTAGAATTCAGAATGGGGTTCAGGTCTAAGAATCATGGTCAGGTGCATAGTAGAAAATGCCTTTTTTATGGCTTTTAAATAATGAATGCAAATAATTTTTTGCATAGTAGCAATACCCAACTGATCTGGATTCATACCCAATTAAGTTGCAACTGTTTATAGCAATACAACTTTCCATGCAGCCACGTAGCCGGATATAGCCAAACAGGCAAAACCGTACATTAGTTGGGACTGAAAGTGGGTAAGCATGCTTTGATGCTCTTCAACATCTGAGAACCACAATAGAAGCCTCTACTAATTCTTTAAACTTCAGCATTCCAACTACTAGAGCAAACATCAAACATGCAACAATGAGGATACCATCCAAATACACATATAACCCATACAGTAAATACATGTGAATGAGATCTAGAGATTCACAATTTGATGGTAAGTAAAGCCTCATACACATCATTTTTTAGTAGTCATGTTTTGTCTATACCTTCCGTTTATATATTTTTTCTTCCATAGTTCCATGTGCCATCAAACGATATGCATAAACTGGCTTTGTTTACCCATACCTGCAAGAATGCACCATATTAAGCCCATTCTTCATGTGAAGCAGAAACACATTAAGATGGGTGCCTTTTCCAATTATTTTTGCACCGTCTTCCACTCAAAAGGATGGTTTCTTCCGATTTGATTCAAGCAGAGACGGCTACGTACAAACATATCCTAAACATAATGTTATCACCAATATAATTGGTAGTGCAACAAAAAAGGGGGGGGGGGGGGGAGGAAGAAGAGAGAATTTATTTTCTCTTATAGCCACAAGTATGCACATGATTTAAACCCAGGTGGATGAGCCGTTGGACCAGAACAGCCACCAAATGTTTCAGGTCAAGAAATCCAGTCAGTTAAGTGGATGACTGTTTTTTACTGCTTTTGTATTTTTTTTTTAAAGCATTAGTCAAAGTTCAATTCCCTACCTCCACTTGAAAATCAAACGGCTAAACCACTACACCAATAACATATTATTTTTTAGTTCTTTCTATTTTTTAATGACTACAGATAAGAATATTTTTTAGACTACTAAAGCTAAAATGGACAATCCTGCAAGTGAACCTATTAGAATTCCTGCTCCATCTTCGTGTCCTATATAACAAAATACATAAACGTGGAGAGGCTCCCAATCAGCTCTTCAACTCTCCAGGAAAAATGGTCTTCGTGAAAGCTCAGGAGCATTGGACTATTAGATCTCCTTCAGCTTTCTGTGTCCAATGCACCTCACAACTTTCTGTGACCAGCTATGGTCCTTCATTATGGTGTAGAGAACACACAAAATAGTCACTTAAATACATCCAAACAAATCACAGTAGCACTTCTCTAACATTCAAATTTTTCAAAACCGAATTGGAAAAAAGAGAATCAAAGTAAACTAAATCAGATTTGAAAGTTGGTCAAATCATAAATAGGCATATTATGGACGGAGACATTGTTTTCATTATTAGGCCACCTCGGACTCATAAACATTCATTACAAGCATTTTCTGTCTATGTGCATGACGACCATACTGTTAAGATCAATTCTCTTATTTGTGCTCCCCTAGGTGCGGATTTTGATGGGGATTGTGTTCATATATTTTATCTACAGTCTCTAGCAGCAAAGGTAGAAGTTTTGGAGCTGTTTAATGTTGAAAAGAAAATCCATAGTTCTCATAGTGGTAGTCTGAATTTACAACTGGTGCATGATTCTTTATTGTCACTTAAACTCATGTTTAGGACTTTTTTCTTGAACAAAGCGACTGCGCAACAATTGGCTATGTGTGTTTCACCAGTTTTACCAAAACCTGTTTTGCTTAAGGCTCACCGTACAAGTCCTCTGTGGACTATTTTGCAAATAGTACAGTGTTTCACCTGCATTTTTTTACTGCTTTAGGGAGAGGCATTTGATCAGTAAAAGTGAAATGGTGAGGATTGATTTCAATAGAGATTTACTGCAGTCATCATTCATAGAGATTGTTACTTCTGTTCTTGACAAGAAGGGAACAAAAGAGGCTGTTAAGTTCTTTAATATGTTGCAGCCACTGCTAATAGAGATTCTCTTTTCAGAAGGATATAGTGTTGGCTTGAATGATTTTGACATTCCCAAGGCTGTTACTGAAGATATAAAGAAGAGGATTCAGGACATATCACCTTTGCTACTTCACTTGAGATCAAACTATAATGAACTTGTAGAGTTGCAAGTGGAAAGCTACCTGAAAACTGTAAAACTGTCTATCGTAACTCGTATTCTAAAGTTATCTGCTTTGGGTAATTTGAAAGATTCTAAAAATGATTCAGCTATCAGTAAGGTTGTTCAACAACTTGTCTTTTTGGGGCTTCAACTTTATGACCAAGGGAAGTTTTATTCAAGGTGTTTGGTTGAGGATATGAGTTTTCACTTCCAAAATAAGTACTCTGTTAATGGTGTTGATTATCCTTCTAAGGCATTTGGGTTAGTTAAGAGCTCCTTTATTCAAGGTCTGACCCCCTATGAAGAGTTGGTCCATTCCATATCATCCAGGGAAGTGTTGATTCGTTCTTCCAGAGGACTTACTGAACCAGGAACTTTATTTTAAAATCTAATGGCCACACTTAGAGATGTCGTTATCTGTTATGATGGGACAGTGAGAAACCTCTGCAGCAATTCTATAATTCAATTTGAGTATGGACAGGTGGACGAAAATAGTCCTAGAAGTTCTCTTGCTGGTGAACCGGTTGGTGTATTAGCTGCTACTGCAGTATCAAATCCTGCATATAAAGTAGTTCTTGATTCTTCTCAGAGCAACAAGTCTTCATGGGAATCGATGAAGGAAATACTTTTGTGCAAAGTTAACTTCAAGAATGATATTATTGATCAGAGAGTTATTCTATATTTGAATGAGTGCTTCTGCGGGAAAATGCATTGCAAGGAGAATGTAGTATATTTAGTTCAGAATCGTTTGAAAAAAGTCACTTTAAAGGATGTTGCTTTTGACTTCTCCATTGAATATCAAAGGCATCGACAAATACCTGAAAGTTCAAAAGCGGATACAGGCCTTGTTGGCCACATTCACCTCGATAAGATGCGCTTGAAAGGACTCGACCGGAGCATGGATGAGATCCTGCACTCTTGTTAAGAGGTTATAAATTGCTTTGGGAGAAAGAAGCACGCATTTAAAAGACATCACCAAATCAACTAGATTTGCTTAATACTAGGCTGATAGAAAAGCATTACTCAGTAAATAAAAACAATTCAAAAGAAATATTTAAAAGACACTCAATGAGAAAGAGGATAGATGTCTTACAGAGATAGCCCCATCTGCACAAAAGGGATGAGCCTAACACATCCGAACCGAATTTGACCTCAACCAATATAATATTAAGTTTGTTGACATAAAGCCTTTCCTGCCGTAAAGAGACTTCATTACTTGAACGCTATAAAAGATAAACAACAACAACAATCATAAATTGCAATAGTATATGAAGTGTAAATTAAAGAAACAGAAATTGCAACTAATTAAAGAAACAGAAATGCTATAAAAGAGTTTTCTTGTGTGCGACATGTAATTCTCTTGGATTTGCAACCCACCACATGAAACAGTAACTTTGCCCCAACCTATACATCAGGTACTAACTATGCCTCAACCAAAATCTGACCTAAAGAAAAATAATGTGAGAGAGTTAAAATAACAGAAGGAAAAGAAGATGAAATGGAAATGCATGGAACGACTCTAGAGATACCTGATATCAGCAACCTTTTGTTCCAAGTGATGTGCACTCACATTTAATCACTGAAGTTTACTAGTTATCTCTACTTATATAATGCCAATACCATTGGACAATTTTACTCTCACATTTAATCCTCACAACATTGGTTGAGCGAGGCTAAATTCATCATAAAAATGTAGCTGGTTGGGAGAGAACAATTGAGATTTTACCGTACAAAGGATGGCATGCATTGCAACAAGTATAACACTAAAGCTATGTGGGTCCACCATGTTGCCTATGCAAAATCCACTCTGTCCATCAGGTGCTTTCCAAGATTATAAGCCCTGCAGCAAAAAATCAGACATTTATAGCTCAACTGGGCCTCAACACAGGTAATAATGGGATGGACCCCATGGTGGATGGACAAATAGAGAATGTGCTTAAAGACAATGATAGCACAAGGTGAGACTTGAGAGTGCAACTAAACTCACACTTCCAATTGTCTTTTGAACAGCTGCAACCCATTTGAAAGCCCTCTCAGATTCGAGTGTTCGCACTCGAAGCTTCAGATCACCTTGCTCCTGCAAAAGAGACGCCCATGTAGTTCAAGGAAGTTGATACTAGGACAAAACTATCGATGGAGCACCACATTAACCTGATATAGTCCTAAAACAGAGCGATACGACCCTGTATTGGTGGTGAACGATATGACACACTAAAACTGATTGTTAAACCTTATAAGATAGATTTCACATACAGCTAAAAAGATATTTAAATAGTAGAGTGGAAACACACTCTAAGCACGAAATGCTGCTTCAGTCTTTGTTATTACAACTGAGATGTAAAGCCTCCAAATAGCAATTGTGGAGACTGTAATTTACAACAAAACACAATCAAATTGTGGAGTTGTTAGCTATTGCAAATTGTATGGTTTATGAGGAACAAAGCAAGTTTTTGTCGCTTAAAAACTCCAAAATATTGATATCTCTGCGAGGAATATGATTTTATAATCGGCATTGTTAATTGTTTTGAGTGATATTATGCAAATAAGCCAATTCAGAAGATCTTAGATGATGTTATGGAAACATATCCTGCAAGGAATAAGAAGACCAAGTTGATGCTGATGCATTTTGCAGGCTTGCTATCATTTAGTTTTTATAGAGGACCTGAATTCATATGGAAGGGATGCTTTTTATGTTGATGACATTGATGAATCTTCTCATCTTTGAAGAGGGTAACTTAGAAGCATTGAAGTCATTGCTTGGCTGTATGGAGAAGCCTTCCTTTCCTACATCTTGTGCAGCTAAAATCCCAGACGTAATCCCTTCTTGCTAAAATCGAAAATAGAAACTCAACATTTCAAGGATCTTGTGCAAGCTTGTATCCAGATTTCAGTCAAGTTAAGAAGCATCCAAAAGGGCAAAAACATTAAGGTCGCATTTGGATGCACAAGTGAACATAATTACAAACATTCAGTTTAATCAAGAGAATTACAAAATGAGAATCTGTAGCATTCTAAGTCAAGAAATGGCCATCATGTTAATAGAAAGTAGCAATTCCCTAAAATCTAAAGAAAATCTAGAGACACCCATCTCTTAAAGGAGGGAAAAAAAAAAACAAATATAAGAAGAATCAGAAGGGAAAAACCTAATCAAATGAACAGATCCAGGGAAGTTTATTATATTGAGAATCCAAAGCAAACTTATATCAACTTCAGCAACAA
Organism: Magnolia changhungtana; assembly: GCA_030180095.1. Lineage (NCBI taxonomy): Eukaryota > Viridiplantae > Streptophyta > Magnoliopsida > Magnoliales > Magnoliaceae > Magnolia > Magnolia changhungtana. The sequence continues at coordinate 5,047,672 of JASAUF010000511.1, forward strand.
CATGTTGAGATTGAACTTACCATCAACATTCAACAAGAAAATGACAACAAAGATCCAAAGGTAACAACTGCAATGAAAGTGAATTGAAAGGAACCAGAATTTCAGAACAAAAAGAAGAAGAAGAAGAAGAAGAAGAAGAAGAAGAAGAAGCATTCATCCTCAAGTACATATACGGTATGCCAAATGAACAAGACCCCATGCTAAAAAAAAATAAATTAAATTAAATAAAAATAAAACTACCAATTTGGGAATAAGGCAGACACTCATGTTCACAATCCAAAATGAGAATGCGGCGGTCACAGGTCTGACTGTTATTCTTAAATTCTCATTACAGGGTAGATTTTCTTTGATACAAAGAGGCCCTTAGCCTTGAGTGTTAAGTATCTAACCAAACCATAGTGCTCACTTTATGAAGAGAAGGAAAATGTCACACAACACAATTACAGGTTTAACCATCTCTCAAAAAACTAAAAAGAAAAGCTAGTTGCAAGTGGAAGAGGCAGTTTGATGTCTAGTAGGCAACTGAATACAGAACCTCTTCCCAAGTGGGGTGTGTGTACTAACATGCTAACCAATAATTTTATAAAAAAAATACAGAACCCATGGGAATATAAGAAAACAAAGATGATCCACGCTAGCTAGTGTTAGCAGACTTGCTCCATGTGGACATGCCCTAGCCAAGGAATCAGGGCAATCCACTCATCAGGTTGGTTACATGTCCTCAAAAGAAATGAATGGTTAAAAAAATATTGATCTTTGGTCCACATTCAATGTACATGATTGGCCCACATGTATTAGATGACATGTGAATGTCACAATTTGGTGAATCCTGGAGGGAGAAAAATCACAGTTGAATGCACTTACAGACTCGGTATCGATGATTTGAGTATTTTTATATTACTATGAGCTATTCTTGCTTAGGAGGAATGGATGTTTTGAAGACCAAGGATATTGCTAGATTGCATGAGTTAATCTGAGAGCCTATCAAGTGACAAAAAGAGCTCTTGGGTTCTCTGATAAAATGGCAAATTCAACTCCTATAACAAGACTTGGAGATATGTTTTGTTTGTCTTTCTTTTTCTTTCTTTCTTTCTTTTTTTAAGGGCTCCTTGCAAAGGAGTGAATATTAGGTTTCCATTTAACAACCTCCATAAGGCCTCATGAGCCTTATGTAATCACAAAGAGAGAGACAGGAGACTCAGAATGAGCAGTGAAGCACAAAGTAGAGCAGAGATGTCGACGCATACGGTGTTGGAAAAGCTATGTGAACCCCACCAGGATGTATGTGTTTAATCCATACCAAAAACCAAAGGGAACTGAAACTCCATACTAAAAAGCAAAGGGAAAAGCAACAGGAAACAACAAAAAAAACTTTTAAAAAAAAAGAACAAAACCCAAAACCAAACCATCCGCAAGATGCAGATCAAAATTTTCCACCACGTGTGACATGCATGCAATTTCTAAGTGCCTGTGTATCATCCATAGATTTCAGACATGATGAAACTCTGAGAGAGAGAGAGAGAGAGAGAGAGAGAGAGAGAGAGAGAGAGAGAGAGAGAGAGAGAGAGAGTAGCATACTGTTTGTTGGAGAAGGGGAGCTACTGCTGCGGCTGTTGCTAGTGCCTCTTCCTCTTACGAGCCTTCTCAGACTTTGGCGTGTTCCAGCAAGGAGGGCAACGGCTGAGAGATCAGCATCTTCAACAAGTAATGAAAATGGAAGCCATATCAACAGAGGCCGGAGTGGAGCAACGTTGGAGAGAGAGAGAGACTTTCGGGATTTAGAGATGGGGCGCACGATTTGGGGATGGGGCAATTTGGGAGAGAAGAGGGAAGAAGGGTTTTTGGGAGAGAAACATTGGCACGCGCAATTCGTAAATGGGGTGATTTGGGAGAGGAGGGAAAAAAGGGTTTTGGAGAGATAAGGCGGGCGCGATTTGGGGATGAAATTCGGGAGGGGAAAAGACTTTTTAAAACTATTCCAGCGGCGATGGCTTATCCATACACGGGCGGCTACGTAAAAACACTGCATATTTTATATTTACACGGGCGTTTGGTTGAGGCCGCCAGCAAGAGAGCGCCGCTGATAAGGAGATTTCTTGTAGTGTTAAAAGGAGACCTTTAAGATGGGACGGGAGGTCAGTGACACGGGAACAAAAATAGGAGGATTGGCAGTCGCTGTCTAGGCGCGTTAAGGCATCAGTTGGGGCGTTTCCTTCCCTAAATATGTGTTTAAAAATGACCTGACCTATGAGCCCAAGAAATTAGTTCAGAGATTGTACTAGGTAATTAAGATAGCAAAGACCATTCATAGGCATCAAGTACCAAAAGAAAAATGATGCCCAAATACAATTTTCCTGCCTTATTAACCCGTGTTAGGTGTATTGCAAAATGAATTATCTAATTATAGTCAACCAACGGTGTGGGCTGTCGGGCTTTTGTGCTAGTGGGGTCAGCTTCAAAATCCTCATTGGCCAACCATTTTTGCCATCTAGTAAGTTAGCTATCTCGCGTGTACCTTTTTACCAATTAAACGTTGGTCTTCATAGATGTTCCCTCTTCTATGGCCCTTCAACCAAGTTTTGAAATGACAAAACCATCTCAACCAGTCCATGCTCTTCTTGATTATCTTGCAATATACTTTATAGGTTGGGTTGGCCCATAAGCCTTGATCATGCCTCTATTTATAAACTAGAGGCGTTCAAACTTCAACATGTGATCCCTTTTGTTCATGCCTTTATTTATAGATCTTCATATTTACAATATGAAGAAGTGGAATCTAAGAGGGAGAAAGAGAAGTAAAAGTAGAAAAGTAGTACGAGAAGAAGTAGAGTATTAGCAGAGTTCACGTGACTTCCCCCACACATGTACATGTAGGGACTGATGGGTTATTTTGACCCATCTTCGACCGGTCGAGAGCCCTGCTCGACTGGTTGAAGGCTGGTGGTCGACCGGTCGAAGGTTCGAGTCGTAACTTCGACTCAAAGTCCAGCGAGTAATTTTGCTGTTTTTTAGTGTAGCTAAGATTGGTCGAAGGAATGTTCGACTAGTCGAAGGGGACCTAGGACTGGTCGAAGACTAGGTTCAACTAGTTGAAGGTTATGCAATTTGTTCCGCGATTTTGCGCGAAACTGCGGATTTGAGTCCTTTCGCAACAGGGATGCGGAAAGGAGTTTCCCAAAACTATAAAAGGGGTTGCCTAGGTTTTTTATCACAACACACAGCAAGAGGATTTCCTAAAGCTTTACAAGAGATTTGCTAAAGGGTTTAGGGCTATCAAAGGTGAGAGAGAGGGAGAAAGAGAGAGAGGAAGCTTATAGAAGGGAGGTTCTGCTTGTGGAGGTTTTCTACTGTGCAATCTATATCTCAGCGCTTCTATGTCCTCGTAATCGGTTAGATCTCTCCATTTTCTCTATTTCTCTTATTGTTTATCCACTCCTGCGTGAGTGAAGAAGGTTGTAAACGTTCTACTTCATAGTGGATTGTTGATCTGGACGAGGTCCTGTGGTTTTTACCTCTTTGAGGGTTTTTCATGTAAAAATCTCTTGTGTGGTGTGTGATTGATGCATTGATTGTTTTCATTGCTTTATTATCCATAATTCTGGTTTGTTTCGGGAGGCTAGATCCTAAGGTTTGTGCCAGGCATCCCAACAAAGTGGTATCAGAGCTAAGTTCATTGAACGGGTAGGATCGGTTTGAATTATGAAAGGTGGCTTAAGGATGATCAGCCTCAATGGTTTTAACTGGACCATATGGAAGGCTAAGATGGAGGACTTGCTTTATTGCAAGGACCTATGTTCTCCAATCTTAAGCATATCAGCAAAATTCAAGGATATGACTGATGATGATTGGAAGAAGACGGACCGAAAGGCGGTGGAGTTTATTAGACAGTGGTTGGATGATTCTGTGTTTCACCATGTGTCTACGGAAACCTCAGCCGCAAGCCTATGACTAAAATTACAAGGGCTGTATGAGAGGAAGACAGCCGGAAATAAGATATTTCTGATAAGGCGACTTGTGAATCTCAAGTTCAAGGATGATGGTTCCGTGGCCGAGCACATGAATGAGGTCAGCAATATAGTGAACCAACTCACCTCTATGAAGATGGTCCTGGATGATGAACTGCAGACTTTACTATTGCTTAGTTCATTGCCTGACAGTTGGGAGACATTGGTGGTGTCTCTAAGTAACTCCGTGCCAGAAGGAAAGATATCTATGGAATAGGTAACCAGTTGTCTCTTCAATGAGGAGACAAGGAGGAAGTCTCAAGGGTCTACTCAGCAAGAGACTCTTGTGATGCAAGAACGGGGGAGAGGAAAGAACAGGAAGGGCGGGAAGGCCCGAGATAAATCAAGAGGCAAGTCGAGTAACAGAAAAGATGTTGAATGCTGGAATTGTGGCAAGAAGGGCCACTACAAGCATGAATGTCGTGGTAAGAAAAACAACAAGAAAGGAAAAGGGAAGGAAGATGAATCAGATTCCACTGCGGTCGCTTCAGATGGGGACATGGTAGTTATTCATTCTACAGATCATGATGTATGTCTCACGGCTATGAGTCAGGACACCGACTGGGTGATAGACTCGGGAGCTTCTTTTCATGCAACTCTACACAGTGACTCCTTCACAAGCTACAAGTCAGGTGACTATGGAACTGTGAAGATGGGAAATTCTGACGTATCAAAAATCGTGGGAGTCGGTGATATTTGTGGGAAGATCGATGTGGGTTGCACATTGGTTCTCAGGGCTGTGAGGCATATCCCAGACCTTCACCTCAACTTGATGTCAACGGGAAGGCTGGATGATGATGGCTATGAAAGCCGGTTTGCTGGTGGGCGATGGAAGCTCATCAAGGGTTCGTTGATCATGGCTAGAGGAAAGAAGTGTTGCACCCTTTATAAGGCAAGTGTCAGTATGTGCAAGGGTGGATTGAACGCAGCGAAAGATTCAACTATTGACATGTGGCACAGGCGTCTAGGCCACATGAGTGAAAAAAGGCTTCAGCTACTAGCGAGGAAGCAACTCCTTTCAGACGTGACAGGTATACCTCTCAAAACCTGTCTTGATTGTTTATTAGGGAAACAACATAGAGTTTCATTTGTTAAAATTGTTTCTCATGTTAATAAAGTGCATGCATTAGATTTGGTTTATTCTGATGTTTGTGGTCCTATGAGGACAAAAACCTTGGGTGGGGCATTGTATTTTGTCACTTTTATAGATGATGCATCTAGGGGGGTTTGGGTTTATGCTTTGAAATCCAAGGACGAGGTCTTTGGTGTGTTTAAATTGTTTCATGCTATGGTTGAGAGAGACACAGGTAGATCATTGAAGTGCATCCACACTGACAATGGTGGTGAATACATTGGCAACTTTCACGAGTATTACAAGTCCCTGGGTATACGGTATGAACAGACGGTTCCCAAGACCCCCCAGCATAATGGTGTAACTGAGCGAATGAATCGCACCATTGTTGAGAGAATCAGATGCATGTTATCCCATGCGAAGTTGCCCAAGACGTTTTGGGGAGAAGCAATGCGCATGGCGGTGTATTTGATAAATAGGTCTCCATCAGCCCCGTTGAATGGAGAAGTACCTGAGAAGGTGTGTACTAGACATGATCCATCGTACAGTCATCTCAGAGTGTTTGGATGCAGGGCATCCATTCACGTACCAAAAGACGAGAGGTCCAAGCTCGATATGAAGATCAGACAGTGTGTGTTCTTAGGGTATGGTGATGAAAAATTCGGTTACAGATTGTGGGATCTGACCTAGAGGAAGCTCATCAGGAGCAGAGATGTGGTTTTCTTTGAAGATCAGTGTATAGAAGACATTGGTAAGCCAGAGAAGAACCAGCCTAGTTCAGGTGAGGTAGAGGATATGGATCCGGTTACTCCTCCCGTGGTGCCTGATGATGGGGGAGTACAGCAAGGTACAGAGGACGAGAGAGTTCCTTCAGAAGATGGACCAGGGGAGCAGCCCCCACTTGATCCACTTGTTGAGCCACAGGTGAGGAGGTCATCTAGGGACAGACAGTTGTCCAAGAGGTACTCGCCGCACGAGTACATTATGCTAACCGATGGGAGAGAGACAGAAGATTATTTTGAGGCCCTAGCCGACAAGCATAAGGGGGAGTGGTTGAAAGCTATGCAAGAGGAGATAGAATCCTTGCATAAGAACCACACCTATGATATGGTGAAACTGCCCAAGGGCAAGAAAGCTTTGAGCAATAAGTGGGTGTTTAGAAAGAAGATTGAGCAGAAGAATTCACAGACGAGGTTCAAGGCCAGACTTGTGATGAAAGGGTTTGGTCAGATGAAAGGCATAGACTTCGAGGAGATATTCTCACCAGTGGTGAAGATGACATCCATATGGGTGTTGCTTGGGTTGGCGGCTAGCATGGATCTGGAGATAGAGCAGTTAGATGTTAAAACTATCTTTCTCCATGGTGACCTGGAAGAAGAGATCTACATGCACCAACCAGAGGGGTTCGAAGTCAAGGGTAAGGAGCATATGGTGTGTAGGCTGAGGAAGAGCTTGTATGGGCTGAAACAAGCTCCACGGCAATGGTACAAGAAGTTCGACTCGTTTATGTTGAAACATGGGTATGACAGAACGGAGTCGAACCACTGTGTGTTCACGCGCAAGTTCTCAGATGGTGATTTCTTAGTTCTGCTGTTATGTGTTGATGACATGCTCATCATGGGAAAAGACATCAAGAAGATTGATAGGCTGAAACAGGAGTTGGGCAAGTCTTTTGTGATGAAGGACTTAGGCCCGGCTAGACAGATCCTAGGAATGGAGATAACCCGTGACAGAAGCAGCAGGAAGCTCTGGCTGTCACAAGAGCGGTATATCGAGAATGTCCTAGAGCGGTTCAATATAAATGCAGTGAAGCCGGTCAGTACTTCACTGGATGGTCACTTCAGATTGAGCGACATGCAGTGTCCCAAGACGAAGGCAGAGGTGGAAGAGATGCAGAAAATACCCTATGCGTCAGCTGTAAGAAGTTTGATGTATGCTATGGTGTGTACACACCCAGACATAGCATATGCGGTTGGTGTTGTCAGTCGGTACCTTACCAATCTAGGCAAAGAGCATTGGACAGCGGTGAAATGGATACAACGGTATCTAAGAGGCTCATCCAGGTTGAGCCTATGCTATGGTGACGGAAAACCTGTGTTAGAGGGCTACACAGATGCAGATATGGCAGGTGACATAGACTCCAGGAAGTCTACATTGAGGTTCATGTTCACGTTTACAGGGGGAGTGGTTTCTTGGCAAAGCAAGCTACAGAAGGTCGTAGCATTGTCGACGACAGAGGCCGAATACATCACAGTCACAGAAGCATGTAAAGAGATGCTTTGGATGAAAAGGTTGTTACAAGAACTTAGCCTAAAGCAGAAGGAGCACGTGGTCTATTGCGATAGTCAGAGTGCTATACACTTGAGCAAGAATCCAAGTCAGCATTCCAACTCGAAACACATTGAAATTTGGTATCACTAGATCAGGGATACTTTGGAACAGAAGGTGTTACAGCTTGAGAAAGTCCACACGGATGATAATGGGTCAGACATAATGACCAAGGCTTTGCTCAAGGGCAAGTTTAAAGTTTGTAGAAACCTGGCTGGCTTGAAGAAGATGGATCCCTCTTGGGTCAAAAAGGGAGAGATTTGATGGGTTATTTTGACCCATCTTCAACCGGTCGAGAGCCCTACTCAACTGGTCGAAGGTTGGTGGTCGACCGGTCGAAGGTTCGAGTCGTAACTTTGACTCAAAGTCCAGCGAGTAATTTTGTTGTTTTTTACTGTAGCTAGGACTGGTCAAAAGAATGTTCGACTAGTCGAAGGGGACCTAGGACTGGTCGAAGACTAGGTTCGACTAGTCGAAGGTTACGCAATTTGTTCCGCGATTTTGCACGAAACTGTGGATTTGAGTCCTTTCGCAACAGGGATGCGGAAAGGAGTTTTCTAAAATTATAAAAGGGGTTGCCTAGGTTTTTTTATCACAACACACAGCAAGAGGGTTTCCTAAAGCTTTACAAGGGATTTGCTTAAGGGTTTAGGGCTATCAAAGGTGAGAGAGAGGGAGAAAGAGAGAGAGAGGAAGCTTATAGAAGGGAGGTTCTGCTCGTGGAGGTTTTCTACTATGCAATCTATATCTCAGCGCTTCTATGTCCTCGTAATCGGTTAGATCTCTCCGTTTTCTCTATTTCTCTTATTGTGTATCCACTCCTGCGTGAGTGAAGAAGGTTGTAAACGTTCTACTTCATAGTAGATTGTTGATCTGGACGAGGTCCCGTGGTTTTTACCTCTTTGAGGGTTTTCCACGTAAAAATCTCGTGTGGTGTGTGATTGACGCATTGATTGTTTTCATTGCTTTATTATCCATAATTCTGGTTTATTTCGGGAGGCTAGATCCTAAGGTTTGTGCAAGGCATCCCAACAGGGACTTGAAATCTTTCCTTATCACTCCCCTTCAAGCTCGAGGGTAGTGGTGAAAAACACACTTGGCTTGGTACGTGATCCCTGAAAAACACCTTTGAAGAGGCATAGTACTATAGAACACATGGATGGTACAGGTGGTCCAGGTGCATAATTGCATGTACCATATATACAAGTATCTTAAAAGGGAAGTGTGAACACATGGACGGTTCAGGTGGTCCTGGTGATTTGCATGTGACATGCATACAAAGTATCTTTGAGAGGGAAGTGTCCAACACAGGATAAGAAGAAAACCATCCATCTCATATTTCTAACAGTAAGCTCATGGCTCAAAAACAACATTATTTGGTAGATTGTAACCTTTTAATCCGCCTCATGTAAGTAAACACACTTAGCTCCCACCTTTCTGTTTAAAAAAGAAAAAAAGTAAACATTGAAGAGACAAAAATCAACAATGGCTCCCATTAAGCTAAAATTGGCCCCAGTTAAGATAGAAAAATTGATCGTGAGCAATTCATCTGTCAAAGGATGCCTGGTTTGGATCATCATAGATGTTTTCAACGTGTGCCGTGCAGTTATATGCCCACATCCAAAGGGTTTGACAGTAAGTTATATCCTCCACCCAGCTGACAACTTTCAACACGTCATGTGTATGGAACGGAAGTAGATTGCCTGTGACTATCTCTGTGCCTTGTGTGGAGCCCACAGAGATGTCTGTGATAGATCCACTCCGTTCTATTGTTTCATGTGTTACATTAACCCACATGAGTTTTGGATCTACTGATTTTTAGATTCCTGTCCTCTTGTAATATTGCAAAACAGACGGAGTATATTTGTTACGGACATCTCTTTGGGGCGCCCCACACAGCCCCAGGCACAGATATGATCTCTGCAACCGGGGTCACAGGCAATCCACTCCCGATACGACATCCGACGGGGGTTGGCCCACGATGAGGATCACCTCATATAAAAATCATCATCATCTAGTAATTGGGCAGACCATACTTGTATTTTAGAAGTTATCTATCAGGTAGACTATAACTTATCATCCAGCCAGTTGGAATAAGCATTTTTCTTTTATAAGTTGCCTTGATTATTAACAGTTCTGAATTTCCAATAAAAAGCTTGAAGGAGAAACACGCACCACACATGCTCATCCAATATTTATTATTCGTAAACGTAGACAACATATCTTACTGTAGGCAGGGCATCCATGTGGTCCCATAAACTCCTACACATACACACTACGCGACCTTAAGAAAACCGGAGTAATATCAACCATGGATTGTCGACTCGTCTGAATCAGATTGAACTCCCTCAAGTTCGATCCTGTTGAGTGCTACCGTTGGTGATTGAATATTAAGGGCGACTGCTCCTGACGTTTGGCCAACTCGCAACTCGACTCAGGACCGAATCATTCCGATTAACCGAGTCTTCGAACCTTTCAATCAAACTCTTTATTACTAACGTAAGCTTAACCTTGTAATAATTATAGTAATCAAAGGGAAGTGGGGTGAGATGGTGAACCCCACTGCCACTACGGTCGCAAGTACTCTTATCTAAGCCGTCCAATCGGTCTTGATAAGATCGATGTGGACCCCACCAACAGTGACATCCCCCACTTTTGGGACCAAGCTCACGACCACCTTCTCTGAGCCTTCAGCATCAATATCTTCCAACAAGCTGGATATCCCCAACTTCAGGCTAAATTTCTTTGTCTGTGCATCACCCTTTTTACTAACGTGGAAATGGGGCAGCTTCACAAAGTTCCCTGCGGACTCTCCTAAGTCAGGTCCCACAAAATCCCCTCCATAAGGCGCTGCTACGTACACCTCAAACGTGACAGGCCCGTTGTCGGGGACCTCTATGCCGTCGATCACGAGGACCTCCACCTCATCCTCTTTCTCGCCCTTGGTTCGGGACTTCTTGGGCCTCTGCACAAGGACCCTGATGGTCGAATCCAGGGGTCTTGGGTCGGGTCCGAACTCGGATACCTGGACCAACGAGACTCTGGATCTGGGTTTGGCCTTGGCCTTCTGCTTTTTCTTGATGCTGCTATCAGCCCATGGAAGTTCCACGTCTTCATAGGTGTACCGGAGTTTCAGCGGATTGAGACAGTCTTCCACCTGTTGCGTTCATTTGTTAGTCAATGCATGAATGACACACACAACTAGTTGGACGGTAGCGCATAAACGTATGTCACGATGAATACCTTATCAAATATCAGTGACTGGTTCACTCACCATGTGGGCCACACCATGAAAAATAATGGGCAACTGACAATCCGGTCGAAATTATATTTGTGGACTAGTGGATAGGTGGGATGGTTTTATTTTAAACCAGCATAACCTTTATGGTAGGACAAATCTGTTGGACGGATTGGATGTCGTGCACCCCATGACATATCAATAGTCTACCCTAATCCAGGTTTAAGGCATGAAATAGGAGGATCAGAGATGAAAGCCATGAAAATACGACTCCCAATAACTGTCAGTACGGCATGCATGTGCTACATTGGGGCTGTTCGTCCATTGAGTTTTAGGGTCTGCAAATCAGACAGGTCAGCATGACGGACGCACATTGGGCATTAATACCCTGCCCATCCACAGACAGGGTCCTCTGAGGGCCCCTCCAGGATGTATAGGTTTTATCCACACCGTCCATTCACTTTTTTTTTTTTTTTTTTTTTTTTTAATGTAATTTTAATATAAACTTAAAAATGAAGCAATCCAAGACTCGATTGGACCACACTACCGGAAGCAGCGGTGATAGTGGGACTCGGATTGCGTCCTACCCTCCGTCCGGGCGGGGCTCTGTAGGGCCTACCGGGATGTAAGTTTTTCATCCACGCCATTAATCGTTTTTCTACGATCATTTTAACATATGACACAAAAACTTAGGCATATAAAGGGCATAAATGTACTACAAAGTGGGGATTTAACTTTCACCATTAAAAACTTCTTCGGAGCTGGAGAAGTTTCGGATCAAGCTGATATTTGTGTTTTCACTTCATCGACGTCTACATAACCATAGGTGGATGGTAAAAATAACATCACGGTGGCCCTTAGGAAGGTTTCAACGGTGAGTGTCATCATCACTACAGCTGCCTTTTATGTGGTCAAGTGAAGCTGTGGATGTGCTTCAATTTTTGTCCCATGTATTAAAATGATATAAGAAAAACGATTAATGGCGTGGATGAAACACTTACATCACGGTAGGTCCCACAGAGCCCTGTCCGGACGGATAACCGTCCGGGCGGGGGTAGGACGCAATCCGCGTCCGTGATAGTGATACAAACTGTTGGAACCTTTCTAGAGTTCAACGGAACCTGTTATAAGGTCATATAGACTTGGATGTTTAATCCCCACTGTGTGGTATAATTGAGCCTTCGATCAGCATCAATTTTCATCTTATATCCTAAAATAATATGCAAAAATGTATAGACGGTGTGGATAAAATTTACACATCATGCTCAGAGGCCCTGCCAGTGATGGGATATGCATGAGATGTGATACACTAGCAACCCACAGCTCCCCGGCCCCGTGGAGCCACCAAATTAATATGTAGTTTACAATGGGGTGCCCTTTTCATAAAGGTTTTCCAAAACTATAGCTCTCTATATAGCTATCATTCCACTACTTTTAATAATCGCCTCATAGGCGAACAAATGTGTAGGCGGCTCAGGTGGCCACCTTGATGTTCGTGTAAAATACCCCACCACGTGGAGGTGGACCACATGAATGAAAACAGTGTGCCAGGCAACACTTGTCCTCCAAACTGTTTCTATTAGTGTATCCCTCTTGAATCACGGAGGGATATGATAGTTTGGACAAGGACCTAAATATTTGTGTAGAATCTACTCATTGGAGTGGATTTTATATGATTATCACAGTGGGCCCCCTAGAAATAAAGAGGGGTCCTCAAATATCAGCTTATTTTTTTACCTCTCAGCCTCATATGGTACTAAATATATATCTAATGATCAATGATATCTCTTACATAAAGATTGAGATGGCTATGTCAAAATCAAGAGCATAGTTTACGCCGGTGGTGTTTTTTTTTTTTCCTTACCAACACCGGGTTTCTTTGATTTTTAGCCTGCTCAAAATGATGTTAAAGTAACATCTACTCCAAAAGTTAGATGCATATATAATCCTAATTTAGTTCCAAATCTAAAAGGGACACACCAAAGAAAATAGTTAGAAAAGAGACATTTACCCATAATTTTTAGGGGCCCACCATAATGATTATATGGCCTACTCCAATCATTAGATGCCACAAATATTTAAGCTTGAGTTCTAAAATTAAAGCCCATCCGTGATTCAGCTGATCTATGCTAAGGGAAACAATTTGAAGGGTGATCATTTGCCTTGTATGGTGTTCCAAAACATGTAGTCCACCTTAAGCACAGAAAGGGGGGAATTTTGTTCCCTTGGCCTAACATGAGGTGACCCACCTACTAGCTAGTGTGGGTTTTACATAAACATCATAATGGGCCCATCCAAGCAGCCGACTCATTGTTCCTACACACTCCCAACTGGCCGTTAAGAAAATGAAACGGAAGGCAGTGGGACGATAATAACCCCGATTACGGAGATAGTGTTTGAAAACCTTTTTCAAAAAAGTACCGGAATATTGTAAATTCCATATTAATTAAGTAGCTCCTTGTAAATTTCTCTTTTTAAATTTTCCAAAGTTTTCAAACATAGAACGGGCGCGAGAGAGGGGGGAGTTGGGCATCAGTACCTTGACTTTCACCAGCTTTTTGTTCTCGTCGTAGAAGACGAACGACGATTTGAGCCAGTCGCTGTCGTTGAAGTCTATCTTGTTTCCTCGCTTCTGCCTGTAAATGTGCCACATCCGGTCAACGTTCGAATGGTGGCAGTAGAAAAGCGGGTCGTAACCCGACGAGTAGAAGTTGCCCATGTCCAGGAACGGAGGCGTGGGCTCCCCCACAAACTGGTGCATCGCGTTATGTATCGTCTCAATCCGCCCCATCGTCTTTCCCATGGAGGCTTCCTCGCCTGCCCTCACCCGATCTCCCAAGAACAGCTCCGGCAGCGGCAGAGACTCCCTAAATGTCTTGTTCATCTCATACAGGTTCTTCACCTTCAGCTCCTCGTCAGTATACGGGTTCTCATAGTTTGTGAGACTGTATTGATAGTCCAGCACCTTCTTTAGGTTATCCGAGTCGCGCTTCTCGTCGTAGAGCGGCGATGTCTTGTCATTGACAAAAATGCTCGGGATCGTCATTCCGTCCGGCGAATCCCAGTTCCAGAACGGGAGGGCAAATGTGTCATCACCGATCAGCTTCCCGAGGATCGCCTCATGGAAGTGGATGTAGTAGCGGTGCCACGGCAGGAATATCCAGCTGAAGTGAACCTGCAGCTGGACGTTGAACCCCACCTGGTCGTACGCGCCATCGCAGTACTGGCAGTGCACCTTTGCCTGTTGCTCGAAGCTCCAAGGGTCTTCTGGATCGAGCGCTCTCATAAGTCTATAGGCTTCCTTGTACTTGGCCAGGTCTTCAGCATCCAACAGGTGTGCGGGTTTCCGAATGCGTAGTGGCGCGGAGGGGGGCGGGAACTTGTAATTGACGATCTTGCTGTTGTCGGTGTTAGGCGGGCAGCACTGGACATTCTCCGCGCCTTCTCCAGCGTGAGCGATTTTGCACTTGGATAGGTCCGGTGGTTCAATCGGAGAAGCGACGGCTGTATTCTCGCGTCCAAGGGCGGCAGTACCATACAGACCTCCCAACGTTCCAAGGAGAACATTTCTTCTGTCCAACCTCAGAATGGATTCTTTGTCGCCACCATTATCATGTGCACTAGCATTAGTAGCATTAGTACCAGCACCAGAGGCTGAGGGAGAAAAGTGAGTGGGTGCTCGAGCAGCTTTTCGAGGGTGGCGGGAATGGTGGTGATGGAAGGGAGAGGCTGTGGTTGCAAGAAATGAGAGGGACGACGACATGATTGGGGTCTTAGCACTTGTATCGCTTTGGTGAGAGGGAGGGCGACCGACTCCTCTCTTATATAGAGAGAGATCGAGTGGGGGTTTCTTACTACGCATTTTGCATCCGTGACGCTCCTGCACGTGAGTGCGTCCACACGCATGTGCACCTGTTTGAGTGAGAGGTGTGTGCGCACCTGTGAGTAATGAGGTGCAATATGAACTATTTGATATATTACAAGGATTTAAGAACCAATGCACTAATCAGAAAACATATTAGAAAAGATATGATTTCAACATGTTCATTTTTTATTTTTATTTTTTACCAATTTTCAGTCAAAGCAAATATTCTTTGGATATTCTTAAAGTATGTATATATTAAAAGGGAAATTGACCGTACTCGCCTCGAAGTTTGGGCAAATTTACTTCTAACGCTACAACACTGCATGTATTCCCTGGAGCACCTTCTGATGTGTTTTTGAAAATTACTTGGACCAAAATGCCCTTATCCTTGTTTCAGTAGTTGTATAGCTTTCCAGGAAAGAAGAAGTTACGTCGTATTTAATGCCAAGAAAATAATATGTACGGAACCCTTTTTTGGGTACAGTGAAGGACCAAGCTCATGAGGCCTACATTAACGTATGTGTATAATCCATTCTGCCCATCCTTTTGCCGTGTAATATAATCCATGTCGCCCATCCTTTTTGTCGTTTCATTTTAGGGCTAGGGCCCAAATATCAGCCTTATCCCGAGCTCGTGTGAGCCACATAATAGAAAATAATGATGACAATAGAACCCACTGTTGAAACTTTTCAGGCTCACCATAATGTTTGTTAGAAGTGGACATTGCCCAAGTCAGGACTTTTTGGGTCCAGGCCAAGCTGGCCGATAGGGTAGATGGAACAGATCTCCCCATTGTTGGCCTCAGGCTATTGTACCGATGGCTATCCTTTCATTTGGAAGTAAAGGAAGTGAACATGTAACAACCACGACCCATATAACATAAGAACCACGACTCATTTAACATTATAACTATGACCCATGACAACCACGACCCATAAAACATGAGAACTACGACCCTTACTATATTTCAATCATGACCGTTGCTACATTACAACCACGACCCAGGTATGAGTCATGGCGGCCATGTTATATGATGTTCACTCCCCAAGTGTAGGGTTGTGAAGTAGTAATAAACTCGGTGAGACCGAGGTCGAATCTATAGGGACTGAAACCTGTATGTTATCTAAAACTACGTAGGATTAGAACTAGACTAAGATGTAATCTAAATCAGATAGAATTGAAAGAATAATGATTCAATATTAAATTAAAACTTAAAGAATTCAGAGGACAGAAACTATGGAATCAGAGGATCCACTTGTAGAGATCAGGGAGATCTTACGCCTGCTTTAAGAATCATGGAAATTAAACTGAACTTACATGATATAGTTTTTAAAAGATGAAAGGTATATGAATTAGAATAAATTCCATCACCAAACTATGCCCAAGAGACAAAGCAAACAACAGAATTAAACTAATTACCAACCAATCACATGTATGAAGTTTAGGAAGGGTACCGACATCCGACTATGCCCAGGAGACGATGGTGAACAACAGGGCTTCCTGACGTCATAAACATAAAAAGGAAAAGAACATGCTCAAAGCCATTACAGACACATTATAATTTCAGTCACAACAGACCATTAAAGACTAAAAACATTCCCTTAAAATCACACTAAAATAAGATTTAGTTCAATAAAAGAGAACACAGGCTAAAAATCCCCCATCATTCTACAAGCTTCACCTCTTAGCCCTAGCTAAGAGGTTTAACCACACATGATTGGACCAGATCTCAGGAAACCATGATAAAAAAAAAACTAAAAATAAAATAAGTACACAAACTACTCCCTGTCTTTGCTACTGACGTTCCCAGCCGACTGATCCCCCCTCTCCCCTATTTCTTTCGTTTCTTTTTATAACAAGAGGGAGTCGGTGGAGATACACTGGATACCTTACGCAGCAGGAGTGAGTCGGTGCGGAAGTTTTTACGCACTCCTGCCTTTAAGTTCACGCTGACATGCTTGGTGGGGCCATGCTCGATGTAACTTGATAAATCCAGTCCGTTCATTGTATTTGCCTCAAAAAACTGTTTGGAAATGGATGTTTTTTTACTGGATTTGGTGCGGCCTACTGAGATTTTCAGACTACCGTCCGAATTGCGTTTGAACGGTGAAAACCGATCATTCATTGTCTTATACAATTATGACACCTAGGATTTGATGAGAGGGACCATGGGCTCCTGATAGACGGTTTAGATCGGACCCTTGATGCGTGATGGTGGCCCATAAGGGTTGACCGCAACGACCTGTTGCGAACAGAGTTGCCGCAAGACTCCCAGACGATTTCTTTTTTGTGCGTTGGCTCACTTATGGGAGCCAAGTGGAAAATCCACTCCGTTCATAGGTTTTAGGATGAAAATCCATCCGAGAAGCTGTATTTTTGGAGTGAAATCGGTGTAGCCCATGAGCTTGCCTACTTCGTCGTCCATCTTACGTTTGACGGCTAGGATTTTCCAAAAACTTGTATGGTCTCACAATGCCACCTTGGTAAGGATCACATCTCCTCTCTTGACACAATGGACGGTTCAGATCGTCACTCCAGGCGTCTAGTGGGGCCCACTTGCTAAAACCGGTGGCTGCATGTGAGGACGCTGGTGCATTTTCAAAAACTCTAAGGAGTTATCGATCAGTGTAGTGCTGACCGATTGGGACGGTTGCGGTGCACGGCGGGTGGTCATGTGCTGTGCACATGCACTCACATCAGTGGGCCCTACCTTGTTGTTTATGAGAGATCCATTCCATTTATCTGTTCTTTTACCTCCTTTAAGGGTTTGAGACTAGAATTGAAGCATATCCAAATATCAGGTGGGCCCCATATTGCTGATATGGGGGCTGATCTATCTGTTGGGCCACTTCAAGAGGGATCCAATGGTTGAATTTTGACGTGTACGGTTAACTTATGATCCTTAAGCCATGCAGGAAGTTTTGAGTTGAACAGATGGTGAGAACCCTGTGATCTTGCATTTTGGACATCTTTTAGGCTATTTGAGCTTCAGTTTCTCAATTTTCTCGGATCTCTAGCATGTAAATCCATTGAACTTGGTCTCTAGAGTCCATCCCTTGCCTTGATGAATTTTGAGCATTAAATCCGTGCTTTAAGCACCATATTTTAGTCTAAGCTCGTAAAGTCACCTTGCAACACAAACACGATTAAATGGGGCATTAAACGATATCAAGTTCATAAAATCAGGTAATAAATGGGGTCTAATATGCAATATTTGATCCTCAACATATGAGTCATGGTTTTCATGAGGACAGGGTTGTGGTTGTCATGAGGTAAGGGTGTGGTTGTCATGAGGTAAGTGTATGGTTGTCATGCTATGCGGGTTGTAGTCTTTATTTTATAGGCCTTGGCAAGGACCAATTAGTGGGGCCTACATTGATTTAAGCCCCATACATCAATGTGGGCCCCATATAAGAGGATAACTATGATCCATGCAACTGAGACCCATATAACAGGACAACTAAGACCCATATAACATGATAACTAAGATCCATACAACTGAGACCCTTATAACAGGACAACTAAGACCCATATAACATGACAACTAAGATCCATACAATTGTTGCCCATTTGGGTCGTGGTCTGCATGGGTCATAGTTGCCATGTTATATGGGTCGTGGTTGTCATGTTGTATGGGTCTTGGTTAGCATGTTATATGGGTCTTAGTTGTATGGGTCGTAATTGTCCATATAACTACAATCCATACATGTTATATGGGTCTTGGTTAGCATGTTATATGGGTCTTGGTTAGCATGTCATATGGGTCTCGGTTGTATGGGTCTTGGTTAGCATGTTATATGGGTCTCAGTTATATGGGTCTTGGCTATATGGGTCTTGGTTGGCATGTTATATGGGCTTTGGTTAGCATGGTTATATGGGTCTTAGTTAGCATGTTATATGGGTCTCAGTTGTATGAGTCTTAGTTAGCTTGTTATATGGGTCTCAATTATATAGGACCTAGCCCTAAAATGACACGACAAAAAGGATGGGCAGAAAAGATAATGCACATAAATCAATGTGGGCCCATTTGGGTCGTAGTTTGCATGAGTCATAGTTGTCATGTTATATGGGTCGTGGTTATCATGCTGTATGGATTTAGTTATCATGTTGATTAGATTTATGACAACTATGATCCATACAACTGAGACCCATATAACATGCTAACCAAGACCCATACAACATGACCAACCACGACCCATATAACATGCTAACCAAGACCCATATAGACCACGACCCAAATGGGGCGCAACTAAGACTCATATAATATGCTAACCAAGACCCATATAACATGCTAACTAAGACCCATATAACATGCTAACCAAGACCCATATAACCAAGACTCATATAACCGAGACCCATATAACATGCTAACCAAGACCCATATAACTGAGACCTATATAACATGCTAACCAAGACCTATATAACTGAGACCCATATAACATGCTAATCAAGACCCATATAACATCCTAACCAAGACTCATATAACATGTATGGATCGTAGTTGTATGGACAACTACGACCCATACAACTGAGACCCATATAAGATGTTAACCAAGACCCATACAACTGAGACCCATATAACATGCTAACCAAGACTCATATAATATACTAACCAAGACCCATATAACTGAGACCCATATAACCAAGACCCATACAACCAAGACCTATATAACATGCTAACCAAGACCCATACAACCGAGACCCATATAACATGCTAACCAAGACCCATATAACTGACCCATATAACATGTATGGATCGTAGTTGTATGGACAACTACGACCCATACAACTGAGACCCATATAACATGCTAACCAAGACCCATACAACATGACATCCACGACCCATATAACATGGCAACCATGACCCATGCAGATCACGACCCAAATGGGCCACAATTGTATGGATCTTAGTTGTCATGTTATATGAGTCTTAGTTGTCCTGTTATAAGGGTCTTAGTTGTATGGATCTTAGTTGTCATGTTATATGGGTCTTAGTTGTCCTGTTATATGGGTCTCAGTTGTATGGATCGTAGTTTTTTTTTTTTGAAATGAGAAATTCATTCTATATGAAAATTTACAACCATTCAAGAGGGCCCCAACAAAAAGAATCGGGCCACTCCCATCATATAACTAACATTACACAAAGAGAATCTAGCCTCAAAAAAGAGAAAAGCAGAAGGAATAATCTGGGGCCCTAGCTATTGCCGCCTAATAGTCCCAATGCCGATATCATCAATGGCAAGTAAACCACGCACTAGTCTGGGGAGGTTGGGACGAGCAGTATACAATCTGTTTGGCCATCCTTCACTAGCCATCCTGGCTAAAGCATCCGCTACCGAATTCCCCTCCTGAAAAATGTGGCTGAAACTGAGGTTAAGGGGTTGGCTATAAATCTGAATTTCGCTGAGAATATACCAGATGTTCCATGAGGATGGACATCAAGGATCTTTAACCGAATCTGCAATGGTCTTAGAATCTGACTCCACCATTATGTTAGATAGACCCAAGTTAGAGCAAATCTTAATGCCATCTAACATGGCTTGGGCCTCAGCCATAGTGTTTGAAGAATGGCTATAGATTCTGTGAAAAGCAAAGATGATCTTGCCTTGGTGATCCCTGCAGATTCCTCCTCCTCCGCTCGGGCCCGGATTACCCCTCGAGGAACCATCTACGTTCAATTTAAGCCAGCCATGAGGAGGTCGTGACCAATTTAACTTTGATGAATTTTGTAGGAGGAGAAGGCTGGACTTTGTTGATCCTAAGGACTTGTATGGATTGTAGTTGTCCTCTCATATAACATGAGAACTATGACCCTTACTACATTACAATTACGACCGTTGCCACATTACAACCACGACCCATGTATGAGTCGTGGTTGCCATGTTATGTAGGTCGTGGTTTTCATGAGGAAAGGGTTGTGGTTGTCATGAGGTAAGGGTGTGGTTGTCATGTTATGCGGGTTATAGTCTTCATTTTATAGGCCTTGGCAAGGACCAACTAGTGGGGCCTACATTGATATATGTGAATAATCTATGTTGTCCATCCTTTTTGTCTTGTCAACCATGACCCTTACCTCATGACAACCACACCGTTACCTCATTACAACCACAACCCATTTAACATGACAACCACGACCCATATATAATGACAACCATGACTCATGGAAACGACGACCTATTATAACCACGACCCATATCACATGAGAACCACGACCCCATATTACATGACAACCACGACCCATGGGATTTCTCATTAATAACTAGGGGCGTACCATTTTCGCCATTGAGCTACAGAGTTAAATAATAGTTCTCTTCAACGGCACCCAACGACGACCTATTACAATCATGACCTATATAATATGATAACCATGATCCATATAACATGACAGCCAAACTAGTGGGGCCCACATTGATGTATGTGTATAATCCATGCCATAACGGTCGTGGTTTTCATGAGATAACGATCGTGGTTGTCATGAGGTAAGGGTCGTGGTCGTAGTTGCCATGTTATATAGGTCTTGGTTAGCATGTTATATGGGTCTCGGTTATATGGGTCTTGGTTAGCATGTTATATAGGTCTTGGTTAGCATGTTATATGAAACCCTTTTTGCACATGGGCAAGGACTAAACTCGTGGGGCAACTGAGACCCATTGACCCACTTCTAACAAACATCTCGGTGAGCCATTGGTACAATAGCCTGAGGCCAACAATGGGGAGATCCATTTCGTCCACCCTTTCGGCCAGTTCAGCATGGGCCCAAAAAGTCCTGACTTGGGCAATGTCCACTTCTAACAAACATCATGGTGAGCCTGGAAAGTTTTAAAAGTGGGTTCCATTGTTACCATTATTTTCTATTATGTGACCCATGCGAGCTCTTGATTAGGCTGATATTTGGGCCCTAGCCCTAAAATGACACGATAAAAAGGATTGACGGCATGGATTATACACATACATCAATATGGGCCCCACGAATTTAGTCCTTGCCCACACGTAAAAAGGGTTCTGTACACATCACTTTACTAGCATTAAATACTATGTAACTTCTTAGTCCTTAGAAAACCGTGCAACTACTGAACGAAGGTCAGGGATATTTTCGTCCGAAACAATCTCCAAAAGTTGTCGGAAGGCCCTTTAGGGAATATATGGAGTGTCATGGAGATCGAGGTGATTGACCTAAACTTCGAGGCAAGTACGGGCAATTTCCCATATTAAAACTTAATTTGTTATTTTTCCTCTATAACAGAATTTTCATTTAATTTGATTAATGATTTTGGCATTATTCTTTCAAATCCCTGCTTGTTAAACGATGCATATACTTGACCAATGCTTGACCCAAAATTATTTTTGGGGTCAACATTCTCACTCAGTTCATCCACATTGCATGCCAACCCCATTATGATGTAATCATTCGAATAATCCAACATCTCATGTCTTTTCCAGACAAGAATATGTTGTGCATAACCGCCACACATTAGGTGTGGAAGTAACCTTAAAATGAATTAACCATGCAACAACAAAGAAATAATTTTTTTTATTATCAATCATAGAGAAAACATAGATTTTACGTGGAAAAAACCCTTTAAGAACAAAACCATGACACCAAGCAATAACAAATCCACTGTGAACAAAAAGTTAAAAGAGATGGACAACTTGCATATTCGAAATACTCGCTTTTACGAGTGAATTCCCCCTTCAAAACCCTAGCTCTCTATACCTCTCACATATTGCACTCTCAGTGATAACCCTAATTTCGCATAAACACAGTTTATATAACCCACATAGAGAATTAGAAAGAAAACCACGTACTTGCACAAAACTGATGTGGATCATCGATTAAACCATTGATCGATTGACACTTTATTTTCAATTGAATCGAACATGTTGAAAAGTGTCCAAAGAGTAAACTGATTTTTTTTTTCAAATTATCCCAATTGATTGAGCCGTGATGTTCAATCAATCAAATATGTCCAAAACTATCTAGAGTCTGAACTGGAAGATTCAGGATTTTATTGATTTGATTGAAGCAATTGTCAATTGATTGGAATCTTGGTATTTGCATCAAATACCAAGCAATTGCCAATCAAATATGTCCAAAACTATCTAGAGTCTGAACTGGAAGATTTAGGATTTTATTGATTTGATTGAAGCAATTGTCAATTGATTGGAATCTTGGTATTTGCATCAGATTGAAGGCACCCTAATCAATAATCACCACCATGGCTTCAATCTTGCATCTTCACTATTTCAAGTTGTTATCATCATCTTTAAATTTCTTTATACCTCCATCACAACTTCATGTGCATACTTCATCTTCATTCCATCTTTGTCAAGCCTAGAGAAGTTGAGAAAAACCAAAACTTCTCTGCAAAAACCACCTTAGTAAGCATATTCATCAGATTTTCATTAGTGTAAATCTTTTTAAGAATAATATTGTCTTCTTTTAGCATTTGTCAAATAAAGTGATGACACACATTCATGTATTTAGTCCAAGAATATCATACTAAGTTCTTTGCCAAATTAATTACGCGTTTGTTGTCACAATGCACAGGCACTACTTCCTGTTGAAGCCCCAACTTGCTAATCATACCTCTTAACCAAACTGCTTACTTGAATGTTTTTATCATTGTCATATACTCAGCTTTGGTTGTGGAAAGAGCAACCATAGACTAAAATCTAACTGATTCTCTCACCCGCTAACACGAACGAGTAACCGGAATTTGAACTTTTTTTGTCCACGTTACCAATATAATCGGCATCTACATAACCTGCTAGTTTATCCTCTAATTTACCAAATGTTAAAATGTAGTTTGTCACACCTCGAATGTAATGAAGTTGTCATTTCACTGCCTCCTAATATTCCTTATGGGGGTTTGACATGTATCTGCTCACAACACCCAACACAAATGAAATATCAGGTCTAGTAGAGACCATGGTGTACATAAGACTACCAACCGCATTCAAGTAGGGCAAATGAGATATATATTGTTTTCTTCATTTGAAGTAGGACATTACTCCGAATTAGTCAAAAGTGAGTAGCATAGAGTGTGTTAACCAATTTAGCCTTATCAATTCTGAACTTGACTAAGACCTTCTCAAGATATTTTTCCTAAGACAACCATGGCCTAATCCTTTAGCTGTCTTTATGTAAGTCGATACTAAGAATTATTTTTACAGCACACAAATCTTTCATCTTGAATATCTTGGATAATTGAGACTTCAATATAGTGATTTCATATATGTTATAGCTAATAATAAGCCTATTCTTAACATACAATACCAGAATAATGAATTTTCCATCACTTAGTGATTTGAAGTATACACAATGATTGACTCACTTCTGATAAATCGTTGGCTCAACATGGAAAAAATTAAAAATTTTATACCACTACCTAGGCGACTATTTCAAGTCGTATGATGACCTTTTTAACCTGTAAATCTTACTCTCTACTCCCTGTATATAGAACCCTTCAAGTTGTTTCATATAAATTTGCTTTTTTTATTTTTCCATGTAAAAAGACAGTCTTCACATCCAACTGTTCTAATTCTAGATTATATTAGACAACTAACGCCAATACGAATTTCATAAATACTTGCTTCACAACTAGTGTAAATATCTCAATAAAGTCAATAGCTTCTTTCTAAGTATAGCCTTTCACAACCAGTCTTACCTTGTTCCTATCCAATTTCTTACGGAAGATACACTTGCACCCAATCGCTTTTTACCCAACGAGTAGGTCTACCAACTCTCACATATACTTTGTCATATAATTCTCAGCATCTGAGTTATCTAATTAATGCTTCCTGTAAGGTAGACAAATCCCTCTCATCCATAATGAGGGTGAACACAACATTTGAGTCATCCATGTTTCTCAATGGTAACCTATAATTTATCAGTAGATTTCTCCTACCAGGTGATGACACTACCTCTTCTTGTGGCTCAGCTATTTCAAGTGTTTTAACTTTATCTGTTTTAATGTCAATCATTAATTTTTCCATTTCCTTATGCTTATCCTTCTAAAATAAGGAACCCTCATCGAACTTGACATCTTAGATAAATATGATATTATGTAAAACTCGATCATAAAGTCTATATCCTTTCATACAATCATCATAGCCAACAAAAGTACACGTTTTCACCATTATGTCAGTTTATCTCTCTCAACTAATGGTACATAAGAGTAAGCATTGCAACTGAATATGTGTAGCCCCGAGTACTTAACTTCATGACTGCTCTATACTTCCTTTAGAATTTTATAATTAATCAAGTAAACGGATATCGATTCACTAGATAACAAGCCAAGTTAACGGCCTAAGCCCATAGCTCCATGCTTAACCCAACATTACTTAGCATACTTCTGGCCAACTCTTTTCAAAAGAATCTGATTCATATGCTCCATCGCATCATTTTGCTCAAGTGTATATTTTACTATATTATGCTTCACGATCCTCTCATTATAACAAAATTGATTAAATTCTTTAAAAGTAAACTCTCCACCATTATCGATCCTTAGAATTTTTAATTTCTATTCCAACTGTTTTTTTTACCATTGCCTTTTATGATTTGAAAGTGGTGAAAACATCGGATTTATTTTTCATGAAATAAACTCACATCTTTTTATAAAAGTCATCGATAAATATGACAAAGAATGACAACCATCTTCTAGAAACAACGGGTGATAACCCCCATAAATTAGAGTTCACATAGTTAAGTTGTCATTTACTATTTTTTTTTTCAATTTTAAATGACAATCTTGATTGTAACCGTATGCAATGCTCGTATACCTCTAAATTAAAATTCTTAAAAGCAGAAATTAAATCAAGATCTAGTAGTACCTTCATACTACACTCGCTCATGTGGCCTAGGAGCACATGTCACACACATGTAGACGTGATTTCCATTATAGACGTTGCAGCTCCACTTGATACAATTCTCCCGATAACCTGTAAAGGTTTTGACTCCTCTATGCCTTCATAACAATGAATACCCCTTTTAAAACTTTCAAAACACATTCATACCCAATGAATTTACATCCAAGTGTCTTAAGAGATTTCAAAAATATTAAATTTTTCTTCAGGTCCTGAACATGACTCACATTGGTCAGAACACGATCCACCCCACTAAACAGTTTTATATAAATCGATCCAATTCCAATCATCTTACAAGCATGTTCGTTACCCATAAGAAGCAGGACACCATCGTACTTGTTGTACATGGTGGACTAACTCCAGTGAGGACACATGTAGTATAATGCCCACTTCTTTAAGATCCACTAGTTATACAAGTGTCCGACCTTAAGCACTATAATATGTCATAGCCACTTATGTCTTCTCTGGATTCCACTAAAATTTCCTCTTTTAGTGTAGTATCCTAATTCTCATCTTTCTAGGTTTTGATATTTGTATAATATTTCTTCATATGTCATGTCCTGCTACAATTCTAGCATTTCAACTTCCTTTTGCCCTTCGACTTAGACCTTAATTGTGACTTCTCATTCTCTCGCTTAGACGGTCTCCCCCTAACAACTAGTGCACCCGTAGAAGTACCATCCCCACCATTATTCATTCTCTGCTAATTTGACTAAAGTGCCAAGATAATAGTATTAAGAAGGTCCAAGGTATTCCTACTATGGCACAGAGTATCCACTAGATTCTCGTAGGAATCTGAAAGGGACATCAACAATATTAGAGATTTATCTTCTTCGCCGATCTTCACCTCCACATTTGTCAATTTGCAAATTAATTTTTCAAAAATGCTAATGTGTTCAGAGGGATCTGACCCTTCCACCATCTTCAGTGTATACAACCATATCTTCAGATATAGATGATTGGAGAGTGACTTCGTCATGTAAATGCTCTCTAACTTCGCCCACAATCTTACAATGCTTGGCTCAATGATGGCATTATAGAGGACTTTGTCAGTTAAGCATAATTGAATCGCGTTAATCGCCTTCTAATCAAGTTCATTCCAATCATTTTCTTTCATCGATTGAGGACGTTTCGCTTTGCCAAGGAGAGCATGCAACACCTCTTACTGAATTACGAGGACTTTCATCTTCAACCTCCATAATTCGAAGTTATTTTTACATGTAAACTTCTTTGTCTCAAACTTCACATTCGATCCATTGATCTCATGCCTCAAATTTAATCTAATAGTCCCAACGTAATGCCTACTCGCTGATACCACTTGTTGTACATAGTCGCCACACGTCAAGTGCTGAAGCAACCCTAGAATAAATCAAACACATAACAGAGAAATGAAAATTTCAAGCAATCACATAAAACACAAATTTTACATGGAAAAATCCTTGTAGGAAAAAACCACAACACTAAGTAATAACGAATATACTATGAATAGAAAGTTATAAGAGATTGACAACTTACATATTCGAAACCCTCGCATTTACGAGTGAATTCCCCCTTCAAAACCTTAGCTCTCTCCACCTCTCACTTATTACACTCTTAAAGACAACGTTAACCCCCACAAAAACACTGTTTATATAACCCGCATACAAAATCAAAAACAAAATGGCGTACTGATGCAAAATCGATGGGGATCGTCAATTGAACCATCGATCGATCAACTCTGATCAATGACCTTCGATCAATCAACGGTCCATGCTCGATTGAATCAAACATGCCAAAAAGTGTTTATAGAGAAAATTGATTTTTAAAAAAAAATTATCTTGATTGATCGAGCCCTAATGTTCGATCAATTGAACATGTCCAAAATGTGTAGACTGAAAATTTTAAGATTTTTTTGATTCGATCGAAGCTACTATTAATCGATTGAAATCCCTATTTTGCGTTAGATTGAAGGCACCCTGATAAACAAAATATCCTTTTACCCTTCACAAGTTCCCACAAACTATCAACTTATTATGGTATTGTCTCAAGACACATTGATCTAGGTTTTGTGAGACCTGTACCCTAAAAGACTATTCGAGCACCTAATTTTCAGTATTAGCACATTTTGGATAGACTAGATCAACAAGTTTCGATCATACACTCTGTTTTAATATATTAATGATCTAAGACCTATACCCAAACAACTACACTGACACTGTGATTCCAACGCTACGCGACACATTCCATTTTGATGGCTAGATCGAAAGATGTATGCCCCTTTAGAATCAATCTATGGCATACACCATACATGTGTGCACATGTGACGTGGGGCCCACTTAGTATAAAATATCTAGAATAGTAAAACGTCACTTTCAAATAATATATATATATATATATCTAACGCATTTACGCCTCACCCTTACCGCGCCATGTCTATCCCACGTCTCATCGCCTCTATATTCAACGATGACCATGTCGTCCTCGTATATAAAACTATCTCTTGTCCATCTCAACGACTGCATAAAAGAAATCGATAAGAAAAAGGAACGATACAGAGAAATAAAATATATAGTTAAACGAGAGATTAGAGGAGATTAGGAAGAAGGAAAGGCGATCTCAACCGTTCATATACATCCAGTGTCCAAATCAACCGTTGAGGTGAGTTCACTAGTCGTTTACCCATTATCTTGATGTCAGGCCCATCAAATGGACTCCATCTTGGTGTATATGTTGATATTCATGTCATTTTTCCATTTTGCCATAAGGCGAGACGCACCTATCCATGCTACCCAGCATGGCCAACGTATGGTCCACCTAGATGTGCATATTATTCGTATATATGGGTTCCATAATGGTGGAAGTTCATTCGATGGATGAAATTCCATGTTTTCTTTTCCCTCTCTATTTATATGTTCTTAGGTTTTAATGGATATGCAAAGCTCAGTAGGTCGACCATGAGCTAGCCAACCTTATAGACAGAGTTGATCACTCACCTAAACCTTACTTACGTATTTACAAAAATAGGTAATCAACATAAAAGACACCGGATGCAAAGATGTTGTCTATGTCAATAGTGTCAATGAGATTTTTCACTCGTATCCCCACTTTGAAGAAAGTGGTTAATCTAAACCGTCCATCTTCTTTTACAGATCATTTTGTGGCTAAAAGCCAAATATGGGGCAGATTTGGACCTCAAGTGGGACACACCGTAGGAAACAGTGGTGACAGTAATGCTCACCATTGAAACCTTCCTGGAGATTTACCAAGACATTTATTGCCATGCTCGTAGAGTCACATTGACATGTACATGGTGAGAATATAACAAAAGAGGTGGCCCCACTCATAGGACCCACATGTTATATGCGTGACATCTAATCCATCCACCTGTTTTACTAGGCCATTTTAGCCATTAGTTACAAATATTGGCCTGACCCATACATGGGATGGGCCACACTATAAGAAACAAATGAGATAAGAATGTCCACCATAGAAAACCACCTACTATGGCATTTATTTCCATATGACTTTTCCAGAAGAAGATACAAGCTTGACAATGACATTTCAAACAATAGGTGATCCACTTGTGGGACCCACCATGAAGTATATGTTTTATCTAAACTACACATCTGTTTTACTAGCTCATTTTATGCGCATATGCCCAAGTATAGGGCCAATGCAAGTCTTAAGTGGGCCATGCCACATGAATATTAATTATATTTCTATTAGGACCACCATTCAAGTCCACGCTTTTTATCTTAAGCTATTTAATGTTGCTTATCGCATGAATATATGTGTACCAAAATTTGGTAACATGCTATTATACTTGGCCCTAATAAGGTCGACACTAATATTATGCTTGGTATAAGGCATACCATGCGCATTCATATGCTACACACATCATCTGTATTCCTGTTATGGATTTCAATTGATCATAGCATACGCCTTTCAGATTGATATACTTAGGGGACCTGTATGAGACAAGGTCGCCCTCATGATCATCATATGACTTGATGCATGACTTGAAAGTGTGATTCACGCATAACGCATTATGTGTAGCACGCTGCATCTACTCCGTGGCAACACCAGAGAGGTAGTTTTGTAGTCAGGATATGGCCAATGTATATGATTACGAACACCGGAAACTATTGAGGTTATAGGGCGTCCCAGGCATCCCTAGGTGAAAGTTCCTAAACCCTGTGATACCAGTAGAATGCTCCAATGTCTAGACCAAGTGGATTCATAAGTGCATGAGGGCTGGATACTGGTAAGTCATATCTCCCACTTTGTCGTGGTCAATTGAAAGGGGGTTTGACCTTATCTGCCCGGGTGAAGAGGGTTATATACTAGGTTGAGTTTGACCAGCTCATGAAATGGGTTTGTTATCGGTGAGTTGAGTGGATTTTCATATACCACTGACGAGGCGGATGGTGAGGTCTTTTGCACTCACTTGTCGAGCGCGATGGGCGACAACCAATGTCGGAAGTGTACTAGACTTCGGTGATTATCCAATTGTGAACTGTTATAAGATATGGACTAGACATCAGGATTGGCAGGTGACATATCGTAACCATACATTTATGTAGCACTTGAGATTGTACATGCGTAAATATAATTCAGTGTTACACAATCATGGGCTCGATCCCCAATAGGCATGGGACTATTTAGAATCAAGAGTCTATCATTCTGGAATTACATTACATGTTTGCTATAAGAGTAACAAGTGTTGTAACCCTGGGTGTGAGGCCCCTACCGGCATATGACACTACGCAGTACGACTCGTTCCTTCATCATACATTTTTATGTTGCATTACTGTATGTGACATTTAGCTCGATGGCCTTTTACTTTGTATAACCTTGGTATGACCGTTAACATTCATGGACTCCGTGGCATAGCTCTCCATCATTCTGGATACTCTGATATCGTTATACTTGTCATACCTATTGTGAAGGCACACATGCACTCTCTAAGCTTCGTAGTAAGCTTAGGCGCGTTGTTTACATGCAGATTATGCTAGATAGCAAGAGCACATGCCTGACCTTTTGGAGTTTTTATATATGTATTGTATTTCCCTTTCCAGTATTGTACTCAAATCCTTTTATAATGGATATATGTGATGATGTTTGACTTATGGTACATTCATGGTTATGCTTCCCATAAAAAAAATCACCCTAAAAATCCTCCTTGTGGGATTCTGATTTTGGAACTTAGCATAAGCTGGGAATCGAAATTGGAGTGCCGCGGAGGCTGTTAGCATTGGATTTGGTTTATGGCGAATGAGCGTCGAAAATCGAATTTGGAGGATGACATAACATGTGTTGTAACCCTGGGTGCGAGGCCCCCACTGGCATACGACACTACGCACTACGACACGTTCCTTCATCATTCATTTTTTATATTGCATTACTGTATGTGACATTTGGCTCAATGGCCTTTTACTTTGTATAACCTTGGTATGACTGTTAACATTCATGGACTTGGCAGCATAGCTCTCTATCATTTCCGTATACTCTGACATCATTATACTTGTCATACCTATTGTGCACGCACACACGCACTCTTTAAGCTTCGTAGTAAGCTTAGATACGTTGTTTACATGCAGGTTATGCTAGACAATAGCAGTAGTAAGGGAGGAGCACATGCCTGACCTTTTGGAGTTTTTATATATGTATTGTATTTCTCTTTCCAGTATTGTACTCAAATCAGTGTTGTGCACGTTCTAAGGGAAAGGAATTCGTCGGTTGATTTTATGGCTCGCCTAGGTAGTGTTTCCTGGTCTCATACTTGTTTCGAGAATCAATCAGAGCTTCCACATCAGGTTCGAGGTATGATTTTTCTTGACAAAGTTGGTTTAGGATCGATTAGAATGGTGTAATTCCAGGTGGGGCCATTTTGTAAGTATCTTGCCGTTTTCGATGTTGGGTCTCCTGTTTTGTGTAAGGGGGTTCTCTTTTGTATAGTTTTTTTATATCAATATAGACATATTCACATAAAAAAAAAAATCCTTTTATAATGGATATATGTGATGATGTTTGCCTTATGGTATATTTATGGGTATGCTTCTCTTTAAAAAAAAAATACCCTGAAAATCCTCCTTGTGGGATTCCAATTTCGGAACTTGGCGTAAACTAGGAATCGAAATTGGGGTGTCATTCAGGTTATTAGCACCAGATTCGGTTTACAGCAAATGCGCATCGGAAATCAAATTTGGGGCATAACAGGTTACTTTATTGTTTAGGAGAAATTTTACATATTGAAAAACCAAAAAACATATCACTATCTCCAAGTCATCTGCTAAAGTCGAGTATCGCACCATTAGAGTTGGACATGAACCAAGTTAGCTTAGTTCAACTCTAAAAAACTCGACTTGACTCGGCTTGAAACTGAGTTCGGGAAGAGTCGAGCTAATTTTTAGAGCTCGAAAAATTTTCGAGCCGAGTCTGAATTAGCCCAAGCTCAACTCGAAGCTCAACTCGAACTGAACTCAATTTGGTTCGGCTCGACTAAACTCAATTTTAAAGAAATAAAAAAATATTGTATTTTTGGGTAGTCCTCCAAACTATCATATTACAAATAGAAATTATTCCTTGGTGCCTCCTCTTCCCCTTTATCATTGATGCAACCCACTCCTCTCTCTTCTTCTTCCTTCCTTGACACTATGACCCTCAACCACCACCGTCACCACTATAGTTGTGATCCTCAACCACCACCATGCCAATACCAACCTCAACCCTAACCCCAATCATACACCACTAGCTCCATTGCCGCTACCCCCAACTCCAACGAAACCCCAACCCACCACGCACCCAAACTTGACCGCGGCAAACACCCGTTGCCCCAAACCCACCATTCTAACTCCTCGAACATGACAAACACCCAAATCCACCACCTGCGAACCACTTCCTACACCACTAAAACCCCAGCTATCATCCCAAAATCCTGTTGCGATCACCGCTCACTGCCACATGCCAAAACACTGCCACGACCATCGCTAGAATCCCGGTGTGACCACCACTCGACCCCTGCCGCTCAAACTCTTGTTGCCACTCGCAATCCCACCTACCTGAAACCCCCATCTCAGACTTTCGATATCTACTCGACTTGAAATCTTGAATTTGAACTTGACTCATACTTGGCTCGAGTTGCTAATCGAGCTGGGCTGAGCTAGACAATTAGACTTGAGGACGGAGCCAGGCCAAATTTGAGCTAGGGTTGGCTGGTGACGGAACCAAGCTGAGCTATGCCAAGTTTGACTCGGTTCAACTCGGTGTCCAACTCTATGCACCATGGCCAATGCTAATTGTGAACTCACTTTAACTTAAATTGATTTTTCAAGATTTAGATGTTCAACATTCTCAGCCCATACGTCTTCATCGTAATGACGAACTACTCTTCACATAGGCACTATTTCTTTTCTTCTTTTTTTTTTCTATTAACGAACCAAACACAAAGATCGATTGATCTTGTCCATGAAAAGATCATTTGTAGAGTGCTTTGAACTTTTTACATGCCTACCGGTAACTAACTTGCAAACATTTTCACCAAAGTGCTTGGCCGTTGATTAATTTCAACTTCTATTTATCAAGTTGGGCATTACAAATCTCAAAGCACCAACTTAAAGAGAGTATTAGGAAAGATATAATTTCAATATATTCATTTTCTTTTCTTTTTTTCTAATTTTTTTTGTTGAAATTTGATTAATTAAGTTGTAATTAGTTTGGGATAAGATTTGGTCTTATTGTAATCTTCTTCTTTATGTCATTTCCATTGTATAAATTTAGAGTTATACTCAATAAAAAATACAAGCAATTTTTTAATATTTCAATTCAATATATTTATTATTATTATTATTATTATTATTTTGGTTTTTATCAATACTTTTTTTTTAATGGGTTTTTTTTTTTTTTTTTTTTTTTTTTTTATCAATGCTTTTGGTTTTTATCAATACATGTGTCATATATGTTACAAAATTCAAGCCGTCCAACAAATGGGGTATGATCTAGATGAGGCATAGCTATTAATTAGATTAATTAGAGGTTAGATAACAGTTGGACTGACTATTATAACCTAATTTGTATGTTAATGTTTGTATTTTACGGTGGACGATTGTTTTTTTTTTTTTTTTTTTTGTCCATTTTATGTCCGACCAGCTGTCACTACTTGCACATTGAGATATGGCATACGTGTGTAAGATCCAAGTCATTTGTTGGGTTGCCTCGATTATATAGCTGCCTTATCATGGAAAATAAGTCGTTGTAATCATCTTATGGGCCAAGATGATAACGGGCACATGAACACCTCTCTCTCACACCAATGTACACATACACAAGCATGCACCTTTCGATCACACACGTGTATGTGTGTGTATATATATATATATATATATATATATATATATATATATATATATATATATATATATATATATATATATATGCGCGTGCGTGTGTAGGCATACGTGTAAAAAATGTGTGTCATGTGAGTGAGAGATTAATTATACCAAGAGTTTTTCTTCTAAAATGTAGGATGACGCAGGAAGTTACTTAGTCAAAGCTCTGTGGGGCCCATATAGATGCCCGAGACAAATCCACTCCATCCATCTGTTTTTCAAGACCACAATAGGACATGTATACGAAAATCAGAAAAGATCCCGAACTTATATTGGTCACACGACACGAAACAGTGGAAATGGAAACATCCACCAGTGAAACCTTCCTGGAGCCGACCTATGATATCCAAACTGTTCATAGGGTTACTACACACTCAGATAAACTATAGGCTCAAAATCATCTAGACACATGATTTCTGTGGCCCCCCACCAAACTTCCAATTGTGGGCGTTCAAATAATGCAATGGGGAGCTTTTATTTGTTTACTTTTCATCGTGCAAAGTGAGCATCATCCTAAACGGTTAGGATCGGTGAAGATATTCAAATGGCTATAATTTCAATGTATCATATTGCAATTAGTGGGGATGTATTCCAGCAGAACATACCTGTGTGGTTGGTAATTCAATCCCGACTCCGACTCGGTGGTCCACTGCAATAATTGGATATGTATTCAAGCAAACTATACTTGTGTGGATCGATGACGTATGTGTTTTATCCATGTTGTCCATCATTGGAATCAAGTGACTGCAGCTTTGCTGTCAAGAAACCCCAAGATCATTTTCTTATCATTCAAGAGTTCAGAAGGTTAACTAGCATGGGCCTAAAAACTAAAGCAAATTTAAATATCAGGCGAACCACAGTATAGAAAACAGCCAGTGATTGAGCTCTCTCCATTAAAAACTTCCTAGGGCCGAATGTAATGTTTATTAAACATCTAACGCGTTGATTAGGTCGAGTAATCCTAGATGAAGGAAAATATCAGCTTCATTCAAAACTTGAGTGGCCCCAAAAGTTTTCAATGGTAAGCATTCAATTGACACTGTTTCATATAGTGTGGTTCACTTGAGATTTAGATCCGCCTCATCTTTTGGCTCGTTTGGTAAAATGAGGTGTTAAAATAGATGGACGGCATGGATAAAACACATATATCATAATAAGTACCACAGGGCTTTCACAACCAGCTGGTGTTGGGTCACGTCCGCCTGGACCGATTTCCGTCCGTGTGGGCAGGACGCAATCGGGCGCGGATTAGATACTGATACGTTCAGTAGCCAAATTGCTACTGAAGTGATGTCACCGAGTTTTGTGGGCCTCACCATGAAGCATGTGTTGTATCCATACGGTCCAACCATTTGTAGAGATCATTTTATGGCATGAGAAAAAGAATGAGATAGATTTAAAGTTCAAGTGGAACCACCACCTAAAACCATGGGATCAGTCACAGCCACTGTTGAAACATTCATAGGGTCATTATGGTGTAGTTTTTAGATGTAACCTTTTCATAAGTTAACATCGACATAGATGAAGTGTGTATACCTATATATATATATATATATATATATATATATATATATATATGGGTTTAGGTACTGTGCGCTCGAGCTCATGATAAGCTCCCGTGAGGTCGAACTGTGTGGGCCCCACTGTGATGCATTTCAACCATCAACACCGGGCATTTGATGGGTCCCCTTTAAATTATGGGATATCCCAAAAATTAGTCGTATACGGAACTTAGGTGGGCCATACCATCTAAAATTATGTGAAGACACAGTTAAAACATATAAAAGCACTTGGTGGGGCCCACCCGAGTTTTGCATGCACCTGAAACTTGGTCTGAACCCTCATTCAAGTGGGACACACAAAATGGATGGGCTGGATTTGCAAACCACATCTCAGTGGGCCCTCAAAAATGGTTATGAATGTTTTAATGGTGCACGGCCCCTCTCCACTTCTGTATGTGGTGTGGTCCACACAAGTCACGGATTGACTTGATTTTTGAGACCTATGCCCATGATGGAATGGTGCATCTGACTGATGGGGTAGACGTTTAAAACGCATCACGGTGGGGTCTACACAGCTCAACCTCATGGGACAAACTCGTGAGGTCGAGCACATAGTACCTTTTCCTATATATATACAGTCATGCTCACCAACGCACCTAGGCATGTGCGCACCTTTGCACACGTGTCATGGGTGTCTAATCTGAACAGTCCATATGATGCGGAATCCTATGAAACTCTATGTGACAAATTTTCACCCTGATCTAAAATTCTGGTGAGCCATAGCAATGAGAAATGCAAATCAAGGGAGGGAACTATTTTCAGTTTTCATGGCCCATTAAAGTTTTAGATCAAAGTAAAACTTAGGCTTAAGGGGTTTCATGATGTGCTGCTTCACATGAATGGTTTAGATTTTGGATCCACATCACGTATGATGGGTTCTCAAAAAAGTTCGCACCAGTTCCATGCGAACTGGTGCGATGGTGAGCATTTCCATATATCTATCTGATTATTTTTATCACGCTATAAAACTATCTCTCTAAATGAATGGATTGGCATGGGATACAACACATGCATCATGGTGGGGTCTATTGAGCTTCGCGAAGTCACTTCGGTAGCAGCGATTTGACCTTGTCAGTATCTAACCAGCGCCCGATGCAATCCGCTTCTTGCCTCCTTGTCCGCCTCACGTGGGGGGAAGCGGATTGGCTGGTGTACCACACACCGGCTACACATATGGTGTATTGATGTCAACAAGTTCTGTGGCTCTCAACATGAGGTATGTGTTATATCCAAACCGTCCGTCCATCCAGCGCGCTTGTCATAAAGCTTAAGACTAAAAATTAGATAGATTTAAAGATCAATTTGACCACACTGCAAATAGTAGTGGGAGATTGAAAGTCTACTATTGAAACCCTTGTGGGGGTCACAGAAGTTTCGGATCAATATGAAATTTATTTTTCCTCTTCATCCCCATAATTTTAACGGTGATAGTCATTATCCTCACTACTATTTTTGTTATGGTCCATTTAAGCATTGGATATGATTCATTTTTTATCAAATGCTTTAAAATTATCTCAAAAAATGGATGAACAGTGTGGATATAATAAATACATCATAATAGGGCCATGTAACTTTGATCTCATTTGAACTGAGCTATATAGCTTGTGTGTAGTACACCAGCCAATCGGCTTCCCACATATGGACTCTGTGGGCCCACCCTTGATGTATGAGTTTTATCCACACCATTCATCCTTTTTGGCATATCATTTAATGGGCAAGAACCTAAGAATGAGGTAGACTTAAGATTCAAATGGGCCACACAACTGGAAGTAGCAGTGATAATGATACCCACCGTTGAAATCTTCCTAGGGCTCATGTGATATTTATTCTCCAGCTAACCTGTTCACAAGGTCATGTAAACCCGTATGAAGAGAAAATATAAATTTCAGCTTGATCCAAAACTTATGTGGCTCCCAAGAAATTTTTAATAATAGACAATTAATCCCCGCTTTGTGGGCCATTTGAGCCTTGGGTATATCTAATTTTTCATCTCCTATATTAAAATGATCAAGAAAAACGGATCAACAGCATGGATTAATCCCATATATCATGTTGGCCCCATAGAGCCTTTCTGTCAGACGATTCCGATTGGTCCCCGCCTGCCACGGCCTAAAGTACACATCGCAAGTATTACAAGGTAAAGCCATTGGCCGAAAAATTAGCTATGAAAAAGCAAGCATGCCTGTGTTGTTAATTAGCTTTTAAATTTCACGACCCGGATATCCAGTTCCCCAATTGGGTAATGGAAAAGCTCTGTCGGACCCCGCACGATGCGTGTTCTTTATTCACTTCATTCACGTTGCCAGCTCATTTATCTCAAAAAATGAGATCAAAGTGACATTATTATTATTATTATTATTATTATTTTGTTAGCTTGTTAGTACACCCACTATGTGTTCACACTTTGCTCTTCACTGTTAGCCAGTCCACCAGGGTATCGATATCAAGACCTCAGTGTTGAAACGACGTATCTTTCACTCAATCTACCACTCGAGATCAAAGTTACATGGCCCTAAAATGATGTATTTATTATATCCACACCATTCATCCATTTTTCTAGATAATTTTAGAGCATTTGATTAAAAAAAGAATGAATCATATCCAAAGTTTAAATGGACCACACCAAAAATAG
The DNA here is from genome assembly GCA_030180095.1 of Magnolia changhungtana. Classification (NCBI taxonomy): domain Eukaryota; kingdom Viridiplantae; phylum Streptophyta; class Magnoliopsida; order Magnoliales; family Magnoliaceae; genus Magnolia; species Magnolia changhungtana. The sequence goes on from JASAUF010000511.1 coordinate 5,085,605, forward strand.
CAGTGAGGATAATGATTTTCACCATTAAAAAATTCGTAGGGCCCACCATAACTTTTATTTTCCATCCAATTTGTTAATAAGTTCACAAATACATGAATGAAGAGGAAAAACAAATTCCATATTGATCCGAAACTTTTGTGACCCCTAAAAGGGTTTTAATGGTAGACTTTCAATCTCCCACTGGTTTTTACAGTGTGGTCAAATTGATCTTTAGATATGTCCTATTTTTAGTCTCAAGCCTTAAGACGAGCTCGCAAAATGGATAGACAGTTTGGATATAACACATACATTATGATGGGACCCACAGAACTTGCTGACATCAATACACCTGCTACATCTATATAACTGGTGTAGCTAGTGTAGATACGTGTCGTGCAAAGACGAGCGCCGATGCTCCTTAAGTTTTGAGTTGTACAAATGGTTCAAAGGAGATCAAAGTTACGTGAGCCCCACAATGATGTATTTATTATATCCACACCATTTATCAATTTTTATAGATCATTTTAGAGCATTAGCCAAAAAATGAATCATATCCAAAGCTCAAATGGACCACACCAAAAATAGCAGCGGGATAATGATTTTCACTGTCAAAAAATTCATAGGGTCCACCATAACGTTTATTTTCCATCCAATCTGTTCATAAGGTCACAAATACCAATATAAAGAGAGAAAAAATTCATGTTGATCCAAAACTTCTGTGACCCCCAAAAGGGTTTCAATGGTAGACATTCAATCCCCCATTGCTTTGTGCAGTGCGGTCCACTTCATCTTTATATCTGTCTTATTTTTCATCTCAAGCTTTACGATAAGCTCGAAAAATGGATGGACGGTTCGGATATAACACATACCTCATGATGGGACCCATAAAACTTGCGGACATCAATACACCAGCTATATAGCTGGTGTGTGGTACACCGTCGATATGTTTTTATAGGCCACAGTAGGAAATCATTTAAATCTAATACTCAGGTAAAACACCCAACTTGCAGACATCAATACACCAGCTATATAGCTAGTGTTTGGTACACCTTCGAAAAACTGTAGACAGTTATGTTTATACGGAACCGTGGGAATGAAAACATCCAACTTTAAAATCTTATGGAAGTAGACAGTTATGTTTATATGCCATCCAAACTGTGGGGTCATTACAGGCTTACAACTCAGATGAACTGTAGGCACAAATACTCCATACTGTTTTCCTGTGGTATGGCCCACATTAACTTTGAATTTTCCTGATTTTTATAATCCTATCCTATTGTTATCTTTCAGAACAAATGAATCAAGTGGATTTATCATGGAAATATTATGGACCCCATACAACCCAACGCAATCTGCTCTCAGTTATCACTTCATGCATGTTGAGATCAAAATCTAGACCACCCTCCACTCAATGCTTGCGAACTTGAAACAGACCCTAGTCCTGCACAGAAAGGTGACCAAAGGAGACCTTGGCTTAAACAGGGGACCCTCCAATGCCTAAGTCAGGCTAGGGAATCTAGGTCTAAGTTGCGTAATATAGAGAGTGGGTGCGAGTATTTATACACGTGGGTCGGGTAGATTGTGTTCGTCAATCTCGACATAATTTACTCAATCAAGCGGATATTGCAATCGTGGAGATACTGCACAATCTTTGGATCGTGTAGCGCATCGTGTCTTAATGGAGCGTATCTCCAAGCGTGATCTTCGGTCACATCCACATTCAGACTAATTTCCCAACTCGGTACTTGGAGTATCTTCATCCGGGCTCGGACCTCGTCCTATCCAAGTCCGGGGCTGAGTACCTGTAGTCGGAATTCATAGTTGAGTCATTAGAGTTAGAGTCTATTAAGCATGCTTATTCAGGGCTTAGCTCTTGGCCTCTAAGTCGAGGATGAGTCGGTCGATCTGGGACCGTAGCTTTCTAGATGAAGATGAGGACGAGGACAAGAGCTCGGCTCGACCAACCTTCTTTGGATGAGGATGAGAGCTCGGCTCGACCAACCTTCTTCGGATGAGGATTAGAGCTCGGCTCGGCCAACTTTCTTTGGATAAAGATGAGGATTAGGATGAGGACGAAGACGAGAGCTCGGCTCAGCCAATCTTCTTCGGATGAAGATGAGGACGAGGACGAGGACGAGAGCCCTTCTTACTCGGCCTAGGGTCGTAGTCTAGAGGTCCGCTCACGCCCGACATGATGTTCTCTTTTCGAGGCCCTATTAATTGGTTCAGATGGCTCGAGGGGGGCGGTCATGAATATTTAAGGCAAGAGAAAATGACAAGATTTATTGATGAGGAAGTTAAATGCGTGTAGGCCCTCGAGATCGCACACAAAACATGTGCAAGAAGAAATGGTAAATTGTACTTGCTGGGCTATGCTTTCTATGTGTACTCACATCCACACATTTTTATAAACGAAGAACGTCCGTGAGATTGGAGACTTCACCCGGAGATCCCAACCGTCTATACTCTTTTTTCTCGAAAATCAGGAGATCTGATCATAGGTGGAACGTATTTGTACGAACCATTCAGTCCATTCGTTGGCTTCTCTTACTCGTTCATTTCTCTTGTACATGTGTGGCCGAGAGAGAAAAAAGAAGATCGTAGTCGACGTTACACTGATTTGCAGTTTATAACCGTTTAGATCAGTATGACACCGTCCTCAACGATTGGAGCCGTCCATTGTGTAGGCCCACCATAAAATACCTATCATGCAAAGCTATGATTAGGTCATCTAGATGACACGGAAGAGTCTTCAGCACGATTTTTTGCAGCTCCATAAAACGGGAGCGGATTAGGTGCGGCCCCATCTCACCAAAGGGGGTGCGGCCCTTACCGTGGGGCACACCTTGAATCTATGTATTTTATATCCACACTGTCCATCCGTTTTTCTAGGTTTTTAGGGCACGATATCAAAATTGAAGCATAACCAATTCTCAAGCGGACCATACCATGGGAAACAGTGGTGATTGAACGTTAATGGCCACGAAAGTTTTGGATCAAGCTGATATTCGTTTTAACCCTTCATCCAAGTTTATGCGACCTTATCAACAAGTTGGATGGAAAACAAGCATTACATAAACCTTAACAGCGGGCCCTAAAAATTTTTCTTGTCGCATGAATGCATTTAACCATTGACTCTTGCTTTTGATTTGGTAATTGTAAAATCATAATAATGGTAGTTTTCGTTTACATTAAAACATCTCTTATAAGAAAATCAGGTGCCTTCAATTTTTATATATGTTGTACATAAAAAGACAGTTAAAAGATATTTTTATTGTCATCAATCATTTGTCTTGTGCAATTTAGCCCACTTGAGGAATGATACGGCCTGACCTTTTCGCTGAAACATCTGATTGTTGTGGACCATCTATTGGAAAACTCAGATCTATTACAATATCTAGCATGGCTAAGTGTGCTTGCATGTAGATGGACAAGCTCTACATGGCTTGTACTAAGATAGCCTACCAAAGTCAATTGCAGTTCATGCAGTACATATCAATAATTTAAAATGACAAGTATGCCCAAGAGAGCAGGTAAAACATGAATAGTTGTATTGATGCAGAAATCCGGCTCATCCTCACCAAGCTTTGAGCGCTTGCACCGAACCTTGTATATCTGCAAAGGAGAAGGACAAAGGAAACCTTAATTAAGATAGGGGGACCCTCCGATGCCAAAGTTAGGCTAAAAATCTATGTCTAAGTAGTATAAATGGGTTTCGAGTAAGAAATTTTGCATACATGTCCTATTAGATGAGGTCTTTATTTATACTGTTTGATAGAACATGAGAGTCAACTAATCTTGGCACGATCTCAGCCATTGGATGAGAACTGCGTGTGCGATGATGTTGTCAGTTATCTCATGATTGTGGTGGAGCAGTTAATATTATCGTGTGTTACTAGAGTGAGCTCGGCTTTGCTGACAGAACTCAGCTGGTCGACTGAAGACGAGCTGAACAGGACTTTCCTAAATTGAGCCTGGGATATGCCAAGTCAGCTGAGGGTGGCCTAAGCCAGAGTCGTCAGAGCATGACTTGATCACCTACTCAAGGATAGTTTGGACTGATCCATCCGAGCCTATATCATTCTATATCATGGATTGGACGTATCTTGCTCATTGTTTCCTTTTGGTGAAGTATTTCCAAAATGACCGCTCATCTGGCTGATCTGACCACGGAGGTAGTTTAGTTGAGCCGTCCATAGTAGTAAGTAGGTAAAGCTGACCTTAAAGGTGGTCGGATCATATATTCCCACAACCTATGAAATTCAACGGTGGATAAGGGCCTTGTTGGATGTTTTTCAGGTACAGAGCTTTAAATTAGATGAGGCTAATTAAGACGTACCAAACCTAGAGAGCCCACGTGCAGCATGTGGTTGGTGAACTGCTGGGTGAACTTTATTCATCTCTTTATATACTCGCTTCCTCGCACTTTTAGAAGTGAAGCACACCTATGCCCGATTGAAGCCTGCAATTAAGAGATCTGGACGGTGTATATTCTTTATATTGAAATTTGGGTGATCTGATCATTGGTGGAGATCAAAACTCACAGCATGTTGGTCCCTGATTAGATATTCTATATAAGACTCCAATCCTCAGGTGGCTATACTGTATATAGTGAAACAGACAATTTAAATGAAACTTGTTATCATCCATTTGTTTTGTGCCCAAATAAAAATGGCTAGACTTTTAAGTTATAAGATCTGATTAGTGTGGCCCATCGGATAAAAATACTTAGATCGCTCCTAAGTTTATCACATTGCCATGTGCGTGTACAGATATGCAGGGCCCAAATGCGCTTGTGGTTAGCAAAATTTCCAAAATTATTTACTTTTGAGAGATTTACAACTGTACGACCCATTAATGGTCCATTTACGAGATGAAACCCACCTCATTTTACCTTACCAGAATGAGCCCCAACTGTACGGACGACTTGCCAAAGGTCGAAAATGCCCTGCTTTTTCCTTCAAGCGGATCGGTGGTGCTCGAAGACGAGCGCTGACGCTCCTCGAACTCTGAGTTGTACGAACGGTTCAAAAGATATCAAAGTTACATGGGCCCCCACAGTTACGTATTTATTATATACACAACGCTCATCCATATTTCGAGATCATTTCGGAGCATTATCAAAAAAAATCATATCCAAAGATCAAGTCGACCACACCACAAAGACCAGCGGGAAAATTGATTTTCACCGTTAAAATTTTGTAAGGCCCACCGTAACATTTATTTTCCATCCAATCTATTCATAAGGTCACAAAGACCAGGATGAAGAGGAAAAACATGTTTCATAATGATCCAAAACTTCTGTGACCCCTAAAAGGGTTTCAATGGTAGACGTTGAATCCTCCACAGCCTTTAACACTGTGGTCCACTTGATAGCTAGATCTGTCTTATTTTTCATCTCAAGCTTTCATACGAGTTCCCCAAAAAATGAACGGTTTGGATATAACACATACCTCATAATAGGACCCACAAAAAGCTGTGAGACTACAACAGCAATAATAATAATTAATAAATAAATAAACAAGAAACATATGGCTACCGGGTAACCGTAGCCACAGCCCTCGCCCCTGCCATTTTGATATGTCTTTTTATAGATATCGATGGTCTCTTGATTAATTGAAAAATGTCCAAAACTGTCTAGCGAGTCTGCCAAAAAAATCATGCAATTTTCAATTAATCAAAGGTCTTTTGGTTAATCGAAAAAGGTATTTTACCTTTAGCTACGGATTATAACCATAGCCGTAATGGTAGTCTATGCCAATCTATGAATTTTTTATTTTTTTACATGGAGAACTTCATTCTACCTACAATTTTCTCTAATACATATTTATATAAATATGTATATATAAGCACATAAAAAAAATTCTCTATTTTTTTTTCATTTCTTTCTTTATTCATTTAACAACAATATCTTCTAAACCAAAATTAGTTACTTGACGTACCCTATATGATTTTGAGGTAGGAGAAGCTACTTGAGCTAACTAACCTGGTTAATTTTTTAAGATTTCAACAGGTCGATGGTCGAAAATCCATTTCATTCACTTCACGGTCAATTTCAATCAGTTCGCGGTCAATTTCGCTCATTTCATTTACTTCGCGATCAATTCCATGCATTTCATGGTCAATCCCGGCGATTCCATTTTGATTCACGGTCATTTCCATGCATTTCACAGTTAATTCACTTCATGGTCATATCTATGCATTTCACGGTCAATTCACTTCACTTCACGGTCATTTTCATACATTTCACGGTCAATCCCGATGAGATTTCGTTTTGATTCACGGTCATTTCCATGCATTTCACGGTCAATTTGCTTCGCTTCACTTCACGGTCATTTCCATGCATTTCACGGTCAATCCCGGTGATTTCGTTTTGATTCACAGTCATTTTCATGCATTTCACGGTCAATTCCCTTCACTTCATGGTCATTTCCATGCATTTCACAATTCGCTTCACTTCACGGTCATTTCCATGCATTTCACGGGCATTCCCGCCTATTCTATGTTGATTTACAGTCATTTTGACACATTTCACGATGAAGTGTAGCGATTGGACCGTGAAATGCGCGGAAATGACTGTGAAGTGAAGGGGCACAACCGTGAAATACGCTGAAATGACCGCGAATCAACACGGAATAGGCGGGAATGACCGTGATATGCATGAAAATGACCGTGAAGTGAGGCGATTGGACTGTGAAATGCACAAAAATGACCGTGAAGTGAAGGGACATGACCATGAAATGCGCTGAAATGACCATGAATCAACATGGAATAGGTGGAAATGACCGTGATTTCCATGCATATCATGGTCATTCTCGCATATTGTGTTGATTCACAGTCATTTCGACGCATTTTACGGTCAATTCCCTTCACTTCATGGTCATTTCCACGCGCTTCATGGTCAATTCGCTTCACTTCACAATCATTTCCATGCATTTCACGGTCATTCCCACCTATTTCGTGTTAATTCATGGTCATTTCGACGCATTTCACGGTCATGCCCCTTCACTTCACGGTCATTTCCGCGCATTTCACGGTCCAATCGCTACACTTCACCGTGAAATGTGTCGAAATGACTGTGAATCAACAGGAATAGGCTAGAATGATCATGAAATGCATGGAAATGACCGTGAAGTGAAGCGAATTGACCGTGAAATGCACGAAAATGGCCATGAAGTGAAGGAGCATGACCGTGAAATGACCGTGAATCAACACGGAATAGGCGGGAATGACCGTGATATGCATGGAAATGACCATGAAGTGAGGCGATTGGACCGTGAAATGCACGAAATGAGAGTGAAGTGAAGGGGCATGACCGTGAAATGCGCCGAAATGACCGTGAATCAACACAGAATAGGTGGGAATAACCGTGATTTTCACGCATTTCACAGTCATATCCGGCAATTCCGTTTACATTCACGGCCATTTCGACGCACTTCACGGTCAATTCACTTCACTTCAAGGCTATTTCCAAGCATTTCATGATCAATAATCTTCACTTCACGGCCATTTCCATGCATTTCATGGTCATATCCAGCAATTCCATTTACGTTCACGGTCATTTCGATGCACTTCACGGTCAATTCACTTCACTTCACGGCCATTTCCAAGGACTTCACAGTCAATTCTCTTCACTTCACAGCCATTTCCATGCATTTCATGGTCATATCTAGCAATTCTGTTTACATTCATGGTCATTTCAACGCACTTCACGGTCAATTCACTTCACTTCATGGCCATTTTCAAGCATTTCACGGTCAATTCTCTTCACTTCACGGCCATTTCCATGCATTTCACGATCATATCCGGACATTCTATTTAGATTCACGGTCATTTCGACGCACTTCACAGTCAATTCACTTCACTTCACGGCCATTTCCAAGCATTTTACGATCAATTCTCTTCACTTCACGGCCACTCCCATGCATTTTATGGTCATATCCGGCAATTTCGTGTTGATTCATGGTCATTTCGATGCACTTCATGGTCAATTCACTTCACTTCACGACCATTTCAAAGCATTTCACGATCAATTCTCTTCACTTCACGGCCATTTCCATGCATTTTACGGTCATTTCCGCCATTCCGTGTTGATTCACGGTCATTTCCACGCACTTCACAGTCAATTCCCTTCACTTTAGGGTCATTTCCACGCATTTCACAGTCGATTCGCTTCACTCAAGGGTCATTTCCACGCATTTCACGGTCATTCCCGCCAATTTCGTGTTGATTCATGGTCAATTCCCTTCACTTCATGGTCATTTCCATGCATTTCGTGGTCGACTAGCTTCACTTCAGAGTCATTTCCGCGCATTTCACGGCCATTCCCGTCAATTCCGTGTTAATTCACCGTCATTTCCATGCACTCCACGATCAATTCCCTCCACTTCACGGACAATTCCATGCATTTCATGGTTAATGAAGGCGATTCTGATTCACTTCACGGTCAATTCCCTTCATTTCACAGTCATTTCCCTCCACTTCACAGACATTTCCATGCATTTCACGGTCAATTCCCTTCACTTCACGGACAATTCCATGCATTTCACGGTCAATTCCCTTCATTTCACGGTCATTTCCATGTAATGTATGGTCAATTCTGACGATTCTGCTTCACTTTACGGTCATTTCCATGCATTTTATGGTCAATTCCCTTCACTTCACGGTCATTTCCATGCATTTCACGATCAATTCCCTTCGCTTCACGGTCATTTCCATACATTTCACGGTCAATTCTGACAATTCCGCTTCACTTCACAGTCATTTCCATTCACTTCATGGTCAATAACCTTCACTTCACGGACAATTCCATGCTTTTCACGGTCAATGAAGGACCTTCCGCTTCACTTCACGGTCATTTTCATGCATATCACGGTTAATTCCCTCCACTTCACGGACAATTCCATGCGTTTCACAGTCAATTCCCTTCACCTCACAGACAATTCCATGCATTTCACCGTCAATTCCGATGATTCTGTGCACTTCAAGTGTCCAACCTTCCCACACTTGAAACAAATCGAAATTGTTCGTGATTGACTACCCCCTATCATCCAATGCCTTTGTTGGCCAGATTGGGAACATTTCCTTGGCTGTGCTACCACACCGTTTGTGGTTGCCAAATGTGACCCAAGTTCTTCGATCGGCTGATGATGGCCCACCTTGTCAACTTCACTTCCTGTACTAGGCAATGGTTGGGATCCTTTCCCATTTGATGTATTGAATGTTGCACTCTCTCGTCCATTAACATCTCCTGCACTGCCATCTATATCTAAACCGGGCTCCTTGCTAGGAAAATGGTTGGGAATCCTTCACCAGAAGATGATGGCGGCCCTTTATCTATGAATTCATGGAGTAACATATCCTCCAGTGCATTACCATTTCCTTCTACCCCTTCATGTAAATCAAGACCCTTAATTGGTGGATGGTGGCCTACTTCCACTTCAAATACTTTTCAAGATGATGATAGCGGTTCGTTCTCTATCGACCCGTGGATTAACACACCCTTTAAATCACTACCATCTCCTTCTCCCCCTTCATGCAAATAGATATTCTCATTTTAAGATGGTGGCCCACCTCCTCCAATTCAGATCCTCCACCAAATGATGAAACTAACCCTCTCTCTATTGACTCATCAAATGACATATATATCCTCGCGTCTGTCATCATCTCCTACCCCATTGTTCATGCAGATTAAGCCTTTCGAACGGTGGATGGTGGTCCACCTCCAGTTCAAATCCTTCACCTGATGATGACGGAGACCCTTTCTCTATTGACCGATGCAATATCACATCCTCCAGTCCATATCATATCTTTCTTCGAGCCCTTCGATCAATAGAGATTCTTTACCAAATGATGATGGACAGTCATTCTTAATTGACCCATACAGCAACACGCCCTCCATCCTATCACCATCTCCTCCTTCTCCTTCATTTAAATCGAGCTTCTCGATCAGCGAATGGTGGCCCACCTCCTCCACTTGAAACTCTTCCCTAGGCAATGAGATTCTGGTTGGTAGTTAAATAGTCTATAACTAGACCAGGGGTTAGGATCATCGTAGTCGAGACATCTGCAGAAAGAACCGCTGGAATTGTCATCTAGAAGTCACGAGCTTGGTGAAAATTATAGATCGCTGCCTAAATGAACGACAAATAAAGACTAAAAACTGCTACAGAGAAAAGTCATTCCCATATTCATTAACAAACCACCTTAGGTGGTGCAGAAACTAGAGTGAAACCCTCGACAACCAGTGACACCACCTCCCAATTCGGTGAAGTTCCTCACGTCATCATGAAAAAATGATTGTCTTACGAGGAGGCATCCACTACATTGCAGTGATAGATAAACGCAATGCGTCTACTACTGAGACCTAATCCATTGCTTAGTCTAACCAACATTTTCTTGATAAAAGAAATGGAAATCAAGGAGATTGAAGAAGTGGAGAGCAAGTAGGGATGAACAGGAAAAGGAAAAGGGGCGAAAAATTTAGCGTTTTGAATGATTGACTAATAAAAGTGATTTACCAACCTTAAAAAGCTCTAGAAAATGACTCAAATTCACCACCACCAACTTCTTAGAGAGGATGCGTCGCAGAGGAAGAAGAGAGGAAGAAGAAAATGGAATGGAGGCAGTGTAGTTTAAATACACGCACAAATTTGATACATCGAATGTACATCGATATATCGAAAGAAGCCCAACGGTCGGGCAAATGGTTTATGGCTTTTCAAATCTTTTTCAATTGAGTCTACTTCGATATATATCGACAAGTTCTTCGATATATCGAATATTAATCGATAAAATCGAAAATTCGTTTTAAACGAGCATTCATCCCTAGACAGTTTTTGGTGTTATTCGATATATCGTAAACCATTCAATATATATGCACATACAAATCAAAGTTTAATCGATATATCAAAGTTTAATCAAAGTTTAATCTTCGATATATCGATGGAGTATCGATATTATCGATAATTCGTTTCAGAAGAGCAGTGTGTCTCTGGACAATTGAGGAACATTTTTGATATATCGAAATGTAGTCGATATATCGTCTCCTTCAATATATCGAAATGTTGCCGATATTATCGATAATTCCTTTTAAAAAAGCATTGTCTCTGGACATTTTCTGACCATTTTCGATAAACCAAAATATAGTCGATATATCGACACATGACATCGATTTCAAGGCAATGTATCGTTCCGTTGTAACGATGACTTAGTTCGATAACATCGATTAGAGTTTGATGTTATCGACAACTTAAGCCCGATGTAATCAATTAAAGTTTGATAACATCGAAGCATACTTTTGTTTTTTCCTTACAAAAATTCAGTGGATTCTATTTTTATAATCGAATGTCTTTCGATTGATATCGAAATTTCTTCCTTCGATTTATCGAAAGTATCTCGATATAATCAAAAAATTGTTTTAAAACATCATTTCGTCTTTGGACAGTTTTGGACTAATTTCGATATATCGTCTGACATTCGATATATCGAAATATAACAAATGTCGATATATCTTGTACTATTCGATATATCGAAGGGTAATTTTTACTTTTTTTTTCATGAAGTTTTTTTTTTCTTTTTTAGGTTAGGTTGTTAATACACACCTACACACTCTATGTTATCCACCCCAACTACGGATCGATACGAAGACCTCAAATTGTGTAAATGAACATAAGTTCTTTAGAGACTTGTGGACCTTTTTCGATATATCTAATCCTACCTTGTTGCATCTCTCGTTCATTAACATCTCCTGCAACCCCATCTATATGTAAACCGGGCTCCTTGCTAGATAGATGGTGGCCCACCTCCTCCACCTGGAATCCTTCACCAGAATGTGATGGCGACCCTTTATCTTTGAATCGATGGAGTAACATACCCTCCAGTACATTAGCATTTCCTTCTGCCCCTTCACGAAAATCAAGACTCTTGATTGGTGGAATAACATACCCTCTAAATTACTACCGTCTCCTCCCCCTTCATGCAAATAGAGATTCTCAGTTGGAAGATGGTGGCCCACCTCCTCCACCAGATGATATTGAAAAATGACGATCGATGAGTTCCATCGTGCTTTTAAGATATCGAACGGTCTCTAAATTAGGCAATTAACCATGAATTGAAGCAAATTGACTGTGAAATGCATGGAAATGACCGTGAATCAACACGGAATTGTTTGGAATGACAGTGACATGCATGGAAATGACCGTGAAGTGAAGAGATTGGACCACGAAATGCGTGGAAATGACCGTGAAGTGACGAGGCATGACCGCGAAATGCGCCGAAATGACCGTAAATCAACATGGAATAGGTGGGAATGACTGTGATTTTTATGCATATCACGGTCATTCCCGCCTATTCTGGGTTGATTCACGGTCATTTTGACGCATTTCACGATCATGCCCCTTCACTTCACGATCATTTCTGCGCATTTTACGGTCAATTCGCTTCACTTCACGGTCATTTCCATACATTTCACGGTCATTCCCGCCTATTCCGTGTTGATTCACGGTCATTTCGATGCATTTCACGGTGAAGTGAAGCGATTGGACCGTGAAATGCATAGAAATGACCATGAAGTGAAGGGCTATGACCGTGAAATGCACCGAAATGACCGTGAATCAACACGGAATAGGCGGGAATGACCATGATATGCATGGAAATGACTATGAAGTGAGGCGATTGGATCGTGAAATGCGCGGAAATGATCGTGAAGTGAAGGGGCATGACAGTGAAATGTGATGAAATGACCGTGAATCAACACGGAATAGGCAGGAGTGACCGTGATTTTCATGCATACACGGTCATTCCCGCCTATTCCGTGTTGATTCACGGTCATTTCGGCGCATTTCACGGTCATGCTCCTTCACTTCACGGTCATTTTCATGCATTTTCTGGTCCAATCGCTTCACTTAACAGTCATTACCATGCATATCACGGTTATTCCTGCTTATTCTGTGTTGATTCACGGTCATTTTGGTGCATTTCATGGTCATGCCCCTTCACTTTACGATCATTTTCACACATTTTGTGGTACAATCGCTTCACTTCAAGGTCATTTCCATGCATACCACGGTCATTCCCGCCTATTTCGTGTTGATTCATGGTCATTTCGGCGCATTTCACGGTCATGCCCCGTCACTTCACGGCCATTTCCGCGCATTTCACGGTCCAATCGCTTCACTTCATGGTCATTTCCATGCATTCCACGGTCATTCCCGCATATTCTATGTTGATTCACGGTCATTTTGACGCATTTTATGGTCATGCCCCGTCACTTCATCGTCATTTCCGCGCATTTCACAATCCAATCGCTACACTTCATAGTCATTTTCATGCATATCACGGTCATTCCCGCCTATTCTGTGTTGATTCACGGTCATTTTGACGCATTTCGCGGTCATGCCCCTTCACTTCATGGTCATTTCCCCACATTTCACGGTCCAATCGCTACACTTCACAGTCATTTCCATGCATATCACGGTCATTCCCGCCTATTCCGTGTTGATTCACAGTCATTTCGACGCATGTCAAGATCATGCCCCTTCACATCACGGTCATTTCCGTGCATTTTCTGGTCCAATCACCTCACTTCATGGTCTTTTTCATGATATCACGGTCATTTCCGCCTGTTTCGTGTTGATTCACAGTCATTTCGGCACATTTGACGGTTATTTCTGCATATTTCATAGTCCAATCGCTTCACTTCATGGTCATTTTCATGCATATCACGGTCATTCCCGCCTATTCCATGTTAATTTACGGTCATTTTGGCACATTTTACAGTCATGCCCCTTCACTTCACGGTCATTTTCACACATTTTCCTGTCTAATCGCCTCACTTCATGGTCATTTTCATGCATACCACGGTCATTCATGCATATTCCGTGTTGATTCACGGTCATGCCCCTTCACTTCACAGTCATTTTCACGCATTTCACGGTCCAATCGCTACACTTCATAGTCATTTCCATGCATATCACGGTCATTCCCGCCTATTCCGTGTTGATTCACTGTCATTTTGACGCATTTCACGGTCCTACCCCTTCACGGTCATTTCTGCGCATTTCACGGTCCAATCGCTACACTTCACGGTCATTTCCATTCATACCACGGTCATTCCTGCCTATTCCGTGTTGATTCACGGTCATTTTGATGCATTTCACGGTCATGCCCCTTCACGGTCATTTTCGTGCATTTTTCAGTTCAATTGCCTCACTTCACGGTCATTTCCATTCATATTACGGTCATTCCTGCCTATTTCATGTTGATTCACGGTCATTTCGGCGCATTTCACGGTCATGCCCCTTCACTTCACGGTCATTTCCATGCATTTCGCGGTCCAATCGCTTCACTTCACGGTCATTTCCATGCATACCACGGTCATTCTCGCCTATTTCGTGTTTATTCACGGTCATTTCAGCGCATTTCACAGTCATGCCCCGTCACTTCACGGTCATTTCCACGCATTTTACAGTTCAATCGCTTCACTTCACGGTCATTTCCATACATATCACAGTCATTCCTGCCCATTCCGTGTTGATTCATGGTCATTTCCGCGCATTTCACGGTCATGCCCATCACTTCACGGTCATTTCCATGCATTTTGCGGTCCAATCTCTTCACTTCACGATCATTTCCATGTATGTCACGGTCATTCTAAACAATTCCGTGTTAATTCATAGTCATTTTCATGCATTTCACGGTCAATTTGCTTCAATTCACGGTTAATTGTCTAATTCAGAGACCGTTCGATATCTTAAAAGCACGATGGAACTCATCGATCATCATTTTTCAATATCATCTGGTGGAGGAGGTAGGCCACCATCTTCCAACTGAGAATCTCTATTTACATGAAGGGGGAGGAGATGGTAATGATTTAGAGGGTATGTTATTCCACCAATCAAGAGTCTTGATTTTCGTGAAGGGGCAGAAGGAAATGCTAATTTACTGGAGGGTATGTTACTCCATCGATTCAAAGATAAAGAGTCGCCATCATGTTCTGGTGAAGGATTCCAGGTGGAGGAGGTGGGCCACCATCTGCCTAGCAAGGAGCCCGGTTTTCATATAGATGGGGTTGCAGGAGATGTTAATGAACAAGAGAGTGAGATAAGGTAGGATTAGATATATTGAAAAAGGTCCACAAGTCTTTAAAGAACTTATGTTCATTTACACAATTAGAGGTCTTCGTATCGATCCATAGTGGGGGTGGATAACATGGAGTGTGTACCGACATGGGTGTGTACTAACAAGCTAACCTTTAAAAAAAAAAACTTTAGGAAAAAAATAGTAAAAATTACCCTTCGATATATCGAACAGTACAAGATATATCGACATTTGCTGTATTTTGATATATCGAATGTCAAAAGATATATCGAAATTAGTTCAAAACTATCCAGAGACGAAATGATGTTTTAAAACAATTTTCCGATTATATCGAGATACTTTTGATAAATCGAAGGAAGAAATTTTGATATCAATCGAAAGACACTCGAATATAAAAACAAAATCCAGTGAATTTTTGTATGGAAAAAACAAAAGTACGCTTCGATGTTATCGAACTCTAATCGATTACTTTGGGCTTAAGTTGTCGATAACATCAGACTTTAATTGATGTTATCGAACTAAGTCATCGTTACAACGGAATGATACATCGCCTTGAAATCAATGTCATTTCGGCGTATTTCACGATCATGCCCCATCACTTCACGGTCATTTCCGCGCATTTCACGTTCTAATCGCCTCACTTCATGATCATTTCCATGCATATCACAGTCATTGCCACCTAATCCGTCTTGATTCACGGTCATTTCGGTGCATTTCACAGTCATGCCCCTTCACTTCACGGTCATTTTCGTGTATTTCATGATCCAATCGCTACGCTTCACTGTGAAATGGTCGAAATGACTGTGAATCAACATGGAATATGCGGGAATGACCGTGAAATGCATGGAAATGACCATGAAGTGAAGCGAATTGACCGTAAAATGCATAGAAATAACCGTGAAGTGAAGGGAATTGATCGTGAAATGCATGGAAATGACCGTGAATCAAAATGGAATCGCCGGGATTGACCGTGAAATGCATGAAATGACTGTGAAGTGTAGCGATTGGACTGCGAAATGCGCGTAAATGACCATGAAGTGAAGGGGCATGATAGTGAAATGCGTCGAAATGACCGTGAATCAACACGGAATAGGCGTGGATGACCATGATATGCATGGAAATGACCGTGAAGTGTAGCGATTGGACCGTGAAATGTGCGGAAATGACTGTGAAGTGAATGGGCATGACCGTGAAATGCGTCGAAATGATCGTGAATCAACACGAAATAGGTGAGAATGACCATGATATGCATGAAAATCACGGTCATTCCCGCCTATTTCGTGTTGATTCACGGCCATTTCGGTGCATTTCACGGTCATGCCCCTTCACTTCATGATCATTTCCACGCATTTCACGGTCCAATCGCCTCACTTCACGATCATTTCCATACATATCACGGTTATTCCCGCCTATTCCGTGTTGATTCACGGTCATTTCGCCGCATTTCACGGTCATGCCCCTTCACTTCATGGTCATTTCCTCGCATTTCACGGTCCAATCGCCTCACTTCATGGTCATTTCCATACATATCACAGTCATTCCTCCCTATTCCGTGTTGATCACGGTCATTTCGGCACATTTCACGGTCATGCCCCTTCACTTCACGGTCATTTCTGGGCATTTCACGGTCCAATCGCTACACTTCACCATGAAATGTGTCGAAATGACCCTGAATCAACGCGGAATAGGCGGGGAATGACCGTGAAATGCATGGAAATGACCGTGAAGTGAAGCGAATTGACTGTGAAATGCGCGGAAATGACCATGAAGTGAAGGGGCATGACCGTGAAATGCGTCGAAATGACCGTGAATCAACACTGAATAGGCAGGAATGACCGTGATATGCATGGAAATCAAGGTCACTCACGCCTATTCCGTGTTGATTCACGGTCATTTCAGCACATTTCACAGTCATGCCCCTTCACTTCACGGTCATTTACGTGCATTTCACGGTCCAATCGCCTCACTTCATGGTCATTTCCATGCATATCACGGTCATTCTTGCCTATTCCATGTTTATTCACGGTCATTTTGGTGCATTTCACGGTCATGGCCCTTCACTTCATGGTCATTTTCGCGCATTTCACGGTCCAATCGCTACACTTCACCGTGAAATGCATTGAAATTACCGTGAATCAACACGGAAGAGGCAGGAATGACCATGAAATGCATGGAAATGACCGTGAAGTGAAGCGAATTGACTGTGAAATGTGCGGAAATGACCATGAAGTGAAGGGGCATGACCATGAAATGAGTCAAAATGACCGTGAATCAACACGGAACAGGTGGGAATGACCGTGATATGCATGGAAATCACGGTCATTCCCACCTATTCCATGTTGATTCACGATCATTTTCGCGTATTTCACGGTCCAATCACCTCAATTCACTATCATTTCCATGTATATCACGGTCATTTCCGCGCATTTCACTGTCCAATCGCCTAACTTCACGTTAATTTTTCTGCATATCACGGTCATTCCCGCCTATTCCGTGTTGATTCACGGTCATTTCGGTGCATTTCACGGTCATGACCCTTCACTTCACGGTCATTTCCGCGCATTTCATGGTTCAATCACTACACTTCACCATGAAATGGTCGAAATAACCATGAATCAACACGGAATAGGCGGGAATGACCGTGAAATGCATAGAAATGATCGTGAAGTGAAGCGAATTGACCGTGAAATGCATAAAAATGATCGTGAAGTGAAGGGAATTGATCGTGAAATGCATGGAAATGACCATGAACCAAAATGGAATCGTCGAGATTGACCGTGAAATGCATGAAAATGACCGTGAAGTGAAGCGAATTGACCGTGAAATACATGGAAATGACCGTGAAGTGAAGGGAATTGACTGTGAAATGCATGGAAATGACCGTGAATCAAAACGAAATCGCTGGAATTGACCGTGAAATGCATGAAAATGACCGTGAAGTGAAGCGAATTGACCGTCAAATGCATGAAAATGACCGTGAAGTGAAGAGACTTGACCATGAAATGCATGGAAATGACCGTGAATCAAAACGGAAACATCGGGATTGACCGTGAAATGCATGGAAATGACCGTGAAGTGAAGCGAATTGACCGTGAAATGTACGGAAATGACCATGAAGTGAAGGGAATTGACCATGAAATGCATGAAAATGACCGTGAATCAAAACGGAATTGCCAGGATTGACTGTGAAATGCATGAAAATGACTGTGAAGTAAATGAAATGAATGAAATTGACCGCAAACTAATTGAAAATGACCACAAAGTGAATGAAATAGATTTTTGACCATCGACCTGATGGAATCTTGAAAAATAACTAGGTTAGTTGGCTAAAGTAGCTTCTCCTACCCCAAAATCATATAGGGTATATCAAGTAACTAATTTTCGTTTAGAAGATATTCTTGTTAAATGAATAAAGAAAGAAATGCAAAAAAAAAAAAAAATAGAGAAAATTTTTTTTTATATGCATATATATACATATTTATATAAATATGTATTACAGAATATTGTAGGTAGAATAAAGTTCTCCATGTAAAAAATTAAATTTTTTTTTTTTTTAAAAATTGCATAGACTTTTACGGACTGCAGTTATGGCTACGGCTATAATCCGTAGCTATATCTTTGATAATATCGAATACACTTCGATATGTATTGAAAATTGTAGAATTTTTTATGCAAAGTCATTGGACAGTTCTGGACCTTTTTCGATTAATTGAAAGACCTTCAATATATCGAAGTACATATCGAAAGACCTTCGATACGTAGCAAAGGACATATTGGAAAGCTTAGGCTGCGGTTATGGCTACGGTTATAATCCGTAGCCATAGATTCAAGGCTTTTTTTTTTTTCTTTTTTCTTTTTCCTATTGTAATCCTCACCGCCTTTGTGGGTCCTTTTATGAGGTATGTGTTATATCCAAACCGTCCATCTTTTTGGCGAACTCGTGTTAAAGCTTGAAACCAAAAATAAGACAGATTTAGCTATCAAGTGGACCACACTGTATAAGGCAGTGGAGGATTGAACGTCTACTGTTGAAACCCTTTTATGGGTCACGGAAGTTTTGGATCATTACAAATTTGTTTTTCCTCTTCATCCAGGTCTTTGTGACCTTACGAATAGTTTGGATGGAAAATAAATGTTATGGTGGGCCTACATAAGTTTCAACGGTGAAAATTAATTTTCTGCTGCTCTTTGTGGTGTGGTCCAGTTGATCTTTGGATATGAATTTTTTTTTGATAATGTTCTGAAATGATCTCGAAATATGGATGAACGTTGTGGATATATTAAATACATAATTGTGGGGCCATGTAACGTTGATCTTTTTTGAACCGTTCGTATGACTCCCAGTTCGAGGAGCGTCAGCGCTCGTCTTCGAGCAGCCGGTCCGTTTGAACGAAAAAGCAGGGGCATTTTCGACTTTTGAGAAGGCATCCGTAGAGCTGGGGCTTATTCCGTATAGTCGTAAATTTCTCTTTACTTTTTATCTCAAGCCTACTGCCAAAATGTATTTCTTTTTTTTTTTTTCCCCTTTTTTTTTAAGTCCTTTTCAATGTTGAACTGTTCTAACCTCTTTCTTTATTATTTTCCAATTGCTCGATCCAACAGAGAATCACAGCCAAGACGATGCCTTTTCTTCAATGCCCCCATTGAATGGAAATTGAATACCTTTTTCTCTGATCTAGACATGCAACTAATGATATTTACGAATGAGAACGGTATATCTGAATGAGTGGGGCTACTCAGCGTCAAGCCCACCTAACCATGATCAATGTACTTCAATCATTAAACTCATTTGACTTTGAAGCACATACGGGCACAATATTTATCTCATTTTTATAATGTATTATTTCATTTTATTTATGAGTAGATAATGCATTTCATTTCCAATGTAACATGAGCCATTTGGCTGTTCCACTTAAGGCTATGTTGGCATGGCTAATTATATTGATAAAGAAATGGAAATATATTATCATTACGATATTACTACGGTCAAATTAAATATTAGAATTGTTGGTCAAATACATATGTATTTAACAGACAAGCAAATAAATTTGTAATCATTGCACTTATATATAATATTATCATGAAAATTTTATATTCAAATAATAACATCAATGCACTTTAGAAATGATTTGATAATAAAGTAATATAAAAATATAAGCATTATAATTTTGTAAGTAATAAGTCAAACATGAGAATCAAAGGATAAATACAAATGCTGGTAAAAGACAAGTAATTATAATCATTGCATATTTCTTTTACATTACTATGATAATTTGTGAAACAAATTGGCCCGAAGTTTATATTTCAAGAGTTGTATGAATCATTTAATTCAGTGATGACCTATTTGAGTCATTAACAAGTCTTCGACAAGCCTGATCCTAACTCTTGCTCAAGTGGTAGACTCCTTGGAGTTTCAATTCAAGTATCATAAGTATTGAAATCCCACTGCAACGTGAGTGTGTGGGGGTGTGCGTGTGCGTGTAAAGAAGAAAAAAAAGGTTTTGGACAAGCATGAGTAAATAGAACACGCATGAATAAAAAAGAAGAAGAATGGAGAGTCTAAAACCCAAGTTTCTTTACTTTTTCCATCTTTTCGCTTCTCTCCCTCCAATTCTCTCCCTCTTTTAGTTTCTATAGTTGGTTATTTATTTATTTTTTTAAAGAAATTTTTATTCCAAAATTCTTTTTAATACATGATATTGTGAGAAGTGTTGGGGGCCTTGCACAAAACCTTAGGATCTAGCCCTCCAGAACAAACCAGAATTATGGATAATAAAGCAATGAAAACAATCAATGCATCAATCACACACCACACAAGAGATTTTTACGTGGAAAATTCTCAAAGAGATAAAAACCACGGGACCTCATCTAGATCAATAATCCACTATGAAGTAGAACGTTACAAACTTCTTCACTCATGCAGGAGTGGATAAACAATGAGAGAAACAAAGAAAACAGAGAGATCTAACCAATTACGAGGACATAGAAGCGCTGAGATATAGATTGCACAGTGGATAACCTCCACGAGCAGAACCTCCCTTTTATAAGCTTCCTCTCTCTCTCTTTGCTTCTCTCTCTCACCTTTGATAGCCCTAAACCCTTTAACAAATCTCTTGTAAAGCTTTAGAAATCCCTCTTGTTGTATCCTAGAAAACCCTAGGAACTCCTATTTATAGTTTCAGGAAACTCCCTTCCACATCCCAGTTGTGAAAGGACTTGCAACACGAAATCCACGCAAAATCGCGGAACGAATTTACATAACCTCAACTGATCGAGCCAAGTCCACGACCGGTCGAGAGCCAACTTCGACCGATCGAGCACCTCCTTCGACTGGTCAAGCACACCGGAGAAAAATAGTCCACAGTCACTGGACTTTGAGTCGTGCCACGGCTCGACTCCCACGACTAGTCGAGGCCTTTTGTCACGCCCCAAACCTGAAAATCGGATGCACAGGAATCTCGATCGCCGAGTCTAGTGCCGACAACCTCCGTAGTACCCCATTCTCGACTCCTAGTATCCATACGCCAAATTTCGATCCTGGGATCCTACAAGGAGGTTTTTTTTTTGTACATTTAACTTGTAATAGGCATAACCACAAGATTACCTAATTCACAAAGGCAACATCATCATCATATATCCACTAATATAATTATTTGAGTACAATGTTGAAAAAGAAATGCATAAGTCGAAAATCAAGCTCCAGAAGACCGCTGCACGCTCCAAACTAAACACTGCTGCAACCTAACATCACCTGTACGCATCTATCGTGCATAAGCTTATAGAAAGCTTAGAGGGTGGTGTAAGTGTGTTCACAAGGTAAGTGTTAAGTATTCAACGCAATATCATAATCATACAATGTCAAAATAGGCGCAAGGTCATGAATCATATATTATCAAATGAATCATATATTATCAAAGTAAGAGAAAATACTGACAAGTCCATGAGTCAAGCAATATCAGAATACGCAATACAGTTTAACTATACAAATGAGGAACAATATCAGAATACGCGATACAGATCAACTATTCAAATGAGAAGTCATAAAGAGTCAAATATCAGATGCCGTATCTAAACCATATAAATGTAGAAACACAGGTAACCCAAAATGCCATATGCCGTGAATGTAATGTAATATGCGGTACAAATAGAATGACCATGCTGGAGTGTGAAGTCGGGATGATAGTACGTAGTATCGCAGGCTATGGGGTCCATCACAAGAGACTTCTATCCAAACCAGTCCCATACCTAAATTTGGATAGTCAGACTTAATATGGTAAACTCCCGATCTCAGGTTAGTCACGCGCCCAACTGAAATCCTGGCCATGCGAAGGTACACGTAACCAATAGTTGCGCACCACCAGCCTGAGTGGATAGTGAATGAATGAATGAATGAGTATGCAACTCCTACTCAATAAGTCCACATATCAGTACAGTTCATCTCTGGGATCATTACCGAGGTCTATTATACTCTACGCCAGCTTGCCGCCCCTATCCAAGCACACAACTGGGTAAGTGGAAGAGACCTCACTATCCGCCTACCAATATCAGGCCCGGCTCATCGATAGCGGACCCATTCCTCAAGCTGGTCAAACTCAACCTAGATTTTGCCCTCTCACTCAAGCGGGTAAGGTCACACCCCCTCCCAACCGACCACGACACAGTGGGAGACGCGGCCTACTGATATACGGCCCTCTTACGCTCATATACATCCACTCGGTCTCGACGTTAGGGCATCTCCTGGCCACAGAGGTTTAGGAATTTTCACCCAGGGACATCTATGGCGCCCGTATGCTAAAACCAAACATTTTCGGTGTCCCATCTGGCTATCCACGATATGTCGGTGGAGGCTACGGCCCTGATGTTGCTAGGACATATAATAATCACAGCACGCAATGCAAGATGCATGAGTCATACAATCCAGTCATGCATCAATCCTGCGCATATCATGTGCTTATGTGAGATAACCTCCGCCTATCAGGGGGTCTCATAACAACACGCTCAATGACATATGCAATGATCAGCTACGTCTCATAACAAACATGCAGATGATGCATATGGGCATATATCATGATGCTATGCTGTCACATACTCATAATCAGTATCAATTACCGGCCTCAACAATCGGCTTCGATAATGTGGACATTTAACCAACATTGCCCCCAAGGAATGACTCACATAAACGTCAATATATACATCATGGCGAAAACACACATTACATCGGTCCTCAGATACATCGCTTTTAGTCCAACACAAGGGCCACACGTTCATCGCATTGGGCCTCACTCATAGGCTGCATATACATCACATTGGGCCGTATCATATGTGCACTACACATCGCAATGGGCTTCGGCTTATGGGCCATGAATACACCACATCAGGCTTCACGACCCATGGGCTTCAAATACACAAGAGGTGGGCCCTACACATGGGCCTCAAATACATCACAATGAGTCACAACCCATGGGCCTAAAATACATCTCAATGACCCACGACCATGGGTCTCAAATATATCAAATACATTGCAAGTGGCCTTAATTCTATTTCACAAGTAGGCCACATACCTGGGACTAATACACATCACTATGGGCCACATCACATGGGCAGGAAATACATCACATGAGCCTGATTACATAGACCTCTTATTCATCACATTAAGCCTTAAATACGGGCTGAATACATATCACAATAGGCCTCAACTATGGTCCGCGTATACCTCATATAGGTCTCGATAATCAGCCTTAACCCTCGGAATCGACACTCGAAATCAGCCTCGATACTCGGCCTCACATACATCAAATGGGCCACAACAATCGGAATCAGTAAATCGGCCATGTCAATTGGAATCGGTCTCAAGACGGGGTTCATAGGTGGATGGCCGATGATGGTCCAAGCAATATCAACAGGGCTCATTTGTTTGAGGTAACCCATTAGAGGATGATGAAAATGGGCCTAATCAGGCCTAAAGGAAGGTCACTATATGGGCATTAAACCATCATTGCCCGTCAATGTGGACTTTCGACCAACATTGCTCCCCAGGAGTGGCCCTACATACAGTGGGCCAGTGGCCTCCCACAAAGGCCTAATATACATCGTAATGGGTCTCATACAAGGGCTACATGAACATCACATTGGGCCACGTCTTAGGGCCTCATATACACAACAGTTGGGCCCTACTATATGGACCTAGAATACAATTTAATGGGTCACGCCAAAAAGGGCAACAACTATATATAACATGTGGGCCCTGCACCTAGGCCTAATATGTATAACAGGTGGGCTCTACACCTGGGACTCATCATATCAAGTTGGGCCGTGTTAATGGGTCGCACCAATGGGCCACAAGTATATCAAGGTGGGCCTCATCACATAAGCCTCACATGCATCACATTTGTCCTCCCGCAAAGCCATATGTAACATCATAATGGTCCCCATATACGGGCCGCATGTACATTATAATGGACCATATCCCATGGGTCTCGAACACATCGTAATGGGCCACATCCCATGGGCCTCTCATACATAATATCGGGCCTTGCCATCTAGGCCGGAGATACATCACAATGGGCCACAACCCATGGGCCCTAATACTCAATGGGTGGGCCCTACACATGGACCTAATATACATCACAGGTGGGCCCTGCACATGGGCCTCATACACAATGAGTTGGGCCTATCAATGGGCCCTAAGGAGAGTGACAATGCGGACATTTAACCAACATTGTACTTATAATGTGGACGTCAAACCAACATTACTCCCAAGGCATGGCCCGCCATAATATCAACACACAAACCAAGGGAAAATCACACATTGTAATGGACCCTAAGGGTACCCCGTTGGGCCTCAACCCATGGGCCTTGGATACATCAAATGGGCCGCATCATATGGGCCTTATATAAATCAAGTGGGTCACATCAATGGGCCTTATGTACATTGCAATGGGCCATAACCCCTGGGCCTTTGAATACATCACAATGGGTCGCATGACATGGGCCTTATATACATCAAGGTGGGCCTCGACAACGGGTAACAAAGACATTAAGATGGGCCCACCTTACATGGGCCTTATGTACATCAAGTGGGCCACAACAATGGGCCACACCCGAATACAAGTGGTGATAATAATTTCCACCATTAAAATCCCTAAGGCCCACCATAATATTTATTTCCCATCCAATCTGATTATAAGGCCTCACATACCTGAATTTAAAGGAAAGACCGACATCATATTTGGTCCCAAACTTAATAGCCCAAGGGTCTTAATGGTGGACATTCAAACCCACTACTTCCTATAATATGGTCCATTTGTCCCTAGATCTGTCTCATTTTTGAACTCAAGCTTTAAAATGAGCTTACAAGTGGTTGGAAGAATTGGATGCAACATATACATCAGGGTGGGTCCCATAAGAATGGATGGTATGGAGAGAACACATATATCATATGTGGGTCCCACAGACCTTGTTGATGTCAACGGCAGTGGGACCCACCGTCCGTACAGAATGGGTG
This sequence comes from Magnolia changhungtana, assembly GCA_030180095.1. NCBI lineage: Eukaryota > Viridiplantae > Streptophyta > Magnoliopsida > Magnoliales > Magnoliaceae > Magnolia > Magnolia changhungtana. The sequence continues at coordinate 5,111,187 of JASAUF010000511.1, forward strand.
GACGGCACGTATACAACACATGCAGCGTGGTGGGTTCCACCATCTGCCTGACGGTGTGAATAAAACACGCACACCATGCTGGGTCCACCGTCCACGGCAATGGACGGTGTGAATAAGACACATACATCACTGTGGGTCCCACGTGGGGCCCAACATAATGTTTATTTTTATCCAATCTGCTCATGAGATCACGTGGACATGGGTCCACTGTAATATTTATTTATCATCCAATCTGTTGTTGAGGTCACATGGACCAAGGCCTACAGTAATGTTTGCTAGCCACCCAACCTATTTATAAGGTCACTCAGACCAAGGGGGGGCCCACTGGAATGTTTATTTGTCACCCAAACTGTTCATAAGGTTACATGGGCCAGGGGCCCACGGTAATGTTTATTTGCAATCTAACTTATTCATAAGGTCACGTGGACCTTGGGTAGGGCCCACTGGAATGTGGTTCACAAATCCAGTCCACCCATTATGTGTGTCCCAACTGGATGACCATTCAGACCAAGTTTCAGCCGCATCCAAATTTCAGGTAGGCCCCACCAAGTGATTTTATATGTTTAGGCACGTCTTTACATGATTTGAGATGGTATGGCCTGCCTGAGTGCCGTATACGGTTGATTTTTGGGATATCCCATAATTTAAAGGGGACACTGAAAATGCACAGTGTTGATGTTCGAAACGCATCAAGGTGGGGCCCACAGCTGGGCCGTGAGACCCAGCCCGTCCGCCCACAGTGTCAACCACAAGACGTTTCCTGCGTCGTCCTCCGCCAGTAGCAGCAGCAGCAGACGCTGCTGCTGTTTTCTTTATTTATTTATTTATTTAATTTGAGAATTTCCACGATTTTTTCCATGTGCGGTCCGTATCTGAAAAATCCAACCTGGCCATTAGATTCTACAGCCCCTGGTTGACGAAATGAGACCAATATGCGAGGTATTTTTGGCGTATAGAAACGTCGGGGTGGTTTTGACGGTAAGGCCACTGTTTTCTACACTATGGCCCGCTCGATGATCAGATGGGTCTCATTTTTCGGCTCAACGCCTAAAATGTTTTGGGGAACGGAATAGACGACATGGATTTGATCAATGCATCCAGGTGGGGCCTGTGTGAGTGGTCCACCCAAAAGCCTTAAAACCCCCTTTTTTTTAAGTTTTTTTTGTTGCTGCAGTCAGTACACCCACAACCTATTCACATTTCACTCGGCATTATGCAACCATGTCCAGCGTCCAGGGACGCTGGACGGTTTGTATACAATTAAAGTGGGTCCCACAGGGACGTGACCCACTTAGGTCACTTTGATATTTATATTTTTCACTCCTATAAGGAGGGCCCACATGATTTGGATGGTTTGGATGAAACATACATCAAGGTGGGGCACATCCGGGTGGGCCATACTATCACATCATCACACACAAAACAAATGAAAAAGAGAGGGAGAGAGAGAGAAGCACCCACCTTTGATCTTCTCTTCCTTCCACCGCCAACATGATCTAGAGCTCCATGGGGATGATTTCAACGGTCGAGATGTTCTTAGGATGGTGGATATAGGAGATGGAAGTGGACCACACATGGTTTCTCATGGGAGCCATGGACGTGGGTTGCTCCATGGAGGGATTGCTTGGAAGAAATGAGAGAGAATGAGAGAGAGATGAGAGAGAGAGAGAGAGAGAGAGAGAGAGAGAGAGATGATGGGAGAGGAGTGATGGGAGAGAGATGGTGAGGTGATGGGAAAGTTGACTTTAGGTAAGGGTGATGTAAGAGGGGGATGGGTGCTTGTACTTGACTTGATGGGATGGAGTACTTGACTTATGACATGATTGATGGGACATTCTCTTGGGATTGCAAAGCGCGGCGTTTTCCTCGAACTGAACACTGCCCACATCTCCTGGCCTGGCTATCGCCTCAGTGCGCGAGACGCGGCATCGAAACCGCGGCAATAGCACGATCGCATTAGTATAAGTCTTGGGTCAAGCCGACTTAGACTGACAGGATCTGTCTCAAGATCGCACGCATACACCGGTTACAGATCACGAGTCGCCGAAATTCGACCGGAATGACCGCGGAAGCCTATGGAACGGTACAGGCTAGGATGTGGGTCTTATACCAGCCTTCGACCGGTCGAGCAGGGCTCACGACCAGTCGACGATGGGTCAAAAAATCCATCAAATCTTCCCCTTTTTGATCCAGGAGGGATCCACCTTCTTCAAGCCAGCCAGGTTTCTACAAACCTCAAACTTGCCCTTGAGTAAAGCCTTGGTCATCATGTCTGACCCATTATCACCCGTGTTAACCTTCTCAAGCCGTAACACCTTTTGTTCCAAAGTATCCCTGATCCAGTGATACTGAATCTTTATATGCTTCGACTTGGAATGCTGACTTGGATTCTTACTCAAGTGTATAGCATTTTGATTCTTTCCTCTCCCCTGTTCCTGTGTCACAAGAGCCTCTTGCTGAGTAGACCCCTGAGACTTCCTCCTTGTCTCCTCATTGAAGAGACAACTGGTTACCTGTTCCATGGATATCTTTCCGTCTGGCGCGGAGTTACTTAGAGACACCACCAATGTCTCCCAACTGTCAGGCAATGAACAAAGTAAAAGTAAAGCCTGCAATTCAACATTCGGGACCATCTTCATAGAGGTGAGTTGGTTCACTATATTACTGACCTCATTCATGTGCTCAGCCACAGAATCACCATCCTTAAACTTGAGATTCATAAGTCGCCTTATCAGAAAAATCTTATTACCAGCTGTCTTCCTCTCATACAGCCCTTGTAATTTCAGCCATAGGCTAGCGACTGAGGTTTCTGTAGACACATAGTGAAACACAGAATCATCCAACTATTGTCTAATAAACCCCACCACCTTTCGGTCCATCTTCTTCCAATCATCATCAATCATATCCTTAGTTTTTACTGATATGCCTAAAATTGGAGAATATAGGTCCTTGTAATAAAGTAAGTCCTCTATCTTAGCCTTCCATATCGTCCAGTTAGAACTATTGAGGCTAATCATCCTTGATGAGCCACCTTCCATAATTCCAAACCGATCCTACCTATTCAATGAACTTAGCTTTGATACAACTTTGTTGGGGGCCTTGCACAAAACCTTAGGATCTAGCCCTCTAGAACAAACTAGAATTATGGATGATAAAGCAATGAAAATAATCAATTCATCAATCACACACCACACAAGAGATTTTTACGTGGAAAACCCTCAAAGAGGTAAAAACCACGGGACCTCGTCCAAATCAACAATCCATTATGAAGTAGAACGTTACAAACTTCTTCACTCACGCAGGAATGTATAAACAATGAGAGAAACAAAGAAAATGGAGAGATCTAACTGATTACGAGGACATAGAAGCGTTGAGATATAGATTGCACAGTGGATAACCTCCACGAGCAGAACCTCCCTTCTATAAGATTCCTCTCACTCTTTTCTTCTCTCTCTCACCTTTGATAGCCCTAAACCCTTTAGCAAATCCCTTGTAAAGCTTTAGAAAACCCTCTTGTTGTATCCTAGAAAACCCTACGAACTCTTATTTATAGTTTTAGGAAAATCCCTTCCGCATCCCAGTTGTAAAAGGACTTGCGACACGAAATCCACACAAAATCGCGGAATGAATCTGCATAACCTTGACTAGTCGAACCGAGTCTACGACCGGTCGAGAGCCACCTTCGACCGGTTAAGCACCTCCTTCGACTGATCGAGCACATCGTAGAAAAATAGTCTACAGTTGCTGGATTTTGAGTTGTGCCACGGCTCGACTCCCACGATTGGTCAAGGCCAGCCTTCGACCGGTTGAGCAGGGCTCACGACCGGCTGACGACAGGTCAAAAAACCCATCAAGAAGATGTTTTAAGGTCTGGTATATGCTAAAACATTTCTCTCACCGTATTGATAAGAGGTGAGAAGTCTAATTAATCTTGTGAGAGAATCTATAAATATGCCTCTGCTCAGTTCAAAAGTGAATTGTAGGCAGGGCATAAAGCCACATTGGCGCATTGTGATGTGTTTCTAAAGTTCACACCAACTACTAGTTGCATGACCTAATTTTAGGCCCGTGGCTTAAAAGCTATTTCCATTCATGATTCAGGTGGACTAAATAATGATTAAAAAAGATGTGATACCCACCCTTTAAATTATTTCTCTCGGTGTGGCCACCCTAAATTATGGATTATCCTATTTTAGGCTCTAGGACTAAATTTTTGCGTGGCATCTAATGGTTCAAGTGGATTACACATGATCATCATGGTGGGCCTTATAAAAAATCAACACTAAACATCTCTTCCAATTGTTTCACATATCAACCTAATTTTTTGGTTGCATGCCTAAAGTGGTTTATACATCCACTAATCAAAGTGGATTTCACATACATATCAAGATAGGCCTGGCAAAAAATCAGCAAGGGCATCATTCTCATATTCAGTTAGGTAGCGAGGCTAGAGGTGTACACGAGTCGAACCGAGTCGGCTCGGCCACTTGCTGACCCTAACTTAAACTCGGCTCGGCTCAATCCTTGAGTTTGACCGGCCAGCTCGGCTCAGTTTGGTCAGCAGCTCGGGCCGGTTTGAGCCAATATCTAGTCGAGTTCGCCTACACAACATTTTCACAAACATATGGACTACACCTTCAAAATCTCACCGTATGTAAAACAACAAGAGTGATTTTATAGGTATTTCATCAAACACCTTCTAAGCAACATAAAAATCAAGAGAAAAATGGTATTTGTTTTATATACATATCTTCATTGCCACCAGACACACTTCATTGAGTCATTTCATCAAACACTTGGTGGGCAACATCAATATCAAATTAACCGAGTCACCAAACTGGTTTGATCCGAGTTTGATTTGAGCTGGGTTCGATCCGAGTCGAGTCGAGCTCAGGCAAGCTCAAACTTGGTTTGAAATTTTTTCGAGCTCAAAAAATCAGTTCGACTCAGCTTGAACTCAGTTTCAAACCGAATCAACTCGAGCTTTTTCAAGTCAAGTTAAACGAGTTAACCAAGCTAACTCAGTTCGTGTACAACCCTAAGCATGGCACACAGCACCAATCTAGTTGCTATGAAGGGCTAGCAAAGCTTTGTATACCCCACCATGATATGTGTTTCATCCACATCTTCCATCCATTTTGCCATATTATTTTAAGGACTGAGCCCAAGTGAGGCAAATCCAATTCTTAGGTGGACCACACCACAAAAAAGCGGTGATTAAATGCCCACCATTAAAAACTTCATAGGACTCATGATAATATTTATTTGCCATCCAACTTGATTAGCTAGGTCACATAGACCTAGATGAAGGGAAAAAAAAAAAAACAACAAATCTCAACTTGATCCATAACTTCTATACTCCCTAGAAGCTTTTAATGGTGGGTGTTCAATCACCACTGTTTCCCATGGTGTAGTCCAGTTGAGATTTGGGCTTATGCCATAAGATGATGTAGAAAACTGGATAGATGGTGTTGATAAAACACATACATCATGGTGGGGCTACAGGTTTTCCAACACCACACGGTACCAAGATAAGTATTGTATGCGACACTTCACTGTAGTCTGTCACTGTTGGGCTGTTTGAAAGAAATTTCCGGTCCCATATATTAAAAAATAGGGTTTTTTCTTCCTATCCATATGTTTTTTCATATTATCTAATATAGGAACCAGAAATGAGACAAACCCAAAGCTCAAGTGAGCCACACAATAGAAAGGAACAGAGACTATGCGTATCATTGAAACATTCGTGGGCCGCATAAGCTTTGTATCAGACTATATATATATATATATATATATATATATATATATATATATATATATATATATATATATATGAGTTCATCCCAGTGAAAATGACCTTGTTAACAGTTGCACCAGTATAGGAATGATTTAGATTGCATATAAATATTATTGTGGCACAACAAGAAACAACGCTTTTACCTAAGAAATTATTGCAGACGAAAAAAATTTCGTACTTTTACCAACGAAAATTTTTTTCGTCGGTAAAACTGCATTTGTACCAACGAAATTTTTTTGGTCGGTAATAATATTTTTACCGACGAAACTTTTCATCGGTAAAACTATTTTAATTTTTAAGATAGAAAATTTTCGCATTATTCCGAAAATTTCGCGGTAAGAGTTTTACCAACGAAAATGTTCGTCAGTAAAAATCTGAAAATATTCAGGCTAAGTTTTACCAACGAACTAAAACCGTCGGGAATAATGGTTTTTTCGACGAAAATTTTCATCGGTAAATGTGTTCAATTTTCGGCCTGAGTTTTACCAACGAACTAAAACTGTCAGGAATATTGTTTTTACCGATGAACATTTTCGTTGGTAAGTGTTCTGTTGTTCGCTTAAAAAATTTTCGCCCTGAGTTTTATCGATGAACTAAAACTGTCGGGAATAATGTTTTTACCGCTGAACATTTTTGTCGGTGAGTGTTCTGTTGTTCACTTAAAAAATTTTCTTCATCAAGAATAATATTTTTACCGATGAACATTTTCGTTGGTAAAAGTATTCTGTTTTTCACCTACATATCTTAAAATTTCGCATTAAGACTTTCACCGATGAAAACTTTCGTCGGGAATAATGACATAATTTTTAACTTAGAAAATTTTCCCGCAGCCTTGAAAAGTTACCTACTAAGAGTTTTATCGATGAACTAAAACCGTCGGGAATAATGTTTTTACCAACGAACATTTTCGTCATAAAAGTGTGATATTTTTACAATAGAAAAGTTCGCACTAAGACTTTTACCGACGAAAACTTTTGTCAGGAATAATGACATAATTTTTAACTTAGAAAATTTTCCCGCTCTCTAGAAAGGTTTCCCACTAAGAGTTTTACCGACAAACAAGAGCCATCGAGAACAATGTTTTTACCGACATAAAATTTCGTTAGTAAAACTTATGTTTTACCAACGAAAACTGTCATCGGGATTAATGATATAATTTTTAACTTAGAAAATTTACCCGCTACCTTCAAAAGTTTCGCGGTAAGAGTTTTACCAACAAACCAAAGCTGTCGAGAATAATGTTTTTAAAACTTCTCGTTTACCGACGAAAAATTTCATCGTTAATAATGATAGTTTTTCCGACGGATGAAAACCGTCGGTAATGTATTTTACCGACGAACAAAAACTGCCTGTAAAAAGGTAGTATGTTTGTGTATATATATATATATATATATATATATATATATATATATATATATATATATAGTTTTTATATCATATGAGTGGAAATTTATATATATATATATATATATATATATAATTAAAATGTAATATTTAAATGATTTGTAATATCACATGAAAAAGAATATTGAAAAGTTCACAAATTTTAACAATGTTTGAGAAAATTTTTGAGAACAAAATAATGCTTTTGAAGAAAAAAAAATCAGCATTTTGAAATTTTTGAGAAGAAATTAAAATATGAGAAAATTTTTGAGATTTTGAAAATAAAAATTCAAAATTTGTATTTTAAATATTTTTTGAAATAATTTATAATAAAAATGATATTTTGTTAAAAAAGAAAAAATATACATTTTCAAAAAAAAATGTTATTTTTAAAAGGAAATTAAAATTTATTTGTGAAAAATAAAATTACTAGATTATTATGCACATCCACTAATTGAACCTTTAACTGCTATTGGACAATCTGATCAGTCCAAATTGAAGAGTAAATAACTTCAGATGTTTAAATCAAAACTCGCTCAAATTGTTGATCAATCTTGTTTGCCAAATATCTTTCTCATATGTTGCATGATCGGGGTGAGTAACTAGTCAAATTGAGGGTAATGATCAGTAAAATAGAGTGAATGGACCAGACATGTAAAATGGGCTAAATATTTTGGTCAAAATTGTGACCCAATACCTCGTGAGAACCTAAGAATTGATGTTAGTAAGTTTTGTGGGCCCCATCATGATGTGTGTCGAACATTAACACCGTGGATTTGATGTGTCCCCTTTAGGTTATGAGATATCTTAAAAATCATCGGTAAACGAAACTCTAGTGGGCCATACCATCTAAAACTATGTGAAGACATCCTAAAAAATATAAAAGCACTTGGTGGGGCCCACATGAGTTTTGGATGCGGTTGAAACTTGGTCTGACCCCTCATCCAAGTGGGACACACGTAATGAGTGGGTTGGATATGTGAATCACATTTAGGCAGGCCCAATATATGATTATAAATGTTTTAAGGAAACCCTTCTCCACTAAATTTAGGTGAGTTACTCGTTACCCTTACCAGAGTAAACTTTGTGGGGTCCACTGTTATTTATTTATTTTATCCACTCCATTCATCCATGTTAACAAATAATTTAAGGTCTAAAGAACAAAAAGGAAGCATATCCAAAGCTCAAGTGGACCACACCACAGGAAATAATGTGATTGAACCTCTACCATTTAAGATTTCTTGGAGGCCATAGAAGTTTTAGATCAAGCTGATGTTTGTGTTTTCTATTCATTCATATATTTTTGATATTATGAACAACCTTTAACCATTTTTGGACAATTTGATCAGTCTAGATTGAAGAGTAAATAAGTTTAGATGTTTAAATCAACATTCACTCAAATTGTTGATCAATCTTGTTTGCCCAATATCTTTTTCATATGTAGCATAATCGGGAGAGTAACTAATCAAATTGAGGGTAATGATCAGTAAAATAGAGTGAATGAACTAGACATGTAAAATGGGCCAAATATTCTGATCAAAACTATGACCCAACTTATTAACCTCGTAAGAACCTAAGAATTGATGTTAGTAAGTTTTGTAGGCCCCATCATGATGTGTGTCGAAATTAACACCGTGGATTTGATGTGTCCCCTTTAGGTTATGAGATATCTCAAAATTCATCGGTAAATGAAACTCAAGTGGGCCATACCATCTAAAACTATGTGAAGACATCCCAAAAAATATAAAAGCACTTGGTGGGGCCCACATGAGTTTTAGATGCTGTTGAAACTTGGTCTGACCCCTCATCTAAGTGCGACACACATAATGAGTGGGTTGGATATGTGAATCATATTTAGGCAGGCCCAATATATGATTATGAATGTTTTAACGAAAGCCTTCTCCACTATATTTAGGTGAGTTACTCGTTACCCTTACCAGAGTAAATTTGGAATCAACCCACACCGTTAATCCATTTTTCGAGATAATTTTACAGAATTATCCAAAAAATGAATCATATCCAAATATTAGGTTATGAGATATCTCAAAAATCATCTGTATATGAAACTCAAGTGGGCCATACCATCTAAAACTATGTGAAGACATCCAAAAAAATATAAAAGCACTTGGTGGGGCCCACATGAGTTTTAGATGCAGCTGAAAATTTGTAAGACCCATATCTTAGTCCATACCATTCCATAGGTTCCCACGATCCTCCATGTCGAATTCCGGCAACCTTTGACCTTTATCAGACGTTTGCACGCAATCCTAAGCCGAGTTCTGCAAACCAGAGTCAACTCAACCTGAGACTTGTACCATTGCGACAGCACCGTCGCTGCGGTTCTGATGTCACATCTCGCGCGCCGAAGCGATACCTTGGCCAAGAGATGTGGACCCTTGTTCAGTTCGAGGAAAATACTGCGCGTTGTAAAATTCAAGAGAATCTCACCGAATGTCACATCTATCAATCAATCAATCAATCCCATCAAGAGTCAAATACATGTCAAGTACACATCACCTCACACCCATCCCCAAGCAACCCCAAAAGTCAAAAAGTTCTTACACACTCCATACCTTTCTTACACCATTTACCCCTAAAGTCAAAAACTCTTTCACACCCATCATTCACCACATCCATCACCCATCTCTCTCTCTCTCTCTCTCTCTTTCTCTCTCTCTATCTCTCTCTCTCTTTATAACCCTCTCCCTCTCTCATTCTCAAACCACTTTCCCAAGCAAGAAAAAAAAATCACACGTCCAAGCTCTTTCAACCTCCAAGAGAGCTTTGTGTGTGGCCCACTTCCTACCCTCTCATCTCCCATCTCAACCATCCAAACTCCATCTCTTCCATTAGGATCGAAGCTAAGGAGCAAAGGAAGCCAAGGGAATAAGAAGAAGTAGATGGTGGGTGATCTTGGACCCACATTTTAAGTCTTTTTTTTGTACTTGTCTTTTGTGATCTAAGGGCCCACATATGGTGGGACCCACTTTGATGTATGCTTGTATCCATGAGGGGCCCATAGTGGTAGGGCCCCTCCGTTATCTCCGATCTCTCTCTCTCTCTCTCTCTCTCTCTCTCTCTCTCTCTTTCTATAATCATGGCCCACCTATGATGTGTGTATTTTACCCATGCCATCTAATTAGTGGGCCATCTTGATCCCTATTTGGGGACTGCATGACCGAACGGTCACACAGGCCCGGATCAAAAGGGAAACACAAATAATATGTGGGTCCAAAATCAAGTGGGCCACGTCCATGTGGGACCCACCATGATGCCTGTGTTGTATCTACACTGTCTAGCGTCCAGGGATGCTGGACGTGGGCTAATACAGAAGTGTGGACTGACGTAGGGTGGGGCTAACAGTGGAGTGTGAACAAACAGTGGGTGTACTAGCTAGCAAGAGAAAGAAAAAGATTAAACATTATTTTAATATATTAATATAATATGCTTATGGGGAGGGTGGCCTGCACTTGGTGGGGCCCACATGAGTTTTGGATGCGGTTGAAACTTGGTCTGACCCCTCATCCAAGTGGGACACACATAATGAGTGGGTTGGATATGTGAATCATATTTAGGCAGGCCCAATATATGATTATGAATGTTTTAAGGAAACCCTTCTCCACTACATTTAGGTGAGTTACTCGTTAGCCTTACCAGAGTAAATTTGGAATCTACCCACGCCGTTAATCCATTTTTTGAGATAATTTTAGAGAATTATCCAAAAAATGAATCATATCCAAATATTAGGTTATGAGATATCTCAAAAATCATCTGTATACGAAACTTAAGTGGGCCATACCATCTAAAACTATGTGAAGACATCCAAAAAAATATAAAAGCACTTGGTGGGGCCCACATGAGTTTTGAATGCGGCTGAAAATTTGTAAGACCCATATCTTAGTCCATACCATTCCGTAGGTTCCAACGATCCTCCATGTCGAATTCCGGCAACCTTCGACCTTTATCCGATGTTTGCGTGTGATCCTAAGCCAAGTCCTGCAAACCAGAGTCGACTTAACCCGAGATTTGTATCCTTGCGACCGCGTCGTCGCCGCGGTTTTGATGTCACGTCTCGCGCGTTGAGGCGATACCTTGGCCAAGAGATGTGGACCCGCATTCAGTTTGAGAAAAACATTGCGTATTGTAAAATCCAAGAGAATCTCATCGAATGTCACATCCATTAATCAATCAATCAATCCCATCAAGGGTCAAGTACATGTCAAGTACACATCACCTCACACCCATCCCCAAGCAACCCCAAAAGTCAAAAAGTTCTTACACACTCCATACCTTTCTTACACCATCTACCCCTAAAGTCAAAAAGCTCTTTCACACCCATCGCTCACCACATCCATCACCCATCTCTCTCTCTCTCTCTTTCTCTCTCTCTTATTCTCAAACCACTTTCCCAAGCAAGAGAAAAAAATCACACGTCCAAACTCTTTCAACCTTCAAGAGAGCTTTGTGTGTAGCCCACTTCCTACCCTCTCATCTCCCATCTCAACCATCCAAACTCCATCTCTTCCATTAGGATCGAAGCTAAGGAGCAAAGGAAGCCAAGTGAGCAAGAAGAAGTGGACGGTGGGTGATCTTGGACCCACATTTTTAGTCTTTTTTTTATACTTGTCTTTTGTGATATAAGGGCCCACATATGGTGGGACCCACTTTGATGTATGCCTGTATCCATGAGGGGCCCATAGTGGCGGGGCCCCTCCGTTATCTTCGATCTCTCCTCTCTCTCTCTCTCTTTACGATTATGGCCCACCTATGATGTGTGTATTTTACCCATGCCATCTAACTAGTGGGCCATCTTGATCCCTATTTGGGGACTGCATGACCGGACGGTCACACAGGCCCGGATCAAAAGGGAAACACAAATATTATGTGGGTCCAAAATCAAGTGGGCCACGTCCATGTGGGACCCACCATGATGCCTATGTTGTATCGACATGGGCTAACAGAGAAGTGTGGACTAACGTAGGGTGGGGCTAACTGTGGAGTGTGAGCAGATAGTGGGTGTACTAGCTAGCAAGAGAAAGAAAAAGATTAAATATTATTTTAATATATTAATATAATATGCTTATGGGGAGGGTGGCCTGTACGTGGGACCCACCTTTACCATTCCTTTAAGTTGCAATGTGCAGCAGCGTGGTAGACAGCAGGGTCCATGGGACCCACTGCCCTTTTAACGTTAGCAGTTCTGTGGGTCCCACGTGAGATCCAAACCATCCAAATAGTGGGACCCAGATCCATAGCTCACGTGGTAGACTAAGTGAAAGATACCTCGTTTCAACACTGAGGTCTTGGCATTGATTCCCTAGTGCGGTGGCTACTAGTGAAGTGTGAACCGGTAGTGGGGTCCATGGGACCCATCTACGCCGTCCATCCATTGGGGTGGGTCACATCATGATGCATGTGTCATGTCCACCTGTAACACCCCGAAATCTGAGGGTCAAGCAGAAGCTCAACTCCTGAGTTCCAACGTATCACTTATGCAACATAGATAATGATGATTAAATGTTGTCTGTATTAGTACATTAAACATGAGTACTTGGGATTATACTAAATTATCATACTCTAGAGACAATTGAATTACGCAAGCAGAAGACTGTGATAAGTATATAAAGCATATAAGTGGTTGTAGGTCCCTATAGTATGAACATGATACCAGGTTAAATAATTACACGTTTAGTTCCAAAATATACAAAATACAAAATGTAAATGTCATCTAATCCATATCCCTATAGCCCCAGTGATGCAACTCCAAGTCTACGCAGACCCGCTAGAGAGTTGCAGGTAGGAGAACTCCTCCTCGTCGTCGTAGAAGTCAGGATCTGCCTCGTAGGCCTTGACATCAACTGAAACTACAATAGAGTCTGGTTGGTGTTTTAAAACACCATCCCAGAGTGGGAGTGATCAACTTAGTGAAGCTATAAGGCAAAGGTTAACATGTTATCAATTCAGTCAATTGCAGTAATGATAAAGCAGTACAACAATCATGTCCTAAGTACTCTTGTTAATGCAAGAATGATATGCAACAATGATGTATGCCCTCGCCTACACTCCCTCAGCGATATCATCTCATGATCGCGCATGCAACAATCCCGGTAAACGTGCACTTCCTCGCCAAGCACATGTAATGCGGTGCATGAGCGTGTTAGCCAAGTTCTTAATTAGACTTTTTCATACAACAGATTAGGGAAGCTAAGGCACCTCCCTTTATATCATTTACCCAAACAATGATACATCTAGGGTCGTCAATCCTAGTTAATCTCATACGATAGCAGTTCTAGGTCGCTACGGAGAGGCTTGTCATCTCAACGCATGCCTAATTTATACTTGAAGTCATTATGGAAAGGCTCGTCACCTTAGCGTAGTCCTAGTTATACTCGAAGTTACTACGAGAGGCTCGTCACCTGATTGTAGGCCGATAGCTTGACCACGGTGTCCCATACCACCATGCTCGGCTCATGAGTCTTGGCAGATCGTGGTACTAAGGTTACACGGGCTTTCATTGGTAGGTGGTACCTTAGATTCAAGCAGTTACGTCTATACAAAGTGAACATACACTGAGCCAATCGGGTTACTTGACAAGCTCGACTGGTACAAGCGCACGTTAACTTAGTCAACATGGAGTGCGTAAGCACTCTGCGTGGCCTAACCACTATCGACAAATCATCGTATGACTCGGATTCATCGAACCTATCCGTCGTGGCTAATCAGTTTGACCACTGATCGTAAACCATTACCGATTGCCTGGAATACATCGTAGCCCCAAATCACACTCCAAAGCAATAGCATTCACATGAGATAGTCGAAGACAGATGTAACAACCAATCTGAATATAAATCTTATTTGAGCATTTTAACAAACACAGTGTACATGTTATCATACATAGGCATTTCAACCATAAAGCACGTAGTAGCGATATAGGTTACATGAAGGAAACTATAACTATAGATAAGGTGATTGAGAATCCTATCTCAACACCCTCATTTAATACACTTCAACAAGCATTTTCTCATTCAGGCATCTTATTAAACACTTAGACTACACATCAACATACATGTAATAAATTAGTTATAACATATATTATAGAAAATCATTTCACAAGGGAGTTGTCACATGTACAACAATCATATATTCTCAATCAATAATCATAGCAAACATAAATCATAATTCCACATTCATTCAAACATTTCAACAAACACATGGAATGCATTAAAAATTAACATAGTTTGTATATATGTGTAATATACGGAAGACATCGTATCTAAGCATATGTGATAGCAATTAAGTTAGTCATGAATCATTAACTAACATTGAAAGCCTTGAAAACCATAACCTAAATGTTTATAGTCCGCGCCTTTCATCGATATACTCGTATCGAACTTAGTTTGAACACCACGTCTTTGTCTACGACACAACGACTACCTGAATCACAAAATAGGTTAGCTATTTCATCGATTCATCTACTTGGATACTTAGAACAGATTAGGGTTAGGATTTCTTACCCAAAAATGGAATTGGAATTGTCGGTGTAGCGACACGGGAGAGGCGATTCAGCACGTAGGGTGGTGGGATCGAATCCCAGCAACTATCTCTCACACACACTCTCTCTCTCTTCTCCTCACCTTTTCCTTCTCTTTTCTCTCTTCTCTCTCTTAGGATTTAGAAAATTCGTATGAGATGAGAGAGGGGTAAGTTTAGGCTCTTATATAGGCCAAGAACTGATGTCAATGGCCCCAGGGCCACAGTATACTTAGGATATAGCTAAAGGGTGGCTGTTTCGGGCCAATGGAACTCATATGGAGGCCCATTTTCTACATACAGTCCAAGAAAAGTTCCTTGACAATGGATTTGTGTCCAGTTAAGTTTTCGGTCTGATTGGATTTACGGATCGACCGCGGAGGACAAGTTTCAGTTCAACGGTCGTCGTCACTCGATTAGGGCCATAAGTACACTGACATGTGTTGAAAATTTTCTCTGATCCGAGGGTATAGTTGGGCTAAATTTTGACGGTCTGAAACCTTATATTTGGCATGCAAGCGAACGGGCCAATTCACTTAAGGTTGAGTCTATTTTCTAAAGATATTTGTGTTTCTCACACACTTCACTCCGAGCTCAAGTTGTGCATTTCTGGATACTATTTGGATTTGATTTCTAAAATGGTTGTCAAGCTCAGCAAGGCGGTCATAAGCGTATAGTTTCGCAGTCATCAGAATTTCAACGCATGGTCTAGGTCCGATAGGGAGTTTCGATGTGCTCCCGAGAGCAACTGGGTTTTGAGATTGATCCTAGGTTTTTAGAGAATATAGCGTTAGCAATTCTACTAGTTTTTGGTCTTGCAGTTCGTATAGAAAGCTGTTCAAGCTAATCTACCGATTAATCCAGTTTAGTACTTAATTAATTTTTGTCTAATTTCTAAAGGATTCAGTCCTTAATGAGTTCTGCCTGAGGTGATACTCAGGTCTTTGTACGGATTTTTCCGAGACGTTACAATCTACCCCCCTTAAAGAAAAATTTTGTCCTTGAAATTAGTACCTTTTCGTACTCCTCGAGAATCTGAGGGTAGTTCTTGTGAACCTGGGCTTCTATTTCCCAAGTAGCCTCTTCCTCAGTGTGATGATCCATAGAACCTTCACAAGTATAATCACTTTACTGTGTAGCACCCGTTCCTTTCTATCTAAAATACGCGTCAGTCGCAATACATAAGTAGCATTTTCACTCAACTGTACCTGCTCCCATTTGATAATGTGGGAAGGATCAGGAACGTATTTCTTCAACATCAATACATAAAATACGTTGTGCATACCTGCGAGTGGTGTGGGCAAAGCGAGGCGATACACTACCACACCTACTCGGTCTAGTATCTGGAATGAGCCAATGAATCTCGACGTGAGCTTCCCATTCTTTCCAAATGGAAGGACTCCCTTCATGGGGAAACTTTCAGGAATACATGGTCCCTAACCTCGAACTCTAGCGGTCGTTACTTCGTATTAGCGTAACTCTTCTCTCTGCTCTGTGCTGCAAGAAGTAGACGCCTGATAATGTCGATCTTCTCTGAAGTCGCCTGCACTAACTCTGGGTCAATCAAACTCTTCTCGCCAACCTCTGCCCAGCAATGCGGTGCTCTACACGGATGCTCATATAGTGTCTCATATAGAGCCATGCCAATACTTGCCTGAAAGCTGTTGTTATAAGCGAACTCAGCATAAGGAAGATATTCATCCCAACTGTCCTTGAAATCAAGCACGCAAGCTCGCAACATATCTTTTAACACCTGATTCACCCGTTCCGTCTGCCCATCCGTCTGTGGGTGGAACGCGATAATGAACTTCAGTTTCACACCCATTGCTTCTTGGATACGAGTCCAGAAGATAGATGTGAATCGCGTGTCTTGATCCGACACGATCTTCATAGGAACTCCATGCAGACATATTATCTCCTTGATGTACAACCTGGCCAACTCGTCTACGAAGTTTGAGACTCTAATTGGGAGGAAATGAGCCGACTTCATCAATCGGCCCACGATCACCCAAATGGAGTCATGTCCCTTCCTCATCTTCGACAACCCTGAAATGAAGTCCATAGAGATGAAATCTCACTTCCATTCAGTTATGGCTATAGGCTGAAGTAAACTAAGAGGTCGGCGATGTTCGGCCTTGACTTGCTGGCACGTGAGACAACAGGACACATAATCTGCTGTGGACCTTCATATTGTCCTACCAATACGACCTCTTCATGTCTCGATACATCTTCATACTACTAGGATGCATCGCCATCTTCGAATTGTGAGCGGCTTCGAGAACTTCCTTTCTCAAGTTATGAAGACTTGGGACACATAGGCGGCCACAATAACGTAAACCCTCATCTGTACCAACTCTCCATTCTGAGTCTTCATCATCACTAACTCGCTTTCTCAGCTCTACTAACCCTTCATCTCCCTTCTGAGCCGCAATGATTCAGTCATCGATAAGTGAATGAACACAAATATGTGCGATGCTCTCGAACGGCTCCTCTATAATAAGTTTCTGCTTAAAGTCTCGCACAAATTCTACCATATCCCATTCTGCTATCATCAGCGGAGCCGCAAATGCTATTGTCTTCTTGCGGCTCAATGCGTCTGCCACAAGGTTGGCCTTACTAGGATGGTAGGAGACCTCGAACTTGAAGTCCTTCAAGGTTTCCATCCATCGCCACTGCCTCATATTCATGTCCCTCTGCGTGAATATGTACCTGAGGCTCTTGTGGTCGTAAAAGAGCTCGAACTCCTCTCCATAGAGGTAATGTCTCCAGAGCTTCAATACAAAGATGACGGCTGCCAACTCCAGGTCGTGCGTAGGGTAGTTTTCCTCAACTGTCATGATGCATAGGCAATAACCATGTCCTTCTGCATCGGAACACAACCCAAACCAACATAAGACGCGTTGGTGTATATCGTATACTTGACCCCTTGCTCTGGCAATACTAGCACAGGGGCGGACGTCAGCTTGTCCTTCAATTCTCAAATAGCTGCTTCTGCCTTCTCATTCCTGACGCACAACTGGTGATACCCTGACTGTAAGTCAATCTTCGAGAAATACTGTGCCCCCTTCAACTATCGAATAGATCATCTATCCTGGGCAAAGGATACTTGTTCTTCACTGTCACCTGTTTCAGCCTGCGATAATCAATACATAACCGCAATGATCCATCATTCTTCTTCATAAACAATAAGGTGCTCCCCAAGGAGATACACTCGGTCGTATAAAGCCTGCATCCAACAGATCATCGATCTGTCTCCTCAGTTCCTCCATCTCACATGGAGGCACGCGATAGGTCGATAGTGAAATGGGTGTCGCACCAGGCACTGGATCAATGGTAAAGTCGATCTTGCACTAAGGAGGTAACCCAGGTATTATCCTGAACACGTCTATGAAATTTCGAACTACAAGCATGCTCCTAAGTGTCAGACCATCAATATTCTCTAGCAGGGTAGCATAACAACTAATACGGTAGTACCAACTGACCTGCACTGGGAATGTAAAGGTCGTGCCCTCAGGTCCATGGGTTGTCACCACCCTAGCATCACAATCGACCTCTGCCCTCATCTCGGTGAGCCAATCTATACCAAGGATCACATTGTAATGACATAGCTGGGCAATAATCAGGTCAATGAATACCGTTCTGCTCCCTAAGTCTATCAAACAACCCTTACACATCTTGGTAGTATCTAAGAAGGTCTCTGTAGTGGTAAGGAGTCTCAACCCAACCATAAGACTAGTTTGCAACCCCAGCCGCTTGACTGTTGCGCATGATAATATAGAGATAGTGGACCCGGTGTCTATTAATAAGAAGACTGGTGTACCTTGGATGTGTGTCATGACTTTGAAAGCCAAGATGCTTTAACTACTGCCTCGGATGCCTCAGCTGCAACTGAGTGCACCCGAGCTTATTGAGAATGGTTTGGCTACGGCACCATGGGACGTTGGGGCTGCCTAAATCAAGGTACAAGTGACCTATAGGAAGGCTGTGAAGGTAGAACAGAACGTAGAGGTGGAGCCGAGATAGCTGGGGGCATCTAGCGGTTGATCTTCTAAGGGGGCATAAAGTCGTTGTCCCTCATCCTGGTGAAGCAGTAAGTGTCAGAATGGCCCGACCTCTTATAGTAAGTGCACCACAATTCTGATCGCCTCATCAGGGCTGGTGGAGCTATAAGTCTGGGAGGCGAGTCTGCACGGGGCCTCTTACTGAGGAACAGCCTGCTCAAAAAATTTGGTTGTGGCCTAGGAACCATAGGTACTCATGTACAGGATAGCCTATCTCCATCCTGCTCAGCTCATAGAGACATATCCACTAGCTTAGCATAATTGAGTATGCTAGCACAACACATCTTCGAGCGTATCTCAGGTCACAGACCCTCAGAAAATCATCGCATTCGCATCGGCTGGTCTGCCAATATCAGGGGAGTATATTTGGCTAGCTCTGTGAACCTGTTCTCATACTCCGCCACTATCATTCCTCCCTAGAGGAGGTGAAGAAACTCTCCATCCTTCTCATTACGGTTAGTGAGAGGGAAATACTTCCCGTGGAAGAGCGTCTCAAAGGCTGCCCATGTCCATACATGCCCTATGGAAACTATCCGAAGGATGCCATCCCACCAGAGACTGGCCTCCTTCTCAAATATGTAGGTGACCAGCTCAACCTAGAGATGCGGTCAAGCCAATACTCGGCCTCCTTGGGTCTATGAGTACCTATAAATGTAGGAGGTCGGAAGCGCTGGAATTGCTCAAATAAGCCACTAGCACCCATGTTTCCAACAGGGTACACAGGTGATGCAGGTGCAGGCAGGACCACGTGCATGTTCTGGGCAATAGCTGTCACGCCCTGAAATTCGGATACAGAGTGTGCACCCTCAGACTCGAATTTCGGCCCATGACACGTACACCGAGTGTACTTAATTCATTCTCCGTACGATTATTTAGAGGCACAATTTAATGAATCCTAAGTTTACACACAATTTTAGCATCCATTCATCCATGTTTGTATTATCTTCCTATAATTTCCATCATCATATATTCAAAACCACATCAGGAATCATCTAAACAGGAATCATCGAATCCACTCATTTGAAATTTCATTCAACAAAAAATATAACAAAATTTAAATTTAAAGTCATTCTAAAGCAGAAATAAAATAATAATAATAGGAAACAAATGTCCTGTTTAATTATTCTACTGGTCCAACGACGTAAGCTCGTCTTCAGTTAAATACGGTCACTGATCCTGTGGATCATCCACTGGTTTGACTTCATATTCTTGCTTTTGAGTCGTTCTATCTGCTTCAATTCCATCTATATGGTTTTTCCATCAATAAACCGTCAGCTGGCCAGGCCCAGTGAGTGAACCCATCATGGTTCGTGCACAGTACAATTAAAATAATACAAACAAGCATAAAAATCAGAAATACAATGCAAATAATTAAAGCGTATGCTATGAATGATACTGATGATGCATCAAGTGGGTATAAATAGAAACTGTCCACTTGCTTGAGTTGGATATCGACAACCCGCATCTGCACTTGGCAGGCTTCTACCGTTGGTAGGCATGGGCAAGGCCCGCATCCCCCCCATTGGGCAGGCTTCCACATATAGTGGGCTTCTAGTGGGTACAATGGGCTATCCCCTAGGTAATCGCACAAGAGTATTAATGATGTCATGCATAAATGTTTGATGCAGCAGTAATCATATCAACAGTCAAATACATCTCTCCTTATGAGAGGCCTTTCACATGTTCATAATCCAAGAATATCTCAGCACAAATCATTTTATAAACAATTTAATCAAGTCATTCACATAACAAATTATTTTAATCATATGGAGAGGAAACATGTTGGGATTACTCACCTGATGATTTAGAGAGGAATCCGATGAAGCGGATCAGAAATTACCTATAAATAATCCATATGCAGTACACCATAATATTAAAAATATATATATTAAACTCATAAAGTATTTGATTTGTTTTGATTACTGATTAAGGTCTTACATGGGAGTGATACTCAATTAACATACGTAATAGATAGAGTTCATCTTATCTATCTTGGCCCAAAAGACACACTAGATATCTTATAAGATGAACCACCACATGGATGGCTTGGATCTTCTAATAGCATGTCATAATGATACCTAATTTAGCTTATGTATATTTTGTCATAAACATGCATGTAACTTATATAAGTTTTACCGTGCATCAGAAGGTAGAGTTACATCATATTATATATATGTAAAACACATTTATTTTTATGTGGGTCCTATTACAGGGATCGGGATCTGGATTGACTATATGGTTAACATTGCTATATTGACCTTTGAGAAAAAAATTTCAATCTAATCTGAAATATGTGGGACCTGTAATGACGTAAATGATTATTGTACAACAACTACTATTTTCTTTCTGTATGGGTCACACACATTTTAGATATGTCCTAAATTTACACTCTTAACCCATAATAACTTTCCAAATCAAATGGATGGATTGGATACAATGTATACATCACTGTGAGTCCACAATCTAATGACCCAAGATGGTTTCTAACGTTAAAAGCCGCACTTGGTTTCAACGCAAACAATCAAACTTTATTTTTTGTACTTATTTATTTATTTAATTTTTTGGATAGGTCCCATAAAAATCTAAACCATGAATGAGATGGTAATCTCCTTATAAAGGACAAGCCTAAAAATCTACTCGAAATAACACTTTTGTGGCTCACAAGAATATTCAAAGGTGCCCATTTAATTTTCACAGTTTAAGGCGATGTGATCCACATGAGTTTTCTTTTGAATAAATTTTTCAACCCCAAGACTTTTAATTAGTGACAAGATTATTAGATGGTACGGATTTGATACATGCATCAAGAAAGCCACGCATATAAGGTCCATAAATCCAGACTAATTACGGTAACGTAAATAACCCAATTTCACTTTTGCACGCTGGAGTATTTTTTTACACCCACTCTATATTGCTACACTTTTGTCATGATGACCCATACATAAGATCTATTCCATTCACCACTTTACTAACATAGTTTTAGGGCATTGGTAGAAAAATGAGGTAGATTTGTTATTCTGATGGATCATACTGCCATGAATCAACACTAACCGTTCTTCCACCATTAAAACATATGCATTTCTTATTTCAAACCCTCCTAACTTTCTATGTAAGATCCAATTTGTTCATTGGTCCACCTAATTATATTTTAATGGTCAAAATCGTTGGTATCTCCATCGGAACTCCCTGTGGCCCCGATGGATATTCCAACGGTGAGTGCCTAATGAATTCTATTTTACATATTATGGCCTACCAAAATGTTAATTAAGCCTAATTTTTGGAGGTTTTTCATATTTTGGTCCTTAGAACCTAATGGACTGAATTGATCGGGTCGTATATGCAAAATAACTCTAATATGTAATTCAAGTAAAATAGACAAAGAGAACTTACTGTTTCCTTTTAATTCTTTTTACATGCGTAAAGTGTTCCAAGGTACATCGTGCGTATGCGCACATATTAATATACGTGCACATGCATTGCACCCATGGTAGATCCACACCGTCCATCACGTAGACCCAAGTCATAATAACATAAAGAAATAAAATCTAAATTAAAATACAGTAAGTACTAATCTGTGCAAGTCGTTCTTCCACTAATTCTCTCATTTTATCTTTTCTCTTATTTTTGTTTTTTTTTTTCTCTTTTTTATCTGTGCGAAATGTTCTTTATAAAGAAAAGAGAATTGCTCGGATAAGATGGATAAGATAACGATAAGGGAGGTTGCAACCGGTTTGATCTCTTTTTTTTAAAAAAAAAACTAAAATTTCAAATTTCAAAATTTAGGCAACGCACAAATTGGAGTTGTTACAATTTTAATTTCCATTGATATGTGGGGTCCATCATGTTGCTTATGAGAAATCTACTCCGCCCATCCACTTCATTATATCATGTTACGTTATGGGCTGAAGGATGAGACAAATATAATATTCCGATACTGATCTGCATGATAGGATAGGAAACTCCCAAGATTAAATATGGATTGTTGACGGCTTCTTGGCTAGTAGGTGAATGGCCCAGATCATACATATGTTGGCTTAACAGATGGTGGACGGTGAAGGATGGATTGATATTGGACTTGGTGGACGATAGGTAGTGTAGTCTTGAAGAAACGTGATTTGCTAGGCGTCTTAAAACATTGTAGTTGTATGTGGAGACGGATGAGTCTCGTATCATATTTCTAATAAATATTTTTAAACTTAAATATTTTCTATTCAAACCGTTTATTTAGAATGAAACTTTACCAAAGATTACCATTTTACGTACTCTACAAACAAACCAAGTTTGGGCTTTGATCTCTCAAGGATGATCAAGATGCCTATTTAACGGCTTACGTCTATTTATAACTCAAAACAATGTCTATCAACATCCTATATAAACATTAACCAGTAGTTTTGATGTATACCTTATGATCTACCTAATGAATGGTTCATTTAAATATTTAGATGGCCCAGTTGATAGATCTGACTGTGATGGATGATCAATTGATGGTCTAAATTTTAAATAATTAGATGGTTAAAATGTTAATCATATTTATGGGTTATTGTACGGTTATTTTTGTAAATGGATATGTATAAAGTAGTTTTTGGATGCGATCTATGTTAGAAATGTATACCGTTAGATTCAAGTTATTGGTTCACAGGTGTAAAATACGTAGATCATGATTTTGACGGTAAATTAAGCATCTTCATAATTGACAATTAAGGTGAACAGATAAGAATGTTAATTTGACGTGTATACGAGTGGATATGAAGTTCTAGTAGTTACTTTACTTTGATCAAGTGGTCCAAATTCAAAGTGGTCGGTTAGATATCCTCATCTAGTGGTAAATAGTTAATTTAACGGTCGGTTTGATGAACGGGTGAGAATGCTAGGGTATTCAGGGGTTTATCCTACCAATCAATAGTCGGTTGACGTAATCTAGTGGTGAAAATTATTTTCTATAGTTGAAATTCAAGTTAAACTACATAAATATTAATGAATCTATAAGTGTACAGATGAACAAGTGTAAAAGTGCAATCGTACATTCTTACTTACAGGTAAACTCGAACCCAAAATTTCGGGTTGTTACAATAGCCCCCACAATGGTGGCCAAAAACTGTTGCTGTTGCTACGTCAATTTATCCCTATAATTTTAAGGTATGACCCCAAAAATAAGGCAGATCCAAGGCCCATGTGGTCCATACAATGGGAATTGAATGCCCACCATTAAGAACTTCTTAGGGCTAGAGAAGTTTTGGATCAATCTGAAAATTTCATTTTCCCTTCATTCAAGTGTTTGTTACCTTATGAACATGTTGGATGGAAAATAAACATAATGATGAACCCTAGGAAGGTTGGCATCATTATTACCGCTTGATCTGCCTTATTTTTTTGGTTCATACTATAGAATAATCCTGAAATTAGATGAAAGATATAGATAAATCCCATACATCACAGTGGGCCCCATAGTTCCCCTGCCTGGACCAATTTTAGTCCAGGCGGGCAGAACACAATCGGCTTCGGCCCAATAGGTTCTAAACTGAATTTTTTTCTAACAAGCTTTACATGGCTCATCTTTAACAATAGTTTGCCATCCAATTAAATCCTGTCTTATATCCAATCCCAGTCGGTGACCAGAGACATTCAGATATTCATAATCTAGTCAGTTGTATTTGGCTTAGTATATGACACGTGAAATTTCTGAGTGCATGTGTATCAAGCTTCATAGGCAGCGTGAATATCATGTAACTTCTACTAGGGGAATGAGGAAGACGTTTGCATACCGTTAGTAATTGGATGTTGGGGCCCACTAATTGGTGTTACAGGTTGATAATTAACCTAGTTTCAATGTAATCAATCCAAAACGTTTATATTCTTATCTTCTTTTGTAAGCTTAACATATGGTGATCATTAGCGACATAAGCAATCCAAGCTAAAAATCATTTGATGGACAACCTAGATTGATTGTTAGAAATTTTCATAGAGGTTGCAGCCTATCAATATATTACACAAAAGGTAAATAATATGGTATGATAACAGAGTAACAGTAACAAGCAACAACAACAAAAGTAACATAAAAATACCAGTCTTAGGTCTACTAAGCCCCACACATAAAACTAGGCTGCAATACATTGTCGCATCTCATCTGCCTACATATTGGACCACATTACTGGAAATCACACTGATAGGACAATCTTAACGGTTGTATTCTTATCATTCAATTCATGCAATATGATGATCTGGTTGGAGATCCTCCTATCACTGTGACAACCACTCTATGTGGGCTTCATGAGAGCATCTTCAATGCCCTTCAATTTGTGGAGAACATCTCTCATGCTAATGCGCGCTTCAGGCGAATCAACGGTGCAGGACAAGCCGACACCGATGATAGAAACCGAGCATTGACATTGTTTTTCAGCGCTGATCGGACGGCCATGGTAGCACAGGTCCACCTTGTCAAGCAGATCAGGATCCATAATGTCCAGAGTCCTAGTTGGGAAAGCTGAGAGGACCCATTTGTGTAGGCTTAGGTCTCCTGTGAAAAGTGGTGTGGATTGGGCTCTTCCCAGTGAAAAGCTCCAGCAACATTACTCCATAGCTGTACACATCTCCTTCAGTTGATGGTTTCCCTCCTAAGCCGTACTCTGCATCCAAGTCCCAAAAAAAAGAAAAAAAAAAAAGAATTTCAGTTAGATGTTACCTGAGGACAGGAATAGGGTTGGGCTTGCTAAAATAACTTAAGCCAGTTATGCTGTGAAATGCTTATGAGTTGTGTGATTACATTCTAATAATCAAATTCGCATGCAGATTTTCCCATATTAGGACTCATGGTAAGATGAGTATAGTTCCAAATTAAAAAACCTGACTCGACTCGATAGCCAGATGGGTCGAGTTGACTCGATATGACTTGACTCAATATTTAATTAAACTAGGAATTTAATTATATTAATAATAAACACTAGAAATAGCATGAATATAAAGAGACTTTCGTCAGGTGATAAATGCCAACTACAAGCTTATGTGAGGTTATGATTTCAAGCCAAGCGGAGTCTGAACCATTTCAGTCTGACCCCATATTTAGGTTAGTCTACCCATCAAGTGGCCCTTGATTTAAAAATAGTTGGTCTTATAAACTGTGGCCCATGAGGAATCAATTGAAATTAAAACATATGGACAGAGATGCATGTAATCTTACCTGGAGGTATGTATCCTATAGACCCCTTGAGCCCATTTGTGGTAGATTGGCTATCAGCTCCTCTCTCCACCATCAATCTTGCCAGCCCAAAATCTCCTACCTTTGCATTCAGGTCCTCATCCAACAGCACATTGCTTGGCTTAAGATCACAATGCACCACTGGAGGTTCACAGTCATGGTGCAAATAGTCCATGGCACATGCCACATCAATGGCAATCTTCAATCTCTCCAGCACATTTAATCCATTTCCATCTCCATTCCTCCTCGGACGTCGAATCCATTCCACCAAGCTCCCATTCTCCATGAATTCATACACCAGAGCTAGGAAATTCATGTTCTTGAAATCCACGCTCGAGCAAGATGTGATCAGTTTAACAAGATTCCGATGCCGGACATTCCTAAGAGCGTTGCACTCGGCAATGAAGCTCTTTGAAGCTCCGTTTGTATCCAGACCAAGCACCTTGATAGCGACCGCCAGTCCATCTCTAAGGATGCCCTTAAAGACAGACCCGAAGCTTCCACTCCCAATAATATTTGATGGATCAAAATTACCAGTGGCCTTTAGAAGCTCTTGGTAGGAAACCATTTGATGTCGCCTGGTAAAGGATTCCGAGGTCCGAGCAATTTTGGCCTTGCCTTGCCTTCTGTAAAACAGAATATATGAGAGACCCAAGACCAAACATAGCACAACGGAACCGGCAATGCCCATAGTAATTCGAATTGCAGCCATTTTTCTTCCAGAAGGAATTCGGGTTTTCCGGCAGGCAGGAGACATGCATAGCTTAGAATTTCCTTCAAGATGGACTCTTGAGAGATTGCGGAAGACCCCAACACTTGGAACTTCTCCTTCAAGTTGATTGAAAGATAAGTTCAAGAACTGAAGAACTTGGAGTTTTTCTAGTTCCGTTGGAATGGCGCCGGAGAGTTCATTCGACGAGAGGTCTAGAGTCTGCAGTCCTTTAACTTCCCCTAGAGACGTCGGAATGGGGCCGGATAGCAAGTTCTTGGACATCAACAGATCTTGCAAGCTCTTGCAATTCCCAATTGAGTCAGGAATGGTTCCAGATAAGCGATTTTCGGAGACATCGATCGTGCCCACATTTTCCAAAATTTGAATATCTTGAGACAGAGGTCCTGTTAGAGAATTTTTGGACAAGTTTAGAAAAGAAGTCAAGCTAGAGAGGCGAAAAACTTCATTGGGTATGCTTCCATTGAGCCTATTGTTGGAAAGATCCAATGAAAGTAGCCGTTGGAAGTTTCCAAATGTTGCAGGTATGCTTCCCTCCAGATCATTACCAAACAATTCGAGCTCATTTAGTTTGGTTAGATTTCCAAGGGGAGCTGGGATTCTGCCATTCATCCGATTTCGACCTAAACCCAACATCTGCAGTTCCTTGAGCTGGCCGATTTCGGGTGGAATTTCTCCCGTTATCGAATTATAGCTCAATTCAACAAAGCCAAGTTGGTAAGTCGACCAATTGAGGGAGGTATGCTTCCATAGATGCGGTTCCTTCCCATGTACAACCGCTTGAGATTGCTCGAAAGATTGGTGATTGTTTCAGGAATTAGGCCCTCAAGAAGGTTCTCATCAAAGGCAAGGAATGAAAGGTTTGTGCTGTTTCCCAAAGACGTTATGAAATCTAGGCCATTGTCGCCTGAGCTGACGATCAAATTAAAACCAATGTTATATAGACGGAGTTTAGCAAGGTTTCCCAATCCCTGGGGGAATGGGTCCGACGTGAAAGTTGCGGGACATTCGAATGCTTTCGATGTTGGTGATGTTGTTTAATGACGGTGGAAGTGGGCCGGTGAACTTGCTGATGCAGCTATGGAACTCTAGAAGATTTGGGAGCTTAAAGCCTATATCACTTGGGATTTCCCCCCATAGTTGGTTTGCTGCAAAAGCAAATGTTACAAGGGAAGAAAGGTTGTACAAGGACGGCGGGACAGTTCCCATGATATTGTTTATAGAGATTTGAAGGTGTTTTATGTTCCAGAGATATCCCAAGCTACTTGGGATTGTTCCACTGAGAGAATTTGTGCCTAAGTTTAGAGTGGTGAGTGATGAAAGGTTTACTATGGAGGGTGGGATTGCACCAAAAAGCTGATTTTGGCCCATATTAAGGACTTGGAGCTTTGAAAGACGGTCCAGCTCCGGAGGGAGATTGCCAGAGATCCTGTTTCCGGTCATGTCGACGACCATATGCTCGGTACATTTGCTTATGTTGGGTGGAACGATGCCATCGATGAAATTGGAGCTCACGTTAAGAACGCGTAAGCGGAAAAGATTGCCAATTGGGTTGGGGAGTGGGCCCTTGAATTGGTTGTTTTGTAGGTAGAGGTAGCGAAGGAAGGAGAGATTTCCAACGAACGGGCTTACAGTGCCAATTAGTTGGAGGCCAGCGAGATCAAGAACCACTACTCTTTGGCCTGATCTGTTGCAAGTAACTCTGGTGAAATTGCAAAGGGTGGAGCTATCATTCCATGAAGATAGGATGTTAGAGGGGTCACTGAGAGAAGCTTTGAAAGAGAGCAAGGCCTCTTTGTCTGTGAGAGTATTGAAAGGGGCTGATTCTACTACTCCATGGAATGGGTTTTGCATGGAGAGTAAAAAAGTTAACAGAAGAAATGGAAATGCATGAAAGATGGCCATATCCTTTGGTGGGAACATTAGGAGACGAAAAGTATAAGAAGGAAATCTTGCTTTTGCGCAAAGGAAGAGTTGTGAGATGAGGGAAGGGTTCTCACATGTATTTGTAGGTATGTCCGTGGGGTCATGTTGACTTCTGGACGCGGGTTAGGTGGGTGATGTGTGCGGCGCTGTGGGGCCTACTTTGATGTATGTGTTTTATATCCATGGCATCCATATGTTTTGCAAGCTGATTTTATGGCATGAAACCAAA
This sequence comes from Magnolia changhungtana, assembly GCA_030180095.1. Taxonomy (NCBI): domain Eukaryota; kingdom Viridiplantae; phylum Streptophyta; class Magnoliopsida; order Magnoliales; family Magnoliaceae; genus Magnolia; species Magnolia changhungtana. The sequence continues at coordinate 5,140,035 of JASAUF010000511.1, forward strand.
AATGAAGCAGATCCAAAGCTCAAGTGGACCACACCACAGGAAACAGTGGGGATAATGACATCCACCATTGAAACCTTCTTAAGGCCCACAGTGATGTTCGTTTGTCATCCAACCTATTCATAAGGTCACACAGATCTGGATGAAACGAAAACACAAATATCAGCTTGATCCGGAACTTTTGTGGCCCCAATAAGTTTTCAATGGTGCATGTTCAGTCAACACATTTTTCCTGAGGTGGGGTCCACTTGAGCTTTGGATCTGCTTCATTTTCTAGTTCATACCCTACAATGAGCTGGCAAAGCAGATGGATGGCGTGGATATAAAACATATACATGACAGTGAGCCTCACAGCTGCTAACAACACGTCACCACACCACGGCTGGGGTGGTGTGGGCAACACCACCTGATTCACGTCCATGACTTATGAGCATCGGAGAAAAAATATCCAAGTTAGAGGTGACCTTTTCTTGATTTTCAAAGTCTTAGTCTTTGGCTTTGTCAATGGGGTGGGCCTTCGTTAATTAAATGCTAGCGCCATCGACCGACATGAGCGATACGGGGCCAATGGGCAAGTGCAGCCCATCCTCGGAGCAACAGGTTAGATGAACAGTCTGGATTGCACTATTTATCATTTCTTTCTTTCTATTCACAATTTAGTAAAAGAACGGCTTGTACAGATGCCACGTAAAATAATCAGAACTTATAACGACCAGTGATTTTGGGTGTATGTGTATCCATATGTGAGTACGTGTACAATCATTTATTCAACCTTACATATATAAATTGACCGATTTTAAGCGTTCTTTCTAGTCTAAGCATGAATTTAAATAAAACGGGCCATCGAAATATCGAAATAAATCATTCATTATGAAGCTCATAATGTGTTCATTGAATCTATCAATTAGCTTTCACATTAGTCGTATACATGCTGACCTTTGAACTACTGATAAATATTGGCCTTCAAAGTACATCAAGACCACCAACGAAAGATCATTAGCCAACATTAGACTAATTGGATAGTACTCGTCAAGTAGCGAGCTGTGGTAAAAAATCACTCTGTTTGTATTTATAAGAGGAGATATTACATTGTATTGAATTATATTAATTATATTATAAAAAATGGAAGCAATGAGAATACATGTCTTTCTAAACTTATAGACGTAGGACCCACATATTCGATTTTTTACTTTCATATGGAATGTTTATCACTGGTAGTAAGCGTCAATACATATGAGTTAACATGTGCATTAGTTTTTTTTTCGTATGAAAACAAAACTCTAAGCAATTTTTTTTAATAGTGGCTATCACTCGATTTATTCATCATGGTACAGCCCACTTAATCGTCGGCTCCATTTCATTTTTGAAATCTCATTCTCCCGTGATCTAGCCACACCTGATGATCGGAGTAGATTATCCTCACGACTTTTATAGTGGACCCCATCTGGCCATCACAGGCAGCCCTTCCATGTAAATTATTATTTAAAAAAACAAACAAATAGATAAAAAAAAAAAAAACAAATAAATTTGAGATAATCAAATCTCTCGCTCATATTTCTCAACCTCTCTGCCTTCTTAAGGATGGAGACGTGATCCATACTTGGAAAAAAAAAAAAAAAAAGAGAGAAAGGAGAGATCTATGGATCCCACATTTATTTTACATGCACTTTGTATGTCCTTGCAATAACAGGTTTATCCAAAAGTGGGATAATTAATGTTGGAAAAATTAAACGTTTCGGAGAAATTTAAGGTTTCATATGTACTTGCACTCTTTCTACATTATATCATTAAGGCTTTTAAGCTTCCAAATATTACCAAAAAATTTCTCCGAAACGTTTTTAATTTTTCCAAACATTTTATTTGGAAACTCTCTAAATTCCTCAAGATAATTAATGTTGCCCATTTCCATCCTTTTCTTGAAAAATATTGTTTCCTTTCCAACGCTTTCGATGAATCCAAACATGGCCAATTGTGTACAATTCTATAATGTACAAAGTAAATTTACTACTAAATTTCCTTTTTTTAGCCATTCATTAGTTTGATATGTTGTGGCCCACCCGATGTGGACTATAGCTTGATTTTTATGTCAAAAGATTCAAAAAGTGTAACTCACTTGATGGAAGGCTCAGGTCTCCTGTACATGTTGTGACACGTACATGATCCTATCAGTGGATGTGTAGAGCTCCTATAGGCATGTGTAGCTGACGGAACCTAATTTTGAAGGCTTAAGGTCTGATGCTCCCACGTAGTATGACGATACATAGGCAATTAATATTTTCATGAAAATTGCATACTTGCATAGAAGTAACTTTTGCACTTATTTAGTCATCTGATTATGAAATTGGTAGACATTTATTATTGGACGGTTGAAAGCAATCGTCCTATTTGTCACCATGACAAGCAATTGTTAGGATTATTCAACTAATCTGATCTTGGGACTGTGATCTCGTGGCAATGAGCTCTATAATTTAATTGATTTAATCTAAGTTAATACATACCACATGTATAATTTAATTGATTTAATTTGGTATGAAATTTTGTTTGCCCCTCGGGCTTTCCAGAGTGCTCATTGAGTCTGATTCCAGTTGGGTGGTGGGCTGTTTAAAGGAGAATTCATCTATCTCCTGGAAGTGGTCCTGTTGGCTGACTAGGATTAAAATGCTTAACGCTCGGGGAACATTTAGGATTTCCCATGTCTCGAGAGAAGCCAATGGCCCGGCTGATGGTTTGGCTAAAGATGAGAGCCAATTGCAAGCCAACGGGTTCTTCCGATATGTTTCGTCCCTTCCCCGGATGGTTGAGGGCTGTTTTCTTCTAGATAAAACAGGTTCAGGCTCTATTAGAGAGCTTTCCAGGACTTCCCCGGATATGACAGGCGGGCCAGGCCATGGCCTGTGGTCGCCGCCCGAATTGGTTAGAATCGTATATTTTGCCTAATCAATGAAGTGATTGATTTATATATATATATATATATATATATATATATATATATATATATATATATATATATATATATATATATAAAAGTTCATGTCTGTCAAGCGGCATACATTGTTAAAGCATGGAATGACTCTGAAAGAAGAAATGAGAAGCGTTGTTACCACAGCTGCAAATGACAAAGGTGCAGGAAATGTTGGTGTTTGTTTCGGTAATAAACAATAAAGTCCAAATTCAGTTAAGAGAAAACGAAAATGCTTAAAATTTGAGCATTAATGAACAGTATAGGTTTAACACGGTTTGGACTAAAGAGCAAAACAACTATATATATATATATTATGTAAATAAGGTTGAAAGAGAATTTTTTTAAAATTAAAATAGTTAGAATTTCTATTTATATGAACAATAATACATATAAATAGTCTAGTACTGTTCTTTGCCTCTCTTAAATCATTCCTTTCTAAGTAATCTTACTATGAATTAAAAATCTCAATTAAAAAAATTTACCTCCTAATTTTATCAATGGGTTGTGACCACCAATTTCAATTTCTATTAATAAAATTCACCTCCTGACCAACAATGGGTCAGGACCAACTCGAAATGATTCTAATGCCAGTGGGTTCTACTAAATGAATGGTTGAGATTGATAATTAGACTTCTTCTGTTATAAATGATTTTAACCATCAATTTCACAGTACTTCCTCGAGAAATTGACCACTGCAGACGCAACTTTTTACGCAGTTTCTTTTCCCGAATAGTCCAAAACTTACCTTCCCAACTTAGACGTTGGATGTATGGACGAGCATTTGAGGACCAAAATACCCCTGCATTCCTTTCGGAAGCGGATTGGCTGGTGCGCGAAGAAGACGAGCGCTGACGCTTGTGGCCCCACCATGATGTATGTTTCGTAGCCACACCTTTCATCCATTTGGAGAGATCATTTTAGGGCAATATCCAAAGAACGAGTTAAATCCAAATCTCCAGTGGACCCTAGCACAGAAAACTGTGGAACAGTGACACCCACCATTAAAAACTTCTAAAGGCCACAAAGTTTTAGATCAAGCTGATATTTGTGTTTTCCCTTATTTCATATCTTTTTAAACTTTTAAAGAGGTTGGATTTCAAATAAACATTATTGTTGAGGTCAAAATCTGGACCATCCTCCACTCAATGCGGTGAGCCTTCGACGGACCCTGGTCCTGCACAAAAGGGTGAGCAAAGGAGACCTTGGCTAAACCGGGGGACCTCCGATGCCTAAGTCAGGCTAGGGAATCTAGGTCTAAGTAGAGTGTAAAGAGAGGGTACGAGATATTGCGTACCTGTTTCCTCTTTGCAAGATGCTATATATACCCCTTCGCCCAAGATGGGCATGTCCGCATAACTCGGCGCATGCTGGGGCATTTACCACGTCTCGCGGGATATTCGGTTACTTCGTCATCGTGTGGTCGTGCAGACGTGGGCGGTTGAGTAACCGTGGCCAATCGTGAGATAACGGGACACCTCATGGTCCTCCTAATATATAGATTTCGATCCAAATCCCAAACAGACCGCCTCGGTGTCGGATCACTCCGAGCCGACTAATTCGACCTCGGATCATTCCAGGATCCTGCTATGAATACCGAGTCGACAGCTTCCATTTGGGACCGCACAACAACCATCAAATTGGAGATCTGTCTCTCGCCTATACATGACTTCATACTGTCCTACGCTTCGAGTCGGCTCTGGATTACTTCAGACCTCGGAACTGAGACGTCTCTGATCTTCCTATAACAGAAGCTCCCTACTCTCCGAGTTTGATTATGGACTCAGAGAGTAAGCACATGCAGAAGATTGGTAGCATCCACCGTTGTGCCCTCAAAGCATGCGGTCGCGATCAAGGTTTCCGTATTCGAAAAGCTGCATACTCAGGGTTTCCCATCCGCCAGTTAACCTCAAGTGGGCGTGTAATGACGGTTAAGATATCGAATCGTCAAAGAAATTATGAGGGATCATCACGTAAGCCACGGGAAATGGCTTGGCGACGCTTCCAGTACTTGGAGTTCATCGTCTAATGCCAGAGGCATGCGACCTGGCAGTTCTTGGACCAGTGACACTCGGCCACATGTCTTTCGAAGTCAGCTCGTGACAGTTTGGTTGTGGCCATCAAGTCTTGCCATTAATGCGAGATTCAGTGTGGGTTATAAAAACTCAAACGCTCGGAAGCACTTGCATTTTTGCTTCCTAAATTTGTGTTGCTGTAGGCTACCTGAGGAGGCGATTTTCAGTGATTATGGCCTGCAGGAGAGGCGATTTCGACCGATCAGCAATTTCCGGCAGAAGCGATATCCAGTGACCGTCCGGTGAGTCCTCCCTCTCGTTCCCAATTTACAATTTTTTCTTCGCTTCTGTGGGATGTCAGACGGTTTAAATATGATCTAAGGCGATTAGGACATCGAAGATGACTCCGGGCCGGGAAGCTCGGATGATAGAAGAGAGACCTCGAAGGTCCCCTTGAAGCAGTACCCCTCTTCCCTCCGCCCAGGAGGGGTAAAGAGGCAGGGGTTCGGTCACGCTGTAAAGGCGGAAAGAAAACCTCTCGGGCCCCTCGAAACTTGACGGAGGGCGATACGGAGATGCCTGCTAGCGGGCGGACTACAAAGACCATCCTTGGGGGCTCTGTACTTGTCGAATCTCAGATGGAATGGATCCGGTCAGAGTTCGAGATCCCAGACTCCGTCCGGATACGAGCACCAGAGCCCCTCGATACTGCTGGAGCTCCTGCCGAAGGGGAAGTCGCGATCTTCCTCTGCGCACTGCAATGCGAGCCCCGACTTCCCATCTACCCCTTCGTCCGAGCCCTAATAGCCTATTTGGGACTGGCCCCAGGTCAATTTACCCCCAATGCTTGGAGAGTCTTAATATCTTCATACATCATCTGGCGCCACATCGGGAACCTAGAACTGACACCAGAGGAGTTGATAAGTTTATACTTGATCAAGCACGATAGCCAAGAGTCGTGGTACTACTTCGCAACTCGCGGCAGTAAAGGCTCGAGGCTAGTCCTGCAACTTCATCTTCCGATAAGGATTGAAAGAATAAATGGTTTTAGGCTTTGGGCGAGTGGGAAGCGCTGGCAACGGAGCTCAAAAATCTGAGCACTTGGGTTCCCACCCGATTTACCCTACCAGGTCGGATTTCGAACCGCCTATTTGCAATGTTCCTTCGTTTACAGTGATCTGATCAAAGTCTCCATTTTATTTTATTTTTGTAGACTTCCCGAGGGGCCCGCCCTCGTCCTCGGACCCAAAGAACCAGATCGTCAAGGCTAGGGCGCATTCAGAAGACCTACGCTCCTGGTCAGCTTTGATCACTGCTGACAATCTTTATTGGCCCGAGCTCTGCAAGTCTAAGCCGCTCCCTACTTCATTCAGTAAGTGCCCCTTTATTGTGATGAAACTGAAGGTTTCCCAGCTCGGACATTAACTCATTGTCTTGCATGTAAGCATGGCCGAGGCCTCTAGATCTCAGAAGAGGAAGACTGCCTCATCTGTCGAGGAGATGCTGAGGGCCGAAACACAGACAAAAACAACCGTTCAGAGGAGGCAGGCGACTCCTTGCAATGGGGGCCCCTCAGCCCCAATTTCTGTCGTTGTAACTCCGGCTCCAGCTTCAATTTCTATTACTGCAGCTCCAGCTTTAGTTGCTGCAGTTTCAGCATACATCGCGGCCAGGGTCGTCGTCGATAACACTTCGGCCCCAATTCCCCCTCCTGTCGTCACCCCTTACATTCCTGATGCACCTCCGCCAGCCCCTAAACCTTGTATAGCCATCCCCTATTCTTCTGAGCGGGAGGAGGCCGACACGATGCTCTCTCCTCCTGAAGTTGGGGATGACCCCAGAGTTGAGGCCCAAGCTTCAGCAGGCAGTGGGACCGGGGCAGGGGGAGTGATGGGATTAGCTCAGGTTAGAGACAATGGGGACGGACTTCCATCGGGCTATCATATGTGGGGTGTAAACCCTGTATCCTAGACCGTACCGTTCCGTAGACTTCCGCAGTCTTCCCGGTCGAATCTCGGCAACCTTCCATCCTTAACCGGTACTTGCGCGCGACCCTGATTCATATGCCGTCAACCCGAGTAGACTCAAACAAGACTTGTACCTTAGCCACCGCACTGTCGCCGCGGTTTTGATGCCGCATCTCGAGCACTGATCCGATACTCTGGCTGGGAGATGTGAGTAGCGTTCAGTGCGAGGAAAACGCGACGTGTGCGAATTTCGAGAGATTCTCTACGACTTGTCACATTAATCATCTATCAATCAATCCTATCATGTCAAGTACACGTCACCTCTCACCCTTCCCCAAGCAACTCCTAAAGTCAAAAGTTTCTTACAAAACCCATACATTTCTTACACCATTTACCACAAAAGTCAAAAAAGCTCTTACACATCCATTATCAACACATCCATCACCCATCTCTCTCCCTCTCTTTTCAACTCTCTCTCTCTCATTCTCAAACCACTCTCCCAAGCAAGAGAGAGCACCTCACGTTCAAGCCTCTCCCCATCTCTTCCAAGCTACAAGTGTGGCCCACCTTTCCTACCCTTTCATCTCCCATCTCAACCATCCAAATCTCATCTCATCCGTTGGAATCTAAGCTAAGGAGCTAAGGAAGCCTAAGGAGCAAGAAGGAACGGTGGGTGATTTTTGGAATTTTATTTTCATTCATTTGTTTGATTTAAGGGCCACATGTAGTAGGACCCACCTTGATGTAGGCTTTGTATCAAAGAGGGGCCCATAGTGGCGGGGTCCCTCCATCTTTGCCGATCTCTCTCTCTCTCTCTCTCTCTCTCTCTCTTTCCATGATCATGGCCCACTTATGATGTGCGTATTTCATCCATGCCATCTACCGGTGGACACAATCTATATGGGACACACCATGATGTTTATATGCCATCCCAACCGTCCATAGGGGGCCCACCTTGAGGTGGCTAACGTGAAGGTGGCTACTAGTGAGGTGTGATCTGTCATGGCCCACCCAGATCCATGGTTCAGGTGGTGGCAGACCGAGTGAAGATACCTTGTTCCAACGCTGGGCCCACGCCCAGCTCCTAGCCAAGTGGCAGACCGAGTACAAGATACCTCGTCTCAACACTAAGGTCTTGGCATCAATCCTCCAGCGGGGGTGTACACCCACAATGCAGTAAAGTGTGGTTGACAGTAGGAGGGGCTAATGGTGAGTGTGTGCTGATAGTGGGGGTCCATGGGACCCATCCGCGCTGTCCATCTTATTCTTTGGCTCATTTTAGGCGTCGAGCCGAAAAATGATGTTGATTCGATAATCAGGCGGGCCATACCATAGAAAACTGCGTTTCATGCCGTTCAAAGCTATTAGAACCTACCTTGCTGTACCTACACACCAAACATGAGGTATATTGGACTTATTTGGTATATTTCGAGCCCTAGAATCCATTAGACGGAGTGGATTCTCAGGTAGCGGGCCCCACATGTAATTTTCCGTAGGAAAAAAAGAAGAAGAAGAAAGGAAGCACCAGCGCTGCTGCTGCTGTCAGAAGGCAGCAGGCATTGCCTATGCTCGAGCGGCGGACGGATGGCAGCAACCCACGGCTCCAGCCGTGGGCCCCACCATGATGTATATTTGTCATCCAACCCGTTCATTAGGTGGGCCCCCTCTAAAAATCAGGTTCATTCAACGCTCAGGTGGCCCACATCATAGGAAAAAGCGGCGATTGGATGGCTGCCATTGAAACCCTTTTTGGGTCCAAAGAAGTTTTAGATCAAGATGAGATTTGTTTTTACCCTTCATCTAGGTCTGCGTGACCTTATGGATGGGCTGGATTGCTTATAAACATTGAGGTGGGCCCCACAATGATATATGTTTTTTTTTCCACCGTCCGCCTGGACGGTGGAGCCCACAGTTATGTATTTGTTATATCCCCACCATCCAGGGGATGGTGGGTGTATACGTGTGCATGGGTGTGTGTGCGTGTGTGTACGTGTGGGGCTGTGCGTGTGTGTGTATATATATATTATATTATATTATATTATGTAATATACCTGATGGTGGGCTTTCATGGGCCCCACCATGATGCATGGGTTATCTAATCCGTCCAACCATCTTAGGAGCTCATTTTTGTTGGCATGAGCTAAAGAATGAGTTAGATCTATAGTTCAAGTGGACCCCACTTTGATATATGTATGAGGCCCATCTTGGGTTACTTGTGGCCCATCCATTGAGGCCCACCTTGATATGTATGAGGCCCATATGATTAGACTCATCTTGATGTAGTTATGGCCCATCCATTGGGGCCCACTTGATATATTTAAGGCCCATGTTATGTGGCCCATTTGTTGAATCTAAGGCCCATGGGTCGAGGCCCAATTGGATGTACACAAGTCCATTAAGATGTATGACTCTACCATGGTTTATGTAATGATGATATGACAGTCATGCCTTAGGAGCAATGTTGGTTTAACGTCCACATTGTAGAATAATGTTGGTTAAATGTCTGTATTATGATTCTCCCTAGGGCCCATTGTTAAGCCCATACTTGTAGGCCATTTAAGCCCATCTTCGTTATGAACAACATCTATCCCATATAACATGCTTAGTATAGTTCCATGATTCATGATCATATGCATCATATGTATGCTTGATATGAGAAGTGACTGATCATAACATATGCCTTCGTGCAGATTGTTTAGGGACTCCCGGATAGGCGGTGTTGCCCTACATGAGCACACGATACGAGTAGGATTGTTGCATGACTGGATAGTTTGATTCATGCATTCGCATTATGTGATATGGTACTATACGCCCTAGTGACATTAGGGTCATAGCCGCCACAGGCATATCGTGGTTGGAATGATTAGATACCGAAAATCTTGTTCTACATGGAGTGCTATAGATATCCCTAGGTGAAAGTCCCTAAACCCTTATGGTACCAAGAGGTTGCTCCAACGTCTAGACCGAGTGGGTGCATGAGCGCCGAGGGCCGATTACCAGAAGACTGCACTTTCCACTATGTCATGGCCGGTTGGAAGGGGGTGCGGCCTTACCCGCCCGAGAGGAGGGGGCAAAGCAAGGCTGAGTTTGACCAGCTCGAGGAATGGGTCCTCTATCGACGAGCCGAGCCGAGCCTGATATTGGCAGGTGGGTAGTGAGGTCTCTTCCACTTACCTTATTGCACGCGATGGGGCGGTAATCTGGTTTAGAGTGTACTAGACCTCGGTGATATTCCAGATTTGAGCTATATTGATATGTGGATATAAATGAGGATTTGTATGCTTGAGTTGCATCTCGCATCGCATGGCCTTGGTATGGCCGACATCATTCATACCTTGCATCCCATAGGCTTGGTACGGCTAGTGGTATTCATGGATTCATCAGCATGTTCCACATTACTCTGATACTGCATAACTGTATTACTATCTTATGCACACACTTTCACCACCCTCTAAGCTTTCTATAAACTTATGCACGACCGTTGCATGCAGGTGACGTTGGGCTGTAGCAGCACTGAGGCAGGAGCGCAGAGTAGATCATTTTAGAGCTTTTAGTCTATCATCATTGTATTTTCCTTTATACTCATTGTACTTGTAAAGTTTTTTATCATAGTGAAAATGTGATGGAGTTTTTGGTTGTTGTTTGTGGGTTATGCCTTTGGTTATGCTTATTACGAATCAAACTGATGTTGAAAATCCTCCTTGTAGCATCCCAGGATCTGAACCTGGCGAATGGGCGCTGGGAGCCGAGAATGGGGTTCTACGGAGGCTGTCAGCGCCGGATTCGGTGATCGAGAATTTTGTAAGCCCGATTTCCGAGTTTGGGGTGTGACATCGAGTTTAGTTCATTGGGCTATGAAGCATGCTTCAGAAAAGAAGATAGCAGCCCTTCTCACCAAATCAGAGGAGTCCTTCGTCAATGATATGGCCTCCGTCTTCTACTTGGTATTTTACTAACCTTTTCTCTCTTGATTCTCTTCTCATCACGTCCGTATGCTTATGTTCTTTATTATTATTTTTTTGACTCAGTTCGTCCCGAAGCTCTTGATGACTCTAGAGAGGTTGAGGAAGCTCATGCGGAAAGACAAGGAGATAGCAGCTCTCAGGGGCGAGATCGAGACTCTTTGAGAAGAGGCTGCATTTCTCCGGATGGAGCAAGTGGAACTGCGCCGGCAGCTCGATGATGGAAAATCACGAGAGTAGCAACACCAGGGGGTCATCGACGACCTTCAGGCATGGTGTGCTACTGCCCCAACTGAGTTGACCGGAGCCAGGGGCCACGCCGACTCGTTTGCAAAGGACAATTCCCGACTGGGAGATGTGCTTGAACGAACCAAGGCTGAGGCAGCGGAGGAGTTGAGCCGAGCGGTGGTGCAGGTAAAAGAAACTCGACGGGCTGAAGATGAGATCTTCTTGGCCTCGGCGGTGGCCGCTGCAGTGGATGCATTTAAGTCCTCGAAGGAGAGGACCTTCGAAGCTACCAAGTTTTATAACTGCGGCTTTGACGCTTACATTGATGCGGTCCAGGAGCTTTATCCGGATATCAACCTCGAGCCCCTATTTCCCGAGGACATGTGGGAGAAACCTGCTGAAGACGTCCCTCCGGGCCCGACTCCCACTTCTCAGCCTCATCTGCCTAAATAGTTTTTCCTCTTTTTTGGCTCTTTTGAACAATTATTCAATGGATGTTTGTGGATGATCTTTTTGACCCTCTGAAGAGGGCATGATAATCATAGTTAATTTTTTGAATGATACTTGTTAGATGTTAAATTGTCAATTGTCGAGCTGATTCCTTAGTAGGTTGGCTCACCTCAAGGTTGTCTTCACATACTTAAGGGATCTGGACCCTTTGGTTGTTTTATAGAATTTTATGATGTTGAAATTATAAAGACCGACCTCCTGAGGGGTCGATCCTTCCCACGAATGGCGAGCGGCTTTTTATAGATCCGTTGGTCATACGACAAGCTGACTCCTTCGCCAAGGAATCAGATCGTCCATGGACTTTTCCCCTAGATATGAGGAGATCCCTTAATGAGTTTTCGTGGGTTAGCGTACTAACCCCTTCTCTAAGGGATTAGTCCATTGATTCGACCTCTTCTTGTGAGAGGCAATTTTCTCAGTTTGTCCATAATTCGTTCGAGTAGATATGTAGAAACGCAGATTTTATTGAAAGCTATAAAGGCTAGTCACTCCGAGGCGTACATTTATTGAGGGCCTTCAGCGGCCAGTACATCAGGGGTAATAGATTTTCAAGTGCTCGACGTTCCAGGGGTGGGGGAGCTGACGGCCTTCGAGATCCTCTAGGTGATAGGAGCCAGGCTTGGTCGATCGGACCATACGCCAGCCCCCAGCTCTGCAGTGTTGTAGAAGACTCGACGAAGAACTAAGTCTCCTGGATAGAATTACCTAGTCTTGACCTTGAAATTATAGAATCGTGCCACCTGTTGATGCCGAGCAGCAACCCAGAGTCTGGAGATATCTCTAGCTTCCTCAAGTAGGTCCAGGTTAGCTGCAATCTACTCGGTATTTTGATCTTCCTGATAATTCCTGACCCGATCTGTAGGGAGGCCAATCTCAACCGACACCATCGCCTCTGAACCGTAAGAAAGTGAAAATGGGGTTTCCCCTGTAGATGACTGAGTCGTAGTCCTGTAAGCGCAGAGGATGAATGGGAGCTCCTCGGCCCAGTTGCTTTTCGCTTTCTCTAATTTTGTTATAAGATGGTGCTTGATGACTTTATTAATTGCCTCCACCTATCCATTGGACTGCGGATGTTGAGACTAAGAATTCGCGTTCAAAATGCAGAGCCCCCGACACATGCCTCAGAACTTTCGTTATCGAACCCTCTGCCATTATTTGATACGATAGTGCGCAGGATTTCGAATTGACAGATGATGTTCTTCTAGACAAAGTCAACCACCTTCTGCTCTATGATTTTTACGACATGCTCAGCTTCGGCCCACTTGGTGAAGTAATTAACTAGGACAATATCGAACTTGACCTGCCCTTTCCCCGTGGGCAGAGGTCCGATGATGTCAATCCCCTATTGGGCAAACGGACATGGTCCACTCATGAGAGTCATTTCTTCCATAGGTCACCTCAGCACGGTCGCGTACCGCTGACACTTGTCGCACCTTTGAACGTAGTTTTTTGAGTCCTCCCTGATGGTCGGCCAGAAATATCCTTGTCGGAGTATTTTCAAAACCAAGGCCCAACCACTAGAGTGATTTCCGCGGATGCCTTCATGAATCTCCCGAATAACGTAGTCAGCTTCATCAGGTCGGAGACACCTGAGGTAAGGTTGCGAATGCCCTTTTTTGTACAAGATATTGTCCAAAACTATGTACCATGCCGCTCTGACCCTTAGGCACCTAGCCTCCAACTTGTCCGAGGAGACCTCACCAGATGTGAGGTAATTGTAAATTGGGTCTATCCATCTCAGAGCGTCTTCTACTAGGTTGACTGTTTTCTTCTCTGTTTGGTCAATGCTCGGATGTTCTATGAACTCCACAGGGACGACTCGAGGAATCTTTCCCTCCATGGCCGAGGGTAACCTTGCGAGGGCGTCGGCCCAGGAATTCTTTATTTTCGGTATTTGACTGATAGTGTAGCTCCCAAACTTCTCTATCAACTTTCTGGCCTCGGCCAGATAAGCTATCATCCTAGACTCCTTGGCCTCATATATCGGTGGAGATGTGATTCACCACCAACTGAGAGTCGTATTGCACTTCGAGGGACTGGATCCCCAGATTGGCCGCCAGTCTGAGCCCAGCTACCAGGGCTTCGTATTCCACCTCATTGTTAGATGCCTTGAACCCTAATCTGATTGTGTATTGAATAGGCGTAGAGTCTGGCGTGACTAGGACTACCACTGTCCGGCACGCTTGGCTTTGGATGACCTGTCCACAAAGAGTGTCCACCTCGGTTCTAACTCTGTGTCTTATTTAGTTGGAGGAGCGAGCTGAGGAGCTGCTTTTGCTTCGGCGTTCATTTCCTCTAGATTTGGGGCGGTGAACTCTACAATAAAATCGGCCACTGCTTGGCCCTTGATCACCATCCTTGATCGGAACTGAATATCGAACTCCCTACTTAGTCGACCTGACACTTCAGGCCTCTGAAGCACTTGCTTGAGGGGAGAGTTAGCCAAGACAATAATGGAATGGGCTTAGAAGGGCGTAACCTTCGAGCTGAGACAACAAGATAGAGTGCCAACTTTTTCAGAGTCGGGTACCTTATTTCAGCAGGTACCATCGCTTTACTCACATAGTATATGGGGTGCTGCTTGCTCCCCACCTCTCTAATCAGTGTCGAGCTGACAGCTGAAGCTGAGACCACAAGATACAAGAACAAGGGCTCGCCTTCTTCGGGCTTGTACAGTAGGGACGGTGAGCCCAAGTACTGCTTCAATTGCTGGAAGGCTTGCTCACATTCCGACATCCATTCTGCCTTCTTATGACCCTTTAACTGCTGGAAGAAGGGGAGGCATTTGTCAGTGGCTCTGGATGTAAACCGCCCGAGTGCTGCTACTCGTCTGGTGAGGCACTGTATCTCTTTAACAGTCTGAGGCGAGCTCATGTCGAGGAGTGGCTTGATCTTGTCAGGATTTTCTTCAATGCCACTCTGACTGACCTGAAATCTGAGGAATTTGCCGGAGCCAACTCCGAAGGCGCACTTTGCAGGATTCAGCTTTATCTTGTACTCTCAGAGGATGGAGAAAGTTTTTCCGAGATCTGCTAGGTGGTCGGACGCCTTGGTGCTCTTAACGAGCATGTCGTCGATGTAAACCTCCATAGTACGTTCGATCCGCCTAGCGAACATTTGATTCACTAATATCTGATATGTGGCCCTAGTGTTTTTCAGGCCGAATGACATGACCCGATAACAGTAGAGTCCGTTGTTAGTGATGAAGGTAGTCTTCTTCCTGTCTGGGGGATGCATTGCGATCTGGTTATACCCAGAATAGGCAACCAGGAAGGAGAGTAATTCGTACCCCGCTGTGTTATCTACCCGTTGATAGATCTGAGGCAAAGGAAAGCTATCCTTAGGGAAGGCCTTGTTCAGATCCAAGTAGTCCACATAGACCCGCCATTTCCCGTTGACTTTCTTGACGAGGACCACATTTGCGATCCAATCTGGATAGTGCACCTCCTCGATGAAGCCAGCGCTGAGCAGTTTAGAGACCTCGTCGGCTATTGTTTCATACCGCTCGGCGTCAAACGGTCTCCTCTTTTATTTCATAGGTTTATGATCTGGGTCCACTTCAGTCTGTGAACCATGACATCAGGAGAGATCCTTGACATGTCCTCATGCAATCACGCGAAGACATCTCTGTGTTGCTGCAGGAAGGCCAACATCTTGGACCGTTGCTCGAAATTTAATGATGTTCCGAGTTGAACGGTTTTGCTCGGATCCGTTTCGTCAAGCGACACTGACTCCAAGTCTTCCACAGATGAATCCTTTATAAGTCCCCTGGGATCGAGGACATTGATGGTGAGCGTCTGCTTCGCCGACCCTTTCTTCACTGCTATTGCATAACACTTTCGAGCCTCGCGCTGATCGCCTCAAAGGTAGCTTATTCCGCCCTCGGCGGGAAATTTCATCATCAGATGGTAAGTGGAGACGACCGCCCTCATTGCATTCAGGGAGGGTCTACCCAGGATGACGTTGTGCACCGATGGCACATTAACGACAAGGAAATTCACCAGAAGGGTGACTTGATGCCTCCTTCTCCACAGTCACAGGGAGGGAGATGGCTCCTTCGGAGATCACCCTTTCTCTGATAAAGCCATGCAGAAGGGTCTTCACAGGTTTGAGGCATGACCTTGGAATCCCCATTATTTCAAAAGCTCCCGAGTAGATAACATCAACTGAGCTCCCAGTGTCGACTAGGATGTGATACACCTTGTGGTTGGCTATAGTCATAGTCACCACTAAGGCGTCGTCATGCGGATGCTGAATTCCGCGTGCATAATCTTCTGTGAAGGTCAGACTGCATGGGCTGACTCGAAGCTCTTTGCTCTGCTCCTCGATTATGTGGACGTAGTGCTCTGGATCAGACTTTCGGGAGTGAGCTTTACGGGCCCTATTTGAGTCTCCTCTACCAGATGAACCACCAAAAATAGTATGGATCTCAACTGGCTCTTCTGTGGCATTGCTCGGTTGCTCTTGCTCTTTTCTCCAAGCTGTTCTCTCATCCTTGGTATATCGGCGCAGATGACCCTTACGGATGAGGGTCTCGATCTCATCTTTGAGATCCACACAATCAGTCGTGTTGTGGCCGTGATTACGATGGAAATGATAATACTTGCGCTTGTCTCGATGATCTGGGTCGGCCTTCATACAAATGGTCCAATTCAGGAGCTTCTGGCCTCTGATGTCCAGCAGTATCTGTTCAATAGACGTGTTGAGGGGAGTGTAGGAATGGAATTTGCCCTCAGGTTTTCTGCTCGGACGGGGCTCATAAGGAGTGTGGTTGTCTAGTTTTTTACTGGACTGAGGCTCTTCGTTCCTCAGCCTCTTCCCCTTGCTAGTCGGCTCTGCTACTTGAACATTCTTGTAAAAGTTAGAGAATTCCTCGGCGTTAGTACACTTCTGAGCTCTGGTGACAAGCTCGGCCAACGTCTTCGGCGGATTCTTTCCAATGGAGAAGGTAAACTTCCTCTCTTTTAAATCACTGAACACGGCAGAGAGTGCCATTTTCTCGTCATAGTCCTCCACCTGCAATGCTTCCTCGTTGAAACGGGCGATGAAGTCCTTCAACGATTCTTTAGGCCCTTGCTTGATGGTGAACAGATGAGTATTCGGCTTCTGACTCCTCTTACCGCTTATGAATTAGGTAAGAAATAATCTGCTGAGCTCTGCGAAGGAACCAACCGAATTGGGTTTAAGTTGCCGGTACCAACTCTGAGCAGATCCAGTGAGGGTGATTGAAAATCCCCTGCACATCATCGCATCCGTTGCTGTTTGGATTTGCATCCATGAGCGATAAGCTTCTACGTGCTCGGACGGGTCGCCAGACTCGGAGTATTAGATGACAGAAGGTATCCGGAACCTCTGCGGCATCACCTCGCTCATGATTGCAGAGGTGAAAGGAGGTTCGGTTTCTTCCATCATCGCTTGAAGGGCAGCGGGAATAGATAAAGGCTGCTGATTCTGCTCTAGTATCAGAATCTTATTATTAAGTTCTGCAAACCGTGCCTCCCACGGATCTTTGTTTTCAGCCATTATTTCTTGTAGAGCCCCCACCTCAGGAGCTCTTCTTCCCCTCCTCTTCTCTAGCTCATGATGAAGATCCGTCGGTGCCAGAGCTGAGGTAATCGAATCATTTGTCGGAGCCCGGGTCGTTGTGTTCCAAACTAGAACTTGGTTTTGGGTCGGTGGGGGAGGATTCTTGATTGAAGCTGGAACTCAAGCGGATTGGTGTTGTGACCCTTCGGGTCTCATACTCCTCGGTGCTGACTGGACTTCCACCACCGGTCCGATCGTTTCCTAAACAGGATGTGGCTGCGGCTCCTGTCATTGTTTCATCTGATTAATTTCGTCGCGTAGGGCTTGTATCTCGCTCTGCATAGCTCGATACTTGTTAGCCCGATTACGAGAGCGCTGGGAAGGACCTGGGGCTGACTTGGCGTTAAGTAGTGAGGAAGACTGAGTCTAATCATTCTGCTCTGGTTTCATAGCTGCGGATTTTTTCTTTCCTCATGCCATTGCACTCGAGAATAGGAAACTGACTTTTCGTATCAGATTCTCACAGAAAATGTTGAGGTCAAAATCTGGACCACCCTCCACTCAATGCGGTGAGCCTTCGACAGACCTTCGTCTTGCACAAAAGGGTGAGTAAAGGAGACCCTGGCTAAACCGGGGGATCCTCCGATGCCTAAGTCAAGTAAGGGAATCTGAGTCTAAGTAGAGTGTAGAGAAAGGGTGCGAGATATTGCGTACTTGTTTCCTCTTTGCAAGATGCTATATATACCCCTTCACCCAAGATGGGCATGTCCGCATAACTCGACGCATCCTGTGGCATTTACCACGTCCCGCGGGATATTCAGCTACTTCGTCGTTGTGCGGTTATGCAGACGTGGGTGGTTGAGTAACCGTGGCCAGTCATGAGATAACGGGAGACCTCATGGTCCTCTTAATATGTAGATTCCGATTCGAGTCCCAAACAAACCGCCTTAGTGTCGGATCACTTCGAGCTGACTAATTCGACCTCAGATCATTCCAGGATCCCGCTATGAATACCGAGTCGACAGCTTCCGTCTGGGACCGCACAACAAATCTTCCCATAACAATTATGATGGGCCTTAGGATAGTTTCAACGGTGGGAATCACTCTCTCCACTTTTTTCTTTGGTGGGTCCACGATTTTTATATGCCTCATTCTTTGATTTATACCTTAAAATGATATCTAAAATTGGATGGACGGTGTGGATATAACACATACATCATAGTGAGGCTCACAGAACTTGGTAATGTCACTTCAGTAGCTGGCTCGCTTCTCAACCTGTTAGTATCTAATCCGCGTCAGTGTTGACGCTTGGACGCGGATTGTGTCTTACTCCCACCCAAATGGGAATCCGTCTAGGAAGGGCTCTGTGGGGCCCACCATGATGTAAGTGTTTTATCCACACCGTTGATTGATTTTCTCATATTATTTTAAGGTACGATCCTAAAAATGAAGTAGGTCCACAGCTCCAGCGGACCACACACCAAAGGAAGCTGCAACGATAATGATACCTACCATGGAAACCTCTCTAATGGGCCCCGTGATTTTTTTTACCAACCTATTCATAAGGTCATGTAGACATGGATGAAGTGAAAACACAAATATATGCTTGATCTGAAGCTTCTCAAGCTCCCAAGAAGTTTTTAACGGTGGACGTTCAATCCTCACTTTGTGGTCCAGTTAAGCCCTATACCTGCCTCACTTTTTGAATCAAATCTTAAAATGATTCGAGAGAAATGATGAAGGGCGTGGATAAATCACTTACATCACAGTGGGCCTCATTGAGCCCTGCCAAAGTGGATTACGCGGGTAGGACGCAATCTGCATCCGTAAGCGCTCATCTTCGAACACCAGCCAATCCGCTTCCGAGAAGAAGGCAGGGGTATTTTACCCTTCAAATGCTCGTCGTCCAACGTCTAAGCTGGGAAGGTGAGTTTTGGTAAAAATTTGCATCTACAGTGATCAATAACTCTACTTCTCCTTGAGCAGATGAATAGAATCATCTGACCGTATGAATTTTTCATAATGACCTACAAAGAGTTGTCCGGGCAGAATGGACGGTCTAGATTGAGTATCAAGAATTGACCTTTTTTGTTTCTACGATTGCTCTGAAAGCAAATTAGATGGCCAGGATCATCGTATCTTTGTACTTCTAATGACTTGCAGTCCCTGGGACAGATGAATCCGCGAGTACCGTGCAGAGACGACTGGACAATTTTTCTCAGAGAAATTGACGCGCGGCGAGCACTGCGCGGAGACGACTGGACAATCTTTCTCAAAGAAATTGACCGCGAGTGCTGCGCGGAGACGACTGGACAATTTTTCTCAGAGAAATTGACTACTGTAGATCAACTTTTTGCCTGGCTTCTTTTACGAAAAGTCTCAGGCTTAGCTTCCCACCTTATACGTTGGGCGTATGGACGAACATTTGAGAATCAAAATACCCTGCCTTCCTTTCAGAAGCGGCTTGGCTTGTGTGCGAAGACGAGCGCTGACGGACGCGGATTGGGTCCTGCCCCGCCATAATTACCGTCCAGGCAGGGTTATGTGGGCCCATCGCAATGTAAGTGATTTATCCACGCCTTTCATCATTTTTCTCAGATCATTTTAAGGTATGATCTAAAAAGTAAGGCAAGTATAGAGTTTAAGTGGACCACAAAGTGGGGATTGAATGTCCACCATTAAAAACTTTTTGGGAGCTTGAGAAGCTTCAGATCAAGCCAATATTTGTGTTTTCACTTCATTGACGTCTACATAACCTTATGAATAGGTTGGATGGTCAAAAAAATCACGGGGGCCCTAAGAATGGTTTCAACGGTAGGTGTCATTATCGCTGCAGGTTCCTTTGGTGTGGTCCACTGAAGCTGTGGACCTGCTTCATTTTTAGGATTGTACCTTAAAATGATTTGAGAAAATTGATCAATGGCGTGGATAAAACACTTACATCACGGTGGGCCCACAGAGCCCTTCCCGGACGGGTTACTATCCGAGCGGGGTAGGACGCGAGCGGATTAGATACTGACAGTTTTGAGTCGGCTACTGAAGTGACGTCACCAAGTTATGTGGTCCTACTATGATGTATGTGTTATATCCACACCGTCCATCCCTTTTTAGATATCATTTTAGGGTATGATTCAAAGAATGAGATAAATAAAAAACTGTAGTGAACCCCACCCAAAAAAAATAAAACAGTGAGGAGAGTGATTCCCACCGTTGAAACTATCCTAAGGCCCATCATAATGTTTATTTGAAATCCAACCCGTTCAAAAGTTAAAAAAGACATGAAATAAGGGAAAACACAAATATCAGCTTGATCTAAAACTTTGTGGCCTTTGGAAGTTTTTAACGGTGGGTGTTAATGTCCCACTGTTTTCTGTGCTGGGGTCTATTGGAGATTTGGTTTTAACTCGTTCTTTGGATATTGCCCTAAAATGATCTCTTCAAAGGGATGAAAGGTACATACATCGTGGTGGGGCCACGAGCGTCAGCGCTCGTCTTAGCACGCCAGCCCATCCGCTTCCGAAAGAAAGGCAGAGGTAGATTGGTCCTCAAATGCTTGTCCGTATGTCCAACGTATATGTTGGGAAGGTAAGCTCTGAACACTTCACGTGAAGAAAATAAAAAGTTGCGTCTACACTAGTCAATTTCTCTTTTTCTCGCCCCGACAAATGTGGCTCTTCCCAAGCGAATTGCGTGCTGAGTACGCTTAGGGCTGTTTGGGCGGTGGGATTAGAAGGGATTAGGTGGGATGGGATTCACCTGGTCATGTGCTAATTCCACTCCATGTTTGGGAAGAATGGAAAAGCTTGGAATTACATTAAATGGAATTGTATTGGGTCATGTGCCAATTTCACTAATTGTTAGCAAATTGTGTAGGTCCCACCATGATGTGTGGGCTATATCCACACTGTCCACCCATTTATTGAGATTATTTTAGAGCATGGGCCAAAAAATCAGGTAAATCTAAAGCTCAAGTGGAGCCCACCATAGAAAGCAACGGGGCTTGAATACTTACTGTTGAAAACTTCTTTGGGGCCACATAAGTTTTGGATCTACCTCATTTTTAGGCCCATGCCATAAAATGAGGTTACAAAACAAATGAACGGTTTAGATATAACACATGTGTGTTATTCTCAGTAATTTCAAATGATGGTGGGTATATCCATTCAATGTACCACCGTATTATCAACAAAGTATGACATTAATATTATCCCATGCCAACAGGGACAATCCCTCCCATGGGTAATAATTATGTTTTTTGAATCCCATCCCTAGAGCTGGGCAAAACAGACTCGATCCGGTGGATTCGACCTGACTAGACCCGATCCGACCCGATCAAAACCGAACCGACGGTCTAGGTCGGTGCGGATCGGGTAGCCCCATTTAGATCCGAAATTTTTTCGGGTCGAGTTCGGATTGGCCATGATCTGACCCGACCCGAAAACCCGATCTGAATGGATCCGGACCTATCCGATCCTACCAGATCTGGAGTTGTTCTTATTGAAATTTCTATTTTTTCCCGTAGTATGGTTCGCTTGAGCTTTGGATATGCATCAATTTTGGGTTCAACGACTAAAATGATCTGCAAAAAAAGAATAGATGGCGGGGATAAACCATATGCATTCAAGGTGGGCCCCAACAAAGTTTAGGGTGTACAAATGAAAGAGGATTTGCTGGTGTACCGCACAGTAGATTGAGATAGCAATGTAGCTGTCGGAAGCGGATTGCATACTGAGTAACTTAGTACCCTTAACGTACTGAGTAAACTGTATGGGGTCCACTGTTATTTATTTATTTTATCCACTCCGTTAATCCATATTAACAGATAATTTTAGGACTAGATCTAAAAAATGAAGCAAATTAAAATCTCAAGTGGACCACACTACAGGAAACAGTTTGATTGAACCTCTACCATTAAAAATTTTTTGGAGGCCAAAGAAGTTTTGGATCAAGCTGATGTTTATGGTTTCTCTTCATCCATATCTTTGTGACTTATGAACAGGTTGGATGACAAATAAAAATTAATTTGGACCCTAGGAAGATTTCAACGGTGGAAATCATTATTCCACACCGTTTCCTGTGTAATGGTCCACTTGAGCTTTGGATTCACTTCAATTTTGGTATCAACTCCTAAAATTATCAGTAAAAATGGATGGATGGTGTGGATAAACCATATACATTAACAGTGGGCTCAATTGAGTTTACTCTGTACGATAAAAGCGTACTGAATACGCAATCCAATTTCGTAGCTGGCTATGCACCTCTTCGAGCTGCGAGTTATACGAATGGTTCAAAGGAGATCAAAGTTATATGGCCCCACAGTGATGTATTTATTATATCTACACCGTTCATATATATATTTAGAAATCATTTTACAGCATTATCCAAAAAAATGGATCATATCCAAAGATCATCTGGACCACACCACAAATAGCAACAGAGAATAATTTTCACCTTTAAACAATTCGTAGGGCCCACCATAATGTTTATTTTCCATCCAATCTGTTCATAAGGTCACAAAGACCTGAATTAAGAAGAAAAATAAATTTGACATTGATCCAAAACTTCTATTAGAGTGTGACCACAAAAAGAGTTTCAATGATAGACATTCAATCCCTACTATTTTTTTTCAGTGTGGCCCACTCGATAGTTAGATCTATCTTATTTTTCGTCTTAAGATTTAAAACAAGCTTGCCAGATGGATGGACGGTTTTGATATAACACATACACCATGATTAGACCCTTTTCACTTGATAATGTAAATACATTATACACCGCTGATACGCACCACACTTTCGTTCAGAGCACGTTACCGCTGCCTGCCTTTCACAGCACGTAACCAGGTGCCTCGAGCTCTGAGTTATATGAACGACTCAAACGAGATTAACATGGGCTCCACATTGATGTATTTATCATATCCATACCATTTACCCATTTTTAATGATTATTTTATAGCATTTGGAAAAAAATGAATCATATCTAAAGCATAAATGGACCACACCGAAAATAGCAACGAGGATAATGATATTCACCGTTAAAAAATTTAAATTCGAATAGCATTGTATCCAATCCAATCCGAGCCGGTTTCCTTGACCGAGTCGGACTCGGTTCGGGTCAGACCAACCGTGCATCGGATTGGTTTGGGTCAGATGTCCCGGACTCGGCGCCGGATCAGATCGGATTCAGATCCACCCACGTAGATTTAGGACCAAATCGAGTTGAACCGAATCCGGTCCGATGCCCAGCTCTACCCATCCCACCTAATCCCTACTAATCCCACCGCCCAAACAGACCCTTAACGTACTAAGTAAACCCTGTGAGGTTTACCATGATTTATGTATTTTATCCGCTCCGTCCAACCATTTTACCAAATAATTTTATGGCTTGAGCCCAAAAATGAAGCATATTCTATGTTCAAATGAATCACACTACAGGAAAAACTTGAATTTCTACCGTTGAAAATTTCTTAGGAGTAATGGAAATTTTGGATCAAGATCATATTTGTGTTTTCCATTCATCCGTGTCTGTACGATCTTATGAACAGGTTGGATGAAAAATAAACATCACTGTTGTGCCTAGAATGGTTTCAACTATAGAAATCATTATCCCCACTGTTTCCTGTGGTATGATCCACTTGATCTTTGGATATGCTTCAATTTTGAACTCAACCCTTAAATTTGATGAAAAAATGAATGGACGAATTGGATAGACTACATACATTCAAGGTGGCCCAACTGAGTTTACTCAGTACGATAAGAGCATACTGAGTAACTCAGTATGCAATCCGATTTCCTCAACGAAGGTGTGATGACTGGAGATGTGGACCTTCTAACTGGCGCAACATTTGCCGCGGTCCACATCCACGGAGGAACTCAGAAGACGGACGGTTAAGATCATTTCCCAAACTTGCACGTCTCTTTGGTTAGACAAGTCAGAATGTTTCTGGCCTTTAGCTCCCTCAATCCGGTAGACACGAAGCGAGGACCATTAAACCCTTCTAATGGGCGCCACCTTGCTTGTAACTGACGTTTACATAGCCCTGAGAACTGAAGCTCTGTGGGGGCCCACCGTGATGTTTGGATTACATTTGTTCCCTTCCACCCATTTCACAGGCTCGTTTAACGTAATGAGCCCAAACATGATAGAAATCCAGAACACAAGTGAACCGCACCACAAGAAGCAAGGGAGATTGGACGTCCACCGTTGAAACCTTCTTAAATCTATAAAGGTTACGGAAAGGGCTAATATTTTGCTTCCCTGGGTTGACGTGGAAATCACATTCATATTGTTTTTGTCATGTAAGGTGTGTATGGGCATACTAAGATTGATATAGTGGCTTGATTCAAATTGATTAACTTAACCCCAAGCATCCAAATAAGCAGATACATCAATCTTAGTAGTATATGACTGTGATATGAGGAGAAAATATTTGTAATGATCAAGCGATAATTGGAAGGTGGGGTTCTTCTTCCAAAGATGAGTTACGCCTTGTTTTTCACAAGAAAAGATTGTTCCGTATATGAGTGCAATCAAACAAAAGAAAAACTTACAAGCGGTCATAGAAGAGAGATTGTAAGAATATGTCTCTTGAAAGAATGGTTTGTGTTTTGATAAGGATTAAGTTTAGTGTATGAGCATAAACTTGAATTACAACTAAGAAATTACCACTACCGATTATCACTACTCCTAAGATAGATTAAGATAAATTGACAGATTTAGTTTGTTTGTTGGATTTAATTGGGTTTTTATTCCGCTACTCTTATTGTTATTTATATATTTATTCTATAACTCTTCAATTGTTTCTCTTCTTTATTAGATGATTATGACAACTGAGGCGTCGCCATCTAGATCCTTCTCTTGTTACATTTCTCCTTTTGACTGTTCCTCTTCTCTCGGCTAAGCATTGCTCCTCTCGGCTAAGACGTACTTGTCAATTGCGTTTCACTTCTAGATGTCTCGGCCGCATTACTTTGTCGATCACCTAATGATGTGTAGTATTAAATTAATGCAAGTTATAATTATGAAAAAAAATACTTCAAATATCTCAGAAAATCTTTTCATATACCTCTTATATCTCGCGTAATGCCACATGTCACCCTCTTATTGGCTTTTCCCGAAATTGTCAGAAATATGGTACAATATCTCCCCCCCTCTCCCGCCACGTTGCTTCACTTATAGGTAAAAGGTGAAAGCAATGCTTTTTGGTTGCCCGATGCAATAAATGCGAATTGTTGTTCGTTCACATGTCAATTCCCCATTGATTCCACCCGACCGAGGCTAAAACCAAATGACAGTCCTTACCTCTTATCTATTGTCCATGGCTATGGGATATTCATCTTTTGGTGTGGCTTGATTTAAATTTCTAAAATCAATATAGATTTTGAGTTTACCAATTTTCTTAATAATAAGCATTACATTATAAATCCATTCATCATACTTAACGAATCTGATGAACCATGCTTTTAAAAGTCATTCAATTTCTTCCTTTATCTTTTGGGTAATTTCAACCACCATCTACCTAACTAGATGTTTATGTGGTCGATAGCCATCATTTATAGGTGACTTGTGTTCGACCAGGTTTTGGTCTAGTCCAGGCAACTCATGATATTCCCATAAAAAACAATCGGTGAACTCTCTGAGTAATTCAGTAAGTTCGACCCGGCACTACAGGAAATTGCTCTTTTACCGATGAATTTTTTCGTCGGTAAAAGATGTTTTTTTGTCGGTAATGAGTTATATCGACGAAATATGTTGTCGGCAAATTCGTCGGCAAAAAACCGTGGGTAAAGGCTTTTACCGACGAAAAATCACATTGTCGGTAATGGTAAAACTTTTACCGACGAATTTTTTCATAGGTAAAAAATGTTGACGAAACTTTTACCTACAAAATTTTTCGTAGGTAAAAACTGTGGAGAGGTAAGACTTTTACCGACAAAGTTTTTCGTAGGTAATAAATGTAGATGCAATGGTAAGACTTTTACCTACGAACTTTTTCGTAGGTAAAAAATGTGGATGAAACTTTTACCTACGAAATTTTTCGTAGGTAAAAAATGTGGATGAATCTTTTACCTACGAAAATTTTCATAGGTAAAAAATGTGGATGAAACTTTTACCTATGAAAACTTTCACCGGTAAAAGTCTTTTTTTTTTTTTTTTTCAAAATTTAAGCAAAAATTCCTAACATACACCTGTTACAATATATTTCATCATATTCACATTCACATCTAGCCAAACACAAACTACATCCATACGTATACAAACAATCTTATCCACATCACATTCATCCACGCACAAATACATATAAGTTTAACATTTGTATATAAAATAAATCATAAATAAAATAAAAAAATCACGAAGATGAAGGCAGAGGTGATGGGGCATCGGTGGCTAAGCGTGCAGCAAGAGCCTGAAACATCTCCTGCATCCGTCGCTCATGCTCCACTTGCATCTCCTCAATCCTCCTCTCTTGGTCATCCCTCTTCCTCTCCAGCTGCTCTCTGATCTCGTCGACGACGACCCATAGCTGCTGAACCTCTCTCTCTCTCTCTGCGATATCAGCTCGGCGTAGGGCACTCTCGCTAACGACGGATCGGATGGAGTCAGGTCTAGCGGGTGTCATGAGCTTGGCACCATGGCTAAGCCCATGCACATATCCAGAACGGGTGCTAAACACCTTGCTCAGGATATTTGGCTCACTCCGCTAACTACCATTGAAAGTGGGCTAACTGTGCATGGTGTCCATTGCCGCCTGTAATGAAAACATATGAATTTTCATAACGAATGACATTATTATAATTCTATGTAATTAAATTTTACAATGTAAGGATTTTTACCCAATTCTCGCTGGCTCTAAGATAAATCCAAGATCCCGTCGCCTGCCGACAGTGAGTCCCTCTGTAGAGGTCTACTGGTCTAGGCTCCTGGTCGGTGACGGAATCTCGCTGCGCAATTGAAAGGATAACAGAGTTAATATAAATGACTTTGAATATATCAACTTAATAATTACAAGAAATTTCTTACCATGTCGTGACGATGTTGTAGAAATGACTTTGAACCAGCTACGTGGTTCACTTCTAACTTTCCCCTGTTTGGAGAATTTATTCTGCTCTTATTTTGAACACATTATTTATAATACATTGTTATTAATTATGAATTTAATTATTACATTAAGATATCATAAATATATAAATATTACCTGAAAAGCCTCAGAAGAAAATCTGTCACAGAGTGTCCGCCAGTCGTCTGTAGTCATCTGCGGCGGTGCGGACGATACGGCCTCCTCGTAGCTCCTGCACCGCTTGTACTGCCGGTGTAAATCCACGCGGTACTCCTTGAACTTCTCCTTGACCATGTCATCGACGACATCAGAAATGTAGGGAACACTCGATCTAAGACAAATTTATTCTACAATTTCGTAAATAATAGATTAAGGCAATAACTTATTAAAAAAATAACTTAACTGTAAATGAACTTTCAGAAAAGAAAATTTAATTTACTAAAATTTACCTGAAGGCACTGACGGATGAGTTGCCGCACATCATCTGTCACATCTTCCCAATGGAGGGTGGTGGCAGGGATCAGAGATCGGCGTAGGACACCAACCTCCGACGTAAACAATCTGACATTATCCCTAACAGGTTTAAGCCAATCCTGTGGGAACTCTACCGTCACCCTACCCTCACGCGTAATTCGCTCTAAAACTAACCCACGCGTGGGTCTACATCCTCGTCTGCTGGTTGATGATGTTGTCGCAAAAGAAATATGTAAGTTTCTAAATTTGTGCTTATGCTTAAAGAGATGATTAAAATATGATTAGACCATTACACTATAATGCAAACAGAATATAATAAAACCGTAAACATTCTAGTAAAATTTAGAAATTCCATTACACATTGTCATTTTATATTAAATACATGTATTTCATTGTAATAATCTACAACTTCAGATCAACTATCCGAAGTACTCCCTGCATAAGTTATTGTATGCTGTAGAAGTATATGTCAAGCTGTATGAAGCACTCGACATTATTACAGCCAACATGTCAGTCACAATAGGAGAAATCTGGTCTCTCGGGACTCCATTCAAATGTGCAAGTGATAAAACCGCATCTTCCATACTAAGTTTTCAGTGGTTATATTCCTCAATCAGGTCCGGAATTTGTTTAAGATTGTATAATCTTTCATTTGAGTCATCATCGATATCTTCCTCTCTACACTCATCGACCAAACTGGGTATCTCTTTGACCCTACCAGAAGAAGATATGGTCGGAAAGTCCATCCGCAACAGCTAATGAAGTATGCTGTGTGCTTCCGCTACACTCCAGTTTGAGGAGGACATGATTGAAAATTGATTCAATTGCAAATGTGAATTATAAACAAGTCAATTAAAGGAATAAATCATGACTTGTAAAACATGTATATATATAATAATCAAATTATTTGAATTGAAAAATGACATGTAAATCATGTGTACATTTAATATTCGTTGTCTGTATCACTATCGCTTAGGATTATTTCTTCTTCACCATCACTATCGCTAATCAGATTTCCTCTTCATCATCTACAACGTTGTCATCAATGAAACCGCTATCATATCTAACAATGTCATGTATTATTGAGGCATCAACATGATCAGGTGGCACATCATTTCTGTCCAATTGCACCACATCAATATCAACATTTGGATCAGTCCCTCTATCCCCAGATGTCATGTCTTTTTGATATGCTTGTTCGACCTTAGATGTTTTATTTCTCCCATCCTCGCTATCTTCAACGTTTGGTTCGAGAACATCAAATACGTTCCTGGGCTTTATTTTATACACCATGTGCCAAGAGCCACCTAACCTGGTGTCAGTGAGGTAAAATACTTGTTCAACTTGGCTAGCGAGGATAAATGGGTTGTCCTTAAACCACTTCTAAGATAATTTTACGCTCGTAAAGTAGTCATCAGTCTGTATTCCCAACTTCTTATTTCCAATGTCCCACCAATCACATTTAAATAAGTACACCTGCTTTCTCATACAATAACTCAGTTCAACAATATCTGTCAAAGTGCCATAAAAGTCAATTTCTGCCTCCTCATGCGTTTCCTTCACAACCACCCCACTATTTTGTGTAGTCCTATACTTCTCACTCTCTTCGATGTGAAACTTAATCTCATTTACAATACAACCTGTATATCTAGATATATGTCTATCGGGGCCACACCCCAGTGAGTAGAGTGCATTAGATGCATCCGCAGAGTAGCACACAACGTCTTCATCTATTATCATGTACAGAATGTAATTGTTTAGAGATTTTCTTAAGTTTAAATATTGTGCATTACAACAAAATTCTAAGTGTGGTAAGATACAAGGTGAAATATTACACATTTTGCGAACCATTCTGGAAACTCATCCTGATGCATTTGATCATAATTTGTAGGGTATTGAGACTTCATCTCCTCGATGTGTTCGCTACACATAATTGGCACGTCATTAGCAAGAAACATTAAAGATCATCGTATGTAGAGATACAATTATCGAGGGATTTGACTTACTTTAAGTACGACTTTATTTCTTCAAAATTGTACAACACATACCACTGCGCCTTTGCTTGATCCCCAAGGTCCATATCCTGAAATGTTGTGGATCCTAAAGGACGGACATTATGTGTGAATACAGATATGAGTCATTGTTCATGCTCTTGTCCCTCATCAGTATTCTGATCTTCTCGTTTGAATCTAGTCTCTATGCCATGAAGATACATGGAGCAAAATGTCAGGCACTCATTATCAATGTACGTTTCCTCTTCTTCAAGTGCGATGACTTACCAAATCTAACTTCTCCAATGTTACTCAGTTGTTGTATCACATCTTCTCTAGATAACTCTTTTGGTGGTGGCCTATGATCTTATTTGCCATCAAAGATCATCATCTTTCTATGCCAACTATGATCGCTCGGAAGGAAGCGACGATGACCCATATAACACATTTTTTTACCATGCTTCAATGACAATGAACAAGTCTCAATATTACATGTAGGACAAGCCAACTTTCCCTTCGTGCTTCACCCAGACAAATTCTCATATGCGAGGAAGTCATTTATTGTCCACAAGACCGCTGCGTGCAATCGAAATGTTTGTCCTGCAAATGTGTCATACATCTATACATCTTGACTCCACAACTCATTTAACTCATCTACTAATGGTCGTAAATACACATTAATGTCATTCCCCGTTGATCTAGGTCTAGGAATAAGCAATGACATCATGAAAAATGACTCCATATACAACCAAGGAGGTAAATTGTAGGGCATAAGTAACACTGGCCACATATTGTATGAGTTACTCATATTACTAAATGGATTAAAACCATCACTTGCAAGACCTAGTCGAACATTGCGAGAATCCTCTGCAAACCAGTTATATTGCTTGTCAAAATTTTGTCAGGCTTCGGAGTCCGCTGGGTGCCTCAGTGTATTATCATCATGAATGTGTTTCTATTTAAACTATCTCATATCTTCAGCTGTCTTGCGAGACGTAAACAATTTTTGCAATCTGGGTGTCAATGGGAAGTACCTTAACACCTTTTGTGAAATTTTCTTACGCTCGATTTCGTCATACTTTCACCTAGACTCTCCACATTCTGGATACTCTTCAACATTTTTATGCTCTTTCCAATACAATACACAATCATTTATACATGCATATATGGGGATGTAACCAAGGCCGAAGTCTCGCATCAAAGATTTTTCCTCATAATGAGACTTAGGCAATGTCTTATCATCCGGTAATGCTTTTTTCAACAAGTCAAGCAACATGTCGAATGATTTGTTACTCCAACGATTTATTATCTTCAAATGAAGTAATCTAGTAAGAAAATTTAACTTGGAGAAGTTCTCACACCCTGGATAAAGTGGACGTTGCGCATCCCTCAACAACCTACTAAACTTTTCTGATTCGACATCACCCATAAGAGGAGTATCTTGGCTACTACTTATCACTGCAAAATCAGTATCTACAATTGTTCCCCTGAACACATGCCCTATGATATCTTGCATTTCATCAACGTCTTCATCCTCGTCATCCGACACAATTGGGTCAGTAAGGACTTCAGTGGCCTTAACTCTTTGGTGGATATCTTCACTATGATGGATCCACCAAGTGTAACCTTGGTCAATCCCAACTATGAACAAATCGTCTTCTACTTTGTCTAAAGTCTTATGAACCATGTTTTTATATTTTTGACATGGAGACCTAATCCCACTGCTTGAATCTGCTCGATTTCGCATAATTTTCATGAACTCTTGAGCCCTTTGTTTATGGTCAGATCTCAAAAATATATAAGGGTGGGCCCGATTTGATATACATGAGACCCATTGGCGTGGCCCGATTTGATATACATGAGGTCCATTGGTGCAACCCGATTTGATATACATGAAGCCCATTGGTGCGGCCCATCACGATGTATTTTGGTCCATAGGCAGGGCCCACCCGTTTGTATTGTTAAGCCCATGTAATGGTCCACTTGATATATGAGGCCTACTATTGAGGCTCGTGCGATGAGGCCCATATGATATATTTGAGCCCTAGGTGCAAGGCCCACCTATTGTGTATTCGAGGCTCGATGTGATGTATGTTGGCCCATATGATGAGGCCGATGTGACATAAATGAGGTCCATCATGATTGTACGTGAGGCCATGGGCCCACTATATGTTTGGCCCTATGTAGGCCACTCTGGGCTAAACGTATTCTTAGCTCACATCCAACTCTTATCCATCTCTACAATGAAAAAACTAGAGTCAATTTACGGAAATAGGTTTAAGATTAGGTTAGGTTAATGTTATACGTTATAGGTTAAGGTTAAGGTTAAGGTTATAGGTTATAGGTTATCGGTTATAGGTTATAGGTTTAGGATTAGGTGTAGGTTATAGGTTTTGGTTTAGGTTTAGGAATTCGGGTTCGGGTTTGAGTGTAAGACCCGACCTGAGTTCTTGTGTGTGCATGTGTGTGTGTAGGTGTGCATTTAATTTCTCTTGGTCCGACGATCTTACCGATCGAATCCCTGTGACCCGCGACCCTCGGATAGTATTTACGTCATCCTTAAGTTCAGTCACGTTGACCCAACTTGGATCGGCTCGAGACCTATGCTATCTTGTTTGCATCGTCGTTGCAGTTCTGATGACGTGTCTTGTGCGTCCATCCGATATATAGATCAAAAGTTATGAACATTTCATTGTATGACCCTTGATCATGTGGCCCACTTAGGTGTGATGCATGTGGACCCGCACTCTTGGGACAAGTTCCAAAGCACACTACACACACAACATAAAATTCCATAAAAAACACTACCCACCCCACACACACTACACAAAACCTACCCTAAACCTATAACTTTGTTTTCTCCTCCCATAGGCAATCATTGCCTCTCTCTTACAAAACAATCATTACCCCACTCTTTCTCTTTATCTCTCCTTCCTTCTCATTTTCCCTCCATGCTAGCAACCCTTCTCTCCCAACGTCCCTTTTTCTCCCATTTCTCCAGCCCTCAAAGCTCCAAAATCCCTCCAATCCTACCATTAAAAACTCATCTCAACCATCAAAACCTCTTCATTGGTCCATGATCACATGGTGTGGAAGTTTGAGAGCTTGGATTGCATGTGGGTGACTATATTTTTGCTGATTTCTTTCCATCCCTTAATCTTCTTATTTCTTCATGAATGGATCATATGGGACCCACCGATCCATGGTGGGGATCCCATTTGATCCCATGTATGTGGCCTTTGGGCCCATCCTACATGCATGCCATGTTCCATGATGGGGCCATCCTCCATGGACTCCATCATGAAGTATCTTATGATCTACACCATCCTAAGGTCATCTAGACCTTAAACATCATATTGGGATGACATCCCAACCATCCATTATAAATATAGATCATGCATGTGTTAGATTTGTGGTTGTAAGTACAAATCAATGTAGATCTA
The DNA here is from genome assembly GCA_030180095.1 of Magnolia changhungtana. Classification (NCBI taxonomy): domain Eukaryota; kingdom Viridiplantae; phylum Streptophyta; class Magnoliopsida; order Magnoliales; family Magnoliaceae; genus Magnolia; species Magnolia changhungtana. The sequence goes on from JASAUF010000511.1 coordinate 5,173,161, forward strand.
TGAGTGTGATTGATCTTAGGAGGGCCCATTAGTGGCGGGGCCCTACCCCATGGCTGGATTGTGTTCCTTCTCCATCATTTCTTTCACTTCTTTATAGTGGATCTGATGTATGTGTGGCCCACTTGATGTGTCATGCAACTAGGCCTAAGTGGTTGGACGTCCAGGCCCAACCTTATTGGCCCATGTTGTTGACATGTTTTGGACAACCTTTGGGCTTGATCTTATGGTTGATCTTGGAAGGGGCTTGGGCTTGAGAGTTGTGTGACCCATCTAGGTGGATCCTACCTTGAGGAATTGGTGATTTATTTCTCTTTTATTTATCTTTTGGGCTGGTTTGGACAGCAACATGTTGCTGGAATGTTTGACATGTAGGTCCTATTTATGGAACCTTCCTCCCTGATTTCTTGGGCATTTCTTGGAGGAGCGGACCCCACCTTGAAGTGTGATGGATCACACCTCAGATTACCCATGCAATGGCACCCAAAAGGAGGCCCATAAGGGGGCGGGCGGTCCACCTTGCGGGACCGTCCAACCCTAAGGAATGAGGGGAAAACACAATTTCTAGCTTGATTTTCTAAGAGGTGGGCCACTTTTGTGGACCACACCTTACTATATTTTGTGAGAAAAATATTAAACATTCATCCCTCCCCTCCTAGGTGAAGTTTAGGCCCACTTTTTGGGGTGTACATTGTATGGGCAACAACATATGTACAACAGAATTTTTAATTCCCAACCTTGCTGTCCATAAAGTTCCTCCATGTTTTCCTTGGGTTTATGACTTCCTTGGTAGCCCATCTTGTGGTCCATCATGTTAGGACCCACCTTGGAGATGTGAGCCACCAATTTCACCCCAGAAAATTGAAGTGTGGTTGCTAGAATAGCAGCCCATAGCTGGACGTTCTAGCAGGGCTAATGTCCAGCCATGGGCTGACCGTCCACCCTCTTAAGGCCCACTATGATGTATGTTTTATCTAGGCCACCCTCCATATGTGGTCCCCTTGTGTGTGGCCCATCTCCCTTGTGGAATGTCCACATGTGGGACTTGTAACACCCCGATCCTCGTAACCCGAGGATGATCGCCCGAGTACGGGAACCCTAGGGTTACGTCATGAAATGAAACTACTAATCACTAATTGCCTACACAATTTATAAACACAAGATGTAAACGCTGTATAAACTATTAAAAAGAGTTCAACATACGTGAATAAGAGTACGACGTAAGGCAAGATCTCACAGCAGGGGAATTTTAATTATAATTTTAAATAAGAAAAAGTCTAAAAACAAGCAAACAGATAAATCCTAATCATCAATTAAGCTCCATTGGCTCAACCACATCAGCATAATGTCCCTCCTCTCCATATTCCCCATCAGCCACATCAGGGGTCCCATCATAGGCGCCGTCTTCCTCCATCATACCTATATCTATTTGGTACAACCGCACTATTGGGTGAGTGAAAACTCAGTGGAAACTTCCCGCAAGGATTCATGCATATCATATTATTTCAAATTTGTTTAAATCATGTATTCATATTACGAGGATATCAATCATGAAATTATAAACAAATGTATGGATGTATGAATGTATGCTCAAGTCACAGATCTAGGGATGCACATCTAGCTGTCAAAATAAAGGGTCGTCCAAGGCGAACTAGTCACCCGAAAAAATACTCATAGGTACACCCAAGGAGAACTAGCTGCCCAGAAAAGACCATGTAGACCACCCGCGGTAGATCATCTACCTGAAAAAAGCCATGTAAGAGAGTACACCCAAGGATGTCTCCTGAAAAAATACACAGGGTATGCCCGAAGAGTGTTTAATCCCAGAAAAGCCTCATGAAAATAAAGAGCACCCAAAGTAGCCCAAATGCACACGAACTATGAGTAAAACTGAAAGGATAATACCTTCAGAAATTTGAACAGGGTGTGACTCATAGTGGACACTCGAAAAAACTCCCATGTCATGTGTGGATGTCATGCACTATGATGTTTATGCACAGAGTTATCCTCATAACTATGATCAAGGCTGGGGGGTTTTAATAGGATACCCAACATTCAACAAGAGCTAAGTATAAAGTATTTTACTTCCTCCTAGTCAAGAGAGGCCCATAGGCATGGCATACCAAGAAGTCTAGCATTGAGACAAATTTATTCCGCTTCCCACCATGGTTGGCATTCCACACCTAGGGTTTGTTATATGACTCGAGAGTAAGGATAGGTATCACCACACTTATAGTTGCTAGTAGAATCATGCCTCAACATTTACCATTACAAGGTATCTCGGAGCATGCACGTTTAAGTTTAAATTACCCCATGATCATATAGGACTTGATAATAGGCATTTGCATTTTCGCTTGCAATTAACATAACTAATTAGAATTGGAAGAAATAGAATACCATTCTAAAATTGTAACCTCTATATATTCATATTAGAATGACTCTAGCATGTGTAATATAATATGAAGTGATTTCATCATTCAATGGAGGCAGAACTTATCACTTCCAAACACATCTAAAGAGAGTGCACATATGATGAGGTAATGCTAATTATGGCATAGAGAACACAACACAATTCTTGTAATATAAATTAAAACAACCAGATTCAAATGATCCTACATGATTATTAATATCAATTTAAGAAGCACCGTTTACATTCATATAGTTATACCATCTTCCTACCTTTAAGCTTAAGCTAATTTGGAAATCAATGAAATGAGGAGGCCATGTGGGATATCCCTCACCTTGAGTGGATGCTTCCTTCAATTAGAGCATTCTTAGGAGTCGGATGTATCGATCCTAAAATTCAAGTGAGTATATGATTACTTCTCTAGCCTTACAATTAGTCTACTAATTTGATAAACTTTATTTCTACTTACTTGAGCAGACTAGTTGGAGACGAAGGTGTCTTATCAGGAATCAGTAGCTGGTTGCACTTTGAACAACCTATTACAAGTTGTCAGTGAGTCACAACCGGGTTAACTCAGTTAGGGTGCTCAACTAATAACTAATTGAGTTCGCTTTCAAGGTGTCGTTAACAACCGAGTTGGATTAAAGATCAATAGAGTTCTAGACCCCTCAAATTATCTACAGATGACTGGAGTAGACTTAACTCGGTCAGGGACTGACCGGATCGAGCCACCACTGAGTACCGAGTTGGCTCAGTTGGGACTTGAGTGCAGACAGCTCCACGATCCACTGTTTCTGGTGAAACAGGGTATAGCTTACAGAGCCGGTCCCAACCCAGGCAAAAACCGATCACTGCCACGAAGACAGATCGGGATTTTTACGTCGAGAGGGTGCTGAGTCACTTGACTCATAGTTGAGGTGAGCCGACAGTGAAATCAGTCGGACAGTGGGTGGGAAATCCTCTATAACTGAGAGAGAGAGAGAGCCATGTGCGGTACCTGATCAGGGCCATTTCTGGTGTTGCAAGATCTTGGGTGAGCGTGCGTAGCTCCAGGTCTGCCCGAAATCAGAATCACGCCTCCTAGACTCGATTCCATCCACCGTTTCGAGGTGATGCTGGCCAGGATCGAGCGGGGAACTCAAGCCGGTGAAACAAGGCCTGAGGCGAACTGTAACAACAGCTAGAAACTGGTTCCAGCAGCCGTCACCTTCACTTCCCCCTCCTTCTATTCCTTCTCCGTTCTACTCAATCTCCTTTCTCCCACCCAGTAGAAAAGTGAGTCAGGTAAACACTGACTTGTTTTTTGGGAAGAACTAAGGCGAGTTGCAACAGGGCCTGCAACATGCACCAACGACCATTTCCTCACTTAAACGATCTCTCTCTCCTATTTTCTACTACTCCGTTTCTCTTGGGAATTGCCCTAAAAATGGGTATTTATAGCTGTTTCCCCTTCTAGAATTCTCTACAACTAATCACTAGGATTAGTGCGGAGGTTGCTTAAGTTAATCAAAACGACTTGGGGCTAAGATCTCCTCATGTTTTGAATCCCATGCATGGGACCATTTGATTGGCCCCCATAAACATTAAATGCGGTGGGCTACACGATGGACGGACCAGATCAGCGGATGGGTCTGGTTTGTAGAAAATGGATTTCTCAGTCGGATCGAGGAAGGTGACCCACTGATCATGGCATTTTCTCCATGGTCAGGTTATCCATTGATCGGAGGCGTTTAGAAGGACTGGATGGTGCCCAGGAGGACTACGTGGCCCATCCAACGGTGTGTAATAGCTGGTGATTACAACACTGATTCGGGAAAGGCGGCGTCACGTGGCCACGCGATTTCTCATTAAAATCTCGGTGTTTCTATAAGAATTTAAGCTGCCCTAGTATGGACGATCCAGATTATCTCGGAAGAAGCTTCCAGAAGCCAACGAACGACTGAGATTCATCTTCCCTTAATAGGGAAGGGTCTTTTTCCGCTTTTCAGCGAGTAGGGCACCATTTCTGTAAATCATAGGTCTGACGCGACACTTCTTTGCGTATGTGGCTTCCGTCCGATCGCTTCCAATGGTCGGATTGGTCAGAGGTGTGGCGTACGTGGACACTCCATCTACGTCAGTGGCATTTTCGTCTGTTGCTGGCTGGTTTATGGATGGAGGCGGAACAGACGGTTTTCAATCCCGAGTCTCTTCATGAGTGTGGTCGGTGGGACCCTAATTGTCTCATGGACGGTCCCGATCAGGTCCTCTATTTCGAAAAATGCTCGTTCGCACCGTCGAATGGACGGTCTCGTGAAAACAACACTGGACGGGAGAGGAATTTCGAATTTCCACTCAAATACGAATTTCATCGGGTCAACGTTCGTTTGACCCGATCACTAAGTTCCCTGTATAGCGGGAGCACGTTGCTGGCGTGTGCATTCGACCCGCACGTGGGGTCCTTGACCTGATCCGAGTCGATTAACACCATCCATTTGTCTTGAACGGTCATTAAACACCTAGAGTTGGCATTTTGGTAAATCATGGTTGCTTATGGATGTGATCTGAGCTGTTTATTCCGCCTTCAGGGTTCATAAATTTACTTGGGCTGGAGGCTAGCTCACTCCTATTCTTATAAAGGATTGTAATCAAAGATTTGTTCCTTGATGAGGATTGATTAGTTTTGTTCATTGTGTGGTATGGTGAGGTGGTTAGTTCTATTTCAAGTGGAAATTTTTACGGTAACATCAGAGGGTCGTTAAAGGGCTCACCTAAATGTGTTTAGGGGGGGGGGGGATGTCCCAGCCTTTGGACCGTCCACCATGGGACGCCTAGCCCATTGGGCTGCTACTGGACGTCCAGTACAACAGCATGGCCTACCTGATTTATGTGTTTTATTCACTCCTCTCATCTGATGGGACCCTTTGTGACATGTGTGGGTCACCAGGAACTAAAATGAATATATAAATTAATTATTTTTGAATTTCCAGCAAGCCCAGATAGTGGGCGGGTTGGAATTTCAGTACTAAGCCCGAAGTGGTTGCCCATAAATGTATGTTTTGGAGCAGCATGGCCCATCAGATTTGGGGATATTATTACACATATCTTGCCCTAATTTTAATTAGATTTTGGACTTAATTAGTGCATGCTTAAGGCCCATTCCAATTGGGTTTTTATTGGACCAATCTTCATAGTTATTTGTTGGGTTTTCCTTGGCTTATTGTCCTGGGACTTTCTTGGTAGACCCCTGATCCTTGGGCCTATATATTTAATACACTATTGTGATTGGTTTTATGGGCCAAAACACTCAAGTAGTTGGGCCCTTGGTTTCCCATTTAAACTAACTCCATATTTGGGCCAAGATGTGAGGCCCAACTCACTTGTTTCAAACATAAGAATTGCCTATATGGTTGGAATAATGGGCTGCCTATTAGGCCCACCACAATGAGTGGACTCATGATCTTTATGGTTGGGCCCAAACCTTGCTTGAGGGCCCACCATGTTGTCTAAGTGTTGGGCCTAGTGTATAGCTCATTAGCCCATGGATTACTTAGGCCTTGGGACTTGCTTTATATGTGTGTAGATAGCAGGCTACCTTTTAGGACCCAGTTGAGGTTGGATGTCCTCCTTGGTGGCCCTAAGGTAGGCCCATAGGGTTCTTGTAGGTGGTTGAAGGCCCACCTTGGACCCTTGATTATGACTGCTTCTTCCTTGGGCCCTTTATGACCCTCTTAGATTGTGGGCTACCCCAAGTATTGGGCCCCCAGTAGAGGACTTTTCTTTAGAATACATGTTTATGTATCTAGACCTTGCCCCTCCTTGGGGAGGAGTATGATTCACCTCATCATCACCGAGTAGCGCACTTATACCATTCTTACCCATATGCATCATCTGTGTGAATGGATTGCATTATGTGTGGTCATTGGGATGATATGATAAAGGGATGAAGTTTCTCCCCTTATGCACATTGAGTGCTTAGAGCTAGTGCATGATCTGTATGCGTGACTCATGCAATGACATCGTATTTCATGATGATACCGCCCTTGCTTCACTAGGGCCTTGCCTCCATAGGGACATTCGTAGATGGCTGTATGTGTGGACACCGGAAATGTTACTTGAGCATACTGGGTGCATAGGATGCCCATGGGTGAAATTTTCAAAACTTCCATGGTACCAAAGATCTGCCTCAATGCCGTGAGCGAGTGAAAACTATGAGCGCATGAGGACCTTATACCGTTAGGCTGCTACTCCCATTGTCGTGTAGTCGGTTGGGTAGGGGTGTGGCCTTATCCGCCTGGTGTAAGAAGACATTACTAGGCTGAGTCTGACCAACTCGTAAATGGGTCTGCTGTCATCGAGCCTTGTTTGGTGATTGGTTGTCTACAGGGAGGTAGTGAGTTCTCTTACGCTCGTTTGATTGTGCAGGTCTGAAGAGTGGCAGTCATCCAACGGTGTACTGGACCCCGGTGATTTTCTTATGATTGGAAATGTACTTGATATGTGGATTTGGATATGAGCACTAGCATCACTTTGCATTGCATTCGCATTGGCTGTATAAGCCCCTTTATTCATCACCTTGGTAAGGCGCCCAGTACTCATTGCATCGTATTCATGATAAGCCTCGGTAAGGCTAGTGATATTGTCATTGATTATGTTTCCCTTCCTATACCTCCTATTATTCTTCTGACATTATTGTCATATACTTCCACCACCCTCTAAGCTTCTATACGCTTATGCACGATTGATGCGTGCAGGAGATCCTAGGTCAGCATCGTAGCGGTAGAGCTTGGATTAGAGTTGAGCCGAGGACCCCTAGTGTTGCAGATCTTCTTCCTACTTCTTTCGTTATCAGATGTATTTCTTTTCAGCTATGTACTTGTAAAAGTTCAAATTTATAGTGAATTTTATGATGTGTCCCTTTGTTATTTTTGAGATTTACTTGCTGTGATCTTGGGTATGCTCGTATTGGAAATGGTTATACGATTATGAAAATCCTCCTTGTGGGATCCTAGGATTGGAACCTACCTCAGGAGCCAAGAATGGGGTACTACGGAGGCTGTTGCAGCCAAAACCGGTTATCGAGTTCCTTGTGGGTCTGATTACCGAGGCTGTTGACATCGGGTTTAGGTTTAGGGATTTGAGAATAGGTTTAGGTTATAGGTTTAGGGTTAGGTTAATGTTATAGGTTATAGGCTATAGGTTTAGGTTTAGGTTATAGGTTTAGGTTTAGGTTAAGGTTAAGGTTAAGGTTATAGGTTATAGGTTTAGGTTTAAGTTTAGGTTTAGGTTTAGGTTTAGGTTAAGGTTATAGGTTTCGGGTTAGGTTAATGTTATAAGTTATAGGTTTAGGTTTAGGTTATAGGTTTAGGTTTAGGTTTAGGAATTCAGGTTTGGGTTCGGGTTTAGGTTTAGGATTTGAGAATATGCTTAGGTTATAGGTTTAGGTTTAGGTTTAGGTTATAGGTTTAGGTTATAAGTTTAGGTTTAGGTTAAGGTTATAGGTTTAGGGTTAGGTTAATGTTATAGGTTATAGGTTTAGGTTTATGTTATAGGTTTAGGAATTCCGGTTCAGGTTCAGGTTAGATTTAGGGATTTGAGAATAGGTTTAGGTTTAGGTTAAGGTTATAGGTTATAAGTTATAAGTTTAGGTTTAGGTTTAGGTTATAGGTTTAGGTTATAGGTTATAGGTTTAGGTTTAGTTAAGGTTATAGGTTCAGGTTATAGGTTTAGGTTTAGGGTTTAGGAATTCGAGTTCGGGTTCGGGTTTAGGTTTAGGGATTTGAGAATAGGTTTAGGTTATAGGTTATAGGTTTAGGTTTAGGTTAAGGTTATAGGTTTAGGTTGAGGTTATAGGTTTATGTTATAGGATTAGGATTAGGTGTAGGTTTAGGTTTAGGTTAAGGTTATAGGTTTAGGTTTAGCTTAAGGTTAGAGGTTATAGGTGTAGGTTTAGGTTTAGGTTTAGGTTATAAGTTTATATTTAGGTGTAGGGAGTTGAGATTAGGATTGGGTGTAGGTTTAGGTTTAGGGATAGGTGAATAGGTTTAGGTTTAGGGTTTAGGGATTCGGATTCGAGTTTGGGTTCGGGATTGGGTTTAGGTTTGGGTTTTCAAGTTTAGGTTTAGGTTTAGGGATAGGTGAATAGGTTATAGGTTTAGGTTTAGGCTTAGGGTTTAGGGATACGGATTTGGGTTTGGGTTCGATACGGGTTTAGGTTTGGGTTTTCAAGTTTAAGTTTAGGTTTAGGTTAGGGAGTTGAGATTAGGATTAGGTGTAGGTGTAGGTTTAGGTTTAGGTTATAGGTTATAGGTTTAGGTTTAAGTTTAGGTTAAGGTTATAGGTTTAGGTTTAGGTTAAGGTTATAGGTTATAGGTTTAGGTTTAGGTTATAGGTTTAGGTTATAAGTTTAGGTTTAGGTTTAGGTTTAGGTTATGAGTTGAAGAATGAGGTAGATGTTGGATCCCACCATGATGTATATGTTTTATCCAACCGTCCATCCATTTGGAGAGATCATTTTAGGGCATGAGCTGAAGAATGAGGTAGATCCAAAGCTCAAGTGGACCTCGAAACTAATTGGGGCCACAAAAGTTTTCAATTAAGCTGATATTTATGTTATCCCTTCTTCTGGTCTAGGTCTGTGTGAACTTACCAACAGGTTGGATATCAAATAACCATCAAGGTGGGTCCCAAGAAGGAATTAACAGTTGGGGACACTGTATGTGAGGCCCATATTCTACCTCGTACTGTTCCATAGGCTTCCGCGGCCCTCTCGGTCGAATTCCAGCAACCCGCAACCTATATTCGACATTTGCACGGGATCCTGAGTCGTGTCCCGTATTCCAGAGTCGGCTCGACCTAAGACCTATACACTTGCAACCGCGCCGTCGCCGCGGTTCTGATGCCACATCTCGCGCATCGATGCAATACCCGAGCTAGGAGATGTGGGCCCACGTTCAATTCGAGAAAATGTCACGCATTTGCAATCCCAAGAGAATCTCTACAACATGTCAAAACAATCAAGTATATGTCACATCACTCAAAAGTAACCCAAAGTCAACTCTCTCTCTCTCTCTCTCTCTCTCTCTCTCTCCACCCATCCCTTTTTAATTACACCCATCACTCACCCCATTACTCACCCATCCCTCTCTCTCTCTCTCCTTACATCACCTCTCTCTCTCTCTCATCTCTCTCTCATTTTCCTCCCAAGCAACCGTCCATGGCATGAGAGCTCCATGAGAGAGCTTTGAGTGGCCCACTTCCTACCTCCCATCTCCATCATCCAACCGTCCAATGTCCATCATCCTCCGTTAAAGTCGAAGCCGAGGAGCTAGGGGTTTCATCAGACCAAGTAGGAGCGATAATGGTGGGTGATCTTAGATCTACATCTTTGTCATTTTATTCTATTTTAGTTTTTTATAGGGCCCACATGTAGTGGGACCCACCTGGATTTATGTTTTGTATCAATGAGGGGCCTATAGTGGCGGGGCCCCTCCGTCATCACGATCTCTCTCTTTCTCTCTTTCCTTCTCCCTCTCTTTCCCTATGAATGATGGCCCACCTCGATGGGTGTATCATCCATCACCGTCCATCCATTGGACAGGACCCACCTGATGTGTGGATGGGTAAAACACAAACATCAGCTTCCTCCAAAGCACCTCAGATGTATGCATTCCCTACGCGTGGGGCCCACCTTATAACCTACCGTCCAAACCGTTGAAAACGGTGGACCTAGCCATGATGTATGTGTGCATCCAGCGTCCAGAACTGGACGGATGCTGGATGTTGTTTTTGCAAAATAAAAAAATAATAATAATAATAAAGTAAGATGTAAATATATATTATATATCACATTTGGTGTGGGCCACATGTATATATATATATATATATATATATATATATAGGGAGATGGTCACCTGCGCACCTTTTCACGTGAGCACCAATGAGCACCTTTGCACACATGTCATGTGCACAAAATCCGAATGGTCCAAGTGATGCCGCACCCCTTGAAATGCTATGGGCCCAATTTTCAGCTGGATACAAAACTCTGGTAGGCCATGGCAAAAGGAAACAGTTTCCTCCCTTGATTTGTATTTCTCTTTGCTATGGCTCACCAGAGTCATGGATCAGGCTAAAATTGGGGCTAAAGCATTTTAAGGGGTGCGGCATCACTTGGACCGTTCAGATTTTGTGCACATGACACGTGTGCAAAGGTGCTCATGGGTGCTCACGTGAAAAGGTGCGCAGGTGACCATCTCCATATATATATATATATATATATATATATATATATATATATATATATATATATATATATATATATATATATATCAGGTGTGGGCCACGTCTGTGGAGCCTCACCATGATATATGTGTTTAATCAATGTCGTCCACCCTTTGGCTCGTGTGGGGCCCACACGTGCTATACGTGTGGGATGGGACCCACCTTGATATATGTATCCTTTATCCCAACCGTCCTCCATGTGTGTGAGGGGGGGGGGAGGGGGGGGGGGCAGCAATGGACGGTGGGATCCACACCATGATATATATGTTTCATCCATCCATCCATCTGACGGTGGACCCACGTGATGCACCTGCTCTTATCCACGCCATCCATCTATGGCCCCACACGCAGCAGTTGCTGCTATGACGTCAACAAGACTGTGGGTCCCGTATGATGTTTGGGTTATATCCAAACCGTCCATCTATGTGGACCCCACCATCTTCTTAGTGGTTGTATTGACGACAAGAAGTTCGGAGGGGCCCACTGTGGCATATGTTAATCCAGACCGTCCATCTGGACGGTGGGCGAGCAGTCATTGCTGCTACCTATCGACGTCAGCAAGTTATGTGGGGCACACCTTTAATGTATCTGTTTGATCCACACCGTCCATCTGGACAGGTGGTGTGGGATGTCACCATGATATTTGTGTTTCATTCATGCAGACCGTTCATCTGCAAGCCCACCTGCAGCGTGCAGGGCCACACCTTGATGTATTTATCCTATATCCACTCTGTCCAGCCGTGGACCCCACTTATTGCACGTGTGAGATCCACAGTGATCTACGTATTTCATCCACACTGTCCAATGCTTGGACAGGTGCTGATCATGCTGGAAATGGATGGATGATGTTGTGGACCACCATAATGTATGTTTTGATCCACACCATCCATCTGTGTGGGCTTGACCACGATGTAGGTGTATTGTACATGCTGTCCAGCAGTTGGACAGGTGTTAATCTGCATGAAGAATGTTTAGATGGTGTTGATTTGCATGGATAACGGTGGGGCCTGCTGTGATGTGTGTGCGGTCCACACTGATAGCGTGGGACAGTGCCGGGCCCACATGATGTATGTGTTTTCAGCCACCCTGTCCATTTAAGTTCTGGACGGGTGGGGGCCCACCTAGATGTATGTATTTTGCATTCACACCTACCATCACGTGGCCCCCACGTGATGTACGTGTTTTATCCAAGTTGTCCATTAATGGGCCCAACCCATTGAGATGCATTTGAGGCCCAGGTAAGAGGCCCACTATGTATGAGTGAGGCCCACTTGACATATAAGAGGCCCATTGAGCGGCCCTTTGATGCAGCCTACTTGATGTGTATGAGGCCCATGTGTAGGGCTCACCTGTTGTGTATTTGAAGCCCATGGGCGAGGCCCATTGTGATGTATTCGGGGCCCGTGGATGTAGCCCAATGTGATGCATATATGGCCCATGAGTGAGGCCCATGGCGATGTATATTAGGCCCTTGTGTGGGGCTATTGGCCCACTATACATATGGCTCTATGTGAACCCATTTCTGAGTTTGGGGCGAGACCCTGTCCACATTTCCACACTTCTCTAAAGTAAAGAAGTAGTCTGTTAGTAAGTATGAAAGTTCTGTTTACTTTCTATTGGATTCTAGTTTTGGGCCTTCATTGTCAGAATAGACATCCCCAAATTAGAATCAGCATCTTACTTTGACTGAATATATGCCCCCACTGATAGGATCTTAGTTGGATAAAAGGGCTTCCTCGAGCTATGTTCTAGCTTTCCGTTTCTTATTTATTTATTTATTTTTATTTTTTTGGTGAAATCTCAAGTTACGCTGTGGATTAAATATATGCCCCCACTGATAGGATGCTGGCATGGCACTCATGGTTATTTTTGCTCTTTATGTTAGTGATATGATCGTGGATTTTATTGTCTGGATATAACTGCAGCTGTCACAAGCACCTTTGGATAAACGACCAAGTTATGATGCTGTTCAGGGAGCAATGTGACTCCAACAACGTTTTATAACATTAGCGACTTAGAGATTCAAGACAATTTGGCACGCCTATGGTATTACCCTTAACCTTCAGATAGATTAGGAATCAGCCTTATTTCTCTTTTTTTGACAGTAGTCTAGGTAGTCTATTTTCGCACCGATATGAGTATCACTAGTACAAAATGGGCATTGACATGTGCATGAGCATCATAGGATTGCTTCCAATATAACAGTGCAAATGTTTTCATGAGGTTTTCAGTCTCCCCATCTTTCTCAGGGCTTGGGGTCAGAGGCATTCAATTTAGATCGAGATGCATCTGACTCTAGCATGCCGACACATGTATCACACAACCAAATTTGAGCCAATGGATTAGAAAACAAATATTACATAAACCATTTGAACTAAGGAGTAGATTGTTGGAATTTTATTGGGAGGTTACAAAAAAAAGGCCATGGCCTAAATTCAGCCAACAAATATCGATTGATCTTGCATTAGGATCAGTTAACAAATCTTATTTTGAGATGATATCTATCTACAACAGGTCCCACAATTTGTACGGTTTAATACAAAAACAATGGATCTTTTTCCATTTTCCAATAATCCTCTAATATGCATCCAAATAGACAGTCAAAATTGATTGATCTAGACTATGCATCAGGCTGAGAATGCGCTTCATGGTCCACCATTCAGGGGCCATTTGGATGGGAGTAAATGGAGACAAATGAGAGGAATTGAGAGTAATCGGAGGTCAATAGTTTTTAGGAATATTTGGATATTTGGGTGGGAGTAAATGAATGGAAATGAAACGAATTATGAGTAAATAGGCTTGTAAATGAAATCCCATCTCAAAAGCGATATTTGGAAGTAAATGGAGTGAAATGGCTTTTTGGGCTCCCTTAAAGAGCTGTGGATCCCCACAATCAAACAAAGGTATTGCTATGCACATGTCCTCCATACATGTGACACACTAATGATACTTCAAAACAATCCTATTATCGGCCACATTAGTAAAATCACACCAATAGAATGATATAAACCGTCCAAAGCTTGGCTGAACGGTTAAAAAATATTGGCAAGTCGTTTGTTTGTGATCCTTATTTTTGTGGTCCACCAAATGCTCAAAATTTCCTAATTTTTTACTTAAGTATATATTTCAATGACTAATTACAATCATTCTATGAAATATAACATATACACTGATTTGGGATATTAAAGCTAATTTGGAAGATCACGTGTGTTCATGTGAATATATTAAAAAATTTCAATGCATTCTAATTTCTCCCTTTTATTCACATCCAAACACAATATTTGGATTTCAAATGCATTCCATTTATTCCCATCCAAATGTAATTGAGTAAGTTATTTACATCCAATTCCATTTTTCATTTACCTCCATTTCCAAACTCCCAAAAGAGCCCTCACAAAAATCAGCAATATGATGATTCCAACTCTTCAGTCAATAACATCTAGAATGGATGGTTAATATCATTGATATAAAAACATCTCAAAAGTTTTTATTTTATTTTTTTAGCCATCTATTTGTCAGGCCCTAGTAGATCACTTGCATTTTTGAAGAACCACTTTCATTAGACAATTCTGGTCATTCTACCCATTGTTTGCAAAACAGATGGCTATAAAGAAAAAGAGCACACACACGCACGCACGATGATTCAATGCAAATGTTTTCATGAAATTACAGTGAAAAAAATGTTGTGGGCTCCACTGTGATGTTGACCATCAGAGGCACCAGTCCTTGTTTAACCATGGGCCCAAAAATGAGCCTGATAAAAAACTCAGGTGGGATCACCATGTTGAGAAGAGACGCCCACCCTTGATTTCGTGGAGGGACCATCATGTTGTGTATATGCCATCTAGCCCACTCACATCAAACATTTGCCCTGGATGAAGGGATGCAACAGAAATCAATCCATTTTGAAACTCAGGTGGGCCCCAATGCATAAGGTGGGTGTCCAATCTCGTTTTTGCTGGTGTTGCTCACCGGAGTTTCTGATCAGGCTGATTTTTGGGCCCAAGACCAAACAAGGTTAGCGCGTCTAATTGTTGGAGTAATTTCGAAGTGCCTGTGTATCAATCCCCAAATCCCTAAATCAGTATTGAGATTGAGAGAGATTGGGAGAGAGAGAGAGACCTCACGGTCGTGAATGACCTTCAACCAAGCTTTAGAGAGAGAGAGAGAGGGCGTGCGTGGGTAGGGCATTCGGCAACAGTCCACAAGAGAGAGATCAGAGAGAGTGGAAGAGAGAGATAGAGAGAGAGAGGAGGGAGAGGATGCGAGAGAGACGAGAGAGAGGACGGGGTGGAGAGATCGAGAGAGAGGAGGGAGATGATGCAAGAGAGACGAGAGAGAGGACGGGGTGGAGAGATCGAGAGAGAGAGAGGAGGGAGAGGATGCGAGAGAGACAGAGAAGGTGCGAGAGAGAGAGAGAGAGAGAGAGAGAGAGAGAGAGAGAGAGAGAGAGAGAGAGAGAGAGAGAGATGTGTGTGTGTGTGTGTGTGTGTGTGTGTGTGTGTATCTGTAGGGCGTCTCTTGGACGCCCTACTTTTATGCTCGTACACCTCACCAAATTCTATGGGCCCCACTATGATGTACTTGTTATATCCACACCATCCATCCATTTTGAGATATCATTTTAAGTCATGAGCTAAAGAATGAGGCAAATATAAATCTGTAGTGGACCCCACCACAGAAAACAGCGGGGAGAGTGATTCCCACCGTTGAAACTATCTTATGGCCCATTGTAATGTTTATTTGAAATCCAACCTGTTGAAAAGTTTAAAAATACATGAAATAAGGGAAAACACAAATATCATCTTGATATAAAACTTTTGTGGCCTTTAGAAGTTTTTAATGGTGGGCGTCACTGTCCCACTGTTTTCTGTGCTGGGGTCTACTGGAGCTTTGAATTTAACTCGTTCTTTGGATATTGCCCTAAAACGATCGCTCCAAATGGATGGAAGGTGTGGATATAAAACATACATCATGGTGGAATGAGAGGTATATAAATATCAGGTGGACCACACCACATGAAAATAATAGTGATTGGATATCCATCATTAAAATCCTCGGCCCACTGTACTGTTTATTTGACATCCAATCTGTTTATTAGGTCATACAGGCCTAGATGAAGGGGAAAAACAAAAATCATCTCGATCCAAAACTGTTATTGCCCCCAAAATGTTTTAAATGGTTAATGCTCATTCAACACTGTTTCTTGTAATGTGATCCATTTCATATTGGGATATGCCTCATTTTTGGTCTCATGCCGTACGATGATCTTTAAAAATAGATGGACGACATGGATTAATCACATACATCATGGTGGGGCCCATAGAGCACCAACCACCAGCCATTGGATGGTGTCATGGGGAGTAGCCAATCCGTTCTCCTTATTTGTTGTGTGGTCCATTTAATCTTTGGATATGATTCATTTTTTGAATAATTCTCTAAAATGATTTCGAAAAATGGATGAACGGTGTGGGTTGATCCTAAATTTTCGGTAAATCAAAAACTCAAGTGTACCATGCCACGCGAAACAGTGTGGAATAATGATTTCCACCGTTGAAACCTTCCTTGGGCCCACAGTACTGTTTATTTGACATCCAACATGTTCATAATATCAAAAAGATATGAATGAAGAGAAAACACAAACATCAGCTTGATCCAAAACTTCTATGAATGTTATTTTTAATGGTGGACGTTCAATCCCCACTTTGTCGGTCTTTTTTTTTTAAAAATCCATCCTGGCTTTGAAAGTGTCTGCGACCCGCTCTACATCATCTCTACATCATTAATGGTGTCTATTTATAGACAACCAATCAATGGGTTCAGATTGCCACATAGATAATGGTTTTGGTACATGGCCCATCTGCAGTAAGATCATTTAAGACCAACGGCTTAGATTCATGAGAAATGGGCCCTACTTATACGAGTGGAAATTCAACTATACTATGCATATCCTTGGGTGGTCAAAGAGCCGTGCATCTATAAGTCAGCCTATCTAAATGCCACCACATGCCAACTTGGCACTAATGTGTGAGATCTAAGCCATCCATCAGGTGATCACAATGTGCAGATGCCTTGGCTGAAAAATCAATCTAGTCTACTCATGGATGTGAATTCCAAAGTTAGAAACAAATGGATGGCTTGGGACAACTTGGCCTTTTGAAGTTGTCCATTGTTCTTGGAAGTTTAGCTCAGCTTATCCTTGCAGCTGGACGAGTTCCCGCGCAAGGATGCTAGATGGGGCCCAACGTGATGTTCTTAAGAAATCTACCCTATCCATCCGCTTTATGAGCTCATTTTAAGATATCATAGAAAAAATGAGGCGAATCTAAAACTCAAGCGAGGAAACAGTGGGGATTCAATGACCACCGTTGAAACATTTGTATGGCTATAAAACTTTTGTATCAGGCTAAATTTTTTGTGTTTTCACTTCATCAGGGTAGGAATCACATTATAAACGGTTTGGATGGCATATAAACATCAAGGTGGATCCCAGCAAGTTTTCAACGGTAGGAATTTCTTTCCCCAACTTTGCCTCTAGTGTGGCTAACTTTTGGATCCGCCTCATTTTTAGTTGGGTGTCCTAAAACGAGCTTTCGAAACGGATGTACAGACTAGATTTCTTACAAACATCACGGTGGGCCCCACCCAGCATCGCAGCGTAGAACTTCCTATCAAAGGCTTTCAGAGGAAATCCGCGTCTTGCTTTTGTGCGGGAGAGTCTGCATGGTGGGACCGCACTTGATTGGGAGCTTAGATCTTTTACACGTGCCACACATGTGAGCTAATCAAACCTCAGAAATTATGAATCTTAAACTGCAAATCCAATAAAAATCACAAATCCTCCTAAATACATAATATAATAATAATAATAATAATAATAATAATAATAATAATAATAAAACAAACGTGGCAGTGGCACCACATGTGCCAACAAAGATCTCGCACATGCAATACTAGTTCCCACGTGAAACTCCCTCACAATCAAAGAACTTCTACTAAAAATGGTGTTATTGATGTTCCACTACAACCCAATGTTACACCAACATGGAGTGTAGTATGATAGGTGGGCCATCATGGACTACACTACGCCAAAATCGCGGATTTGCGACGGACGAAATTCGTCGTAAAACCAAATAAACGATGGATTTCGTCCGTCGCTTGGTCCGTCGCTGTTTACTGGGTCGTTTTTTGTTTCCGACGGATAAAATCCGTCGTTGAATCTACGACGGATAAGGTCCGTCGCATCTTACCGACGGATAAGATCCGTCGCAAAAAATAAAAAATCCGTCGGTGAAATGCGGAAAAAACCACTAAATTATTCGTCATTTAAAATATTAGCGACGGATTAGGTCCGTCGCAAATATGAGGAAAGCGACGGACCTCCAATCCGTCGTCCAGACTTGTATTGAAATTAGCGACGGATTTAGTCCGTCGCTAAAAATATCTGAAAATTAAAAAAATTTGCCAGATTTGTTTGTATTTTTTTTTATTTTTTTTTATTTTTTTTATTTTTGTATCTTACACCTGATAGTCATTTAAAAAATAATTCAAACAATCATAATCAATTAATGATTAAACATGTGCATGCACATTTCACCCATTTAACATTCATCAAGACTATAATCAACACAATACCAATAAAACAATTACCGGTCTATTTAATGTTTTCAGACTATAAATGCACATATGTCATAGGCAAAACCATACATCAGTTGGGACTAAAAGTAGCTGCAACATCTCCTAGGTAAATCACAGTAATAAAACAGAAGATGAGACCAGTCGGCGATAGGGCAGGCATGCTTTGATGCTCTTCGACACCCGAGAACCACAATAGAAGCCTCTGCTAATTCTTTTAACTTCAGCATTCCAACTACCAGAGCAAACATGCAACAATGAGGATAACATCCAAATACACAAACCATTCAGTAAATACAAGTGAAAAGAAAAAAAAAACACATAAAAAGTGACCATGCCAAATACACATCCAACGAGTCCTTGTCTAAAGCTCACTTTTTAACCATGCTAAGGAAATACCCACATCAACTATATTATACAAATGCCCATGGCCACATATAAAACCCATTTCAACTAATAAGCATTGCCACATTTATGTATAGATGAGTACTCTTATCATAGAAATATACTAAGTCTAAGAAAATCCATGCTCGAAAATCATGCTTACCTGAACAAACTTAAATTTCAACCAATAGACATCAATAGCCCCTGTAGCTTCTCACTCTTAACCAATGGCTAAGAACACCCCCTTAGCTCTACATCCTTGGTGGTCACCACTCGCCTTCAGCTCTACATCTATGATGAGGATACATAAACATTAGATTGAAAGAAGTGGTGATTGAACTCATCATTAAAAGAATCAGGTGTTTGGTCTATCAAAATGTTCTGTTTGAAAGCAAGTAAACATTAAAAATGCACCCATTTCCAATTTGCTTCCTTTCATCAAAGCTAGAAACAAAATGGATGGCCTATCCTATCCATTTTCATCAGGCCCATCCAAGTAAACAAGTCCTAAATGAATTTGGGGCTAGCCCAACTTCCCCTCACTTTGGAAGACTTCCAACTCCAAATTACACAACAATCCTAATAAATTGATATGCAATTGAACTGAGCATCCAAACACGTAAAAAACTTTAATAGCAAAACCTAAGCCCATATGCTCAAAACACCCAACACCATAATTCCACCCATCCATTAATAATTAAACAACTCAACCCAAGTGAAAGTGCCAATCCCATTATTACAATTTTACACATCATAGCATAGGAGGTTGTAGCAGCCCGTGGCTAGATAAGCATCACCCTGTCATTTTTCATTAAAAAATGAAAAAAAAAATGAGACAAAAACTTCAGCTACTTACTGTCTACTAATGTCTTCCCATGTATGGGATCCTTTATCCAGGCCATAGTAAAGGCGTATTATATCTCTCCCCCTGTATCGCGTAACGGCCATGGCCGTTACCGATACGTATCAGCTGATACGCCCATATCGTAACAGATACGGGACACCCTGCCGACATGCCATGTGTGCAAATCCCAGCCATTCACTTGCTGGGGCCTCATGTTGTCTGCTCCCTGGCCCAAAAATTAGGAGGGCTCCAACAAGTGCTTTTAGATGTTTTAAGCACGATTTCACACTCTTTCAGATGGTATGGTGCACTTGGGTTCTGGATACAGATGATTTTTGGGATATCCATTAACCTAGAGGGGCCCACTAAATGCACAGTGTGGATGTTCGATACATATCACGGTGGAACCCACACAACTCGACCTCATGGGAAGCTCCCATGAGGTAGACCTCATAGTACCATTTCCCAGTATGTGTTCCACCTTGGAAATATCTGTCAAGAATCATAGTTATCAGATTATCCTAACCACAAGATGAATGGCTTGGAGAATAGTTGGTCCATATTGATTATACTAGAAAAGGCTTTACCATAAATGTTGACCATCCATGATTTGCGTCCAGGAAACATTCACCGCTTCTTAGTCCATGTCCTACAGGAATAGTCGAGCTCTCATTATTTGTATAAACTTGAATTTCTCAATAATCCACTTCAGTTGGAAGAAATCAAACCTCTCATCAACATCATTTTCCTCCTCATCATCTGGCTCGAGTTCTTGATCATAACAAGAACTACTGTGAAGTATGAAAGAATAAAGATGAAATAGAAAGTTTTTAATTGGTTGTTTTCACAGCCCAACAAACTATACATGTGAGGCGCATCTTTTGGTGATCTAAATCATTCAAATGCCAGTTCCCATGGGGGATGGAATATACCCAAAATCTTCCCCATCGGATGAGAGCCCATTTAGCACCATCAAATTGTGCTGGTTATAATTCTCCATATTCATTGGATGTCACTATCACTTGATAGGGTGGATATTGGAGCATGGCACAGCCCCTGATGGGTCATATAGAATTCTTCTTTTGTTCCAAAGAAGAAGGCCCATTCAGACTTGAAATGTGAACTACTCATGGATGAATGAAGGAAAAAAATGTAAAAATACTCACATCTTCATCAAAGTCTTTGTCAAACTCATCAACAACCTCCACTTCATCTTCGTAATTAGTATCAAACTCATCAAAGTCTTTGTTGTGCCTATTTTACACAAAAGAAATTGAAATTGAAGATAAATAACATTGGTCAAAGGTAACCTGACCATAGGATTTATCTGTTTATTGTATATACATCTCATCATGCATTACATTTCATGGATTTTATAAATGGTCGAATTAACAAGAGTAGTTGAATCCCCAAGCCTATCATCATGGAAATGCAAGAATTTTTATGGAGTTAATTAGTATGATTAAGACATACCTTGTGGAGCATCTGTCAGATGGCATATGGGTGCAAGATCCAAGACGTTCATCAATTGTCGATCTTCTAAGTTTCCTGACTCAAAATAAGGATGGTCCACATGATAATTGTACAAGCCTGATTTTTATGCCAGATATCTCTACACTGTATGCCACCTGATCAACATCTTGGATCTCACGCCCACTAGCTAGGAAGGTGGTGTAGATGGGCTAACTTATACCCACATTCATGCTTATCTAACCTCCATGAAACAATGTGGATTTGACCTGATTGGCATCTATAGAAAAGGCAATGGAAAATTTCCTTACAATCTGTGGATGTTTTGTCATTGCATAGAAGAAAAAAAATATGTACACACAACGTTGAGATTTAAAATTATAAATTTTATTTAGATAACTTGTATATGAATGCACTTACCCGTTGGCATGAGGTACCTTATCCTTTTCCCTACGGATCTGCAGAATACCAAAACCAAAATATCAGATGCAACCCTATCACCAACCTATTAGTATCTTCTTGTAAAAATGATTATACACAGACTGCCAATTCTTTGAAATTGCATAAGATTCAGCAATTCACAAGACAATTACTATATATTTTGTTGTCTGAATATGCTAGCAGACCTGAACAGTGTAGAAGACGGACAAATCCCATGGGTGCACCCACTTGCTCAAAGAAGCTTTCATCCAAGTTCAAAGCCAAAGCAATCAAAGAGATCAACCTTTTCCCCCAGTCCTGTGGAAGAGAGAGAAATCCATTATTGCCATAATCTGCAATCCCCTTGAATTGTTATTAGTATTACATAGAAACAAACAAAGAAAGAAACCATTTTTTCTCAAAAATCTAAAAAGTTAGATCTAGAAAAGTAGCATAAATCATTGATCCCACTCTTTACAAGTGGCAAAACTCCTAGAGTTTCCTAGATAGTAGCGTGAAGAAGGGAAAGAAACTTGCTTAAGCATCTCATCCTGCTTGGTCACCAAGTCATAAAACCTCATCTAAAAACCACAAAAATATAGTTTTTAACCACAAAGGTAAGAAGAACAGAAGACTGCATGCATTTGGTCATTTGAAGAAGATATATTACACAAATGTCCATCTGAAGATTCCATAGTGCACATACCATGCTAGACTACTCATCTAATGGGTAAGTTTCGGGCTATCATTCATTTATAAAATTGTGGCCCATAAGATAAATGAACCATTTATACACTATCATTTCTAACATGAGATAAATCAACTGGGGCCTGGCTCATGACTATGATCCTCTGCCTTTTCTCATTCATGTACTCAGTTTGTGCCACATTGACTCGAAGCAGGATGTGGGACCCACATCGGTTCTTTCAACTTGAGTGGAATGTGTGTGATTTGCATGCTCAAGCGGAGGACATTTGAGCCTGTGATTTCTCAAGTGATGGTTCCACCCATTTCTCAAGCGGAGGACATTTGATGTGGTATTCATGAAGCTCCCTACGAAGATATCCATTAGTTGCTTCCAGCCAAGAATTACTTTCTTTGAGAACGCATACACAGCCAGACATCAAATTAATGATTATAATTCAGTGCAAACTCTTTCAAGAGTAGTTGAAGGTGAAGAAATGACGAATTGAACATGAAATACATGCATGGCAGTAATTCTTACCCACAATCCAATACATGAAATACTTGCTATGACCTTGTGGGAAATAAACCACACGGCTTCCAACAGCTGGCAAAGACACAAGGACTAGCACATGCATGCCAAAGTTCAAAATTCAGGCATTATCCTACATTTCAGACAACTAGAATGAAAATAGACAGTCAAAATTGATTAGAGGAAGGCATAATACTTGCCTTACGAAGCTCAAGTTTTCCACCATCTTCTGTTGCAGAACATTTGCATGAAAGAGTCACTCCATGTTTGTCAAGCACCTACATTAAATAACAAAAAAAAAAAAAAAAAAAAACACACCTTCTCTCGCCTTCAAAGGAAATTACAACTTCATCTATTCAATGGAAACTGGTAACAAGTTGTGGATGCATCCAAAAGTGTATCTTGAACTTCTCGCATTTAAAGCAAATTAACAACAGATGACAACTAACAGAATGTGCATAAATGCAATAGCGAGTAAAAGACCTCTCTGTTCTAGCTTGATACAAGACCACAACAATTTGCAGATGATTTCAAGAAAGATTGAAATTCCTCTAGGATATAATAACAAATTACCAAGGATAATGGTATAGATAATGCATTGCACCTTGTAAGCTTCCTAGAATATGAGCAATTTACAAGGATCCTCCCATTGATTCATACACAACATAATTAGCAAACAGGTGCCAGAATTTTGACCTTTAGGAAGTTTGCTATCGAAATGGACAATCTAGATTGTAAACAACCCGCACATGAGTTGATCCAATATGTAAACAAGAACTGGTACTATTGAATAGTAGATAGATTTCACTGTGAATGCTATTGAATCCAGCATCACTATAAAAGGAAAGCAGTTCAAAATAAATTAGTAGATAGATATAGAGAGACAGGTAGATAAATTAGTAGATAGATACAGAGGTGTTGGATATAGTAGGCAAAGAATATTATAATTGCATTTAAACAGGATCTGATTAACGTAAATACTTTTGCATATATTGTTATGAGTAATGATGGATATTCAACCATGAAATTATAGCTCAATAACAAACATATAATGCATACTATAATAGGCACATGTACATCTACAAGCAGATATAAACCCCAAAAACAAGAAGCACTGCATGCTACCAACATACATATGCATAGTATCATATGGCATCATTGAGAACTCACTTCTCAAGGCATTTTTATCATCATAGGAAGAACCAAACAGGATGCACTCCAAAGTTTTCGGCTCCTTCCCCACTCGGGTGTAATCGTTCGGCAAAGAAAGTCATCACCCCTCCTACCAGGTTTCCGTTTGTTAGAGAACCGCATATTATCTAATTCCCTATTCTTTGTCATGCTCCAAATCTTTATCATCCCGATCACGTCTTTTTCCGTTCCTTGTCAACTTTAGTCATTGCTTTATCATCCGGATCAGACGGTCAACACCGAGATCGCAATCGTGTGGTAATTCATGACTCTCTCCTTCTAACAAGATGGCACATAACAGTCGGTTAGGTGGTTTCAACAGGGCATCCAACGAAATTCACAAGAGAGAGAGAGAGAGCAACTACCTTTTCTCCATGCACTTGCCGGCCGTGGGCATAGCCAAGCTCCTTTCATCCCGACGCAAGAAATTTCCCGTGTAAGGCTCTTCCGGAAGGAGCATGCTGCATAGAAGCTGTCCCAGAGGCATCAGGTAGGAAATGAGTGAATTCCTCGAGCAAATCATGATGTTCCTGGAAAAGCAAGGCTACTGCAGATGAAACAGACCGATGCATCCCAAACTCAGCCTTCAACAACAAGAAAATAAAACAAGCAAAGTCCTTTCCTAATGCCAAAAAAGTATATACTTGTCGCATGTATATACCTCTTGGTAGACCTCAGTAATAGATTTGTGCTCCTTTCGGTACATATTTAGAATTTCTAGGAAAGATTTGTAAACTTGTTCATCATTTTGGAACCGAGTCTACAAAATAGAGTAGGAGTCAAATCATAAGGATCAATAGAAAGAAACTAGCGCCATTGAAACTATGGACCTCACATGATTATGGATGTGTTTGGTTGAACAGCCAGATCGTTGTTGTTATGGCTTCCTTCCCAAGGATATTCACACTTGGTGTTTTGTGCAGTGTGGAAACTGGAACACACATCAAGGTGTATCTATTTTCCAATATCAACAAGAAGGCCCTTTTTTTCTCTCAAACATCCTTTGCAGTGGTGTTTTGGCTCATTGTGTCCACCATGGGAACTGGGGAACACGCAAACACACCCTGAGCAACACAAGTGAGATGGGATTCTCACCTTTATTTTATTAACGAAATTGATCGCTTCCTCAAACTCGACGGGCTTTTTCGGTGGAGGATCATCGTCGAGGGTGATCTCATATCCTTTAGGCAAGAAGGTATTGAAACCCAAGATGAGATCCGGTGCCCTTTGAATAACTCTTTTACCCTTGATATAACGCCGATGGTATCGATCCTGAAATCAAGAAAACAAAAAATCAGTTGAATAAGCCAAAGATCGTGAGAAGAAAATGAAAGGGTGGAGGCAAGAAGGTTAAATACATCAATCAAATTTCAAACCTTTGGGCCTTGAAATCTTTCATAACTTCGAGGAACTCATCATATTTCTCCCTTTTATCCTGAAAAATTTCCTTCATTGCCTTGAGATAGACCAGGCATCGTTTGTTGTTAGCTTCTGTGCACTGGCGGGTTGCCCGAACCTTCACCCCAAACACCAAACAGGCACCAAAACTCAATCAATCCCAACAGATCAAACAAGTGTATCCTTAAAAAGGAAAGCAAGCAAGAGAACGAAAAGGGACCGTTCGGATGCCTGCAGAAGTAAGCAACGAGTGGCGGTAATATTTCCAACGATATTTATTCGTTCCCCTCCCCGTCTAGGACAGGTCAAAGAACAAAATCCGCACTTTTACATTTTCGTCCCCAGATCGAAATCGAGACGAGCCTCGGACGTAAACACATAAGATTTCTTATTTGGGGGCGAAACAAGGTATCAAACCAACCCCGACATCCAAACATACCCTAAAAGAATAGTGCAGAAACCTAAAACAAGAATTGAAACTTAAATAGGAATTTTTGAAAATCCTGATCTGCATATCATATTACATAGATTCTTCTCCTTAGAAATTGAAGAATCAGCAGAGAAAGCTAAAGAAGAAAGCCTTTGCAGAAGAATTCATCAATCTGAGAGAACTGACAAGAAAAGGAAGGAGAGATTTTATTTCTTACGTATCACCTTGCGAAGAAGCAGTGTTCCGCTTGGGCTGAGAACCCGCGTAACCACCACCGTCCTCTCGGGACCTTTTCATTTCATCTCGCAGCCGATCCAGATGCTAATCCAATTCGGGCTTTTGAATATGAACAGATCGGCACTTGCGTGAAAGGGGAAACTCCTAGTAGCCAGGAGAAAAGGGAAGGAGATAGCTTCGACAGAAGGAAACGATCCACACAAGAAGAAAGGGGAGAAAGAGAGAGGGAGGGAAGGAGAGATACCTGAGAAATGATTGCATTAGATTTAAAATCAACAGTATACATTGTTTACATTCAACCATTATAAGGTCATGATATGATTTCTAAACCCTGTAAAAGAAAATAAAGCAAACAGATGATAGACATAAAACAGTAAACAAAACTTGTGAAAGAATTATTATGGGAGGCTAGGGTGGGCCCCACCATGATGTTTATGTGAAGTCCATCTCGACCACCACCAGATGCGTCACCCCAAGCCCATGGCCCAAAAATCAGCCCCACTATGACTAAGGTGGACCACATGATTGTCCAACGCCCACCATCCAAATCGTTGACATCATGTAATCATCACAATGGGCCCTCTAAAAATCAAGAGTGGATGTCTCTCCCAACTGTTTTCTTCGGTCTGGCCTACCTATATCATATGTTAACCTGATTTTCTTATCCCTAAGCCTAACGTGGTATTACACGTCTAATGGTGGGAGTGGATCTTGCATACATTGGGTGAAAAATTAGGGTGAGCATTTATTATTATTATTATTTAAATATACCAGCAGAAATTTAGAAATAGTTGGATGATGTCGCCCACTATTGATTTTTTAGCGGGCTCACCGCATTGTATAAGTAAAATACACTCTTAGATATGTAATCCCACATTAGGCCTAGGACAAAAAATTAGGCTGATCTGCAGGCCACGCCAAGGAAAACAGTTACAAGATACATTCACCCTTGATTTTTAGGCCAACTGTGGTGACTATATAAAAATCCAATGCTCATCTACCTCACAAGTCACAACAATTTATACCAGAATATATACCTTCCAATCATGGGCCAGTCCAACAGAAGTTTTCCCATATCCAGTAGAGAAGCAAATTATTTTGGCTTTGCTTTTCTTTTATCAGAAGCAAAAGCATCTTGAAATAAGCAGGCAAATATATGATCTAAGGTTTTTTTTTTCTTTAAAAAAAAAATAAATTTAAAAAAAAAACAAGAAGAAGAAATCATTACTAAGAAACAGAAGTAGCATCACCTAGTTAAAATATGTTCATAAATATTTTCAAACCTTACAGGTGTGCTTAGATTGACTATTTGAATTCAGATGGCAATAACTACTAGTCTAGCATTGACTCATACATAAATATTGTGACTCATACATATAGAGCACAAAATGAAATATCCATTTAAATAGAAAGACAAAATGAAGGATAGAGTATGTTTGGGTGTCCATAGAAACTAGAAATGTAGGTAGGCAGGATGCTTTTCCCAAATAACATCATTTAGTCTCAGATCCCAACTGATGTACAATGGATATGATTTGTGGTACGTAATGTAGTTCTGGGTTTTCACGCAACCACAAATGCTCAATGAATGGACCAAAATATTCATTCTTGGAATTTCGTGTACATCTAAACACACTTTGGGGGACAAGGGTAATTTGGTCAATAAAGAGATTGTTAAAAGCACTCATAGGAAAAAAAAATTCCATGTTAGGGTGGAAACATTCATTTTTGGGGCTGAAAATAAAATGCTGATAATATAATATAATATTTTGTGAATTTAAAGAAAATCAAAGAGGAATGGAGTCCTTGTAACATAGATTACATACTATTTGTGGGCGATGTGCTAGAGGTTTTATCTTTATAATAATGAATTCAATGTCAGCTGCACTAAATGAATGCCCACCAACAGTGTAAGATGCCTGCAATTAGTTATGAAGTCTCCAACAGCTCCTTATGTTTTTGGAAGAGGAGTGAAATCAAAACCCATCTCTTTGAAGACCAGACCTAAAAGAACCAAACCTTTGGACCCAGAACCAATTCATAGAAAGCAACAAATAGTCGGTGTTTTTTTTTTTTTCACAAATACAAGCTAATAATCTAATACAATAGTTGAAAGAAGAAGAAGAAGAAAACTAATTTTACCAAACAATGCCTCCACATTTTTAAAGTATGGTAAAGTGGTTTCAGCTAGTAAAATGATCCACAATACATCGGCCTCTCAACATAAGCAAAATTGCATGCATTTAATGCTCCAGAAATTTAGTCTATATAATTTGAGTAAGACATCTATAAATTTCTGGCATTTGGTTAAAGGACTGGTTGGGTCCTATAGTTCCCACACCCGACTACTAGGGTACAGATCCTACGAGGTCCCGGGTCATTATAGGTCTGGATCTAGTTCTTTAAGTCCCATAACCAATCATAAATAGATGTGGTGACTCCCCCAAAAATCAAGCACTCATCATGTGGGTCATATGCCAAAGAGTGAGGGTGGTAATGGTCCGCATTCTACACAAACACATGGCTCCCATGCTAGATTGACGGGTCCAGTTTTTGGGATTTTTTGAAAATCCTCCAAAAAGCACCTCCATGTAATTTCTAATTGTTTAGTCATTAGTTGGGAAAATTTAGATCCCTCAGGAATGTTTATATAAAAACCCAAAAAATGATTTAAAAAATAAAAAATTACAAAAAATTATTGCCTTCCTGTAGGCAAAAAAACCATAAAATTCGATCTACACATGCTTACAGAAGAAATCTTCCCAAGGAATCACTCAAGAAACTCCAAAAAAAAAAAAAAATGATTTTCATGAAAATCGTACAAAATCCGTGGAACTTCCTGCAAAAGATCCTAACCTAGAAAATTTTCAAGCAGAACCCCAAATTTTTAAACGTGATAATCGTCAATGATCTAGGAAATAAAAATAGAAATCGAGACAACCAAAAAATTGGAAGAAAGAGAATACAAAAACCGTGGAAAAATCAAATGGCATATATGAAACCCTAAAAATAATTGATCTCCGGGAAATTTACACCAAAACGCAGAGATTTTCTTCTATTATGATAAATCATAAAAAGAAAAAGAGAAGAATTTGAAACGACGTACCTGAAAATCCCTCGATCGCAACTTCGTGGCGACGTCGATGAATGTTGAAAGAGGAACTCCAACGGCTTTGTTTGAATGAAGACCGGCATTCTCTACACGAAAAGACGGATTTGGAAATCCTCTTCTAAAATTACATGTTACTTTCAAATACGACAATTGTGAGTTTTACACCATTTATGTTATAAACTATAATAACAACCATATATATAAGGGACCATTTACTAGATGATTAAGATAGTCTAATATAGGAAAAAAAGTATAAATATTAGACATTTACAACTAGACCCATTATTTAGATGGTCTGGATAACACCATCTCATTTCCACTATTGTTATGAATAAGTCACCACTATTTTACAACAAATATAAAACTCACATAGTCACTGTACAATAAAAAAAAAAAAAAAAACAAAACATACGGTTGAGCTTTTGATCTAGAAGGCTGGTGGTCGGTGCTCTATGGGCCCCACCATGATGTATGTGTTTCATCAATTTCGTCCATCTAATTTTTTAGATCATTTTACGGTATTACACAAAAAATGAGGAATATCCCAATCTCAAGTGGACCACATTACAGAAACAAAGTGTTGAATAAATTTTAACCATTAAAAGCGTTTTAGGGGCCATAAAAATTTTGGATCAAGCTGATATTTATTTTTTCCCTTCATCTGGGTCTTTATGACCAAATCAATATATTGGATGTCAAATAAACAGTACAGTAGGCCTTAGGAGGATCTTAATTATGAATATTCATCCATTATTTGTCCTGTAGTGTGGCCCAACTAAGATTTATATCCCCATCATTTTTTGTACCAAGCACTAAAATGATCCGTAAAAATGGATGAACGGAATGAATGAAGTACATACATCATGGTGGGGTCCACAGAGCACCGACCATTAGCCATGGGATGGTGTCCGGGGGAGTAGCCAGTCCGTCCTAAGGACGTGGATTTCGTGTTAAAGCCTTTAGTAGGAAGTTACTGCGCATGGATGCAGGGTGGGGCTCACCACCATGTTTGTGGGAAATCTACTCTGTTAATCCGTTTATAGAGATCATTTTAGAAAAAGATACCAAAAATGAAGTGTATATAAAACTCAAGTGGGTCACACGAGATGAAACAGTGGGGATTCAGTGAGAACCGTTGAAACATTCTTACGGCCATAAAAAGCTTTGTTTCAAGCTTTTCTTTTATTTCTTTTTTTTTTCTTTTGTATTTTCACTTATTCCTAGTGTTAATGACCTTATAAACTGTTTGGATGACATATAAACATCAAGGTGGAGTCCAGAAGGTTTTAACTGTAGGTATTTGTTTCCCCACTGTTTCCTCTCGTGTGACCCACTTGATTTTTGTATCCAACTCATTTTTGGTCTCTCGTCTTAAAATGATCTCTAAAAATGGATTAACGGGGTAGATTTTCCAAACACATGGTGTTGGGCCCCACCCAACATCCTTGGGTAGGATGCCAAGGGCTTTAGCAAGAAATCCACTCCCGTTATAAAGTGGCGACCAACCAATGGTTGGTGGACGGTGCTCTGTGGGCCCCAACATGACTTATGTGTTTCATCCACGCTGTCCATCTATTTTTCTAGAAAATTTTATGGTATAAGACCAAAAAATGAGGTATATCCCAATCTCAAATGGACCACATTATAGGAAACAAGTGTTGAATGAGCGTGGACCATTAAAAACCTTTTGGGGGCCATAAAAGTTTTGGATCAAGCTGATCTTTGGTTTTTCCCTTCATCTGGTCCTGTACGACCTAATCAACAGATTGGATGTCAAATAAACAGTACAATGGGCCTTAAGATGGATTTTAATGGTGGATATCCAATCACCATTGTTTTCATGTGGTGTGGTACACCTGAGATTTATGTCCCGCTAATTTTTGGTATAAAACTATAAAATAATCTGAAAAAATGGATGAACGGAATAGATGAAACACGTACATCATAGTGGGGTCCACCCGTAAAAGAGGATTTTAATGGTGGATATCCAATCAATATTGTTTTCCTATGATGTGGTTCACCTTAGGTTTATATCCCTATCATTTTTTTGATCAAGCCCTAAAATGATCAGTAAAAATGGATGAACATAATGCACATTAAATGCACGATGTTGATGTTCGACACACATCATGATGGGGCCTACAAAACTTATTAACATCAATTCTTAGGTTTTCGCAAGGTCAATAAGTTGGGTCACAATTTTGACAACAATATTTAGCTCATTTTATATGTCTAGCCCATTCACTCTATTTTACTGATTGATCCCCTCAATTTAACTAGTTACTCGCCCCAATCAGGCTAGCTACATATGAGAAAGATATTGGGCATACAAAATTGATCAACAATTTGAGTGAAATTTGATTTAAACATATGAAGTTATTTACTTTTCAATCTGGACTAATTTGATTGTCCAAAAATAGTTAAATGTTCAATTAGTGGATGTGCCTAATAATTTATTAATTTTTTGGTCACAAATAAATTTCAATTTCCATTGAAAAATAACATTTTTTTTCAAAATGTATATTTTTTTACTCTTAATTTTTCTTTAAAAACTTTTAACAAAATATCATTTTTGTTATAAAATATTTTAAAAAATAAATTAAAATACAAATTCTGAATTTTTATTTTTAAAATATCTAAAATTTTCACGAATTTTAAATTTTTTTCCCAAAAATTTCAAAATGCCGATTTTTTTTTTTCTTCAAAAGCATCATTTTGTTTTCAACTTTTCAATTTTTTTAAAAAAATTATATATATTTTTTCAAAATCTTAGAGTTTTTATAAATAACTTTTTCTTTTAATTTCGAAATTTGAACATTTTTAATTATTTTTCAAAATCACAAAATTATCCAGCTTATTTATTTTTCGTTTCAAAATGTTTGTTTTTTGATAAAGTATTGATTGTTTTAATATCGTTTTATTTTATTTTTCACTCAAATTTTATTTTGAGTGAAAATAAAATAAAATTTTACATTTTTTAAAATATGAAATTTATTTTATTTTTCAAATTTCAAACTCTCATTTTCTTTTTAAAAATATTTTCATTTTTCAACATTGTGAAAATTTTCACATTTTTAAAAATATTTTTAATTTTCTTTTTCAGGATATTTTTTTTTTCTTAAAATCAAATGCTTTTTTTTTTTTTTTTTTTTCAAATTTATCTACTTTATCAAAATTTTTTTTGTTCCCACAAAATAGATTTTTATTAAATTATGATTTTTATTTTTTCAAAATCTAATACTTTTTCTCAAACATTGTTAAATTTTATTAACTTCTCAATATTCTTTTTCATGTGATATTACAAATCATTTAAATATTTATTTTAAATTAAAAAATAAAAATAAAAATTCCACTCATTTGATATAAAAACAGAATAAATTTTCTTTTTACATTCAATCGATTGTTAAAAAATAATCTTAGATATAAATATGTACAATTAAACCACCGAAATTCTATTGAAAAACAACTATTAGACTACAAAAAAAACTTAATTTTCCACCATATTCTTTAAAAAATGAAAAAAAAATTAATGTGAAGGCAAATGTCCTTTTACGACGGACCATGATCCGTCGCAAAACGCCTTTTACGACGGACCATGATCCATCGCAGAAATAACTGAAAAGTGCGCCATTTGGTGTTTTGGGCGGGAATTTACAGCTGTGACAAAATCAAAATTTGTGACAGATTTAGTCCGTCGCCTATTAACGACGGATCAAATCCGTCGTAAATACGTCGTAAATTAGATTTTAGCGACGGATTTTGGTCCGTCGCTAAATTCAGCGCGTTCCGACTAAGGATTTTGGAGGAAGAGGGGATTAGCGACGGACCTTTTCCATTAGCGACGGATTAAATCCGTCGTTAAACCAAGAGATTTTAGCGACGGATTAAGTTCGTCGCAAAAATACGTCGTAAATTGGCCATTTTGGCGTAGTGCTAGTGCCTGATGGTGGTGGAGGGATGGATGGGGCCGAAGGAAGGGTTGGGATGTAAGGGAGGGTCAGCACGGTTAGTATGGATGGTAGTGGTGGCACTGTGACCTTAAGCATGGTTGACATCGAGGCAATGGTGGCAATGTGGGCTTTGGCATCTCCGGCACTCCTGACAATAATTGTCCCATTTTTATGTGGGGTCACAATTTTGATCAGAATATTTGACCCATTTTATATGTTTGGTCTAGTCACTGTATTTTACTGATCAATATCTTCAATTTGACTAGTTACTCACCTTGATCAGGATACATATGATAAAGATATTGGGCATATAAGATTGATCAACAATTTCAATGAAATTTGATTTAAACATCTGAAGTTATTTATGTTGCGGGCCTTGCACAAAACCTTAGGATCTAGCCTCCCAAAACAAACCAGAATTATGAGATAATAAAACAATGAAATAAATCAAAGCATAACCACACCACACGAGATTTTTATGTGGAAAATCCTCAAAGAGGTAAAAACCACGGGACCTCGTCCAGATCAACAATCCACTATAAAGTAGAACGTTACAACCTTCTTCATTCACGCAAGAGTGGATAAACAATAAGAGAATAAATGAAAAACGGAGAGATCTCACCGATTACGAGGACGTGGAAGCGCTGAGATATAGTAGATCACCTCTACGAGCATGACCTCCCTTCCACAAGCTTCCTCTCTCTCTTTCTCTCTTTCTCTCACACCTTTGATAGCCCCAAACCCTTTAATAAACCCTTGTAAAGCTTTAGGAAACCCTCGTGCATTGCCTAGAAAAACCTTAGGCACTCCTATTTATAGTTTAGGAAACTCCCTTCCGCATCCTATTGCGAAAGGCCTCAGATTTCCGCAGTCCGCACAAGATCCAGACTCAAATTTGCATAAGCTTGACTAGTCGAGCCGTGTCCTCGACCAGTCGAGCGGCCCACTCGACCGGTTGAACACCTCCCTCGACTGGTTGAGCACCTCAAAGAAAATAATTAGATGATCGCTGGACTTTGAGTCGAGCCCCACTCTACCGGTCGAGCGCCACCCACGACCGGTTGAGTCATGGGAGGAAATCCCAGCAAACTCTCCCTTTCAGACCCAGGAGGGATTCACCTTCTTCAAGCTAGTCAGGTTTCTACAAACCTCAAACTTGGCCTTGAGCAAAGCTTTAGTCATCATGTCTGACCCATTATCGTCCGTGTGGACCTTCTCAAGCTCTAACACCTTCTGTTCTAAAGTATCCCTGATCCAGTGATATCAAATCTCTATGTGCTTCGACTTGGAATGCTGACTTGGATTCTTACTCAAGTGTATAGCACTTTGACTATCGCAATAGACCACGTGCTGCTCCTGCTTCAGGCTAAGTTCATGTTAGAACCTCTTCATCCAAAGCATCTCTTTGCATGCCTCTATGACCGCAATGTACTCGGCCTCTGTCGTCGATAATGCTACGACCTTCTGTAGCTTGCTCTGCCAAGAAACCGCTCCCCCTGCAAACGTGAACATGAACCTCGATGTAGACTTCCTAGAGTCTATGTCACCTGTCATATCTGCATCTGTGCAGCCATCTAACACAGGTTTACCGTCACCATAGTATAGGCTCAACCTAGATGAGTCTCTTAGATACCACAGTATCCACTTCACCGCTGCCCAATGCTCTTTGCCAGGATTGGCAAGATACTGGTTGACAACACTAACTGCATATGTTATGTCTGGACATGTACACATCATAGCATACAACAAACTTCCTACCGCTGATGTATAGGATATCTTCTGCATCTCATTCACCTCTACCTTCGTTTTAGGACACTGTTTGTTGCTCAATCTGAAGTGACCATCCAGTGGAGTATTGACCGACTTTGCTGTATGGATATTGAACCGCTTTAGGACTTTCTTAATATACTGCTCTTGTGACAGCCAAAGCTTCCTGCTACTTTTGTCATAGGTTATCTCCATTCTTAGGATCTATTTAGCCGGGTCCAAGTCTTTCATCGCAAACGACTTATCCAACTACTGTTTCAGCCTGTCGATCTTCTTGATGTCTTTTCCCATTATGAGCAAGTTATCAGCATATAATAGCATAACTAAGAAATCACCATCTGAGAACTTGCGCATGAACACACAGTGATCCGACTTCGTTCTGTCATACCCATGCTTCAACATAAACAAGTCGAATTTCTTGTACCATTGCCGTGGAGCTTATTTCAACCCATACAAGCTCTTCCTCAGTATACACACCATATGCTCTTTGCCCTTGACTTCGAACTCCTCTGGTTGGTGCATGTAGATCTCTTCTTCCAGGTCACCATGGAGGAAGACACTTTTAACATCTAACTGCTCTATCTCCATATCCATGCTAGCCGCCAACCTAAGCAACACCCGTATAGATGTCATCTTCACCACTGGTGAGAATATTTCCTTGAAGTCTATGCCTTTCCTTTGACTAAACCCTTTCACCACAAGTCTGGCCTTGAACCTCGTTTGTGAATTCTTCTGCTCAACCTTCTTTCTGAACACCCACTTGTTGCTCAAAACTTTTTTGCCCTTAGCTAATTTCACCATATCATACATGTGGTTCTTATGCAAGGATTCCATCTCCTCTTGCATGCTTTCAACCACTCCCCCTTATGCTCGTCGGCTAGGGCTTCAGAATAATCTTCTGGCTCTCTCCCATTAGTTAGCATAATGTACTCATGCGGCGAGTACCTCTTGGACTGCTGTCTATCCCTAGATGACCTCCTCACTTATGGCTCAACAGGTAGATCAAGTGGGGACTGCTCCCTTGATCCATCTTCTGAGGGAACTTCCTCGTCCTATGCACCTTGTTGTACTCCCCCGTCATCAGGCACCATGGGAGGAATAACCGGATCCATGTCCTCTAGCTCACCTCAACTAGGCTGGTTCTTCTTTGGCTTACCAATGTCTTCAAAGAAAACCACATCTCTGCTCCTGACGAGCTTCCTCTCGGTCGGATCCCATAATCTGTAATCGAACTTTTCATCACCGTACCCCAAGAACACACACTGCCTGATCTTCATATCGAGCTTGGACCTCTCGTCCTTTGGTACGTGAACGGATGCCCTGCATCCAAACACCCTGAGATGACTGTATGATGGATCCTGTCCAGTCCACACCTTCTCAGGTATTTCTCAATTCAACGGGGCTGATGGAGACCTGTTTATCAGATACACTGCTGCGTGTATTGCTTCTCCCAAGAACGTCTTGGGCAATTTCACATGGGATAACATGCATTTAATTCTCTCTACAATGGTGTGATTCATTCGCTCAGCTACACCATTATGCTGGGGGTCTTGGGAACCGTCTGTTCATGCAGTATACCCAGGGACTTACAATACTCATGAAAGTCACCAATGTATTCACAACCATTGTCATTGCGGATGCACTTCAATGATCTACCTGTCTCTCTCTCGACCATAGCATGAAACAATTTAAACACACCAAAGACCTCATCCTTGGATTTCAAAGCATAAGCCCAAACCCTCTTAGATACATCGTCTATAAAAGTGATAAAATACAATGCGCCACCCAAGGTTTTTGTCCTCATAAGACCACAAGCATCATAATAAACCAAATCTAATGCATGCACTTTATTAACATAAGAAACAGATTTAATAAATGAAACTCTATACTGTTTCCCTGATAAACAATCAAGACAGGTTTTGAGAGGCATACCTGTCACGTCTGGAGGGAGCCACTTCCTCGCTAGTAGCTGAAGCCCTTTTTCACTCATGTGGCCTAGACGCCTGTGCCACATGTCAGTAACTGAATCTTCCGTTGCGTTCAACTCACCCTTGCACACACTGACACTTGCCTTGTAAAAGGTGTAACACTTATTTCTTTTGACTGTGATCAACGAACCCTTGATAAGCTTCCAGTGTCCACCAGCAAACCGGCTTTCATAGCCATCATCATTTAGCCTTCCCGTCGACATCAAGTTGAAGCGAAGGTCTGGGATATGCCTCACATCCCTGAGAACCAATGTGTAGCCTACATCGGTCTTCACATAAATGTCATTGACCCCCACGATCTTCGATACGCAAGAATTTCCCATCTTCACGGTCCCATAGTCACCTGACTTGTAGCTTGTGAAGAAGTCCCTGCATGGAATCGCATGAAAAGAGGCTCCCGAGTCAATCATCCAGTCGGTGTCCTGACTCGTAGCCATAAGACATACATCGTGATCTGCTGAAAGAATAACTACAACGTCGCCATTTGAAATGACCGCAGTGGAATCTGATTCATCTTCCTTTTCCTTTCCTTTTCCTTTCTTGTCGTTCTTCTTACCATGACATTCATGCTTGTAGTGGCCCTTCTTACCACAATTCCAGTATTCAACATCCTTCCTAGTACTCGACTTGCATCTTGATTTATCTCGGGCCTTCTTGCCCTTCCTGTTCTTTCCTCTCCCCCGTTCCTGTGTCACAAGGGCCTCTTGCTGAGTAGACCCTTTAGACTTTTTCCTTGTTTCCTCATTGAAGAGACAACTGGTTACCTGTTCCATGGATATCTTTCCGTCTGGCGCGGAGTTACTTAGAGACACCACCAATGTCTCCTAACTGTCAGGCAATGAACTAAGCAATAATAAAGCCTGTAATTCATCATCCAGGACCATCTTCATAGCTGAGAGCTGGTTCACTATATTGCTGACCTTATTCATGTGCTCGGCCACAGAACCACCATCTTTGAACTTGAGATTCACAAGTCATCTTATTAGGAAGATTTTATTACTGGTTGTCTTCCTCTCATACAACCCTTCCAATTCCAACCATAGGCTAGCAGCTGAGGTCTCCGTAGACACATGGCTGAACACAGAATCATCCAGCCATTGTCTAATAA
Source organism: Magnolia changhungtana (assembly GCA_030180095.1). NCBI lineage: Eukaryota > Viridiplantae > Streptophyta > Magnoliopsida > Magnoliales > Magnoliaceae > Magnolia > Magnolia changhungtana. The sequence continues at coordinate 5,210,974 of JASAUF010000511.1, forward strand.
ACCCCACCGCCTTCCAGTCCATCTTCTTCCAATCATCATCAGACATATCCTTGGATTTTGCTGATATGCTTAAAATTGGAGAATATAGGTCCTTGCAATAAAGCAAGTCTTGTCAAGTTAGAACCATTGAGGCTGATCATCCTTGATGAGCCACCTTCAATAATTCAAAAACCGATCCCACTTCGTTCAATGAACTTATCTCTGATACCACTTTATTGGGGGCCTTGCACAAAACCTTAGGATATAGTCTCCCAAAACAAACCAGAATTATGGGATAATAAAACAATGAAATAAATCAAAGCATAAACCACACCACATGAGATTTTTACGTGGAAAACCCTCAAAGAGGTAAAAACCACGGGACCTCATCCAGATTAACAATCCACTATGAAGTAGAACATTACAACCTTTTTCACTCACACAGGAGTGGATAAACAATAAGAGAATAAAAGAAAAACGGAGAGATCTCACCGATTATGAGGACGTGGAAGCGCTGAGATATAGTAGATTACCTCTACGAGCATAACCTCCCTTCCACAAGCTTCCTCTCTCTCTCTCTCTCTCTCTCTCTCTCTCTCTCTCTCTCTCTCTCTCTCACACCTTTGATAGCCCTAAACCCTTTAACAAACCCTTGTAAAGCTTTAAGAAACCCTCTTGCATTGCCTAGAAAAGCCCTAGGCACTCCTATTTATAGTTTAGGAAACTCCCTTCCGCATCTTGTTGCGAAAGGCCTTAGATTTCCGCAGTCTGCACAAGATTCAGACTCAAATCTACGTAAGCTCGACTAGTCGAGCCGTGTCCTCGACCGGTCGAGTGGCCCATTCGACTGGTCGAGCACCTCCCTCGACTGGTTGAGCACCTCGGAGAAAATAATCAGATGGTCGCTGGACTTTGAGTTGAGCGCCACCCACGACCGGTCAAGCGAGGCTCACGATCCGGCGAGTCCTGGGAGGAAATCCCATCAATTTACTCTTCAATATGGACTGATTAGATTGTCTAAAAATGATTAAAGGTTCAATTAGTAGATGTGCCTAATAATTTAGTAATTTTCTTTTTTCACAAATAAATTTCAATTTCCATTTAAAAATAACATTTTTTTTTTCAAAATGTATATATTTTTTTTCAAAATGTATATTTTTTTACTCTTAATTTTTCTTTGAAAACTTTTAACAAAATATCATTTTTATTATAAAATATTTCAAAAAAAATTTTAAATAAAAATTCTGAATTTTTATTTTCAAAATCTCAAAAAATTTCTCATATTTTAATATTTTCTCAAAAATTTCAAAACGCCAATTTTTTTTCTTCTTCAAAACCATCATTTTGTTTTCAAAATTTTTCTCGAACATTGTTAAAATTTTTAAACTTTCAATATTCTTTTTCATGTGATATTACAAATCATTTAAATATTACTTTTTAATTACGAAAAAACTTTCCACTCATATAATATAAAAACTATATATATATATATATATATATATACAAACACAAACATACTACCTTTACCGACAGTTTTGGTTCGTCGGTAAAAAACAGAGGATTATTACCGACGATTTTCATTCGTTGGGAAAAAAAATTTACCGATGGACTATTTGGCTCGTCGGGAATATTTATTTTTAGCGACGAAATACTCGTCGGTAAAAGCGTTTTTATTGATGAAAAAAGCTTTTGTTGGTAAAAGTGTCCGGGTTTTTGTGGCGGGAACATTTTTTAGTCGTGGCGGGAATCTTTTCCCGACAGTTTTGGTTTGTCGGTAAAAATATTATTACCAACGATTTGTTTCATCGGTACAAACATTATTAGCGACAGTTTTTATCTGTCGAGAAAACATTTACTGACGGACTATTTGGTTCGTCAGGAATATTTATTTTTAGCGACGAAACCATCATCAGAAAAAGTTTTTTTTACCGTCGAAAAATAATTTTGTTGGTAAAAGTGGTGTACCATCGTTAGGAAAAGTTTTTTACCGATGAAAAATCATTTCGTCGGTAAAAGTGGTGTTTTACAGAAGAAAATGAATTCGTCGACAATAATTTCATCGGTAAAAGGCCTATTTCTTGTAGTGTGGATTTGTGAGTCAAACATTCCACTGATGAAAGTAGGTTCAAGATGTTGCTCCGTTCGTAAATTCATTTAAACTAAAGGATCTTAGACTTGAGCTTAAAATCATCTAGTTTTCCTAGAACTTTCTTTAAATCCTTCAAATCAATACCATCTTTAGATATTTGATCGGCTGGTACTTATATTTTAGCCATATCAACAAAGCCTCCATTATCATATTTTTATAGAATCTCTTCGAGCTGTCTTAATCTAGTCGGTACTTTTATTTCAACCATGTTCTTACTTAGTTCGAGAATATATTAGGATGTCTTCAATAAAGACTATAACAAATTGATCTAGGTGAGGCCTAAAGGCAATTCATTAAGTCCATGAAAATCATGGGAGCATTCGTGAGGCCAAAGGGCATTACTAAGAACTAGTAGTGTCCGTATCTTGTCCTGAAGGCGGTCTTGGGTATATCCTCATCTTTGATCCTTAACTGATGATAACCAGACCTCAGATCAATCTTTGAGAAATTTTGGGCTCCCTTAAGTTGATCAAAAAGGTCGTGTATGCAAGGAAGGGGATATTTGTTCATTATCGTCGCTTGATTCAAGCGATGGTAGTCGATGCATTACCGTAAGGATCCATCCTTCTTCTTGATAAATAAAACTGGTGCACCCATGAGGATACGCTTAGCCGGATGAATCCTTAACCCAAGAGTTTTTCTATCTGTTTCTTGAGTTCTTTTAATTCCATCGGTGCCATACGAAAAGCAGATAGAGCTATCGGAGCAGTTCTTAGTACCATGTCGATGCTAAAGTCTACCTCTCTCCTAAGTGGCAAACCAGGTATTTCCTAGAATACTTCAAGAAAATTTCTAACCACTGAAATTTGATCCACAAAGACTTCTTCTAAACCCATTACTCGCTTTATGAATCTTCTTTTCTTTTTTGCTTTGTATTGTAACAATAGGATGTCCAGGTTAGGTAAAAGTGACCCTTCTGTCTCTACTTTCCAGGATCACATCAGTTTTATTGAGCTAATATATTCCAAGGATTTCGTTAAATCCTTTCACGTTCATCATTACTAGGTCGACAGAAATCTCGACATCTGCCATGACAATGGGGCAGGAATTTTTTGTTAGTTCTACTATCCTTCCCAAGGGAGAAGCTACTGTGACAGGTTCTTTTAGGTATTTTAATTTTAGGTTTAAGCATTCCACCATGGAATTTGATATAAAATATAAGGTAGCTCCACAATCAAAGAAAAGAATAAATGAGACATCTTTGATAAAAGTCGTACCTTCCACCAAGCTGGGCACAGTCTCAGGGTCTTCGGGTGATGTCATGGCATAGAGATGACCCTGTGGTTTTTAGGACACAGATGGGGCAGTTTGCTACGTTTGAGCCGGAACGGGGCGACCTTCGTCTTTCATCTTCTTAAAACAATTCTTCGACTCATGGCCAGTCTTTATGTAGTAGTTGAAACCAATGGAGTTGTCCAACTTCCTTTTCTATTCTAGAGCGGTGTTCTATTGTGGGGCAATCCTTGGCTTTTTATCTTAAGTCTGAGGCATGATAAAGTTGGTCTTAAACTTCTTCCTTGGTTCGTGATATTGCAGTCAGGCCTATGCTCACCGATCATTGTCCTTCTTGGCTCTGATGGCTTTATCTACTACATCAACATAGCTTGACAGATATAGGCAACATATCTTGGAGTGGATTGAGGGTATCAGGTGTCTTTAAATCATTTAATCTTGAAGTCTTGTAACGACCCGTAAATTTCCGTACTTTGGTTCGAGTACCACCTCGACCAGAAATCAATTAGGATTAAATCCTTTAGAAATTTAACAAAGTTAACTAAGTGTTAAACTTGATTAGCCATGAAATCCGTTGGGATCGCTTTAAATACGATCTGCAAGACCCAAAACTTGTAGAATCATTGACGCTAGGTTACCCTAAAGATTAGGATCAAACTCATTACTTGGCTATTCTCGGGAACGACTTAAAACTTCGTATTAGGTCTAGACCGCACATCGAAAATCCGATTAACGCAAAGTTAAGGACTTAGGACCGCCTCGCTGGGCTCAATAACCATCTTGGAAATCCGGTCCAGTCGATGTCCCACGGCTATTCGCTTGAGTCCGGAGTGAGGGAGTGTGAAAATCACTCTTTCCTTTACAAAATAAATATCTGGAATAGTGATCTGGCACCATTCAGTTGCGGATCAGTATTAAGCAACCAGACCGTCAGAATCAGACCAAATTACACCCTCGGATCAGGAAAAATTTCAGGAACATTTACATGTACTCGGAATTTCGGATCGTGGCTCACTGACCGTTGAACTGAAGCTGGTCTGCCACGTGTGATCTGGGAATCCGATCGAGTTGAAAATATAATCCCACTTAGATCCATGTGTGGTGAGCTTAAGTCTGACGTTTGGCTCAAGGAGGGCCACCAGAACCTCTCTTTTGAGCTGGAAAAGTGACGAAATACCTATATTAGCAGTAACCCTTGAACCTGAGTCTATTTTGGGGAGGTTTTTGGCTATAAAAGAGGCTTAGAACAGCCCCTCTCACAGCCATACGAATTTGGGATAAAACCCTAGAGAGAGAGAAAAGAGAGAAGAGCTTGGGATTTGTGGGAGAACTTCCTCCTGCTGCTTTCGATTATCGCATGGCCTACACCGCCTCTTTCCAGGCGCTTTCCCAGCGGTATCCACTCCGTTTGAAGGTGAGAAACCCTAACCCTAGGTCTGATTTGAAGTAGATAGGCTATATGTTGTGAAAAGGCTAACCGATTCCGCTCTTTAGGCAAGAAAACTCCCGAATACGGAAGCTCACCAAACCTTATAGATCCGTTGTGATTCCAAGGGCAAAGGTGAAGACTTTAGGTGTATAGGTTACAGTTTTCAACGCTTTCAATGTTAGATAATGATAGATTCATGATCTGCATGCAAATGCACATGTACAAAGTGCTTTCCGTTTTCTGTTTCGATTAACGTTGTAGAATATGAAATTTTACATACTCTTGGTATACGTAGAAATACCGTATACGTTTTTTTTTTTGGAAAAATGTTTGACATGTTTATTTAATGTATGATTATACAACATATGGATAAAATACTAGTTTGGCGAAAGGAATCGCCGTAATACCTGCTATCTTGTAAATACTACGTATGTAGAAATTGTGTATTCTAGAAATACCGTATATGTGTAAATTTTGGAAATGTATTTGTCGTGATTATTTGCTGTATGATTATGGTATACATGGATAAAACAACCGCTTGGCAAAAGGATAGCCCTAATACGTATTTTGCTAACATACGTCATGTATGTTGGAATGGTGTACTCTAAGTGTTTGTGTAAACACTTGTGAGTGTAAATGTTTAAGTGTTAGTGCCTTAGATAGGTGTTGATATGGAATTCCCGACTACCTTAGAGACATGTAGGATACCCTCCATGTGGTGGTTTACTTTAGCCACTCACTTGTGATGTATACGTAATTGTGTCCCTATTTGTATAGTACTCTACAACATGCTTTACAACATGCTTTATATCATGCTTCATAACATGCTTTATGATATGCTTCCTAAAATGTTGTATTACACTGTTTATCATGCTTAACTCCACATGCTATTGATGAGAACTGTATGAGTTTGGGACTATGTTTATAGTCCAGGCATTTGGTACCAGATTGAAAATTGTGGCTGAGATTCATGTCGCCACAAGGAATGTGTCTGGCGAATCCGAGTCGTACTTCGGTTGGCGATAGTGGTTAGCCACACGGAGTGCTTTCGCGCTTCATATCGCCCAACTTGTTGTGCGCTCGAGCTAGTCAGGCTCGTCAAGTAACCCGATTGTCGAATGTGTGTTCACCATGTTTGGTCATTACTATTAGAACCTAGGGTACCAAACTTACCAGTGGCGATCCCGTTAACCAAGGTACCTCGATCCGCTAAGACTCATGAGCCGGACATGGTGGTATGGGACACCGTGGCCGAGCCGTCGCCTATCTTTGGGGCCATGTGCCTCCCCGTAGTGACCATTGAGCAACCCGAACTCGTGAGCCGAATACGGTGGTATGGGACACTGTATTCGAGCTGTCGATACTTACGGCGAGAGCCGAGTACGGTGAGACCTGTGCTCGTGCTGACGGGCGACGAGTCCTCTGTAGTATCTTCGAGTATACTCCAAGGGTCTGTGATTGGCGACGAGTCTTTTACAGCAACTAGAGTATGAGTTGAGCCGAATACGGTGAGACCTGTACTCGAGCTGACGGCTAGTGATTGAGCCGAGTACGGTGAGACCTGTACTTGAGCTGACGGTCAGCAATTGAGCTGCATACGGTGAGATCTGTATCCGCGCTGACGGGTGACGAGCCCTTTGCGATGCCTTCGCTATGCTTCTCGAACCATAATATCGTATGAGATTAACTAGGATTGACAACCCTAGAATGGATTATGTTTGGGAATGATACAAGTGAGGTACCTTAGTTTCCCAATACTGCTGTTTGAAATGGACTAATAATAACTCGGTAATTATGCTCATCATCGCACCGCATGTGCTTAGTAGATGTGGCGCACTGAGCGACTTAAGCATTCGCGAACGTAAGATGATGTCGCATGAGGGTGGTTTGGCAAGGGCATACAGCATCATGTCATTTCATTCTCGCACTTAATAAGAGTAGTTAGAATTGTTTGATTTGTACTGCTTTATCATTACTGCTTGATTGAATTGATAACATGTTAACCTATGCTTTATTGTTCCACTGAGTTAGCTACTCACTCCCACGTTACGGGACGGTGTTTGCAACACCAACCAGACTTTGTCGCAGGTATAGACGGCGCGACGGTTCAGGAGCCGAAGCCCGATTTCGACGAGGACCAGGACGAGTTCTCGTTTATAAAGTATTCGGACAGCTTTGCTTAGTCCGATTGCACCGCGGGGATTACATGACACATCTTTAGAGTGTATTTTGATTTTTGACTCTAAAAACAGTACATGTATATGGGTACTCAGTTAGCGATCATACTCTGATGTTTCATAAAAATTTTGTTTCCTTACGTACTTTAAATATACAATTTCAGTCTTCTGCTTGCCTTTATACAATTGAACTGGAGTATGATTTACTGTTTTGGTATAATCTCATTCATGTTTATTGCTCTAACTCAGACAACATTTAATCATCATTGTGTATGTTGCATAAGTGATGCGTTGGAACTCGGGAGTTGAGTTCATACTCGACCCCCGAATTTCAGGGCGTTACAAGTCTTCACCGTCAATTAGCTTATGTGTGTACTGTGACAATTCAAAGAACCTAGCCACATACTAAGCAACTGTCATCTTGCCGTGGGTAAGTTTTAAGTATTCAGACATCTTCTCATCCTAATATGACTTTGGGAAATTCTTCTCAAAAAACTCATTTTGAAACTCCTCTCAGGTCCATACTTGGTCCATGGGAACTGTCCTTTCGGTCACCTACCACCAAATAACGGCCTCTCCCTCTAACTTGAATGTGGCTAGAGGGACCTTGAGGAGGTTAGGGCATCCCATTATTTTCAGTGTCCTCTTAATATATTTTATCTAATGTTCTGCTCCCACTAGGTTGGGGGTGCCCCAAAACTCTAGAGGTCACAACTTTAGGAACTTTTCTAGCCTAATTGACTCCTCATGGAATTCAAGCCAAGGTGGCACCGATGGGACTACGCAGTGGATGGTGTAGGAGGTTCTATATGAAAGTGCCCTGGTTTGTCAATTAGCGTGAGTGTTGAGTCAGCTAAACTACAAGGCCTTATAGGAAGATCAATTCAAAGCGTCGGCCTCAATCGGACGTGTGCAAGCTTTCCATAGGTAAATCTAAGCCTCACATCCCATGTCCCAAAACACCAGGTATTTAAACCCTTAAAACAAGTTAGAACATCATAGGGTTTTTAAGTTAAGAAAACTTGTTCAAAATCAAAAAATCTCTAAGTTTTCTTGCTTTGTCGATTTTATCGATACACAGGTCGATATGATCGGTCCCACTCACGCGTGGGGTGGGCCACGTCCTGGACGGATGGTGAAACACATATATCATGGTGGTCTGGCAACGTCCAGTTAATCCAGCACTGTCCCGAGGTCTAGACGGTGTGTATGAAACAAATACACTACGGTGGGTCCCTGTCCAGCATGGACATATATCATCAAGGTGGGTCGCACGTGCTGTATTCGGCACGGACGGCATGGATGCAAACCACATGCATCATGGTGGTTGGGTCCATGGAACTAGCTGCATCAATACAACGGTTCAGCTACTGGCCGTCCAACAGATGGTTGACCCAAATGGATCACGCGCATGGGTGGGTCCACACGGATGGACAGCTTAGATAAAACACTTACATTATGGTGGGTCAACCTTCAAATGGACGGATGGTGCGGATTCTAAAACATACACATCATGGAGGGTCCCACATGACCTGGATGAACGGCGTGGGTGTAGGAGGGGTGGACAGCATTGATAAATCACATGTACATGTGGTTTCCACGTACGTGTGGGTCCCACGGCAACTGTACAGCAGCAGACAAATGGTTTTGAATAAAAAATTACCTCATGTTGGGATCCACGGAATTGGATGACGTCATTGGGTGGGATGGCCCACCGTCCAGATGATGGACGGCGCAGATAGAACAGATACATCATGGTGGCCCTGGACAGCTAAAAGAGAGGATGGACGGTGAACAAAAATCATGCATTGGTGGGTCCCACGTGGCCCACCAGATGTATGTTAGTATATATATCTATCTATAGATATTATTATATTATATAACATATATACATCAGCGACCAAGGTATATATATTATTATATTATATAACATATATTCATCAACGTGCAGCTCAGGACATCCTTTAACGGATGGTCTGGATTTCACATGGATGTCAGGTGGGCCACACCATCCAGTGACGGTGTGGATAGATCACGTACATCACGCCCACGTGGGCGGGCCACACGAGCTGGGCCAAGCTGATATTTGTTTTCTCCCTTCGTCGAGGGCCTGTCCAGGAAGGATGGCCTGGATACAACATGTATACAGGGTGGGTCTCACCGTCCAGATCTGCTAGACGGTGTGGATTCCACCCACTCATCTAGTGGGTCCATAGAATGGGAGAGAGAGAGAGAGAGAGAGAGAGAGAGAGAGAGAGAGAGAGAGAGAGAGAGAGAGATATCGGTAAGAAGGGGAGGGACCCCGCCACTATGGGCCCTCCCTAAATATAAAGCATACATCAAGATGGGTCCCACCATATGTGGGCCCTCAAATGACAAATTCGACTGTTAGATCACCCACCTTAGTATCTTCTTCTTCATTCTTTCACCAACGCATTGTAGAGCTTCAAGGGAACAAGATTCAACGGTTGAGATCAATTTCAGAGGTTGGGTTGGGTGATAGGAAGGTGGGCCACACATGGCTTCTCCATGGAAGCCATGGATGATTCTTCTCTTAGGGTTGCTTGGGAGAATGAGAAAGAGAGATGAGAGAGAGAGGTGTAAGAGAGAGAGAGAGATGAGTGTGATAGGTGTGAGTGAGTGATGTATACTTGTGTAAGAGAGGTTTGACTTTAGGGGAGGGGTGGTTGTACTTGGGGATGGGTGAGTGATGGAGTGTGATGTGTACTTTGATTGATGGGATTGATGGGAATGATGGGATTGACGTGATGGATTCTCTCAAGATTGTAATGCGCGGCGTTTTCCTCGAACTGAATGTGGGCCCACATTTCCTGGCACGGGAATCGCCTTGGCGCGCAAGATGCGGCATTGGAACTGCGGCGATAGCGCGGTCGCAATGATACAAGTTGTAAGTGATATGATTTGATTCCTCTTTGATTGTCAAATTTTGTGTGTTAAAACGTCTCCGTATGTTATGTGTTTGTATCTTGATAAATGTGTTTGAGATACCTCGTCAACACTTGAAGTCTAGCTCAAAGAATTCTTTAAGCTTCATGATAATTCAAGCTACAATATGAAGAGAGAACTCCGGGTCAAGACTCAAGTTCAAGTGCAAGTTCAAGATTCAAATCTAAATGCGGGACTCAAGTACAACTTAAAGTTATATCGAAGCTTCTGAAGTAGTCAAGCAACATCGAGAAGAAATCAAGCTTTGTAAAGATCAAAGTCTAAGCAAATGAAGTGTTCAATGTCCATACTTCATGTTTCAGGTTTCATAGACCATTAGATTGACCTTAGGGTAGGTCACTTTGGATACATAATCCAAATGAATATTATTACATGAGTTTGGTCTACTCTAAGACCAGTCCTAGACCCTGTTCGACCAGTCCTAGTACTGTCTTGACCAGTCTAAGAAATTTCAAGACCAGTCCTAAAATGGTTGCAATTTATTGGATTTTTTGGTGCACCTACGACTAGTCCTGGAGTCTGCTCGACCGGTCGTGAGGTGGTCTCGACTCGACTTTCGACCAGTCATAAAGCTTCGACTCAAACTCTAGCGACTAAATCAAGTGTCGCACGACCAGTCGTAGAGGGGTCACGACCGGTCGTGGACTGCCTTCGACCAGTCGTGGACTACCTACGACCGGTCATGAAATGGTCTGATGCGATCGCGCTCAAAAATTCAAAAATCAGTTTATTTCAAGACCAGTTGTGGTGACCCTAGGACCAGTCGAAGACGAATTTCTTCTGATATAAATAGCACATGAATTTCAGAGTTTTTCATTGAATATTAAGTAAATTCAAGGCTCCACTCTGAGATAAGTTTGTGTTTAAGTTTTAAGCTATTTTGTGCATAATTTCTTTCTCTTTTTGATAGCTTATTCAATTTGATTTTGTTTCTGTATTCCAATCTAATTTGAAAAGAGGAATTGACATATTCATTCTTCTTTGAATCAAAATCAAATATAGCTACGCTCAACTGGTTTAAATCTAAAATCAATTAGAACTTAGAACCATATTAAAGTGAGTTGTGGACATTAAACTTCTATATTCAACGTCTACTCCAATTGGTTCTTCCGGGCAACTACAAGAGAAGAAATCCATGTATTTTACAATTCTGTAAATTCCTTTCCTTTTTGGTTTTTATTTGGGATTCGCCAGAAAAATCTCAAATTGTGTGGTTATCTGAGGAGAGCCAGAAAACTCAGAAGTGTGGGTTTTTGGATTGTGTAAGCCCAAGTTAAAAAGACATAATTGTAAAGGTTTTGGGTGAACCTGTGAAAACCTATTTGATAGTGAATGCTAATATCCCCTGTGCAAGGATATTAGGAGTAGAGTAGCATTCTGTGTAGCTGTTGAAGAATAGTTGGTGTACACATAGGCGAACCACTATAACTCTTTGTCTTGTGGATTGAATGCTTGCTTAATTTTCATATCTTTTTATCATTCAATTGTGTGGAATGTACATGTGGATGTGAATGTTGTAATAATTTACATTTCAAGCAAGTGTGGAGATTGTTGTAATAAATTAGATCTACATTTCTACATTTAATTTCAATTCTTTATCATTCATTTATCTTTATTAAAATTAAGTTCTTGATTCAAAAGAAGTTCTAGAAATAAGATTGTCCTACCATAAGCCCTTGTTTATTATGGTGTAAGGTTGTCCTTAGAACTGAATTTGTATCAACCTCTCAATACTTATGTATTAAGGTGATTTGATTTCAGCATTGATAATTGATTTATAATTGTAAGACTATTGTTTAAATTTATTCCGCTGATATTAATTTTAATTTGGCATAGTCCTATTCACCCCCCCCCCCCTCCCTCCCTCTAGGATATATAGCTTAGCCTTTTCACAAGTCTCGGGTTGAGCCGATTCTAATATACGGGACACGACCCAGGATTGCTCACAAATGCCAATAATATATTGCAGGTCACCGGTATTCGATCGAAAGGACTGCCGAAGCCTATGGAATGATACAGTATAGGATACGGGTCTTACAGGATTGCGCAAGATAAGAATAAAATTCTTCGCCGAGGTATGCAAATTTTTCTGGGATGACCCGTATTTATTTAAGTATTGCCCAGACCAAATTCTATGGAGATGTGTGCCAGACAATGAACACCAAAGTATCATCTCCTTCTGTCATTCTCAGGCCTGTGGTGGTCGCTTTTCTTTTAAAAAGGCCACAGCCAAAATTCTGCATGTAGCTTTTACTGGCCAACTATGTTCAAGGACACTCATAAGTTCTGTAAAGCGTGTGAGCGTTGTCAGCAATTAGGAGTGTTCTTCCGTTGAAATATAATGCCTCTGAATCCCATTCTGATCATTGAAGCGTTTGACTGTTAGGGCATCGATTTCATGGGACCATTCCCCCAATCCTTTAAGAATCTATACATTTTGCTAGCAGTAAACTGTCACTGAATGGATCGAAGTGATCTCGTGCCGAAACAATGACTATCAAATGGTCATTAAATTCTTAAAAGAAAACATCATTTCCTGATTCGAAACACCTCGAGCCATCATTAGTGAGCACTCCATACCACTCGCAGACAAGTGGACAAGCTGAGATTTTCAACAGGGAGATTAAACATATTCTGGAGAAAACGTTAAACCCTAACCATAAAGATTGGTCAATTCGCTTAACCGACGCTTTATGGGCCTATTGTATTGCCTTCAAGACCCCAATTGGAATGTCTCCCTATAGACTCGTTTATGGGAAAGCTTGCCACGTACCTGTAAAATTGGAAGATAATGCCTATTGGGCTATCAAAAACCTGAATTTTAACCTGGACAACGTTGGCTCGTTGTACAAACTTTAGTCGAATGAACTTGAGGAAATTTAAAATGATGCATATGAGAACTTAAGAATTTACAAGGACATGATGAAAGTGTTTCATGACAGGAACATCCTTCGAAAATCGTTTCTTGTAAATTTTCAAGTTTCTAAGTGTGTCATTTCATAGTTTCTAAGGGAATAGTTCTTTGACATATAATCTCGTCCAAGGGAATAAAGGTAGACAATGCTTAAATTGACATTATCTCTAACCTACCTCTACACAAGAGAATACGAGACGTGCGATCCTTCTTAGGACACGCCAGATTTTACAGACGATTTGTAAAGGACTTTAATAACCTCTCTTGTCTTTTATACAATTTACTTCAAAAGGATGTACCATACGAGTGGACTGACCAATGCCAGGAAGCTTTCACTAAGCTTAAGGGCATGTTGACTACTGCACCTATCATGTAGTCACCCGACTGGAACATTCCTTTTGAGATTATGTGTGATGCGTCCGATTATGCTATTGGGGTGGTGTTAAGCTAGAGAAAAGAGAAAAAACCCTATGTTATTCACTATGCAAGTAGAACTCTAAATCCTACCCAAGTGAACTATTCTACTATGAAGAAGGAACTCTTCGCCGTAGTATTTTCGTTGGACAAATTTAAGTCTTACTTGATCGGATTCAAGATTATTATTTATACTGATCATGTGACGTTAAAGTACCTTCTTTTTAGGAATGATCCTAAACCCCACTTGATAAGATGGATCCTTTTACTCCAGGAATTTGATTTAGAAATAAAGATAAAAAGGGAGTAGAAAACGTAATGGTTGACCATCTTTCCAGACTTGATCTCCCTGATTCCCTTTAGACGACACATATAAATGACATATTCCCTAATGAACAACTATTTAAAGTTTCCCACCTACCTTGGTTTGTTGCATTACAAATTATCTTGTTACAGGTTTCACACCAACACATTGGACTCCGTAAGATAAGAAAAAATTCTTCGCCGAGGTACGCAAATTTTTCTGGGATGACCCATATTTATTCAAGTATTGCCCAGACCAAATTCTAAGGAGATGTGTGCCAAATAATGAACACCAAAGTGTCATCTCCTTTTGTCATTCTCAGGCCTGTGGTGATCACTTTTCTACTAAAAAGACCACGGCCAATTCTGCAATGCAACTTTTACTGGCCCACTATGTTCAAGGACATTCATAAGTTTTATAAAGCCTATGAGCATTGTCAGCAATTAGGAGCGTTCTCCCATTGAAATATGATGCCTCTGAATCCCATTCTGATCATTGAAGCATTTGATTGCTAGGGCATCAATTTCATGGGACCATTCACCCAATCCTTTAAGAATCTATACATTTTGCTAGCAGTAGACTGTCACTAAATGGGTCGAAGTGATCTCGTGCCTGAATAATAACTATCAAATGGTCATTAAATTCTTAAAAGAAAACATCTTTTCCCAGTTCGGAGCACCTCGAGCCATCATTAGTGAGCACTCCATACCACCCACAGACAAGTGGACAAGTGGACAAGCTGAGATTTTTAACATGGAGATTAAACATATTCTAGAGAAAAGGGTTAACCCTGACCATAAAGATTAGTCAATTTGCTTGACTAACGCTTTATGGGCCTATTGTACTGCCTTCAAGACTCCAATTGGAATGTCTCCCTTTAGACTCGCCTATGGGAAAGCTTGCCACTTACCTGTGGAATTGGAAAATAATGCCTATTGGGCTATCAAAAACTTGAATTTTAACCTGGACAATGTTGGCTCGTTGTACAAACTTTAGTTGAATGAACTTGAAGAAATCTGAAATGACACATACGAGAACTTGAGAATTTACGAGGACATGATGAAAGTGTTTCATGACAGGAACATCCTTCGAAAATCATTCCTTATTGGTCAAAAGGTCCTCTTGTACAATTCTCGGTTGCATCTTTTTCAGGTAAACTCCGATCTCGTTGGACCGGCCCTTTTACTGTTACAAATGTATATCCTCATGGGGCCGTCGAGATAAAGAATCCGACAAATGACAATGTTTTTAAAGTGAATGGACATTGTTTAAAGCCATTTGTTGAGAAGTTTGATTCAAAGGACATGTCCATACCTCTGATTGATCCTATTTACCAGAATTGACCTCCTAGTCTGACGGAGGTGTAGTTAGGTTTGCTGCTTTTATATGATTTAGAACTAGGATATTTTTCTTTCAATTATTTAATCATTGTGCTAACCCATCTTTGCATTGAGAAATTTGGAAGAGCTACAATTCGCCTTCTTCAGGTACTACCTTTCCATCACTTCTCCTCTATTTTCATTGTCTCATATGCATTATATGCTTTTTTTGTTACATTGAGGACAATGTAGATTTTAGGTTAAGGGGTTTGGATTAGGTAAACTAATCAGTATTTTCTTAGTTTCTAAGCAAAAATTGTTGAAAATTTTCAAATTTTCAAGTAAATACCTATTTGGAAACCAAAAGTTTGTGTACTGAAGAATGCTTTGAGTATGATAATAAGGTAGAGATTGAATTTTGAATTGTTAGAGTTTGATCAACTAAGTGGTTTATCACTTACAGTTCTTGCACTTAATTGATTAAGAGGAAGTTTTGAATATCATATCAATCTAAATCATAAGACACATTCAGTTTACTTTCTGTGAATTATGCTAGAATTTCAAATGATTAGTGTGTGAATCATTGATAAATGTTGAGAATTCAGTCTGGAGAATTTTATCCACCTTAAAAGATTAAAAGAACCAGTTTTTTTTAAAAAAAAGTAATGAGATCGACAAAAAGGTCATGTATGAGAAAAAGAATGAATAGAAGGGAAAAAAAGGAAAAAGAATGCAAAGTTTGAAAAGAATATATAAAAATGACCATTGATATAAAATCAAAAACTGGAAACAGAAGGAGAATGTGATAAGTTCGGAATCAACACTTGAGTTTTTAAACACTCTTAATAGCTAACGTTATGAAATGATAGTATTCTCATGGGAAGGAATTGATTTTCACTGATTACATTGAGAAATGTGATATATGAACTTATGCTCTAAAGAAATTGATAAAGAACTGACTTGATTGGATGCTTATATGATTCCCACTCTTTGGTCTTAATTCTACTCATTCTTACTCGATTACACAAAATATTGTTTTCCGAAAAAGATTTGAGCATTGAGAATTGAAGTTCACTTCACGCATGTTTTGCTTAAGACTAGTAAAATACTAGTTGGGGAGTGTGTTGAGTGTTAAATATTGCATATTCTCCCTTAATTATATCTTGGTTTTATGAACATGGTAATGTTTAATGGTATATATTTTATACATGTTTGTGTTGCAAGGTGAATTTGAGAGCTTGGATTGAAAAGAATGCTAAAAGTATGAATTTAATGCTTAAGAGTCACCAAGGCAAAGAAGAGATCTTAGGAGACCAAGAATGAAGAGTTCATGTGCTAAATATCCAAGGAAACCAAGTACAAAAGCTGAAGAAATGACTCGAAAGATTGCAAAATCTAGAGCAGGAAACAGACAGGTTCAATCCGATTGAACCCATGTTCGGTCCAACCGAACTTGCACAAAACAGTCTAGCGACAAACGATGGAATTCAAAAGCTAATTCAGTCCAACCGATGGACAATTCGATCTAACCAAAACTCAATTCGGTCTGACTAAAGGGAGGATTCGGTGCGACCGAAGGTGCACAAAAAGCTCCAGCACTGAAAGGAACTAATTCGATTCTTCCAAAGATTAATTCGGTCCGATCAATGACTTAAGTTCAGTCCAACCGAACACAGCTCAGTCCAACTAAAATCGAGCAATTGCTGAAATAGAATCCTTTCCAAATTCAGACTCGACTTTGGTCCGACCGAAGCGTAGCACAGTAAGTTGTGGATTGTGTAATTCAAGTCGGTTTGTGGAAATTCCAAGTCGGTGCGTAAGGTGGATCTTCACAACTATAAATACGAGTCCCTAGGATGTTCGTAGGCATCATCTTGGGTTTGAGTAGTGGAGTCAAAGGGTAAAGAGCTGATGCCAAGAGTCTTTCTTCTTCTTCTTTAGTTTGTTTTTATATTTTTCTTAAGAGTTCTTAGTTCAATCATGTCTATGGTTAGCTAAACCTCTTAGCTAGGGCTAAGAGGTGAAGCTTGTAGCATGATTGAGATGTTTATCTTACTTTGATTCATGTTTTTGTTGAACTTCATTGATTTCTAGTCAATTTAAAGAAATATTTTTTTTAATGGTTTGTCGTGACTAAAATTACTATAGGCACTGTGATAGCTTTGAATATCTTCTTTTCTATTTGAGATTATGCGATTGGTAAATCCTTTTGTTTGTCATCGTCCCTTGGGCTTGTTTGGGTGATGGAATCCCTTCCAATCTTCACAATCCTCTTCCATTGAGGCTAGATCAATGAGAAGTTCAGAGATTTAATCATCTCTCTTTCCAGTTGGATAAGATAAGACTCTGATTCTAATTGGATCTCTTGAATCAAGTAAGGTAGCATCTCAATAGTTACAAGTAGATCTTTGGCACCCTAGTTCTCACCTTTAAATTCACAAGTTTCAATTACACTATTCACAATTACTCTTCTAATTATTCAGATTTAGTTTTAGATCTTCTTCTAGTTATTTTCAGAATACGTACAAGTTTAGTCCCTATGGATTCGACCTTGGTCTTACCGAGATTATTACATAATCGCAACCCTACACTTAGGGTTGTGAATAGCGCACTATCAATAGGGATGGATAGTATAGCTTTTCTGACCTCTTCTTGAGAAGGTAGGGTTGTGAGCATGTCGTTAATGTGATTCATTGCCTAGTTTGGAATGCACTCCATAAGATCATCTTCCATGTTGGATCCTTGCGAAGTGAAGAGCTGCCTGAAGTATCTAACTGCTTCATGTTCTATCTCTTCAGTCGAGACTAGGTACAAAACAGATTCTAATTTTATCTTGTTTGTCGTTATTTTCCTTCTCCTTTCAAGCATGAAATCATGGAAAAATCTTGTATTGTTATCGCCTTCTTCGAGCCAGGAGTATCAAGACTTTTGCTTCCAGTAAATTTCTTCTTGGAGTTGAACTTTAACAAGAGTCTTTTTGGCTTCCTTCAGCTTGATCATATCTTCTTCAGATAAGGAGTTTAAAATATTATGTCCTGCTATGTTCACCTCCTCTTCAACCCTTTGAATGTTGGAGAATATGTTTCCGAAAACACCTTTGTTCCATTTCTTATGAAAAGTCTTCATTCTCTACATTTTAAAGAATATGAGACAATACATGGGGGTAGATGTCACTTTTATTTCCTAGTTATCTTTTACCACCAATAGGAGTTGATCATACATGTACCACATCCTTTGAAATCTGAATTTTTTTGGGATAATCTTCGAATCTCTCCTCGGATTACGCCATGTGAATTTAGAACCCTCAAAGCCTGCATCAAGAAGGGAGCAATCATTTATTGCTTTCTGGAACTCTTCCATTCCCAGAAAATCTGCTCTTTGACTGCCCATACGTTCCTCTGTATTTACTGTAACATTAAAGTATCCACACAAGATCCACGGACCCGAAACCATACACCGAGTTGCACACACGTCATTCCACAGACTTCTTCTGTTTGCTTTATCATAGCTGGCATAAATAATCGAGATGAAAACCACAGTCTGTGTGTCTTTAATCAGGATTTTGATGGTGACACTTTGTTTGGTTGTCATGATTGTTGATACTTGATAGAAATGGTGAGCAATCATATGCTACATATGGTGCTTGTAAATGGAAAACGATTGAACATCAATCAGATGACGAGGCAACTTCTTCATCTGCAAAAGATTAAAAAATTCTGGCTAAGATATTATGACATTTTCCCTTAAAACTAAGGTTACATAGATTGCATGTCATCAAAAATAACTTCCTTTATGAAATGGTATTTTCGAGAGTCGCACCAATGATAGAATATTAAGGCATCCCACTAACTCCCCAAGGTGGAAAACTTTTGACCATGACCACTTGACCTTTTCTTCAGACAATCACAATGTTAGACTCAAGTTAGTAGCTGATGGTTTCAATCCATTCAGGACAATGAGTATTGCCTATAGCACATGACCTATTGTTCTGATGCCATATAACTTACCACTAGGGATGTGCATGAAGCAATCGTATCTCATATTGTCCTTGCTTATTCCTGGACCTTCTGGACCTTGTAATAACATTCACACACACACACACACACACACACACACACACACACATATATATATATGCAACTTTTGATAGATGAGTTGAAGGAATTGTGGGAGGTTGGCACAGACACTTAAGCTGCCTCAAATAATGAAATATTTCCCTGCATATGCAAACTTGTTTGGATGGAGCACTAAAGGACACCTCGCTTGTCCTTGTTGCAATAAAGACACTTCTTCTAAATGGTTAAAACATGGTAAAACATTTTTTATATGGGTCATCATTGATTCTTGGAACATGATCATAAATTTAGAACTAATAGCAGATCCTTTGATGGCATGAAAGAATTTAGTAAGGTGTTGTTTTATTTAAACCAACATGATTTAAATGATTTTTAAACTCGCAAGTATACAAATCAGATGTAGATATGGTATGTATTACGAGATCGTTCCCACGAGGACTGGTCGTCACAATTCAAATCTATGACTCTCCTTAACTAATCCAACAAATAATGGAGCGAATTACTAAGCACAATTCTATGAAGAAAAACAATTGAGAATAAAGAAGAAAATTCAATTAGAGAAAGAGCACTAGGACTTTCGAATCCACCCCTAATTATCCTAACCCTTGTTTTGTCTGTTGATTCACCTTGATCTAGATTGATACCACTTAAATAGAGAAAGCACAATCTGTGTCCTTAATCGGGCATACAGAATGTCTAATTCCTTTAAGCAATTCTATGAATAACATATTTCATGTCCTTGGTCGGGCACATGGAATGTACAGTTCATTAAAGCACCCTGTTTCTTCCTCTATAGGAAACCTGTTCTTGATCAGACCCAAGCACCTATAATAAGCATCCAAACAACATCCATATATATACTTTGGTCAAGTTCATAGATGGAGAAGTATAGAATTTAAACCAATCAAGCCCACTTAGAGAAAGAAACACACTAATCAAATCAAAGTAAAATTAAAATATAACAAGAGTATTCAAATTAGAGGCTTCATCTCAGCCCTAGCTGAAAGATTAGTGACCCATAAAATCCATTAAAAAGATGGATAAATAAAATTCATAAAAGAAAAACATCAAACTAATCGATCTCTCTCTCTCTCTCTCTCCTTTCTTCTCTTCTCTGAATCTCCTCCCTAGATCTGGAATTCCCTGTTTTTGAATGCTCTTCCTCATGTTTTGGAACTCTTTTTATAGCTGATGGAGTGGCTGGAGTGGTGAAAATCGGATTTGGGAAGCTGTCGCACGCGCAGCAAAAGCCTTTTCGCAACCAAGTTCAGGACCTCGAAACACCATACTTTCCTCGCTCAAATTCCAAACGAACACCGTCCCTTAGGACTTTCTTGGGTCCTCTACATGATGAACGGTTCAGATCTGCCATATGATCAAAGATGGTGACCCACAACCGCCTGGAAAATCGGATTTCTTAATATATGTGAAACTTTCGCACCCTTTCGCTGTCGTGATCGGTGGGCCCCACAGAAGTATTTTCTGGAAAATCCACCCCGTCCATTGGATTCAGGACGAAATTTTAGTCATGAATAGGTAGTTTTGAACGTCCATTGATGCGTCCCAGAGAAGAAAACACAAAAAGATCAGATTTGAACGTTGCAGGGCAGCCCTTTTGTGGCCTCTGTACCACACACGTGTGCACGCATGGGTATAAAGTATTACCATGGTTTTGAAGTCCTCGAAGCCATCTACAAGATGAACGGTTTAGATTGGCCGTACGGGACACGTGTGGGGCTCACAGCCAGCCGCAAAAAGGTCCAGCGTCCGTCCGTGACGCTTGCAGAAACGGCAACTTCCGTTTTTTGAAAGATGACTCGGTCAGCGGCTGTTTGAATTTGGAAGGTGGTGTGGTGCTCGGCTTACCTATATTGTACATGATGTACATGCACCATATACAGGGCCCATTATGATGTTTCTACGAAATCTGCACCAGTCATTCATCTTCTCATATTATTTTGGCCGTCAATACCAAAGTTGAGACAGTTCCAGATATCAGGTGGGCCCCAAATTAGAGATTAATGGGCTGATCTGTCCGTTGGGCCACTTTCCGAGATCTTTAATAGATGAAATTTAATATGTACAGTTAATTTATGGCCCTCATCACATGTATGAAGTTTCGAACCGATCGGATGGCGGGAACCATGTGATCTTGCATTTTACACCAATTTCAGGCTTCTTTAACATAAACGGCTTGATTTCCTCAGATCTCTGGCATGTAAATTCTTCAATATTGGTCCTCTGGGTCCGTCCCTTGCTCTGGTAACTTCGGAGCGTCAAATCCACGCTTTTAACATCAATTTTCAATCAACGCTCCTGATTTCATCCTGTAACAAAAATACGATTAAAATACTCCATTAAGTATTATCATTTAGGTAAAATCTGGTAATAGTCGGGGTCTGAGATGCAATATTCGACCCACATCACAACCCCCAACCAGCATTTTGCTAGTCCCGAGCAAAACATGCGAAAAATAATTTCAGAAATAAAAGATAATTCCTGTAAACTCAAGTGACGTGTGAACAGATAGCTGAGATGTGAAAACCCTAAGATTCATGAATGGTGAAAAGATTTTTCTCCTGAAATCAAACTTACAGTAAACTTCATAATCAAGTTCAAAATATTAAGCCATTAATTAGACAATTTTAAACATTGAGTTCCATGAGTGTTTAGTGTAATCTCGGCTTACAATCATTAAAAGATCTAATTGTCAATTTCATGATATCATTAGTAATTCGTGACAACCAACCTGAAACCAACACTAGCATTTTAGATCATCTTTTCATTCTATCAGCCTTTGATTTCCTTTATAAACAGTGATGCCAAGGAGGGGAATCCAATCTGCACCTATAGGGAGCAAACCTATGGTGAAAACTTGTCGCCTAACTCTGTTCTCATGTCAACTATGGGGAATCGAATCTTCATCTATAGGGAGCAAACCTATGGTGAAGATTATGTGACTTAGCATTTTCTCTTCTTCTTTATAAACTGATGCTAACAAATTTTTATTTTTTTTTTTCAGGCTAGTTCCTTTCATGCTTAATGGTCACCATGTTACCGTTTAATATCGAACTGAAAACTTAATGTGTAAGTGAGATCTGATATGTGCAATCCTGGCTCAATCAATGTTTACAACTTCTAATCATGGATTAACAATTCAAACTTAACTGTGAAATCTACCAGACAACTGAATCCAAGAGTCATAAATTACTCACATTCTGTATATTTCAAACTCACAACTATCCTTCAAAATCACTTTAAAGTCAACAGAAATTCCAGAAAAATTTTAAAAATTTTCACAATTTTTGCTCAAGACTAAGAAAAATTTTAAAAATTTTCACAATTTTTGCTTAAGACTAAGAAAATACTGATTAGGTAACCTAATCTCCCACCCCCAACCTAAAATTTACATTGTCCTCAATGTAAAAGAAATAAGCATGCGATGCACATGGGACAATGAAAATGAAAGAGTGATGGAAAGATGGTACCTGGACGAAGAATCAAGAGGCTTTTCCAAAATTATCAATGTAAGAGCGAGTTAGCACAAGAGAGAAATAAAAAAATAATAATAATAAAAAGAAAAACAAAAGAAGATCCTACCTATACCACTTTCGCAGGTGCTCTCGATTGCATTTAGCGTATGCAACAAGCCTTTAAACCCCTAGGTTACCCCTAGTGGACGAGTTGTAGTCTCGTGAGGGTTTGCAGTAATGTTACCCACAAACATTGAAGTAACTAACTAGGAAAAAAAATATACTCAAACAAAAGGCTGGGTTGCCTCCTAGGAGCGCTAAGTTTAACGTCTTCAGCCAGACAAGAACGGACCATAAATGAACTTATCTTTATAACCAGGGTCCTCCAAAGAAATTACCTCAACACCTGGATTAACCAATCCCAGACAGGTGATGTGAGTTCCCATGAACTATGCTATTTGAAAGGAGGTAACTGACACTGTCGTCAAATAATTTAAGGACTTCTTCTCGAACGACTTCTTCCATGTTAGGATCACGCTTCCTTTGCATTTCACGCGACATTTCCACAGCATGATCCATACATACAGTGGGGCATACTTCCTGTATTTCCGCTATCTTCCGTTCAATTGCTGCCTTATATGCTCTAAGAAAATTAAGCAGCCTGCTCGCCTTTGTCTTCTCAGAGTTCGAAGCTGTGCTGTCAGGGAGAGTCTCAGAGGGATGAAGTGGTTCCACTCTCGCTCTCCATTTTTCAGTCTCCAATATAGGAGTAGAGTCGAGCAGTGCATTGACTTCGTGGATGGGACTATCGATGTCAAAGTCCATGCCATATTGTGCTAAGCAGGTCTCAAGTGGATCTTCAAAAGATTTACGGAAGGAGTCCTGCACTAGACTCTCGATCATGTCCACTTCAGATATGTCATCCAAATCTGCAGATTGTTGTCCTGCATTAAAGACATTGAATTTAATATTCATGTTACCAAAGGACAATTTCATAACTTCATTCCGGCAATTTATAATAGCATTAGATGTGGCCAAAAATGGACGACCCAAGATGACTGGGATCTGACTATGAGGATTTTGGACAGGCTGAGTATCTATAACTATGAAATCCACTGAAAAATAAAATTTATCAACCTGGATTAGCACATCTTCAATAACACCCCGGGGCACCTTGACAGATCTATCAGCCAGTTGTAATGTTACCTTAGTCGGTTTCAACTCACCAAGTCCTAGTTGCTCATAAACCGAATATGGTAACAAATTGATACTCGCCCCTAAATCAAGCAATGCCTTCCCAATCTTATGATCTCCTATGCCGCAAGAAATGGTGGGAGCTCCTGGATCCCTAAATTTAGGAGGGGTGTTACGTTGAATCATGGAGCTGAGCTGCTCTGCAAGGAAGACTTTCTTATGAACATTCTGCTTACGCTTTTGAGTGCATAAATCTTTAAGAAACTTAGCGTACGGAGGGACTTGCTTGATAGCGTCAAGCAACGGGATGTTGACTTGCACCTTTTTAAACACATCCAAGATTTCATCAAAGTTGTTTCTTTTCTTTATTGGTGCCAAACGTTGAGGAAAGGGTGCTTTGGGCACATAGAGTGGCACATTAGTGGCTCTTGGAGAGTCAGAGAGCTTTTGGACTTTGGATGTATTAGTGTGTCTCTCTACTTCATCTTGATCTTCTGCTTTAGAATTTGATTCATCCCTAGGCATCTCTATTCTGTTGTCAATCTGTTTGCCTGACCTAAGGATAGTGATCGATTTGGCTTGCTCATGATATTGGCCTTGGTTGGAATTATATCCAATCTCATACTATCCCTTTGGATTAGCCACAGGTTGGCTAGGGAACTTGCCCTTCTTTCTCTCACTCAATGTAGCAGCTAGTTGACCCATTTGTACTTCCAGCTTGGCAATGGATTGTGCATTTGCATGTAAGCTTTGCTGGTTGGCTAGTAAGGTTTGTTGGGTGTCTTTTTGGAATT
Source organism: Magnolia changhungtana (assembly GCA_030180095.1). Taxonomy (NCBI): domain Eukaryota; kingdom Viridiplantae; phylum Streptophyta; class Magnoliopsida; order Magnoliales; family Magnoliaceae; genus Magnolia; species Magnolia changhungtana. Next base: position 5,235,396 of record JASAUF010000511.1, read on the forward strand.
GGAGAGAACTCTGCATAAAAAGATTGAGTGTATCCTCAAGAGATAGTTTCCATGATTGTGCAGGCAGTTGTTGATATTGTGAAAACTGTTGAAGTTGTTGACTGCCGACTTGGGAGTGCGGTTGCATGGGAGGATTTCCAGATGGTCCTCCTTGTTGTGGTCTTTTTGCCCAAGAGAAATTTGGATGCCTAGCCCAACCTGGGTTGTAAGTTTTTGCGTAAGGATTATTCCCAGGTCTTTGAAAAGTGTTCATTGCATGTACTTGTTCAGAAAGAAGTTCGGGGATCTTTGCACAGATGGACAAGACTGCATAGGATGGGCAGGACTAGAACATATGACACATGCCTCGACTTGAGCTGTTTGTGGAGGTCCATTATTTAATACCAGAGCATCAACTTTCTTTGTCAGGTTATCAAGCTTGGCGCACAGATCTGGCATGACGCCTATCTCATATATACCACCTCTCTTTTGTGGTTGGGGGCTTCTGTCACCTCTATTTGAATAGTCCCATTGCTAGGAATTTTCACACAAGGTTTCAAAGAAGTTCCATGCTTCAACATCACTTTTGGTCATGAATGACCCTCCACTAGTGGCATCAACCATGTGACGGTTTTGGGGTGTCAAACCGTCATAGAAATATTGAACTTGTTGCCACTTTTCAAAACCATGGTGTGGACATTTAAGAAGTAAGTCTTTCCATCTTTCCCAACATTCATGAAAGTGCTCTCCCTCTTTTTGTGTGAAATTGGTAATTTCCCTACGGAGAGCATTAGTTTTGTGAACAGGGAAGAACTTGTTTAAGAACTTCCTAGACAATTGGTCCCATGTAGTGATAGACCCAACTTCTAGAGAATTCAACCATGCTTTCGCCTTATCCTTCAAAGAAAAAGGAAAAAGGCGCAAACGGATTGAATCGTCTGAAAAGTTTTGAAGTCTAGAAATTCTTTCACATGATGATATGGGTCCTCCTTGTCTAAACCATAAAAGGAAGGCAACAGCTGTATGACCCAGTCTTGAGTTCAAAGTGTGCTGCCGTGGTGGTGGGCAACACTATGCATGAAGGCGCATTGAATTGGACAGGAGCTGAATAATCTCTAAGAGCTTTAGTTCCATTCTTTTCTGCCATTTCAAATAGGATGTTTCTAAATCTTCTACGAAAAGTTCTTTCTATTTCAGGATCAAAAGGTGCTAGTTCTATGTTCAGAGATCTACGTCCTAGCATAAATTATGTTATTGCAATGTAAGAAAGAAAACTAAACTAAGAAGCAACCTAAGAGAAATAAAACTAGAACTAGAAACTATGAGATTCTAAAACAAGTTAAAACTATGTCAACAAGAATGGGAAGAAAGAACCCAGGAAAGGAGATGATTGATGTCAGAAGATTTAAGAAGCTCCTCCTTCACTTAGTAGCTTCCTTCCCCAATTCCTGTAAATAAAAACAAAAACAAATTAAGTTTCCTAAAATAATGATAGAAAAATCCTAAGCAACGGTTAATTTCTAAAAAAAAAGTTTCTAAAACTAGAAAATAGAAAGTTTCTAAATCCTAAGTTAGAAAATAGAAAATTCCTAAAAAAAAAAATAAAAACCTAATTCTCAAAATAGAAAGTAGAGAAGACTGGAGAAATTAGAAAGATATTACCAATTTGGAGATCTATGTTAGAACCCTGCAAAAGAAAACAAGCAAGTTAGTTTCTAAAACAGAAAATCTAAAATTAGAAATTTTCTAAAGAACAAAAAAAAAATAAAAAAATTTAGTTTCTAGAAAGGAAGGAAATCCTAGAATTAGAAAGTTACTAAAAATAAAAAGCTAAGTTAGTTTCTAAAAAGGAAAAAAAAATTTCTAAAATTCGAAAATAGAAAGTTACTTAAAAGAAGAATCTAAATCTAAAATTAGAAACTAAAAAAAAAAAATTCTAACAAATAAAAACCTAATTTTAAAAATAGAAATTAGAAAAAGTAAGAAATTTAGAAAGGGATTACCAAATTAGAAATTTATGTCAGGACCCTACAAAATAGGAAATAGGTTAATTTCTAACAAAAACTCTAATCTAAAGTTAGTAAAATCCTAAGACTATGAATTCTGATAAGAGAGAATCTTAAATCCAATTTGGATCGAAACAGTCCCCGGCAACGGCGCCAAAAACTTGTTGTTTTTGTTTAAACTAACATGATTTAAATGATTTTTAAACTCGCAAGTATACGAATCAGATGTAGATATGGTACGTATTACGAGATCGTTCCCACGAGGACTGGTCGTCACAATTCAAATCTATGACTCTCCTTAACTAATCCAACAAATAATGGAGCGAATTACTGAGCACAATTCTATGAAGAAAAATAATTGAGAATAGAGAAGAAAATTCAGTCAGAGAAAGAGCACTAGGACTTTCGAATCCACCCCTAATTATCCTAACCCTTGTTTTGTCTGTTGATTCACCTTAATCTAGATTGATACCACTTAAATAGAGAAAGCACAATCTGTGTCCTTAATCGGGCATACAGAATGTCTAATTCCTTTAAGCAATGCCATGAATAACATATCCCATGTCCTTGGTCGGGCACATGGAATGTACAGTTCATTAAAGCACCCTGTTTCTTCCTCTATAGGAAACCTGTTCTTGATCAGACCCAAGCACCTATAATAAGCATCCAAACAACATCCATATATATATTTTGGTCAAGTTCATAGATGGAGAAGTATAGAATTTAAACCAATCAAGCCCACTTAGAGAAAGTAACACACTAATCAAATCAAAGTAAAATTAAAATATAACAAGAGTATTCAAATTAGAGGCTTCATCTCAGCCCTAGCTGAAAGATTAGTGACCCATAAAATCCATTAAAAAGATGGATAAACAAAATTCATAAAAGAAAAACATCAAATAATCGATCTCTCTCTCTCCTTTCTTCTCTTCTCTGAATCTCCTCCCTAGATATGGAATTCCCTGTTTTTGAATGCTCTTCCTCATGTTTTGGAACTCTTTTTATAGCTGATGGAGTGGCTGGAGTGGTGAAAATCGGATTTGGGAAGCTGTCGCACGCGCAGCAAAAGCCTTTTCGCAACCAAGTTCAGGACCTCGAAACACCATACTTTCCTCGCTCAAATTCCAAACGAACACCGTCCCTTAGGACTTTCTTGGATCCTCTACATGATGGACGGTTCAGATCTGCCATATGATCAAAGATGGTGGCCCACAACCGCCTGGAAAACTGGATTTCTTAATATATGTGAAACTTTCGCACCCTTTCGCTGTCGTGATCGGTGGGCCCCACAGAAGTATTTTCTGGAAAATCCACCCCGTCCATTGGATTCAGGATGAAATTTTAGTCATGAATAGGTAGTTTTGAACGTCTATTGATGCGTCCCAGAGAAGAAAACATAAAAAGATCAGATTTGAACGTTGCAGGGCAGCCCTTTTGTGGCCTCTGTACCACACACGTGTGCACGCATGGGTATAAAGTATTACCATGGTTTTGAAGTCCTCGAAGCCATCTACAAGATGAACGGTTTAGATTGGCCGTACGGGACACGTGTGGGGCTCACAGCCAGCCGTAAAAAGGTCCAGCGTCCGTCCGTGACGCTTGCAGAAACGGCAACTTCCGTTTTTTTGGAAGATGACTCGGTCAGCGGCTGTTTGAATTTGGAAGGTGGTGTGGTGCTCGGCTTACCTATATTGTACATGATGTACATGCACCATATACAGGGCCCATTATGATGTTTCTACGAAATCTGCACCAGTCATTCATCTTCTCATATTATTTTAGCCGTCAATACCAAAGTTGAGACAGTTCTAGATATCAGGTGGGCCCCAAATTAGAGATTAATGGGCTGATCTGTCCGTTGGGCCACTTTCCGAGATCTTTAATAGATGAAATTTAATATGTACGGTTAATTTATGGCCCTCATCACATGTATGAAGTTTTGAACCGATCGGATGGCAGGAACCATGTGATCTTGCATTTTGCACCAATTTCAGGCTTCTTTAACATGAACGGCTTGATTTCCTCAGATCTCTGGCATGTAAATTCTTTAATATTGGTCCTCTGGGTCCGTCCCTTGCTCTGGTAACTTCGGAGCGTCAAATCCACGCTTTTAACATCAATTTTCAATCAACGCTCCTGATTTCATCCTATAACAAAAATACGATTAAAATACTCCATTAAGTATTATCATTTAGGTAAAATCTGGTAATAGTCGGGGTTGAGATGCAATATTCGACCCACATCATGAGGCGCCAATTTTACCATATGGGTATGATGTGTTGGCTCAGTTGCAAGGAATTAATGTTACATTTGGGAAAATGACTTCTGACAATCATGGTCACAAGAAAAGATAGGATGATAATGCGAAAGAGTGATATAATTGGAAAAGGCAGAGTATCTTCTTCGATTTTTTTCGTATTGGGAGCATAATCTGTTGCGTCACAATATAGATGTGATGCATATTGAAAAGAATGTGTGTGACAATGTGCTTGAGACATTGTTGAATATCGAAGGGAAAACAAAAGACAATATAAAGGCACATCTTGACATGTAAGATATGGGTATAAGACAAACACTACACTCAAGGTAGCTTTCATCGAATAAAATATATTTGCCACCTAGATGCTTTGCTATGTCATTGAGTGAGAAGGATGATTTCGACAAAGTCTTGAAGTGAGTAAGAGTTCTAGATGGTTATGCTGCAAATATTTCATGATGTGTGCTTCTCAAAGAGCGTAAAATTTTAGAACACAAGAGCTATGACTGTCATGTTATGATATAACAACTACTTCCGTTAGTGATACGAACGACAATGCCTCAGTCTGTGAGCTCAGTCTTACTTGAATTGAGCAGTTTCTTTAGGAAATTATGTTCTAAAGTTGTCCGAGTAAAAGACTTCGATTGACTAGAATCTCAAATTGCACTAACACTATGTCATTTAGAAAAGATTTTTTCACCGGCCTTTTTTTTAATATGGTACATTTGCTCATTCATTTAGCAGGCGAGGCCAAAATAGCAAGACCGGTATAATACCGATGGATGTACCCCATGACAAATCTGAAAGCCACGGTATCAGGTCATTCAATTAATCTCAACCTGAACCAACCGACCTCATCATCAAGCCAGGTAATTATATGATATACATGCATATATTTACATGTGTATTATGTCCTTTATTATATATAGTTCAATCAATATATGATTATTGACATTGATTTATCATTTGTAGAGACACTTAACGAAAAAGGGGAAGACTATGACTTGCAGTAGTGCTGGGTTAAATTTTCACACCAATTGAATAGTTCTTTTATTATATTATGATATTATTGTGCTCTTAATTAGATGTAGTATACAATTGAGTATTTATTTGATGCAATGTATTGTGTTAAATAGTAAATTTTATTTGTAGGATGCGATCGAAGTTCTTCTTACTAGTATCGTGAAATCTGGGGCTACTGTTGCGATAGGAATTATTTTGAGTAAGGATCCGCTCATAAAAGTAGGAGGGCTCCAACTTGGATCTGCTTATTGGGAAAATCTGTTCAGGTGGTAATGGTATGTCAAAAGGCTTTGATAAGATCCCATGGACGATAAAAAAATAAATTGGGGATGTAATTGGAACAAGTATTGCTTGGTCTGCTAGTTTATGTATGTTAAGATTATTATTATTATTATTATTATTTTCAAATACAATAGAACTTCTTATATAAGATTGTAAATATTAACTAATTTGTTTTTGTTATTATTATTATTATTATTATTATTTTTGTAGATTGTGGCATTGATAGATTGAGCTAAATGGAGGGATCTCTTTCTTTTTTTTTCTTATTTATGAAAAATTGCATTCATTTTGAGAATATATATATATATATATATATATATATATATATATATATATATATATATATATATATATATATATATATAGTTCGGGTATAGTTGCTAGATTTACTTGGCTAACCTTAGATTGAATTTCACTTCTAGCACTTTATTTATTTTTTAGTTAAATGTCATATCATCTCTTTTATTAGATTGGTTTTTCTCTGATCTTTAGCAATCAATTGTCCCCTCTTTTTTGGTGACTCAAACAGAAGAAGCCATTTCATGATTGAGGTTTTGCTATAACCTGTGTTGTCTTCTAAATTTCAACTATTTATGTGGATCATGAGCTTCAATAGGATTTGATGGTGTTTTCTTCTGCAAAAGTTCACCTATAATTGTCATTGTTTGAAATGTCCAGGCATACTCTACTATCGGTACCCTGATTATATTGCTCCAGAGGTTTTGCTAAACAAGGGTTATGGAATGGAATGTCATTGATGAGTATTTAGTTGGCAAGTCTTCCACTTACTAGTTGGATATATACAATCATCTTCGTGGAATTAAACCTCATCTGTTTATTTCCCGTTCCCCATCTAATATGTGTCTTTCTTGTTGTTATGGTGCATTGACGCAGGGGTGAACGTGATGAGGATAACTACTACGAATCCACGCAGCTTCTCTAGACTCCTCACAGAGACTTCTCGAATCCACAAGGAAAGAAAGCAGAAAATAGAAATAAATTCTAAGAAATTCGAAATTGATTAATTAATGACTAAAAATGAGTTCACAACCCTTTAAATAGGGGTACCAAGCAATGGGAAAGAAATCAGAATCAAACTACAACTAGAACTCTTAGAAATCGCGACTTACTATAAATAGTAAACTTAGTATTTATAGACGGTCGTGACATCTACTAGTGCGCAAGGTTTTCGGCCAAAAATATTAAGTGTCCTATTAGGCTTCACCAAACCGTTGTCCTAATTATTCTAACTCTTTTCACGTTGGGCACAACTCCTAAAGCCCGATGGATGAAGAGTTATAATCAAACTAAAACTTACTATTTATAGTAAAAACGAAACAAAATAGGGAAACGACCGTCGATCCAGGGGTTTTTCACAATTCCAGGTTGCGCAACCCAGCATAGTGGGGTTGGCTGGCTAAAGTAGCTCGTTCTACCCCAAAATCATATATTTTACGTCAGGTAACTCATTCCGGATTGTGAGATACGCCCGAACTAAGGTCCGACGGTCCGGATCACTTCTGTCGTTGACCGGGCCTTTTCTGATCCATCTTGGCCATGAAATTGTCCGCGACCCGCTCTACATCATGCATACTATCATATCTGTATCATTATCCAAATATATGGTATGACTATGCTACATGGCACGCGAAAAGTGGTACTTTTCGATTGAAGTTGCAATCAAAGTATTCCAGCGGGCTTTAAAGGCTCTTCCTAGTATTTATAGAATTTTCCCTTCTTTAAAACTTGTCAAGTGATTCATGCTATTAAAAAATAGGAAGTAATTCATACGGTCAACATCACTCTGTTCATGTTTAATAGTCTAAGGTAGACATCCCTTCGATCTTAAATTATGATTATTTCTTGGAGCACAAATTATGATTTGAAATCTGATTTTTTAAAAAAGGATTTGAAATCTAACACTCACCTTCTCAACCCTCTAGTTCCACAAGATCTCATTATCTTTTGAGACTTGTACTGTGTGCAGCATGGATGAATTGGGTCGTCGCAAAACTATTTAGTTATAATAGGGAATTTTCTATATGGTTGAGGTCCTTCGCTTCAACACTATGGTATTGGATCCAATACCGGCTTGCCTATAAAGAAAACACAGGCTTGCCTCTACAACTCCCAGGGCAGAGTTGTGTTTACTCGCTAGTAAGCATTTGGCAACCCATTGAAGTGAGACTTGGCTACTTGATTAGCTGGGTGCAGGCAGGTTACAACTTCCAAAAATATTACTTCATTTACTATCACTGGACCTTGGAGGAAGGTAAGCCCCTACACTACAGGCTTTATCTAAATAACTACTTGCCTAAAATACATGACATGTTTAGATCTTCATTCACTTGATAGAAAGAAATTATTTCTGTTAACAAACCCTCATGTATGTTCTAATTAAGAAACATGTTTCTATCACAGGGAAAGAAAAAATTGGAAAAAGTTTGTAAGAGTTCCTTTCATACTTTTTAGTAATGTATTGTGTTATTTATTCGATGCAATGTATTGTGTTAAATAGTAAATTTGTCCCTCTTGCTATATATTTATAATGTTATAAGTCTTAGGCTCCATTTGATCATCACATCAATCTTTATGAATATAATTTTTTCTCAAACCAAATAGAGCTCAAGCACTTTTTAAAACTCCGCTAACGCAACTTTTTGCATTGCCGGTCCCAAAAGCTCGGATAAAGGAGGAGGGAGAAGGGTGTCAAGGTGAGTTGTGTCCTTTTCTTCAGTTTTCTGAAGCTATTATAGTTTTTGAGTTTACTACAGCTAGATAGCTTTGTTTTTACAAAACAAGGTGTGATCCTTCTAATTTGTTTATGGCCTATGAATGTTTGCAGGTTTACTGAATAAAAGCTCTCAAGTGAGTTATATCAACTCGTTAATTTGTTACTTTTTCTTTAAATATAAATGATTACCAGGGTTGAATTATTCAATCCTAGAAATTTCTTGGGCAGCCTCTATGCAATGTAAACTGAATCAGATATAGCTGTTTTTTTTTTTAATAAAATTTTATTGCTAGAAAAACAACTGATTTGCAAACCTACCATCTTTTGGGCTGGTCCATGATGCAAGAACCTTGGAACCTGCCTATCAAATAAACTATTTTAATCATTGGAAAAACCCAAATCGAACTGCTAGTCTGATCCCTGTGTATCTTATTGTATTTCGTAGCGTTATATTTGAGCAAACCTTAATATATTATCAGGTTGACTCGGATTTTCATTTGCACCATGTTTTGGTGGTGGTGATGGGTGTTAGGGCGAGCCACACAAAGAGGGGCGCACACATGTATGAGATGCAGACCACTCATCCGGTTGGAGGCAGGCTTAGAGATGGTAGTAAATCATCGGGTCTCAGAGAAAATTAGTGGTATGTGTTCAATGTACCTGATGAGTTGGCCAGCCTAATTTTTGGGCAAGGTCATGTCCAATATAGTTTAAACTTTTTTTTTTTTGGTTACACACACCACCCACGTCACATGAGCCCTCAATCCCATGTCTCTAACAGACAAGAACTTGCTTAAATTTACTTTAAAAGCAAAAAGAGAGAAGAGAGTAAAAGAAAAGAAAAGAACTTATGGGAAACCTTTCCTTGCCTTATAGAGTTTCGAAGATATGTTCACAAACCATGCATTGATTGGAATCAAAAGAATGGGGAACTGGATGAAAAAACATTCCAAGCGTCTTGTGCATTGAAGTTTCCAAGAGAAGTACATTAAATTAGAACAATGGAGTTATGTTCCCTATGGGAAGATTACATAAAGAATCCTGCATGGCATCCTTACAAGGTGGTAATAGTTGGAGATAAGCAGGAGGTGTATTTTTTCTTATCTAGCATTGCAACTACTATCATGTTGATATAGTTGCCTTTAGTGGTCTACATACTACATTGTATCTACACATGGGCATTGCGTTGCATTATCTATTGTACTGCATCTCATGGCATGGATGACTCTTTTATGCATGTACACATTTTACTAATGGTCCAAATGGAGATCATCACAATCCAAGACTTATCCAATTAATTGGGGTCTGCTACATGAATCATGTTTCTCTTGGAATCACTACACCAAAAACACTATTTGCAATGTGCTTGATTCTAAAACGGCTTAAGAGTGCTCCAATTTTGCAACACGATTCCTATTTTCAGCCGCAACCACACCCAATTTCTCTCTCTCCCGCTCCCTTACTCCTTCACCCTCTCTCTCTCTCTCTCTCCCCCCATTCCCTCACTCCCGATCTCTCTACCGCTCCCTCTCTCTCTCTCTCTCTCTCTCTCTCTCTCTCTCTCTCTCTCTCTCTCTCTCTCTCCCTCTCCCTTATAAGATGCTAGGCAGCTACGTCTGCTTCATCATAGGGTTAGATAACCCTAGCCACCGCAGTCCCATCACCACCATTGCAGAGTTTTTTTTCTTTAATTTTTATTTTTTTTAAATTTTTTTTATAATATGATTTCGAGGATGGGATTGCCATTAATGGTGGTCGACAAGCAGGGGAAGATGCAGATTGCCACTATAAGCCATGGCAAATCTGAGTTTCAGTGTGAGTCTAAGGGCCATCCTGTTGGGATTTTGGCCTGCGGAATCACACAAATCTAGATCTAGGATAGCAATCCAATGGCACCAAACACACAAGAGAACACACAGATTTTATGTGGAAAACCCATTCGGGAAAAAACCACAGCACAAAGCGATAGATCTTCACTATGAAAATAGAAATTACAAAGAGAGAGGACTTACCCGATTCGAACAACCTCGAATCTAACCCTTGCTACACCCCTTTTGGATACCCTTAGAATACTTTCCCATACATTCCCATACCCTAGAAAAGCCCTAGGGATACCTATTTATAGTTTAGGAAACTTTCCTTCCACATCCCAGTTACGAAAGGACACAGATTTCTGCAATCCGCAAAATCGTGGAACTAATCTGCGTAACCTACGACTACTCGAAGGGGAGCTTTGACTAGTCGAAGCTATAACTGGTCGAACAAACCCTTCGACTAGTCGAAGGCGGTCCGGACATAAAAAACATAGCCACTGGACTTTGAGTCAAATGGGCTACGACCAGTTGACCAGCTCCTACGACCAGTCGTGGCTGACCCACGACCAGTCGAACGACACCCAAAAAATAGATTTAAGACTTTTTCTCAACAATCTCCACCAAGTCTTCAATCTTCAACCGTGTAACTTCTTGACCTCTTCTCCTATTTCTGCATTACATCACAGCTTCTCTTACACACTTTGTTTTCCTTTTATGCAATCGCCAAGCCCAGAGAAGTTTCACAGACCTTGAACTTCTCTACAAGAACGATCTAGAAGAGCATGTCCGTCGAATCAGAATCCACGTGCCCAACCATCTTTGCTCCTGTCTTCTAAAAAGAAAAAACGTAGTCTTATTACCATCTCAATGCTACCCAATATTACTTGTCGGGGTACTTGCTTACAATATTGATAGCCTGTGAAATAACCGGTCTAATCCAGACCATGGCATATACTGCCAACCGTATTCGAATAAGGCTCATGAGATATCCTGCTTTTCCTTATCTGTTTTGGGATATGTCCTGAGGAAAACTTGAGGAGAGATGCGTAGGAAACGCTCTCCAGCTTTACTTGGCCCATCACATACTTGATCAATACCTACACATAAGATATTCCTCCTGTGATTACCAAAGCCTACTCCTACTTCAGTCTCAATGTCGAAAACCATCTTTACAGCCCCCCGATCCTTCATCCTGAGTGTCCCACTTAACCGAGTCTTCAGTACATTGATTTCAGACATGTCATAATTGGCGATCTACATGTCATCAATTCCTGACTCATAATGAAGGAATCAAACCACTGCCTAGGCAATAGGTCGAACCATGACCTCCTGCAAAGTCTTTTCTCAGCCCCTTTAACTTCGAACCGCTCTGGTTGCTTCATGTAGATCTGCTCTTCACTTTTTCTTACAAAAGTGTAGACTCCACATTCATCCTTATAGCTCAAGATTACATTGGCCAACCAGCGCCAATCACGGATCTAATAGACACCTGCTATACCGTCAGTGCGAATATCTCTGAGAAGCTGATCCCTTCTCTCTGAGCATAACCCTTCGTTACCAACCTCGCCCTATATCTATGTTGTATCCTCCTGAAGATCCACCTACACCAACCGGTTTCCGGCCCACTGGAAGCTCCACTCGCTCCCATATGTCGGTCTGGTACAACGAATCCATCACATCGCCCATAGTCATCTTCCACTTCTCAGCACCAGGCTCACCTAGAGCCATCTAAATATAAGATGAATACTCCTGCGATATTGGAGTCGTCCATGTACCTCGTCGATATCCTACGATCATGCCGTGTGATTCTTCTCATAGGTGGCTGCTCCATCTGCTCTGTATCCCTGTCCGCACATCTCAGCCTTCCTGCCCTGCCTACTCATGTGGTCATGCCCAGCATGTCACACACGTGCAGAGGTGGAATACACTACATCTACTGTAGCTCCACCGTTTGAAGTGCTTCTGATCAACCTGTACAAGTTACCAAGTCTTTACGCTTTCATGATTACTCGTGCCCCCTTAGATACCTTAAGAGCACCATCAATACCTATGTACTTGCATCCTTTTGCCTCAAGCACACCAAGAGAAATCAGATTCTGTCTCCAATCAGGAATGTGCCTGACATCAGTCAAGGTACGCTCCACCCCATCAAACATCGTGATGCGCACCATACCAACAGCCACAACATTTTAGGCAAAGCCGTTGCCCATAAACACATGTCCACCATCTCACTCCCTGTAGCTGGTGAACCAACTTCGATGAGGAGTCATGTGAAAAGATGTCCCTGTGTCTAGTATCCACTCGTCCTTACGATCATCGTATGGCCACTTGATAGTAAACATAGACAAAACATCACCATCACATCCACTCGATTCATCTGACGTGGCAACATTGGCCTCCCTGTACGAAGCCTCAAAATCTTCTCTCTTTGATTTAGGATTTCCACAATCCTTCTTCACATGTCCTTCCTTCCCACAATTCCAGCACTTTACCTTTCCTTTGCCCTTACCCTTGGATTTGGATCTATAACCTGAAGAACCTGTACCTTGTCCAGAATTACTACCCACTGTAAACAGTTCATCAGAAGATGTCCCCATGTCGCTGTTTAGTTGTCTCATAGCCTTCCCTTGAAGGGCCGAGATAACGGTATCGACACTCAGGGTTTTGTTCGTGCTACACATAGTGTCCTTGAATGCCTCAAAAGACGCCGGGAGAGAATTCAGCAACATACATGCCTGTTCTTCATCTTTCATCACTTCCTCCATATCCAGCAATTTGCAAACCAATTTATTAAAGTTGCTGATGTGAGCCTCTAGATCTCCACCCTCTATCATCTTGAAGTTATACCACTGCCGCTTCAAGTGCAGACGATTTTCAGAGGATTTCTTCGTATAAACATCCTTTAACTTTGCCCCATAACTTAGCTGCAGTTTTTTCCCTTATGATGTTGTAGAGAACCTCGTCCGTGAGACATAAACGGATCGATGATAAAGCTTTCTTATCAAGAGTATTCTAATCACCATCAGTCATAGTAGACTTCCGCTCCTCAAGAGTACCATCTTCGCCTTGCTTGATTAAGGAACTTATCATCTTGATCTTCCATAACTCAAAAATATTTTTCCCTGAGTACTTCTCAATCTCATACCTGGTGCTTGCCATTATTACTAGTCCCTCAGATTCAGATCTGTGCCCCAACCGAACTCAAGCTCTGTTACCACTTGTTAGGATTTTGGCCTACGGAATCACACAGATCTAGATCTAGGATAGCAATCCAATGACACCAAGCACATAAGAGAACACACAGATTTTACATGGAAAATCCTTTCGGGGAAAAACCATGGCACAAAGCGACAGATCTCCACTATGAAAATAGAAATTACAAAGAGAGAGGACTTACCCGATTCGAACAACCTCGAATCTAACCCTTGCTATACCCCTTTTGGAAACCCTTAGAATACTTTTCCATACATTCTCATACCCTAGAAAAGCCCTAGGGATACCTATTTATAGTTTAGGAAACTTTTCTTCCGCATCCCAGTTGCAAAAGGACACAGATTTCCGCAATCCACAAAATCGCGGAACGAATCTGCGTTACCTACGACTAGTCGAAGGGGAGCTTCGACTAGTCGAAACTACGACTGGTCGAACAAACCCTTCAACTAGTCGAAGGTGGTCCGGACATAAAAAATATAGCCGCTGGACTTTGAGTCGAACGAGCTACGACCGGTCGACCAGCTCTTACGACCAGTCGTGGCTGACCCACGACCAGTCGAACGACACCCAAAAAACAGATTTAAGACTTTTTCTCAACACATCCATGGCTGTTTGCACTGAAATCCGATGTCGCAGATGGATTGACACTGTAAGCTAGGGTTTCTCTCTCCTTCCCTCTCTCTCTCTCTCCATCTGTTTGTAGAGGGAAAGAGGATCTCGACTGTTGGATTTAAAGATGCTCGTCGTCTCACGCATGTAGGAGCTCGTGGAATGCAATCAGATAAATCAACGTCGGGCATCAGCATAGAGTTGTGTCCTTCTTAGTCATTTTCCCTCCTCTCCAACCACCTCATCAATTTCTATTCAAATTGCCAACGCCCTCTCGATTCCCGCCAGGTGTTCGATGAAATTCCTTACAAGAAACCCACCTCCTGGAGCTCCGTCATCTCCTCCTTCACCCAGAACGAACTTCCCGATCTCTCCCTCGAATTCTTCCGTCGAATGCTCGAGGCTGGGATCAGGCCAGATGACCACATCTTCCCTAGCATGACAAAATCTTGCGCAATCCTGTCGAGCACTTTGTGCAGCCGATTGATACATTCCCTAGCATTGAAGACCGGGTTTGATTTGGATGTCTTTGTCGGCAGTTTGTTGGTTGATATGTATGCAAAATGTGGAGAAATTCAGGATGCTCGACAGGTGTTCAATGAAATGCCCAATAGGAATGTGGTTTCTTGGCGCAGAATGATATATGGATATGCTCAGTTCGGTGAAGATAAGGAGGCTCTGAAGCTGTTTAAATGGGTTTTGGCTGCTGATTTGGTTGTTAACAATTTTACTGGAGTGTGATTCGGGTCTTTGCTTGAAGACGAGCTTCATATCATCAAGCTTTGTGGGTAGCTCTTTGATTTCTTTGTATTCAAAGTGCAGCATTGTTGAGGAAGCATATTGCGTGTTCGATCAAATGCCTGACAGAATCTTGGTGCCTGGAATTTGATGCTGATTGCATGTGCCCAACATGGGCACACACAGAAAGTGTTCAAAATTTTTGGGCAGATGGAGATGGTTGGAACTCGGCCAAATTTCATTACTTTTTTTGTGCATGCTCCCCACCTGTAGCCATGCGGGGCTTGTCGAGAAGGGAAAAATCTACTTCAGGTTGATGAGTGAGCACGTGATTGAGCCAGGGGCCCAGCACTATGAGTGTATGGTGGATTTGCTTGGCTGTGCTGGTAAATTGCCCGACTCAGTCGCATTTATTGAAAAGATGCCAATTGAGCCGACAGAATCTATTTGGGGCGCATTGTTGACTGGATCTCGTATCCATGGGGATACAGAGACAGCGGCATTTGCGGCCGACAAACTTTTTGAATCAGGCTCCATGAGCTCCGGTGCACGTGTTGTTATCGAATGCCTATGCAGCTGTAGGAAGATGGCCCGATGCTGCGAGGGCAAGGAAGATGATGAGGGACCGGGGCGTGAAGAAGGAGACTGGTTTGAGTTGGGTTGAGGAGGGCAATAGGGTCCACACATTTGCCTCTGGGGACCGGTCACACCCAATGACAGAAGAGATTTATAGAAAATTAGTAGAGTTGGAGGAGGAGATGGAGTGGGCGGGCTACATTGCTGACACAAGTTTTGTTTTGCATGATTTGGACAGCGCAAAAAAGAAGTGGGCCATCCGGTATCACAGTGAGAAATTAGCTATTGCGTTTGTGCTGATTAGCTTCCCGCCTGATTGGCTCATACGGTTGATGAAGAACTTACGGATATGCGGGGATTGTCACACGGCAATCAAATTTGTGTCCAAGTGCACAGCGAGGACTATTATCTTGAGAGATAACAATCGATTCCATCGATTTGAGGGTGGGATGTGCTCTTGCGGTGATTGTGGGAGTGCTTGCCTATATCCATGACAAAGATCTCTTTTTTGAGTTCTGCAGGTAAGCTTCTTGGATTTTCAGGCTTTTGTAGAAGTATGGACCTCATGCTGACCTATATGCTTGTTCAGTTTTTCAAATTCATTTTAGATATTTTCAGTGATGCATAAATTTCAAATTCATTCTAGATATTGTCAATTATGCAAATTCAAGAGCAGGAGAGCTAGCTTGTATCAGGCCTCAATTTCCAATTACTAGATATCTTAGAACACATTTCAAAACAGTGTCCTCTTCATTCCCTAATCTGATTGTGAGCTCGATATGTACAAAAAATAACAAAAGCGTGGCTCTATTTTAATTTTTAACTTAACAGGCTGCATGCAATTGAATGTTCATCCTCAAGAACATCAATATATGGCTTGCAGAATTTATTTCAGTTGATAGATGTTTTTATTTATTTTTATTTTTTATTTAAGGTTTCTGGATGCAAGTTTCGTATTCTAATTTCTAAGGTTAGTTGTACCCTGTCGCATAGTCAAGATAGTTTCCATCTTCTTCTGTCTATATTACCACAAATTCCAAGTTTTTGCAAAGAACCATCTAGCATTTCCCTTGGGTGTTTCTTTCTCTTGCGAAAGTCTTTGTGCTTTTGTTGAGTCCACCAACAAATGTGTATTTTGAGACAAGCAAGCATTTCCCCCTGTGAGCTAAAACTCACTCATGGATGTTTCTTGTTTGTGTGTGTGCCCACACATGCATGGGTGGGGGAAAGAGAGCGTGTGTACATGTCTATTTATGCATGTATATATGTATGTATTTACGTATTAAGGAATACCAATTGATAAAGGGGAAAAACCTCCAAATTCACTTGGTAGGAACTACTTTCCTCTTCTTTTGTTTTTATGTATGAGTTTTGGAGCTCTTTTCATTATCTTTGCTAAAATGAGATCAACTGGGAATGAACCTATGTTCACATATATAGGATTTCACACCTTTGTGCCTGGCTGGCACATGTGGTGGCATTTAGATGGGCTAGCTTATACACGTGTATGCCCAACACCTCTAAACTCTATATGTGAGCCTCCTTTTTAGATTTTTGTGTTTCTTATTGATGTTGCATAACTTCTGCAGGCCTGCAATGCTCATGGGATTTATTGTGTTCCATTATATGATACCCTTGGTATGCATATCACAACTTCTCACTGGATTCACTTGTGCATGGATTGATTTTCAGTAATCATAAATGAAGTTCAATTGGTGCAGGATTTTGCATTATAAATGCTTGACGTGTTTACGTTTTTTTTTTTTTTTTTAATCTCTCCGTAAATATTTTGGCATATGTTTATTTGCTTGAAGTGTCAGCCATTATCATTTTTAATTTTGTAAACTTTGCAGATTATATTGCACTATATGCCGATTTTATTTTTTTTTAACCTTTTTTTCTTTTTCTTTATTTGGTCTCTTTTCTAGGTGTTGAAAGCATTTCCTAATGCAACCAAATTCTTGAAAAGTAACAAACATTTTCATTTTTTATATTCTTGGTGCAGGCTTTGTATTATATATATTGAAATTGGCATTCGTTGATGCAGCAATTGTGAGCTTCGGAAGTAACTTCTCTATGAATTTGTTTTTGCAACGATTGTTCCCATACTTCTTCTCTATGAAGGTTGGTAATTTCAGTAAGTAATTTCTCTATGAATTTGTTTTGTTCCTGTCCTGATGATGATTGTTATGAAATTTACTGTTTAGTGAAGAACTTTATCAGCATGGTGACACTAAATGGTTAGAAAATGCAGGCTACCCTGTTGTCTAATTTTTTGTTTCACTAATTGGTGCCAACAACCGACAAATGCAGAAATCTGTCCAAATTTTTTTGTTACAATCGGCTGTAGTGTCATGACAGTCCATGTGCAAAGCAAAGATACATCAGGAGCTTTCCTTCGTAGCTGTTTGCATTTGGCGGACCTTGCAGGAAGTGAGAGGGTGGATAAATCATAAAGTAACAGGAGATAAGCTAAAAGAAGCATAGCAGATCAATCGGTCCCTTTCCTATTTGGGAGATGTGATTGCAGCCTTTGCTCAGAAAAATACCCACATACCCTACAGAAATAGCAAACTTACGCAACTCCTGCAAGATTCCTTAGGTTGAAATCTATTGCCTTTATTCTATGCAAATGATGTGAGGTTTAGATTGGAATGCAATAAGGTGGGCAGTTCTGATTCAATTCCATTCCGGAACTACTTTTTGTCGTAGGTGGGCATGCAAAGACATTAATGTTTGCTCATGTGAGCCCAGCTACTAACAAACACTAAGATTTCAATCACTAAGGAAAAAAAATTCATTAAACTACATGTTATGAAGGTTAGGTTGTTGCAAGTTTTTTTGAGGCATGTCCTGTACATCTGTAAATGCAAATGCCTTTTTCTTCCAAGACCTTTCTTAATGTTATAGACTTCATTGAATGCTCACCATTAAAAAATTCCTAGGGCCCACCATAATGTTATAGGCTTCATTGAATGCCCACCCTCAAAAGTTTTTAATGGTGGGCGTTGAGTCCCTACTGTGTGGTCCACTTGAGATTTGGATCTGCTTCATTTTTCAGACCATGTCCTAAAATGAGCTGGAAAAACTGATGGAGGTAAGACAGTCTTCATAGGTGAATCATCATTTCTTATGAGGGGGCGATTTCAAAATCTAGATATGTTTACTTGCTCATCCCTAGCATCTGTCCTATAAGACAGTCTTCAAAATCTAGATATGTTTGCTTGCTTAACTTGCAATTGGAGTTAAATCTAAAATCAGCTCAAAATACTAATCCCCAATTCATTTTCTACTCAAATACAGTTTATACACACACACACACACACACACACACACACATCTGTCTTCTTTGGCTATGGCCTACACTCAATGACAACGTTGTTGATCTCATAATATCTGCATTCACCATCATGATTTGCTCATGCTCTTAACCATTGCATGCCTTCTGATTGCATCCATGAAGTAGCTGGTGGTATTTAGTGAAAGCGAACTATGAATTTCCGTATCTTTGTTATTTCGTGGGCATTCTTAGTGGCCTAAGCTTTATAGATGTGTCTAGACTTGGTAGACATTACTTCAACTCTTATGTTGATGGATAAAAGACTAGATATAAACATGTGATTGATGGAACAGGCTATTACTAGGGCGATGAATATCATTTTTAGGGAAAGTGAACTGTGAATTTCCATGTTTATCGACTGACATCCTGTGTTTGTGTTTGTTGTCAGTTTCTACGAATATATATATATTCTGGCTAATCCAAGCTCTTGTTATTTTTCAGGTTGTCTATATGCAGTCAACCTATCCCATACAAGCCACCACCTTCAGGTATATACCCTACCCCTCCTCCAAACATGTGGAAGTGTAACCATTGAAGTAAGTTGTAATGCAATTGTGGCAATGATAACCAAAGAGAGAATTTGTGGTGCATTCAGCGATGACTTCAACTAGAGGGCTACTTATTACGGATACCATCTTACACTTTTGTCATTTAGAACTGGTTATTGTAATTCAAGATTCAATAATGCATCTGATGAAGGCCTTAGTTATTATTTCACTACAGATTTAAGAAAAAGGTAATGGGAGGATCCAAGAACCTCTAACAAACAAGCTAAAAGAACATTTCTGTTACAGGCTCATTATCTATCATTGTGCTTTCTCCATGCAGAGACCTCAACTTTAACAGCCTGACTGGCGATATTCCAAGCTCCTTTGAAAGCCTTGCAAGAGTGGATTTCATGTAAGTCTAACATTATCAAATGAAAATTTGCTATTTGAGTCAATGCTTACCCTTGATAACAATGAAGTGGGGATTTTCTTTCTTTCTTTTCTTTTCTTTTTTCTTTTTCCTCCATTTAGGTATTTAACTGGGAATATGCTGACTGGGCCTATACTTGGATGGATCATAAAGAAATAATAATCTTACTCATCAGACCGATTTCTTTAAATGCAGTTAGTTTTGCACTGAAGAAGCAAATGCTGGATGACAAAAGATTCTCCAAAATGCATCTGAATTTGCAATGCCTCCTGCAGGTATTTTCTCAATGTCTATACACATCGCCTTAGAGAAAAATATGTACAAAAGGTGCTTACCCAATCACAAGGGAAGCGCACTAAATAGGAAAACTCCACAAACATCACTACTTGTGGCTACACCTAGCACATGTGGGACA
Source organism: Magnolia changhungtana (assembly GCA_030180095.1). Lineage (NCBI taxonomy): Eukaryota > Viridiplantae > Streptophyta > Magnoliopsida > Magnoliales > Magnoliaceae > Magnolia > Magnolia changhungtana. Next base: position 5,255,300 of record JASAUF010000511.1, read on the forward strand.
TCTAAGCTAACTGTAAGGTGTGACTGACTGTGTAGATGACCTGGTCCAGAAATCAAGTGGATCACTCATCAGGGAGCCACTTGTGTGTGTGAATGTGGACCATTGGGAAAGTTGTTTATGAATATGAAAACCAAAGTAGCCCCCGTATTGTGAATGCTATCCATCCAAGTGGGGCCCTAGCAATGATCCCAGATTTACAAAAAAATAAATAAAATAAAATAAAAAATGAAGAGTGCCAATTATGTGTTAGATGCCCCATTTGTTTGGATATCAAACTTAAATAAGTATCTTTTAAGAAAAATTAATTTATTTCAGTCCTTTTTTTTTTTTTTTTTTGCTTTTCAAGTTCCAAAAGCAACTTATTTCCTTCATTTTTGTTGGTGACACGGAAGGTTGATTGCAAAACAGTAACATTTCCTTCAATCTGTTGATATGAGACGGCTTTTATCCATTTGTAGTTATATCCCATCCTCTTTTGTAGTTCCTTGGTATCATGAAAACCCATTCTCCTCAAACATAAGACTTTCTGTGCTTTTCCAATTAGTGATGCTAGATGTTTGGGGGAAGAGAGAGAGAGAGAGAGAGAGAGAGAGAGAGAGAGAGAGAGAGAGAGAGAGAGAGAGAGAGAGAGAGAGAGAGAGAGAGAAGAAGCCAGAATGTAAGAAAACTGCAAGTGGACTTAAGACCAAACCACTACAATTAACTCAAACCACAACTAAAAAAATCTAAGGATCAATTGAAAATACATTAGTTTGTGTTTATCAAATATAAGAGAAATGTGCTCAAGTGGACTAAGACCAAACCACTCACAATTAACTTTGGTGCTTGCAAGATATGTTGAGGATGCAGGGGATCCTTATAGAGATCAGATGGAAGATTGTTTCAGTCTAATAATGGAAGAATTGAAATCTAGAGGAATTGCCAACAATCACACTTGCATACCAGGTAATTCATTTAAAATTTCAGCTTTTAGTTTCTAGCTTTGATTTCCAACCATTAGAAATTTCCAATAATCACTCAAACATCATGGCCGTCATCAAAGTAGGTTTTTCTAATTTCTACCTGATCAGCTTTACATTGGATCATTTTTATTTTTATTTTTTGTTATTTAGGCAAGTTCAACTAGGAATAATTCTTTGACGAATTAAAAGATGATCATTGTATGTTCTTGATTTGGATTTCTACGAACCAGTCCCTTAGTCAGCAGCTAATTGAAATGCTAGCATGCACAGTTATCTTTGAGTTATCTTGATTTTCTCATTCCCTTTCTCTCAGGTTTTGCATTATGTCACCATCCTTCCATCTTGGACAGAAGAAATGCAAGACTTGTTCAAGTACTACAATTATGTCCATGTTGTCCATATTCTTTTTCTATCTTTCCATATTCATACTAAAGGCATATAGTATATTCAATTTCCCTTTGAAAAAGTAGCTTTTTACCACTTAAATATGGTTGTGTAAGGTGCCCGTTTGATCAGATGGTTGAGAGACAAGTGGTAGCATGGACGGCCATGATCTCAGGCTATGCTAAGAATGGGGAATCTGGTGACACAATTAAGCTTTTTCACATGATGCTGGTTCATGTTGTGAAGCCAGATGAGGTGAGATATTTAGAGGATGCTTTTGAATTGATGTCTATTTTTATTTTATCTTTTTGGTTTTTTTTTTTTGACCAATATATTGATATGGTATCATGTTATCTGATTGTTCAATACTTTGACATAACAAACAGCTTCCATAGTGTTTGATTTGTACTTAGTGTATCAAATTTTGGATGTAATGTGAATATATTCAAAGCAGAAGAAATTGCTTTTGGATGTGCATGTAAGGGTGCTAGGAACTTAATTCTTGTCCTGTTTTATACATGACTAGTTTTAATACATGTATATGCTTCAACTTCTTTTACATATTTTTAAACTATTCAAATCTTTGATCATAAGTTTGATAATTAGCTATTTCTCTCACAGGAGAGATTCTGATGACACACATCTAAATAGGAGATGGATGTGCAGATGGTGGCATGGGAGTCCATTTCCTTTTTGTGGTTTCTCTTCTCACTTCCTATTTGGATTTTGTTTTCAAATTATAGGATGAGGGTTTTAGTGTGCTGCCATTCTTTTGACATGGTGCCATGTTGTCACAGGAAGTTCATTCTAATGGGCACCAAGTTGTCACAGGAAGTTCATCCTCATGGGCCTAAGTCATGGACTTGACTAAATTTATGGTAATATTGTACATTACAGAGCTTTTGCACAAATAAATCAAATTCCATTTTAGAGCATTGTGGAATCATAGATAGAAGTTGGGTCTTATCAACTTAACAATTATATAAATTATTAATTGATATTTTATCAATTGAAGTATGAGAGTATTCAACTTTTGAGTTAAAAAAACAAAAAATAAAAAATCAAAGATCTATTTGATTGCTATTGTACTTTTTCTCTTGATCTATCTACCTACGGACTGAAATTTCAACACTGATGTGTTGTTCATGATGGGAATTGGAAGAGTTTGCATGGACCCTGCATGAATTCTGGTTAGTCAATCTTTCACTTGCACTGTCTTGCATGCACAGCCAAATTGAATCGTAAATGTTCCATTCACTTGAAAGAAATAGTTAAATTGTGATTGAGATTATTTCATGACCTACTGAAACTAATGTGATTGGTACTTCCTTTTTCAAATTGTGATTGAGATTATTTCATGACCTACCAGATGTTGTATGTTTCATCAATCTGGTAGTACTGTGCTTTTTTGGGTCTATGGAATATGTAGATTTATTCCTATTATATTATTATTATTTTCTTTTGGCTTGCATTTTGGCTTTTGCTTAGCCTTTTCACTTGGAACTCAGTCAGTGGTTCTAGTGGTTGTTTGCAAGGCAAGTCTAATGATGGTCACAGGCACTCAGAATCCGTTACTGGGGGGAGGTCACTTGCCGGTCTTTATTATAGCAATTACAGGTCAACCATTTTAGTATTTAGATTTTCAGTTCTCATTGTTATTATTACTTTTGCAATGTGGATTACATTGGAAATGAAGGCGGGGGAAAGGTAAGTCATCCTATGTTTATGTTGATTCTTTTAGCTTGATACAAAGGTCAGGTTAGGAGTAGATATCAAAATTAACAATGGAGGAAATATGTTCGATAAAAAAACAAGGTTAGACAAGCTCAAAAGATCATGTCAAAAGCCCTTTCTCATGCCTTAACCTACCGCATCAAGAAGAAAATAGGTGGGACCTTTCATCAATTGACCCACACGTAAAAAATGTTAAAGGTCCATTTTATTGGCTTTTGCTCATAGTTGTATGGTTTTTGGGTTTAAAACTGTTCCTAAATAAGAAAAAAATACCATTCCAAAAATTAAGAAAGATCTAGAAATGGGTTGGAAATTGAAAATTTGCGACGGTTTTCAACCGTCCCTAACGTTTTGGGACGCCCTATTTCAGGAACGGTCTAGAACCGTTTCAAAATTAAAACTTTTGGAACGGTTTTCAACCGTACCTAATTTTTGCGACATACATTCCTAAATGGTTTAGGAACGGTTGAAAACCGTTCCTAAAGGTGTTGTGAATATTCATTAATAGATCATGATTTTGAAAAAATTGGTTTCGATATGACCGCATTGTAGACTTGTAAGCATGACATTTCATTTTCATAGCCTAAACATTTCTGTAAAATTTGTTATGCCTTTGAAGAGAAGTTTTCTACCACAACATTTGGTTCACTATTATAATATTAAGAGCCAATTGAAATTCTAAAAAACTTTAAACTTAGAAGAATCATCATCGCCATTCTGATTTGCTAAATCTGTCCTGTGTGAAATCGTCAGAGGCTACATTTTCTCAATATTTGCATGAAGAACGCTAAATATGTAGGTCTCTGCACGAAAGTTTTATGTAGTTTCATTCGCATAGTACACATGGCAAACATTCCCAGTGGTGGGGACTGTCGATGCACCATGTGGATGGAATGTATCAGAAAATTGCAGCAATTGGACAACTCTGCCCATCCTGTTACTATGAATTTTACTGGTTGAATGTGGACTTCTTCTCCAACCATTCCACTGATTAGATGGTTGCTTTGGATTTTTGGATTATTTTTTTTTTTTGAAAGAAGACTATTTTTAAAACCAAAGGCTAAAGGATAAACTTGATACAAGATGGCTCAAAACAACCTTAGTTTTTTGGATATTTCTATACACATGATGGCCCTAAGAACAAGCGTACCAATTCCCTGATGTGTTTGCAACATGTACCATGAGGAGGGAGCTGTGTAGAAATTTGATGCAGTGACCTACATATTAGCATTCCTATTGTTGTATTTATGTACACGACCAACATGATGAAATGGATCAGATCAACCTCATAAATAGCAATGCATCAGATATTAAGCAACAGAAATCCCTTCCTAATCCAGATGAACAGATTGTGGTTGGTTGTTAGAGGATCATCATGATTGCAATTTGTTCATGACCATGTTTTTTGTGTTCTTGGTCAATGCTAGTTGCAGCTCCATGAATGATGGTTATGAAACATACTGTGGAGAGAGATGGACCCAGCTATCGGGCTGTCAGAAGTAAAGGATCGCTTTAGCCCAAGTGATACTAAAGAACCCAGCAATCTTGCTCTTGGATGAGGTGACCAACGCATTGGATACAATATCTGAGAGCTTAGTTCAAGAAGCACTGGATAGGATGATAGTGGGTAGAACATGTGTGATCGTGCCCCCTGCCTATCCACAATCCAGAAGTCAGAATCTATAGTAGTACATAAAGAATAGGAAGATTGTGGAACAAGGTTGCCATTTCGAGCTACTCGCTAAAGGGCCCGGCGGCCCTTTGCTTTGATCAAGCTCCAAAAAGACAATAACAAAGCTTAGAATGTGAAATGGTGCTTCAATTTATTTATTATAAGTTAGAGAAGAATGCATGAATGTCAAAAGCACAAAATGGTGCTTCATCCCCAGCTTAATCCAGTAGGCCTTCTAATTTTGAAGTTTGAAGTTTGCTATTTCGATTTTGAAATTCTAAGTTCTAAATATTGGGGGTTTGAACGTGCATGGGATTTGGATTGTTGAACTTGTGATTTTGTACGCGGGAGAAGGGCCATTAGATAGACCAAATGGGCTTTTTTCTTTTTCCACCAAGGACCATCCTTGATGAGGAACCACATGATGAACAGTTCTGATAACTGAGGCCCATGTATGGACTGTGGCTGAGATGCAGTGAGTTGTGTGTGAGTTTGCCAGACTTCTATCTGAAATATTACTGACAGTTATTTCATTTTTGATTTATGGAGTATTCAATTTATGTACCAAGTTACCAACATAGGTGTTATGGGAGAATCTGACCTGACCCAAATTGAAGTCAGCTCGGCTCGGCCACAAATCTGAATGAGTCAACCGATCACTGTTGAGGGTCAAATATTACATATTATCCCCCATTTATTACTTGGTTTTATGAACATGATGCTTAATGTTCTATTTTAATCATATTTGTGTTGTAAGGTGAATTTAAAAGCTTGGATTGAAAAGGATGTTAAAAGCATGAATTTAATACTCAAGAATCACCAAAGCCAAGGATGGATCTTATAAGACCAAGGATGAAGAATTCACATGCTAAAGATCCAAGAAAACCAAGTGAGGAATGAAGAACATTAAAGACTTGAAGTGAAGAAAAGAAACCCTAAAAATATGCATCCTTCGACTAGTCTAAGCCTATCTTCAACTAGTCGAAGGCTCCTGCTCGACTAGTCAAAGATTCCTCGACTCGAACTCTAGCGACAAAATTCTCTAAATTCCAGTCATCCTCGATCAGTCAAAGGAAACCCTCGACCAGTCGAAGGATTTCCTCGACTCGTCTAAGGTTACGTAGACAGCACACGGACTGCGTAAATTTGAGGCGGTTTATGGATTTTTTCAACTTGGTGCGAAAGTTAGAGTTGCAAAACTATAAATAGGGGTCCCTAGGATGTTCCTAGGCATCTTCTAGGGTTTGACGAGTGGAGCAAAAGCGTGGAGAAGCCATCGCCAAGAGTTTTTCTTCCATTTCCTTGGTTGTTTTCATGCTTTTCTTCAGAGATTTTAGTTCAATCATGTCTATGGTTGGCTAAACCTCTTAGCTAGGGCTAAGAGATGAGGCTTGTAGCGTGATAGGATGTTTTCTATTGATTTGATTCATGTTTAAGTTAAACTATCTTTGATTCTAGTTTGATATTTAACAAATACTTTCAATTTTTAATGGTTTGTTGTGACTCAAATTACAATAGATCTTAAGTATGTTATTTTCATGTATTGAGATTGTGAAATTAGGAAATCTTATTGTTCACCATCGTCCCTTGGGCATGGTTAGGTGACGGAATGCCTTCTAATCTTCATGATTCTCTTATGTTTGGTTATAAGAGTGGTATATCCTATTGTGAGCCATTGTCTCCTAGGCATAGTTTTGTGATGGAATCACTTCCAGTTCTCATACCTCTCATCCATTGAGAATTAGGTCAAAGGAAGTTCAGATTTGGTTTTACTAAGATATCTTCCAATCGGATAAGATGGAACTCTGATTCTAGTTGTGTCCTTAAATCAAGCATAGATCTCCTTAATCTCTATAAGTAGTTCCTTGGAAACCCTAGTTCCCACCTTTGAATTCTTAAGCTTTAATTACTTTAATCACAGTTACTCTCTCAATTACTTCAGAATTAGATTCACATCTTCTTCTAGTTATAGTTCTAGTTACTTTTAGAATACGTACAAGTTTCAGTCTCTGTGGATTCGACATCGGTCTCACTGAGATTATTACTACATCGCGACCCTACACTTGGGGTTGTGAACAAGCTCCATTAAGGTCTAACCGGCCAGACGAGCAGGCATATCAAGTACCTCAACATGCAAGATGGCGAAGCTACACAGCCGACCTATAGCACGGTATCAGCTCGTCTACTTTGCTGGAGTTCAGACGATCAGTTGAGATAGTGTTGTACACAACCCCAAGTGTAGGGTCGCGATGTAGTAATAATCTCGGTGAGACTGAGGTCGAATCCATGGGGACTAATCTCATGTGTATTCTGAATTTAACTAGAACTAAAACTAAAAGAAGATGTGATTCTAAATCTGAATTAATTGAGAGAGTAATTGTGATTAAAGTAATTAAAAACTAACAAATTTAAAGGTGGTAACTAGGGTTTCCAAGGATCCACTTGTAGAGATCAGGGAGCCCTTTTACTTAATTCAAGTCAATTGGAATTGGAGTCCTATCCTATCCAATTGGAAGATATATAATTAAGATCAATCTGAACTTTTCTTGACCTAATTCTCAATGGAGGAGAATTGTGATAATTGGAAGAGATTCTATCACCAAACCATGCCCATGAGACGATGGCGAACAACAGGATTTACCAATCCCACAATCTCAAAATCAGGAAAAGAAGATAATCAAAGTTATTGCAGATCTACTGTAATTTGAGTCACAATAAACCATTAAGAAATGAAAGTATTCCTTTAAAATCAAACTAGAATAAAAAAAGGTTCAACATAAACATGAATCAAAGTAAAAGAAATATCCCATAACGCTATAAGCTTCACCTCTTTAGCCCTAGCTAAGAGGTTTAACCAACCATAGACATAATTAAACTAAAATCTATTAAGAAAAGCATAAAAACGACTAAGGAAGAGGAAGAAAAACTCTTGGCAATGGCTTCTCCACGCTTTTGCTCCACTCCTCAAACCTTAGAAGATGCCTAGGAACATCTTAGGGACTCCAATTTATAGTTTTGTAACTCCAACTTACACACCGAGTTGGAAAAATCTGAAAACTACCTCAAATTTACGCAGTCCGTGTGCTGTCTGCGTAACCTTAGACGAGTCGAGGAAAACCTTCGACTGGTTGAGGGAACCTTTAACTGGTCGAGGATCTCCTTCGACTGGTTGAGGATGACCGGAAATTAGAGGATTTTGTTATTGGAGTTCGAGTCGAGGAATCTTCGACTAGTCAAGCAAGAGCCTTAGACTGGTCGAAGGAGGGCCTAGACTAGTTCAACCAGATTTTTAGGGTTCATTTTCTTCACTTCAAGTCTTCAATTCTCTTCATTCCTTGGTTTTCTTGGATCTTTGGCATGTGAATTTTTCATTCTTGGTCTCATAAGATCCATCCTTGACCTTGGTGATTCTTGAGTGTTAAATCCAAGCTTTTAGCATCCTTTTTAATCGAAGCCCTTAAATTCACCTTACAACACAAACATGATTAAAATAGAACATTAAGCATTATCATGCTCAAAAAACCAAGTAATCAATGGGGGATATGTAATATTTGACCCTTAACATGTGCTTAGCTACCAAGTTCTTTTGTAGAGCTTTCACACCAGCCTGGAACTCAGAAGAAGTCATTACACGTTTCAACTGCCGACTTCGACCAGATCCTCATTAATAAGCGACCGGGCTCGATCTCCTTATAGGCTCGGGTCATTTCAAGTAAGATTCAAAATATAGGGTCGGCTCGGACGAGGTGTGACCTACAATCATGCTCGAAATTGACTCTAGTAATGCACATTAGGAGCAACGTTCGGCGTACGATCTCAGGGTAACCGCCAACCTCTCTAGTCACATAGCTCATGCGTAATGGCATAGATCATGCCGAGAATGACAAATGTGTTAACTTCAATCAAATGGTATAAATAAGGTATTCATCTATGAGAACAGGTACGCAAAATTTCTCACCCAAAACCCCTCTACGTTACTTAGACCCAGATTCCTACCCTGACTTTAGCATCCAAGGGCCCCCTACTCTAGGTAGGGTTTCCTTTGTTTTCCTTCTGCACAGGCTTACGGGGCTTGATACAAGTGCTCGGAGCTCGGAGAGGGTGAGCCAGATTTCTGCATCAACATTTTGGCATTGTCTATGGGAATCTTACATAAAAACCACTCCTACTCTACCAGAGAAGATGGTAAGAGTGAAAGAGGCGAGTTTACAATCCTGAAAAGGGGGGGGAGGGGTGAATAGGACTATGTCAAATGAAAATTAAAGTACTGAAAAAATAAATAAATCAGAACTTAATCAAAAATCTCAATCGTAATAGTATTGAGAAATTGATTCAAACTATGTTCAAAGGATAATCTTACACTAAAAAACCAAGGTTTTAGGTAGGACAACCTTACATGAACTAGTAAGGATCAAGATCGCATACTAAAACAAGAGAATAAAAAATAAATGCAGCTATCCATTACAAGCATTCACCACATGTACATAAAGATTTACAAACATTCACCACATGTACATCTCAAAAATCATTCACCACACAAACACCAGGAATTATAGTGGTTCGGTGTGTACACCAACTATCCTCAAACAGCCACACCTACTCCACTCCCAATAATCACAACCCACGTGATATTGGCGTTCACCAAAAATCAAGGTTTTCTCAGGTTCACCTTTAAACCTATACAGTTGTAATTTTAGAAGGGCTATCATAATCAAAACCCCACACACACACTGAGATTTTCTGGCTATCTCAGTCTAAACCAATACATGAGATTTTTATGGCTAATCTCAAACAAAACCAATAACAGAAAGTAAATACTTATCTTCTTCAAAAGACGTTGAATGATGTAGCCCGTAAAACCGCTTCGGTTGATGACGAATGTTTAATGTTCAATGTCCAATAACTAAAATGACGGGTTCTAAGTTCTAAATAGATTTTAACTTTATTCAAACATCGGCTACTTGTTTGAATTTCTTAGATCTCAGAAGGAAGAACAAGAATTCCCTTTAAAACATATGATTCATGAAAAGAGATCTAGAAATTACAAAATAATAAACTATTAAAAAGAATTTAAATTACAGTTCGATAGCTTGAAGAAGATTGAGACTTTTCTCTCTCAAAGTGAAGGCTCTCGGTGGCTTGAATGATGTAATTTGAAGTGAGAAAAGACCTCTATTTACACGCTAAAAAACTATTCCTTCGACAAGTCTAAGGTCTCCTTCGACTGATCTAAGAAACAACCAAAATTCAAATTTCTGGCACGATCGAATCAAACCATCCTTGGACTGGTCGAGTGGCTTGCTCGACTAGTTGAGTGGCCTGCTCGACTGGTCGAGCAATGCCTTCGACTGGTCGAGCATGTCCAAAATTCGTTGCTGGACTTCGAGTCGAGCCACCTTCGGCTGGTCGAGGGTGTGCCTTCAACTGGTCAAGGAACCAACAAATTTTATCCGATTTTCAGTTGAAAACTTAGACTGGTCGAAGTTTTTCCTAGACTAGTCGAACCAAAGCCTAGACCAGTCAAACTAAGGTTTAAAATAGTCGAACTTAATTCTATTTAAAGTATAAAAACCCAATTATGTTTAGCATTCGAAAGAACCTAAGTCTAAGGTCTTTCTAGGGTCAAATATACCTGAAAACATGGAACATTAAAGTGTATAATTTGTAGCTTGTTCTTAAATCTTCAGTTGCATTCATTTGATCTTCTACTTGAAGTAATCTTACAAATGTAGCTTGATCTTGAACTAGAAGTAGAGCTCGAGTACTTTGAACTTTTCATGTCTAGAACTTGCACTTTCCAACTTCATGTCTTGAACTTGAACTTTCGAAATTCATGTCTTGAACTTGAAGGTGAACTTTCCATCTTTTGAGTCACCACATCACAAGTTGTTTTGTCCATCGAAATTTGAAAAATAAATGTGCTTTATATATCATGGCACTTACAATCTCCCCATTTGTCAAATTCGTGACAAAATATAACAAAACAATCATACAAGTTCAACATATCTGCTTTGCTTGAAATCACACTCTCCCTCAATATGAGCGTGTAAAATTTTACTCCTCCTCAATCAGTGCTTCACTACTTAATACCTATGTATTAACATACATATCCATTCCATTTCTAATAATAATATCAATCAGAGCAATCAATCATTCAAACTCTCCCCCTTTTTGTCACAAGTTGACAAAAGAAAGTAGGAAATGAGATAAATAAATAATAGAATGGCAAGATAAGCATCATGGTTAAGATTAAAACATGAGTAACCAGAAAGAGAGCATAATAATATCCAAAATATCATCCAAGTTATACAACCAACTTAAGCATAAGTTTATAGTTATACAACCTTAAAATTAAAACAAAGCAAACTAATCAAAACCAAAGGAAGAAGGCAGTGGAATAGATGGGTCAATCTGGTGAAGGCCCTTCGTTATGCGATGAAAATATTTTCGCATATATTTTATTGAAGAGAAATGACTTTCAACCCAACTGTCCTGAGATACTTTTAAAACATCCTCCTTCTCCTCAAGAGAGCGAAGACGATCATCGAATTGAGACGGTTGAAAGTCAAGATCCGCCTCATCATTAATCCCTAACTCATCAAAGATATCATCCATTGTAGTATCTATTGGCAACGGTGCTTCCTCTTCCTCGACCTCATCCTCGTCTTGCTGACCGGGGAGCTAATTCAAAGTCGTTTTATTAATATTCGTATTGTCAAATGGAAGAACTGACTCATTAGCCTCAGAGGTCGGAATGACAACATTGCAATGAAGGGTAAGTGTCGTCATAAGATAAGCGAATTGAATAGAACCATGACCAAGATGAATGCGAAACTGGATGATCAAGTAGCATATCAAGGAGGGAAGGCAAATGGGGATACCTGATGCAACAGCATGGAGAATACGAGTCATCGATGGAGTGAGCTCAGATTTGTTTCCAGACCGCGGATAAACATTCTAAGTAAAAATGCAGTGAAGGACACGGAAACAGGGAATCATCTGGGTGGCACGTAGTTCATTACCGCCAGTCCACTCAACATTAAATCGGCATAATTTACGGGTAATGTCCCTACGCTCAGATTCAAATATCTTATCAGAAAGAGGATGAATCGGGATACCTTCATCATTAACATTTACATCAAGTAGGCACGAAATTAGGTGTCTATCTATCGGCACTGTCCCTTCTCTAAAATTGATGGAAAAAGTAAGATTTTCAAAGGACAACTGCCCGATAGAAGCAAACATGCCTTGTGCAATGGAGCGGTAAGCAAGTCCGCCCCAAACAAAAATATTTTCCCAACCAATGGCTGAGAGAAGATGCAACAACTTGAAACGAGCAATATGATTAAGATTTACCATCTTTTCGATTATTATATCTCGAATGCGGAAATACCTTACATGCTCCGAATCTTCTTCGGGAGCTCTCAAGGTTCTCACTATAATTGGAGTCGTCCGAGACGAGGAGCCACTAGGGCCCTTGCGTGTGACCTTCCTCTTAGCGCGATGCTCCATGTAGAGTATGCACAACAGAATATAATATATGAGTTTGGCTAAGGTCAGATTTTTGCCCAAAATCCCTAATAGAAAAGAGTAAAAATCACAAATCAACAACACCACAAAGATTTAAAATGTATAGAAGAACCCAAATCTAGATGCACTTATAAGGACTCTATGGAGATGGATTCGACAGGTCGAGCAAGGAGTTGTTTGAGGAAGAAGAAAATGGATTTTTTTTAAAAGTGATTTTCCCCCTTTTTAGGAAGTTAACCCGTGCTCCTCGACCGGTCGAGTACGTGCTTGACTTGTCGAGGCAGCAAACAGGAAAACAATAAATTTATTTATTTTTGAATTTTTTCAAAATTTTGCATAAAAATAAACAAATTAACATGACATATTTAATTTGAAATGCACATACCAATATCATGTTTCAATTTAGAGAAAATATTCCCGTCAAGCGGTTTCGTCATGATATCGGCAATCTGATTTTTGGTCTGCATGTATTCTAAAGAGATGCTCTTATCTTCAACTAATTCTTGAATATAATGATAACGAATGTCTATGTGCTTCGTACAAGAATGTTGAATAGGATTTTTAGAAATGTTCATTGCGCTAGAGTTATCGCAATACAAGATCATTGTATCTTGCGCAATTTTGTAATCGATTAGCATTCTCTTCATCCAAACCAGCTGGGTACATACATTACCGGTTGTAATGTATTCAGCCTCAGCTATGGATAAGGATATCAAACTTTGTTTCTTACAGTACCAAGAAACCAAACAATTTCTAACGTAAAAACATCCACCACTAGTAGACTTTCTATCATCGATGTTCCCAGCCTAGTCAGCATCTGTATATCCAGCTAATTGTACATTTGTATCATGTGGATACCAAAGACCGTAATTAGCAGTATTTGCGACATATCTAATTATTCGCTTAATAGTAATAAGATGTGATTCTTTATGATCAAATTGATATCTTGCACAAATTCCAACACTAAAGGAAATACCTGGTCTACTAGTAGTTAAATATAATAGACTACCAATCATGCTACGATATAAGCAAGAGTTTATACTCTTACCTGTTTCATCCTTTGAGAGTTTGAGAGTCGTAGTCATAGGAGTATCGAATTTCTTACCATTCTCGAATCCAAATTTCTTAACCAAATTTAAAGCGTATTTGGTTTGAAAAATGAAGATACCCTCTTCTTGCTGTTTAACTTGTAAACCTATAAAGTAATTTAGTTCTCCAACCATACTCATTTTGAACTTGAATTTCATCAGTTCTGCAAACTCAACGAACTGGTTGGTACATGTAGAACCATATATGATATCATCAACATATATCTATACAATCAGTATGTGTTCATTGCATTTTTTAACAAATAAAGTTTTATCAACGCTTCCTATGATAAAATTGTGATAGAGTAAGAACTTAGTCAGCTTTTCATACCATGCCTTGGGAGCTTGTTTTAAGCCGTAAAGTGCCTTTTTGAGGCGATATACATGATTTAAGTGTTTGGGGTCCTCAAAACCCTTAGGTTGTTCAACATATACTTCTTCATATGAATCCCCATTTAAGAAATTACTTTTGACATCCATTTGATATATTTTGAATTTTTTAAAACAAGCAATGGATATAAACAATTTAATAGATTCAAGACGGGCTACTGGTGCAAAGGTTTCATCATAATCTATTCCTTCTATTTGAGTGTACCCTTATACAACCAGTCTAACCTTATTTCTAGTAATATTGCCCAATTCATCAGATTTGTTTTTGAAAATCCATTTGATTCCAATTATATGTTTATCAATTGGTCTAGGAACCAAATATCATACATCATTTCTTACAAATTGATTCAATTCATCTTGCATGGCTACAATTCAATTTTCATCCGTGTCTCTTTTACGTTGGCCGGTTCAACTTGAAAAGTATAGCAAACATAATTGCAAATATTCTGTAGTTATTTTCTTGTTCGCACACCAGTGAGAGAATTTCCTAAGATTAGATCAATAGGATGATCCTTGACTAATATTAGTTCAATATTAACTGGACTAGATGAAGAGTCAGGTTTTTCAATTAAATTGACTTCATCATCTTCTCGACTAGGTATGGGTGTGATCAGGTGATCATCGATTACAACATAATGGATTCTTGAATCACTCATGTTCTTTTATTCAGAACACAATACGCTCGACTATTCAAAGCATATGCCAAGAAAATCCCTTCATCACTTTTTGCTTCAAACTTTTCTAAGTTTTCACGGTCACATAAAATAAATCACTTACTTCCAAAAATTTGGAAGTACTTAACAGTTGGTTTCTTATTGAACCATAATTCATAAGTTGTTTTATCTTTAGATTTTCTTACATACACACGATTTATAATATAGCATGCAGTATTTATAACTTCAACCCACAAATTTTTAGATAGATTCATGCTATTCAACATAACATTGGCCATCTCTTGTAGCACTCTATTTTTCCTTTCAACGACCCCATTTTGTTGAGGTGTCTTAGGAGTAGAAAACTCATGCGATATGCCATGATCGATACAGTGTTTCTCAAAATTGCTATTTTCGAATTCAATACCATGATCACTTCTGATCTTAATAACATTCATTTCTTTTTCGATCTGAATTTATTTTAATATTTTTTTTAACTTTATCGAGAGTTTCAAATTTTTCTCTCATGAAAACTACCCAAGTAAATCTGGTAAAGTCATCGACGATAACCAGAAAGTACTTTTTACCGTCTCGACTCTCTGTTCTTGTCAGGCCAACTAAGTCCATATGAAGAAGTTCAAGGGGTTTGGTTGTGGTTAAGGAGTTTACCTTCTTGTGACTACTCCTAGATTGCTTGCCAATTTGGGATGTGCCACATATTCTATCAACCATTTTCAATTTGGGTAGACCTCGAATAAGATCAACTTTGCTCAATCTATAGAGGTTTCGGTAATTGACATATCCAAGACGTTTATGCCATAATTCTGATTCGTCTATTTGGACCATGTAACAAGAAAATTTAGACGAGCATGTCTCATTAATAATATAACAATTTTCAGAAGTCCTACGACCATTTAGAATCACACAACGTTTTTCATTTAAAATCTCATATCTTTGATTAGTGAATTTTACACAATGTTTGTTATCATAGATTTGAGATATACTAAGAAGATTGCTTTTAAGATCTTCAACATATAAAACATTTTCAAAAGGAGGAAGGTTAGAAAGTTGTATAGTACCTTGGCCTATAATCTTACAATTGCTTCTATCACCAAAAGTAACTGAACCATCGTTCATTTCTTTGTAGTTGGTGAATATCTCCTTGTCCACCTGTCATATGTCTTGAACATCCACTGTCCAGGTACTATTTTGAATGGCTAGAAGCTTTGAAGGCAGTGTGGGCAACAAGGCAAGTAACTTTAAGAACCCACTTCATTGTAGTCTTAGGTTTAGGAGTACCATTGGTTTTTCTCAGTTTGTAAGAGTTGAAATATCTCTGTTTGTCAACTCCGATAATATTCGAGTTAGATTTGAGAAGCTCTTTGAGTAAGTCCACTATTTTTTCAGCTAAGGGGTTATGACTTTGATTTCTAAAGCTGATGTTATTAGACTTGAATTTAGAAGCTTGAAAAAATTTTGAATTTTTGTTGGTTATTTCTCAAGTTCTTACCTTTTGAGCTCAAGGGCTCTCCTTTTACAAAAATAGGAGATGCATTTTATTTTTCAGTGGAGCATTTTTAATATAGCCCAGACCGATCTATCGCCACATTTTCTTGATGCGGTTAGTAATTTTTCCAGCTTAGGGTCTCCATGGGCGTATCTCAAAGTGTCCTTAGAACTCAATAGAGAAGAGACTTCAAGTTTTAACTTCTCATTTTCTATTTTGAGTTTTTCAAATTCAAAAGTCTTAAAACTTAAATCAAGTTTTGTTATTTCATAACAATAAAAAAATGAGACTTTTCCAAAACAACATTTTCAAGTTCTTCTTTTAGTTTTAGAAAATTTTCCTTTTGAATCTTTAACTTGACGGCTATTTTGCAACTCTTCCTGTATAGAGCATTATAGGCGTCTTGAATATCATCTTCATTCTCATTTTCAGGGTCACTCTTGAGATTCTCATAATTAGATAAGTTACAACTATCTGAGGAGGTGACTCATTTTCAGGGTCGGATTTTATACGCACTTAATACTTTAAAATTTATCATACGCTTAACAGTAGATTATAGCCCAACTGATTAAACTAAACGGCTATTTCTCTTGATAACGTATCACTTTTATGGTAACTAATGGGATGAACTTACGGATTGCGGATGTACACTTAACCTTGAATTTTTATGGGATATATATTGATATGTATGTGTGATCTACTCTGATCATTACATGTATAATCTAGGGGTGCACGTGGGTCGGTTTGGTCCAGTTTTGGGGTGAAACTGGAACCGAACCGTTCCTAACGGTTCTAAGATATTTGGAACCGGAACCGGACCGTTGGCACCCTAGAACCGAACCAGAACCGAACCGTTAAAACCGGTTCGGTTCCGGATCGGTTCCACGGTTCCAGCCCAATTGCATGTTTAATTTTATTATCTAGCCCATATCCATCCATGTTGTGGTCCAGTTGATGAATGGTTTAGATATTGTATAAGGTGTGCAAAAATACATTTATGAAAATAATTAAATGGTGCATTATAAACCATAAATCATGAGTCAAATACGAAAACAATCAAAAGGTTCTTGGTTCGGTTCCACGGTTCAGTTCTACGGATCGGATCCACGGTTTGGTTCTACAGATCGGTTCACAGTTCGGTTCGGTTCTACATACCCTCAAACTAAGAACCAAACCGATGTAACCGGTTCTTTGATTTTTGGAACCGGAACCGGTGCACTCTAGAACCGGACCGTTTGGTCGGTTCCGGTCCGGTTCCACGGTTCTATTGGTTCAATGTGCACCCTTAGTATAATCCCATGATGGTCCATGAGCTAAAAAAGAAAGCCGATCTGTGACTCAAGTGAACTATACCAAGGGAAATGATTTGGAGAGTTACGTCCACCCTTAATTTTTATAGGGCCCACCATGATGATTATGTGAAATCCACTCCAACCATTAGTCTTGACTCCGAAAAATCAGGCCCATATATGATTCAACTAGGCTATAGCAAGGGAAACTGTTTGGAGGGTGAGCTTTCATTGTACACTATTTCCAATTGTGTGGTCCACCTAACCTACAGATGGGGATTATTTCTGGTACCTAGGTCTAACATAGTGTGACTCACTTAATGGTTGGAGTGGATTTCTCATTAACGCTATGGTGGGCCCACCCAGGCTAACAACTTGTTTAGTCTTCAAAATAATTTTCTCGTGGTCATTATTTATTAGCATTAATTAGCACTCAAATGGGCAACTAGTTGGACCGTCCAACTAGTTATGTGTGAGCATTACTCATATATATATATATATATATATATATATATATATATATGTATATATAATTCATTTATAATATATAATAATAATAATAATAAACATTAAAAGTTAACAATTAAAACCCCAAGGAAAAACCTTATCATTTTCCCTCTTTCTACCCTTTTCACTTCCCCCAACTGACTGAGCGAGCGTGCATGTGAGCGGTCGTCCAACTTCCAAGCACCACCACCCGAGTGGCGAGCTAAGCAGAGCAGCGGACAACTTGGGTGACCCAAACCTTGCTAGGCCCACCTTCAAGCAGAAATCCAGCGGCACCAATGGCCGGAAGATGAGTTGAGCTTCCGAGCAGGAAATCCGACAGCAGGCCCACATTGCATTCTCTCTCAGTCTATGTCTCTCTCCTTCAAGCTCCAGTACTTTTTTTTAATGCAAATCAAGTTGGGTCAGCTTGTCAAGGTGTGTGTTTGGGTCGGGTGGTGGGGTCACTGTCGGGTTGGGTCAGGGTTTGGTCAGCGTCGGGTTGGGCTAGGGGTCGGGTTGGGTCAGCATTGGGTTGGGTTGGGTCAGGTTGGGCGGGTTGGGTTGGGTCAGGGTTGGGTATTTTGAATAATTGAATATTTTGATATGATTTAATGATTTGATTTATTGATTTTTTATTTTGATTACTTGAATAGTTAAATTTAATATTCAATTCGTTAGATTACTTGAAATTGATTTATGCTTAATTCAAGTATTCAACTAAAAATCATATATTTAATATATGATTTATAGTTGTATGCTTCAATTAATCAGAAATTAATTAGTTTTAGAGCGACTTCACTTGACACTTGACACACTTGACAACAATCTACCTACCCGTTTAAGAATTCATATACAATAAATTATATTCAAATCAATTATTGGTTTGATATTATATATATATATATATATATATATATATATATGAATTCTTAAATTATCCATGTTAGACAGTTTGATAATATATCATGTACCTTAATGTTACTTACACAATTTACATGCAATTCGAGATTCGGTGCATCAACCCAATTTATTCTCTGAATATATGGTTCTCAACTGGTTGACTGCCTCCCATCTGTGACTGTGAATAACATATAATGGTGATGACGCTCAAACAGTAGAGAATTTTTACATATATTTGGAGAATTATGAGGAGATGCTGCCGAATTTTCGAATCACGTGTAAATTGTGTGAGTAGAGTACATGATATATTCCTGAATAAGATAAAAAGTGAAATTAAAAGCTAAGAGACATTAGAAAATATCTATTTACAAATTACATACTACAATCACACTCTCGAACTTTACATATCTTATACATATTTTCTTATTTTCATATTTAAAGATGGCTAGTGAGGATGTCCCTACTACCCTTGGTGTTGGTGCATCTGCTACATCCACTTTAGTTGTTGATGTTGAACGGGATGAGAGAAACTTAAATTCAGTCTCAGATGCGTCGAACAAAGGGAAAAAAAAGATCAACAGTTTGGGACGATTTTGAAGAGGTTGAAGTGAAAGAAGGTTCTAACCGTGTTATGAAAGTTAGATGTAAGCATTGCAAGCCAACATTCGCAAAGCATTTTGGGGGATCAACTTCACATTATCGCAAACACACTATTAAACGTGTCAAGAGTCCAAAAATCCCACGTTCATGCCAAAAACTGCTCTCATTCACCTCATCTGGTGGAAGCGACTCCGACACGCAAGCTGCTCTCATCACTCATAAATTTGAAAAAAAAAATACTAACTAAAAGAGTGGTTTGCCAGAATAGTTATTGTTGAGGAGAAACCATTTAGGTTTATAGAGAGCAAAGTTTTTAGCGAATACAACAGATACTTAAATCCAAGATTTAAAAAGTGTTTGCGGGTCATGGTGAAAAGAGAATGCATGAAGATGTATGTGAATGATAAAAGAAAGTTGAAAGCCATTTTATCATCAGTCTCACATATAAGTCTTACTTCAGACTTATGGACGACATCGAACCAAATGAAAGGTTACATATCGCTAACTGCACACTATGTAGATGCGGATTGGAATCTATGTAAGACTATATTAAACTTTCGTCACATTCCTCCCCCTCATATCGGTTTGGTTATTTCAAACTACATATACAAATCTTCTTAGGAGTGGGGCATCGAAAGTATGATATCTTCAATGACGTTAGATAATGCTTATACAAATGACGTTGTGATTTCTTTTTAGCAGAACCAATTCAAGACAGTCGGGAATCTTTATTTTGAGGGGGGAAATTTTCAAATGAGATGTTGTGCTCACATTCTGAAATATAATTGTGCAAGAGGAGCTAAAAATAATTGAAGGCACAGTTGAGAACATAAGAGAAAGTGTGAAGTATATATGGGGGTCACCATCAAGACTTAGCATCTGGAATGACATACTCCAACGTTTAAATGTTGAAACTCAAAAAACACTGAAGTTAGATGTGTACACCCGTTGGAATTCAACATATGAAATGTTGGATGCGGAAGTGGAGTTGAAAAATGCATTCCCAAAATTTACAGTTCGTGATAAGACATATGCTTGGTTACCTAGTGAAGATGATTGGAGAAGAGCTGAAGAGCTTTGTAGTTTTCTTCGAGTTTACTATGACTGCACGAAGCTATTTTCCGGAAATAAATATCCAACAGCAAATCTGTTTCTTCCAAACCTTTGGAAGATTAAAGATGCTCTTCAGAGAAGTGTCACAATAGGTCCAGATTATATTTAGAACATGGCGCCAGGGGTGACTTAACATTTTTGGGGGCCTTAGGCAAGTCATAAAAATAAGGCTTTTTAGTTTTTTTTTTTTTTTTTTTTTTAAGTAATAATTTCAAAATTAAACCATAAATTTGCTTCTTGCCTTTTTAGATGCAAAATTACTAATTAAATTTTTGTATTCAAGTTTACCCAATAAATCAGTTTCGATAGATAAAATTGTTAAACCGTTTAATCTATCTTGAGACATAATTGTTCGTAAATAGTTTTTTATAATTTTTAGCTTTGAAAAACTTCTTTCTACAGATGCAACTGTAACAGGTATAGTAAGTAGTATTCTATATGCAATAAAACAATTTAGAAAACAATCTAATTCTTTTATTAAATTAAGTATTTCAATTGGAGTATTAATTTCTATTTTTGCAACTTCTTTTAAAACTTTTAGACATTGGTGTGCCACTGTACCGTTAAAAAAAAGAAGTTAGAATTTAATTTTTTGAGAACTTAATTAGCAATAACGTAGGTAGTTGTGGTCCTAGGTTTTAGGAGAAGAATTTATTGGGAATGATGCTATTATTTTGAAAAGAGACAATAGAGTTAGACTGTTATTATTGATAGTGCTAGTTTTTAGGATTTGTTTTTTATTTTCAATTTCAAATTTGTAACTTTGCTATAATATAGGGCCTTCATAATTAGGGGGCCTTAGGCGATTGCCTCACCTGCCTACCCCTCAGAGCCGCCCCTGCATGGCGCTAAGCATGCAGGTGAAATTTGAAAAGTCTTGGAGCGAATGTCACCTATTGATGGCTTTAGCTATTGTACTTGATCCTCACTGCAAAATGGGAATGGTTAGTTACGTTTATAAGAAGATTTATTCGTGTGACAAAGCTGCCACTGAAACATCTAATGTCCATGTGGCAATTAAAGAATTGTACTCTTTTTATGTGGGTAATTCTTCCAGAAGTCAAGATACTCAAGTTATGAATGAACGCGACTCCAATTCAGCTATAGGTAATGAGAATTTTCTCGATGAGTACTTATCAACCTTAGAACAAATGAAGTGAGTCAGTAAACAAATGAGTCAGAATTCGAAGTATATATTAAGGAGCCAGTCGTGAAGGTCGCCAACCAAGACTTTGACGTTTTAAACTGGTAGAAGACTAGAGCTCGTGAAGGAAAATACCCTACATTGTCGTTAATCGCTCGAGATATTTTATCAACTCCGATTACAACAGTGGCATCAGAGTCTGTATTCACCACTGGTAATAGGGTGGTGAACAAGTATAAAAGTTCTCTTGCACCCAAAACAATTGAACCGCTCGTTTGTACGCAAGATTGGTTACGTCTAGTTTGGGATAGTAGTTCATTTGATGAAGAGAATGATGAAGAGGATGAGACCGAGAGTCTAGACGAGGCTGGCACTGCACCTTCATATGTTTAAGTGAGTTTATAATTTTCTTATAACATTCTCATATTTTTATTTGCTAGCCTATATTAACTTGTTATGCACTGTCATTGCACCTGTCTCCATTCCAACAATCTTGATTTTTTATCATTGTAAAATAATATTAACTCGACTCGACTCGACTCGAACTAGCGAGCCGAGTTGAGCTCAAAGGGTGAGCTCAAAAACCGAGTCGAGTGGAGCTCGAGCTCGGGTCATGGTGGGGTTGAGCCAAGTTGAGCTAGGCCTAGCTCGACTCGAACTCGACCCATATGTACAGCTCTAGGTGGACATTGATTTTTTTACGGGCCTACCTTGACTTGCATTTACATTTCACTCCAACCATCAATCGTGTCATTCAACATTAGGCACAAGGCCCATAAATCGGGATGACCCGTGATTTAGGTGGGCCACATCAAATGAAATAGTTAGGAGAAAAATGCCCATCCTTCATTTTTTATAGGGATACCATGATGATTATGTGAAATCCACTCCAATAATCAGCTGCCTCATTGAAAGTTATGCCTAAGCCCCAAAAATTAGGCTTTTCTGTGATTTATGTGGACACAACAATGTGTTTGGAGGGTGGGCATCCCCATACACTGTTGTATTGATAGATAGCGACACTATTCAAGAGGCCATATTGCAACGGCTGTTGGCTTTTGTAGATTTTTTTTTTTTTTTTTTTAATAATATCAACAATTATCACACCCTAAAATATTGGACGCCCAAAAAAAAATAAAAAGGGTTAATCCAATCATCAAGTAGGCACACGAAAATAAAAATAAAAAATCCAAATTTACAAGGTGAGACACCTGATGGTAGCCTATTTTTGTGGTTTCTCATTTACACGGTGGAGTGATGATACTGAATAGGTTGGATGGTACACACACAATGCAATGGTAGGCTCACGTATCTGTAACTATTACCTATAACATGAGCGTTTTTCGGGTCAAATTTTCAAAGATAATGGTGCAAAATTCTAATAGACGGTTGGGAATCTGCAACAAATCTAGGACCTGGAGGGGGTTACTTGCAACGGTCTAAACCAGAAGGGGGCATTTACAATTATTCGAAATGGGAAAAAAACCAACTAAACACCAAAATAATTAAATCATCAACTTCCCATTTCACAAATTATTAAATTATTACTTACTAATTTCATCCATCCAAACAGGCCTAGAATTAAGGGTAGCAATGGGCCAGGAGGGTCGCCAAGACCCACCTTTGGACACGCTTTAAGCTGCTATGTGTGGCCCGATCAATTTTCGGGCTGGGCTTGCTCTCAAATCATTTTAACCCGACCCATAGGACCTTTGATTTCATTCCTCTAGAGTCCCAGTCGTCAATTTCTGTGTATGTGGCCCAACTCGATCAATGTATAGATTAAGAACATTCGAGTGAGAAAGAGAAATTTCAACAGCTTACATGCCGACGTATTCGGGCCCATCCAAAGTTTTGGGCCCTGGTTGAGGCAGGGGTTTTGGGTTGGGCCGGGCTAGGGAAAATCCAGCCCATTGCTACTGCTACCAAGATTCTTAGGGCCAAACACCTAAAGCAAGCATCCAAAAACTCCACTAGAAAACATTTTTATAACTTCACCGACCAAAACACAGCCAGACCAGATGATCCTGGCCATACAATCCCGGACCAGCAAATCAACGGAAGCGAAAAAAACCAGAACCACTAGGGTTTTACTAAGTGGATATTCAATGTGTGAAGCTGAAGAAATGGTTCTTGAAACAGGGACCAACAATGAAAGGTGCGGTCCCGAATCGCAAAAACTACAGTAACTCTAGCAAAAGAAATGCATTTTTAAGAGAAATATGAGTGTGATAGAGAAAGAGAGAAGGAGAGGAAATACATACAGGGGCGTGCACCTTCCTCTGCTTCTGGTGTATAAAAATCCTCTCATTTCTGACAATAACACCCTACTTTTTTTACTCTCCACCCCACTTGCTTCTGCTGCTGATGCTGCCAATCCCACAAGAAACAAGGCAAGGAAAATGAGAGACGATTATGATTTCCCCACTCTCTCTCTCTCTCTCTCTCTCTCTCTCTCTCTCTCTCTCTCTCTCTCTCTCTCTCTTCACCTTCTCTCTATTCTCTCGTCTCATTCAACTCTCCCCGCCTCCCTTCTGTCGTTAGTTTTCAGAAAGAGCGTTTTTAAATGACGGATCTGGTACTGTTCCTTGATAATGCCATTTCCTTTTTCTTCATGGACCAAAATACTCTCCCTTTGCCACATATTACTGTCGTATCCAATTTTCAATTCGAAGAGACAAACGCTTGCGTACGTCGAGAAAGGTACACGCGGGGTCACTTTGTCTACCGTTGGGGGAAACGACTTAACTACCACTAAATCCACGCCGTCCATCAGGTAACCCGCCACTTTTTAGCCTTGATTTGAACAATCAGGCTGATTCGACACTCATGTGGCCCACTCAAAAAATTATGGCCAAAAGACTCTAGATTCATGTGGTATGGCCCACCTAAGCTTTGGAATACTGTGATTTTTGTGTAGTTCTTCATTCCGACGAGGTGCATCAAATTAATGGATTGGATGGAAACTAATCAACCGGGGCCCATGAATGATGTGAGCTGATATTTATGTTTCCCCTTCATCCGGGGTTAGGTTAGGGGACCTAATCAACAGGCTGAATGGAAAATAAACATTACACTGGCCATTTAATGGTGGGAATTCAATCACCACTTTTTACTGTGGCGTGGTCCACCTGATATTTAGATCATGCCCTAAAACGATATGGAAAAATGGATGGACGGCGGGGATAAAAACACATACATCATGGTGGGTCCCACAGATCTTTAACACTAGCTAAGCTGGCTGGTGTTGGGGTCACCGGCTAAACCGCATCCATGAAACCTCCACCCGAGTGGTTCTTGGGTTTGTTCAAGGTAACGCAGTTCATTCGAGGAGGGAGAATTTTTGCCATTGACCAAAGTACCGTCTGTTTTGAATTCTATTCGGATAGTTCACTGCTTTTTAAAAACGGCTATCTCTCTTTCACCATACATCGACGGCGGACTGGGATTACGCAGTGACCCCAATACCATGTAACTCGGTGGTGTGAGAGGCTACCAACCGGACCGTTCAAACCACTGAGATGATTTTGGATGGAATATATTATAGAAATGATAATCAGAAGACTATAATGACCATCTGATTTCAGTCGCTGAATATGGAACCAACTGCTGATTTTCTTTTACCCATTCATCCGATAGCTAGCCACCCAATTGGGTGGTTGAGATTGCTTAGAAAGATGAGTTTCGATCAATCATCCATCCAAAAAGTTTGCCGCAGATTGGGACATGTTTGCCGCACATAAGGATAATGAGTCACTGTTCTGAAAGTGGTGGTGAACTACCATAGAGTTGTCCCATGTTTGCCACGCGAAAGGACAGACAATGAGTCACTATGTACTGAAAGCGGTGGTGAACTACCGTTGTTCCATCTGTGCTACGAACAAAAACAACGAGTTGCTGTGTTCCGAAAGTGGTGGTGAACTACCGTGGAGTTGTCATAGTTTTGAATTTGGTCCGGTCCGGGGGAATGATTAGTTGCATTATCCAAAATGTTAGCTGTATTATCTTAAATATATAATTGACAATATTGATAATATTGTTAATGCTCTGAATGGCAATACAAAAACTTCAGACAAATACAGAGATTTTTTTTTCATGCATCGACAAAAGAATGTCCCGTGTATCACTGAGCTTGTCGTTGTGAATCCCGGTTCAGGATAAATGTATGAGATTGTATTAGGCGCCAAGCATGCTAAAGTTATGTTTGATTCAAGGGCCTGCTTGGTTTTCCCGAATTATGTTTGATTCAAGGGCCTGCAATGGGCAATTATGACTTTTCACATGTTGGGAAACGGCGGTAAATCAGACGCCATATCCTGCTAAGATGCAGGTACTTGAATGTAATCCTCTGACGCCCGTCCGTCAGACTGAAACGGTTATGGTAGTCCATGGGACACTGATATTTCTTTAGCCGTTCACAATACAAATGCAATCGGCGTTCTTATGTCCGCACAAAGAACTTCTCCCTTCCCTCCATTCCCAACGACAGAGGACTGAGAGAAAACCCACATGCAAAGTATGATCGGGATTTTCCGAGTTCTAGTAGGAACGATCCTTCCCTGACGTCCTTCATGCTAACCATGCTTCTCTCTCTCTCTCTCTCTCTCTCTCTCTCTCTCTCTCTCTCTCTCTCTCTCTCTCTCTCTCTCGTTTTCAGGCTAGGGAGATTAGATCTTACTGCAACCCTAACAAATACTGTCCTCACGGCTACGTACAGAGGTAATGCTCGGATTGTTGTTATCTTCCATGGATTTCTAGTAGTTTTTTTTTGTTATTTTTGTTTTTTCAGAGAAATCTTGTGAGCCGCATGTGAGGGTTGTTGTTATCTGTGTTGTCACTATTGAGGGGTTTACTTCCAGTATGTTGGAAGATATCAGCGTCAAGCCGCATATGAGGGTTTAGCAACTTTTACATGGAAGGAGATTGCAGTGCGGGCCCATGAAAACAATTATCTAAAAAGGAAATATCCTTTTTAGGACCGTTTGGATATCCCGCATTTGGTGGATGTAGCAGAATGGGTTGGTCCGTTCTACTGTCTTCATCCCGTCCTGTTTTGCAGTGCATGGACTGTCTTTTTGAATTTTGAAAATGAACGGGTCCCACTCCATAACATGGCAATATCCACCCAGTCCCAGGAAAGATGTGGCCATACAATATCATATCCACCACCCCAGTCCGTTAGTCTTCCCTAGTTGTACACTGCAATGTCCTTACAGACGTTGACTCCTCTGTTTAACCTCTATTTACCTTCTTTCTTGCTTTATCTTTTTTACAGAAATCTAAATCCTCAGTTTTCCTTCTGTGTAAACGAGGTTGAATGGTTTATTGGGCACACGCATCTAAACAGCGGGGCCCCATATGAAGAATGGCTTGCCTCTCATACCTCTGCGCCGCATTGCCACATGGGTTGGCCTCTAGATGCGCTGGCATGCGTGCATGTGCTACTATTCTAAGAAATTGAAAGAGTGGAGATTTATTTGTCGACCTTGGGTTGGCCTGTAGATGGGTTCGCCTAAAGAGAGTTGTTTGACAGAGTTCATTTGAAAAACATATAATAGGAAAATACTTCCTACTGGCTATGTTTCAAGTGTTACGAAGGCTTCCTATAATGGTTGGCGTGCAATAAAGTAATAGTATAAACTTTTCTACTACTTTTAGCTTGCATATTGAAGAGCCAGGTTGGAGCTCTGTATATTGTGTGGATGGTTGACATTGATGATGGGAGATATATCCAGGGGTTGAGGGTGTGTGACATTCTACCATGCACATCCATTGCACTCCTGAGCAACCACATCATCTGATCGGTCTGATTTATAAACTAGGTCATATATACAGTGGGGCCCACCAAATGAAAACTCTTCTAACATATAATGGTAGAATCACTTTTTTTTAATGTTTTTTCTATGTAGTAACCTTCTGGTATTTAACTTGTTCATTCTGGGAGGATCTTCAGCTCTACACATGTTGCATGCACACTATCAGTCCAGTGCTCAGCTAATTAGTTTGCCTTTCATTGCATACTTGATGACAATTAATCTTCTATGGCTTTGGCCATTTGGAACTTGTAGACAATTTTCTGGCTACTTCTTTTCTTATAGGCTTGGTGGTGCTATCAAAAGGTAGCATGATCGGTTATTATAGAGGTTGTTTTATTCCCAGCTTCCATTGAAAAATTCTTTGGTCATTGTATATAGGCAGAGACTCTCTTCCAAATAAACCTGGTATACACGTCCGTGATTGAGGTATGTGTGATTTTTTTGTTTCTTACTGTCTGTTTACCTTTTATCTCAACTTTAATTTATTTTGCAAAATTCCTTCTTACTAGTGGAATTGATAATCTAATCATCACAAGGGCTTAGATGTTATTACAATTGCAAAATTATAGACATGCAACATGCAGTAGGTCTTGTAAATGTTGATGGTGATTTTAGAGTACTAACAACTTTATAAATTAAAAATTGGATATACATATAATGACTCATGCTGATTCAATTCATTTGAATCTACTTACTCAAGATATGCTATATCCACATCGTCCACATCGTCCTTTCATATTTGTAGTATCATATGCGCGATACTTTATAGATAATGAATAGAATAATTTATCGTTGGAATTATTTTTGTTTATCTGTTGTGATTGTATGATCAGTTATTAATTTTTCTTGCTATGATTGTATGATCAGTTATCGATCTTTCTTGTTGTGATTGTATGATCAGTTATCAACATTTATTTGGAATTATTTTGTTAATCTATTGTGATTGTATGATCAATTATCAAGTTTTCTTTAGAATTATTTTTGTTTGTCTGCTGTGACTGTATGATCAGTTGTCAAGTATTCCTGTTGTGATTGAATGATCAGTTACCAATCTTTCTTGTTGTGATTGTACAATCAGTTATCAATGGTTTATTGGGAATTTTTTTTTGTTTATCTGTTGTGATTATATGATCAGTTATCACAACAGAAAAAAGAAAAATGTAATGGCCATGAAAAACCACTTAAAACCGAACCTGTTGGAGCAGTCAACTACATCCACATACTAGAGTGATTAATAAACAAAAAAAAAAAAAAAAAAAAAAAAAAAACTCAGACAAAGTTGAATCCATATTACCTGGTAAACAGGCAGTCAACTACAGTGAAGTATGAACTAACAGTATATTATTACATCATGATGTTCTCTGTAGGTTGTGTTGTCCTTTTATGAACGTTATGGGACGTGTTTTTTGAATATCAATTCATTGTTATATCTGAACAAACAGATTTACAAATGGAACTGGTGCGGTATGACATCTGCTAGTGGATGTTGACTCAATTTTAAACATTTGTTGTACAAGTGCATATAACAACATGGAAGGACATGAATAGACGGAAGAGGAGATGGCTGCCTTTGCAGCTTCAGTTGCAGCAGCAACTACAGTCATTGAGATTGGAGAATTTTGCAATAGTCTCTTTCTTACAATACCCTGGAGAGTTGGTGACTATGAAAGAAGCAAGATAATTAATGGGATAATTAGAGCCGAAGATAATGAGTGTCTCAGGAATAAGGATATTTTCTTTCACCTATGCTCGTTTCTCAGGAATAGGAATCTGCTACCGGATGGGAAACATGTAAGTATAGAGGAACAAGTTGTTATGTTCCTCCATACAGTAGGACATAATGTGCGAAACCGTGTCATTGGGCATCTCTTTATACGATCTGGACAAACTGTCAGCCGATATTTTTCTAAAGCATTGGACACAATTATGGGACTATATCCTGAGTTTGTAAAACTCCCCATGCAGAAATACCTACGGAGATTTCATCCAATCCCAATTGGAGGACGTATTTTGTAACATCCTGGATTTTTGTCAACCTGGAATTAGACGTCCTTAGGCAATGGGCCGCTCCTAACACCTTATTAATTTGTCAGAATTGAATCCCACAGCCTAAAATCGCTTCTGAACCCATTTCCTTCACAAATCCCACCCTTCACCACCTTGTTCTTTCAATTTTCCTAAGTATTTTCACCCTAGACACTATCTTAAACTAGTTAAGTATTATAACTTGGATCACCTTATATACAAACTACAAAGGCCTGAGTACCACCTCGACCAGAAATCACTTAGGATTAAATCTTTTAGAAATGAGACAAAGTAACTAAGTGCTAAACTAGATTAGCTACGAAATCCGTTAGAATCACTTTAAATGCGATCTACAAGACCTAAAACTTGTAGACTCATTGACGCTAGGTTACCCTAAAATCTAAGATCAATCTCATTACCCGACTGCTCTCGAGAGCACGTTAAAACTCTGTATCAGGTCTGGACCGCACATCGGGAGTCCGAATAATACGAAGTTAAGTACTTAGGACTGCCTCGGGCTTGACAACCATCTCGGAAATCAAATCCAGACAGTGTCCCAGTGTAATTCGCTTGAGTCCGGAGCGAGGAGTGTGAAAATACTTGAATTTCTTTTCAAATAAATATCTCAAATAGTAATCTGGCACCTCTCGCTTGCGGATCAGTTTTAAGCAACCAGACCATCAGAATCAGACCAAATTACACCCTCGGATCAGGAGAAATTTCATACACATATCCATGTACTTGAAATCTCTGGTCGAGATCCGCTGACCGTTGAACTGAAACTGGTCTGCCACGCGTGATCTGAGAACCCTACTGGAACGAAAACTTAATGGAACCTAGATCCATAGTCTGTGAGCTTAAGTCCTACCTTTGGCTCAAGGAGGCCCGCCAGAAGTCCTTCGTTGAGCTGAAACAGGTCCGCTTTGGTTATAACCTAAGTATACCTTGACCTGGAGTCTGTTTTGGAGTGTTTTTAGGCTATATAAGGACCTTAGAAACCTCTCTCTTACAGCCATACGAATTTGAGAGAAGCCCTAGAGAGAGGAGAGAAAAGAGAGAGAAAGAGTGAGAGAAGTGAGAGAATCTCCCAACTACTATTCCCTACCACTACACAAACTGCACCACCTCATTCTCATCGCTTTTCCGGCAATTCCGACTTCGTTTCTAAGTAAGAAACCTTAACCCTAATCTGTTTTGGGGTTGTATTGGTTGTAGGTTATGAAATAGCTAACCTATTTCGATCTATAGGTGGCTAAACTGCCGAATACGGAAACTTGGCAAACCTATCGTATCCGTTACGATTATACGACAAAAGGTGCAGACTTTAGGTGTATAGGTTATGGTTTTCAATGCTTTCAATGTCAGATAATGATAGATTCATGATCTGCATGCAATTGCACATATACAAAGTGCTGTCTGTTTTTTATTTCGATTAAAGGTGAATAATATGAAATTTTACATACTCTAGGTATTTGTAGAAAGTACCGTATACGTATAAATTTTGGAAATATGTTTGACATGATTATTTGTTGTATGAATATATTATACATGGATAAAATACTTGTTTGGCGAAAGGACTCGCCCTAATACATGTTTTGCTAATATACACTATGTATGTACAAATAGTATATTCTAGAAAGTACTGTATACGTATAAATTTTAGGAATGTGTTTGCTATGATTATTTGCTGTATGAATATATTATATATGAATAAAATACTTGTTTGGCGAAAGGGTTCACCCTAATACATGTTTTGCTAATATACACTATGTATGTTGAAATAGTGTATTCTAAGTGTTTGTGAAAATGACTGAATGAGTATAGAATTCTCATTCGTGCTCACCATGACTAATTGTCATGGATATGTGATTGTTGTATTGGCGATACCCCTTTGATGAAAGGATTTGCCCTGAATCACGCCACGGCCACTATACGCTATATATGTTGAAATGTGTAGCCCAGGTGTTTATGAAAATGTTCAAATGAATATGAAACTTGGATTCCTACTTTTCATGACTATCCGTCGTGGGTGTATGCATGAATATGTACAAACTCATGCTTATGTTGTACTTCATAACATGCTCAATTGAATGTATGATTTTATCTATGTAATGCGTGTGTTTAAATTCATGTTTACGTTGTATGATCCGTCATGGGTGATGGGGGAATTGAATATGTACTTCATAACATGCTCAATTGAAAGGATTTGGCCTAATGCCTATGTGATCAACATATGTCATGTATGTTGATGTATGTATTTTAAAGTGTTTGTTGAAATGTCTGAATGAGTAGTAGTTAGTAAATTGTAATGTTTAAGGGTGTTGAGATATGGTTCTCAACTTTTTTAACTATGTGTATGATTTCTTTAGATATCTGTGTGATTAGGAATTGAATATGTACAAACTCATGCTTATGTTGTACTTCATAACATGCTCAATTGAATGTATGATTTTATCTATGTAATGCGTGTGTTTAAATTCATGTTTACGTTGTATGATCCGTCATGGGTGATGGGGGAGTGGAGCAACAGTGCGTCTGTGCAATGTACTGGCGACCCTAAACGGATAATATCGATCTTTGATTGTATGATTTGAATTTTGATCCATTACTGCTTTAAATATCTGAAATTGAATGTGATTGGGGCTATTGTATAGTCCAGGCAGTCGGTAACGGGATCGAATTCATGGCTGAGTTTCATTTTCCACGTGAGATGTGTTCGACGAACCCGAGTTGTACTTCGGTTGGCGATAGTGGTCGGCCACACGAAGTGCTTGTGCGCTTCATATCGTTCAACTTGTTGTGCGCTCGAGCTAGCCGAGCTTGTCAAGCAACCCGATCTGTCTTATGTATGTTTACCATGTTTGGACACCACTGATTGAACCTAGGGTACCAAACTTACCAGTGAAATCCCTTTTAACCATGGTACCTCGATCCGCTAAGACTCATGAGCCGGGCATGGTAGTATGGGACACCGTGGTCGAGCTGTCGGCCTACGCTGGGGCCACGTGCCTCCCCGTGTGACTAATGAGCAACCAGACTCGTGAGCCGATTATGGTGGTATGGGATACTATATTCGTGTTGTCGACCTACATTGATAAGGTGATGGGGAGTGGTGCAACGAATGCGAGCAACAGCCCTGACAGCCCTTTGTAGTGACCTTGAGCATACTCTGAATTTGCGGTGAGGCGACGAGTTTTGCCGGAGTGTAGAGAGTATGAACTAGGCCTGTTTCTGTATAGTGATGAATCGTTAAAGAGGTGATGGGGGAGTGGTGTAACCTTTGTGTGTAACAGCCCTGGCAGCCTTTGCAGTGACCTATAAAACACACCATCATCTGAGATTAACTAGGACTGACAATCCTAGAATGGATCATGTTTGGGAATGATACAAGGGAGGTACCTTAGTTTTCCAATCCTGCTATTTGAATGGACTAATAAAAACTCGATAATCATGCTCATCATGCATTGCATGTGCCTGGAAGATGTGGAGCACTGAGGGATGAAAGCATGCTGCAAACATAAGATGGTGTCACACGAGGGAGGGTGTGGTGAGGGCATCCATCATGACTGCATTCATACTTGCATTAATAAGAGTAGTTAGGAGTGTTTGATTGTACTTCTTTATCATTACTGCTTGACTGTATTGATAACATGTTAACCTGTACCTTATTGTTCCACTGAGTTAGCTACTCACTCCCACGTTACGGGACGGTGTTCCGAACACCCACCAGACTTTGTCTGATTGCAGATGGCGATGCTTGTGAGGCGGAGCCAGACCTCTACGACGATGAGGACACTTTCTTGTATATGTTATTTTCTGGTGACTTCATGTAAGTCGTGCCTTGATCGATGGGGTTACAGGGATGTTGACTAGAGGACCTTACACATTTGGTATATTTTAGAACTATACTTGTAATTATTTAACCTGGTAATGTTATCACACTCTGGAGACTCACCACAGTTTATATATTTTATATATCTATCACAGTCTTCCGCTTGCAATTTAACTGTCTCTGGAGTATGATATGTTGTTTTGGCTTAATCTCAATCATGTTCACTATATTAATGCCGACAACATTCAATCATCATTCATTTTGTTGCATAAGTGATGCGTTGGAACTCGGGAGTTGAGTTTATGCTCGACCCCTGATTTTCAGGGCGTTACATATTTTCAGGTATGGATCATGCTAATCACTACTATTCAAGAACATCATTATTATAAGATTATGTCTCTTATTATTTCTTTTCCTGATAAACTATTGTCAAATTAGGATTGTATTGGTGCAATTGATGGAACCCATGTACCCGCTTATGTTCCTACGATGGACAGTGTCACCTATCGTAACCGAAAAGGGTTTCTCTCTCAAAACGTAATGGTCGTTTGTACGTTTGATATGGAGTTCATATACGTGTTGGCCGAATGGGAAGGTTCGGCATCCGACACGCGCGTCTTGCAGAGTGCGTTGATACATTCACATGATCGTTTTACAATCCCAGAGGGTATTTAACTATGGAGTGGAAATTATTTTTACTCTGAACGAATGCTAAATTATATATTGATAATTACTCGTAATTAATTGTAGGTAAGTACTACGTAGTTGATGCTGGTTATGCGCATTCGCCAAGATTCATGGCTCCGTACCGAGGCGTACGGTACCACCTCAATGAATACAGCACGGGTCGCAAGCCTTGCAACAAGAAAGAATTATTCAACTATAGACATGCTCAACTATGAAATGTTGTAGAGCGGATTTTTGGAGTACTAAAAGCTCAGTTTCCAATCCTCAAGTCAGCTTCACCATATAACCTTTTAACACAACTGAAGATAGTTATCGCATGTTGTGTTTTACACAACTTTATCCGAGGATTTGGGGGAGATGGTATTGATGCGAATGAGGACTCCTCAACGGTTGTGGCGGATGGTATAAACCCATCTCCAGTTGAGATAGGTTCTCAAGAAGATGGCCAGATGGTTACAAATGCCACTCAACGTGAGAGAGACGAATGGAACAAGTTTCGAGACAGTATTATTACGAGGATGTGGAATGATTACCATCCTGTGTGTCGGAGTTTATGAAAATGTCTCCTTTTTTATTTTTTTGTACAAGGGATGTATGTCCTCGTTTTTCGTCACTCAATTGTCTATAGTATACATTTCCTTGTTGGTTTAACAAAACACCATTTTTCTACTCCATGTCAACTAATATTTAGAAATATGAATGTGTTAGCCTGTATGTTGCAAAATATTATTCAATTGTGCATGACAATCTGAGATTTTACTGCTTCTTTTAAAAAGCTCATTTCAATCTATGTAGATATCCGAAGATTCGAACGGAAATATGTCACCTAACAAGAGTAACCAACAATCGACACCTACGAAACCATCCAGTCAGGAGCCACGTGTTACACCAAGGAAGACCCCGAGGAAAATTAAACAGAAATCAATTGTTGAAAATGTGTCTTCTAATGGTGTAATACGATGGACTGATGAGATGGACGACTGTCTTGTCAACACTCTTATGGAAGTTGTCGCAAATGGTCGTAAGAGTACCAATGGGTTTAAGAAGGAGACATACAAGACGATTGTCAATACTGTGAAGGGTGCCGTACGGATATCGCTACAGGAGAAACATATTAGGAATCGCCTCCGTACGCTGAAGAGGCTGTATTTTCAAGTGCGCGAGACTTTGAGTGATTCTGGTTTTGGATGGGATGACGAATTGAAGGTAGTCACTGCTCCAGATGATGTATGGGAAGATTACATACGGGTGAGAATGACAAAATATCCAAGTTTTGCTGCATTTAGTGTTGTTTTTTTTTATATTATCTAACATTGTATTGTCAATAGTCACATCCATATGCACAACATGTACAGGGCAAAGCAGTGCGGAGGTATGACGAGACCTTCCTGTCTAGGAATGACCGTGCTAGTGGACGTCGTTCAAGTACAGGCAACATTCCAGATTCTATGACTTCTAGACGGTCTAGGGATACTGATATTTCTCTGAGAATATTTGTTGATTTGAATGACGATACACTCGTGCTATCGAGTGACGATGTAGGGGACAGTACAGATGACATCCATTGGTCGTATCATAGTCGTGACGGCAGCCACAGGGCCCACTGAAGTCCGGATGGAAACGGGAATAGCTCTGTGAACACCGATAGCACTTCGACGTCAAGGAAGAGAGTAAAATTGAGTCGTCCTTGTGACGTAATTGGGCAAGGAATGAGTGAGGTTGCTGAAGCAATGAAGTCACTGGCTATAACCATTCACCAAGAAAAGGACATGGTATGCATGTCTTAGATTGTTCCCGCCTTGGAGCAGATTGAAGGGTTGATAGGACATGAGATCCTTCGTGCTACAATGATTCTATCGAAAGATGAGCAACATTCTGCCTCCTTCCTTTCACTCCCTGAACACAGGAGGTTGGACTTTGTGTTGATGCTATTTGCACCGAACCACTCCTCTGACTGAGCGCAGTTGGACATATATAGACTTTGATATTTTGGATGGAAGTTTTTTTTTGACATTTTCTATTGGGACAATTTTTTTATTTTTTTGGTAACTGTTGGTGACAATATGTGGATGAATGTGCCTGTTTAGAACAGGCAGTGGATATGGATATGCCTGTATAGAACAGGCTCTGTTGGTTGTGCTTGCTACTACATGATTGGCAGTGTTAGACAACCTGTCAACTATATGATATTTTCATGACTGTTTGCATTTTTTGAACTTGCTGACTATAGTTTGTTTGGACGCTTTTCTTATACACTGCATCACATGTTTTTATTTTTGGTTTACTCTGTCAGTGATCTTCATAAGGCCGGTTCAGGTATGTGAGATGAAAAACTTCAATACCTTGTAATATAATGATTGGTACAGCAATATTTTACGCTATTTCTTCCGGTTTCTGAACAAGTAATGATATTTGCAATTGATAAACTATTTTTTGGTATATTCCACTCAGAAATTGTTACATTATTTGACAATGTGCAGATGGCAAAAAAGGCTTACATTGTCTTCAACGGCCGAAGCCCTGGAATGTATTATGACTGGGAGGAGTGTCGGGTGCAAGTGGAAGGATTTTCACGGGCACGTTTCCGTGGATACAACTCTGCAATCGAGGCATTTCTTGAATGGTCCGAATGGTCTGAGAAAATGGGGCTTCCAGCTGTCCCACGGGATGAGATCGTCGATGACCATGAGAGTGTTAGGTCGCAGCCTAGAGAGCGCCACAGTGCCATCTGCCTGAGTCGTACGTATGAACGGACCTCGGCAATGACCTCTTGTGCCCTATATGAATTTGGCACAACTAGACAGGGAGAAGGTGTCTCGGCAATGACCTCTTGTGCCCCATATGAATTTGGCACAAACAAACAGGGAGGTGCCCTAGACGTTGGAGACTGTGGGGCACTGCGAAGATTCATCTTTAGAATCTTGGTAATGGTTACTGTCATTCAGCTTATATCAAAGCTGAAGTAGTGATATATGGTTTTGTTTGTATGGACATTAGTGGGGATGTTTTGGACAACTTTCTGGTTACCTTTGTTGATGGACAGTGTTACCTATTTTGATAATTGTTGTTTGGGTTGGAATTTTTGGTTTACGTAGTTTTGGATTGCAAAGTATGTTTACAACCCCTCTGACTATTTTATTCCAATAGATAATATTGGACTAATTAGGTACCCATATGTTATTTTCAAATCAGTGGTGATATTTTGGGCATCCACATACAGCATTGGAACCGGCTTTGTGATGTATTTTTTTGTGAACCATTTCCAAATATCTTCACAACCTATATATCATGAAGGTTGGTTGATATATGGAATCTAACGTCTATGGCTAGTGGGGCCCACAGTTGAACGGGGTGGATAAAACAACTATAGGAAGTGGGGACCACAACTGAACTGCGTGAATACAACAACTTCAAATAGTTGTGCCCACAGATGAACGACGTGGATATAACACCGTCAGAAACTGGGGCCCGAAGATGAACGGCGTGGATGAATGAAAAAGCAACTAGCCATAGACGCACTAAGGCATAGCGTTATAAAAACATGTACAAAAGGTGGAGCCCACATACCAAGACAGGGAGGAACATGCACCGAAGGTGGGGCCCATAACAGATTGACTAGAGACCATCAACCCACTCTTTTGTATGAGAATGCAATGGAAACAAACGAAATCAAACAGCCAATTAGACCACCGAAAATGAGGAGATGGACACCATAACACTGCAGCCAGTGTGATGCATGTAATACACCTATAAACCAAACACGAGATTGTTGATTTGGTATAGAGTCCACCCAAAAGATTGTAGAAAACAAACATGTGACTGTAGTCAACCGAAATATCAGCAATCATTAGAAATACAAGTAAAACACCAATCATTACTTACTTTACTTCCAAATACTGTTATTCGGGAAAACCAAACAGGGCCCAAATCAAATTGAACACTTGTGACCTCGAGCATGGAATTAGTCAGGTTAGGATAAATTTGTGAAGATTGTCTGACTTATAATAATAAGGTTATTTAAGAATAGAAGAGTTAGTCTTTCTGAACGAGTCATTCCTTCTTTAAAAGTAAAGACTTTTCTTTCAATGGTGATAATTTATATCATGTTTCTCAATAAATAAATAAATAAATAAAGAAAATATATTAAAAATAAATAAACTCATCATCGATTTTATTAATCAAAATATTAATGTCGTACAATCAACAAAAGGGAAAAATAAATAAGCAAAGAAAATTACTTACAATAGTTTGCGCTGGTGAGAATAGGCATGGTCTTGACAATGCTATAAATCTGGATGGTTATGAGACAACTGTCATGAGAGATTTACAAGATGTGACTAGAAATATACTAAGTAAGAATTTAGTAATATGGGAATCTAAAAATGGGGTTTGAATATTTATACTAATATAGTAGCGTACTACAACGATGCCGTAGGGATGAACGTGATGAGGTCGATCACCATCTTCCTCAAGGATAACTACTCCGAATCCATGGAGCTTTTCTAGACTCCTCATAGAGACTTCTCGAATCCATGAGGAAAAACAAGAAAAAATAGAAATAAATTCTAGAAAATACGTAAATTGATTGATAATTGTCTTATATGTATGTCCCTGTTACGCCATTAATATAGAAAAAAAAAAAAGCCAAAATTCGTAATTACTAAAAATAGCAAAATTCTAACTTTAATAAAAATCCTAATTCTAATAAAACTCTTCTAAAACCTAATTTCTAAAAATAAAAATTCTAAATAAACTTTTGCTAGAAGAGTCCTAGCATGATTACAAGTTATTTCTAAAAAAGAAAAAAAAAAAATCTAAAACTCTAAAAGAAAGAAAATATTAAAAAATTCGGAATTACTAAAAATAGTAATTTTTTTCTTAAATTTTCATTTTTAAGCTGAAAGTATGTGTTTTCTGACAAAAAGGACAGACAAGGACCACTTTGTAGGTTGATTGTAACACCCCGTACTTTTGCATACTCGGGTGTTACCCTGAAGATCTGAATTTATCACACGTGCGTGGGGTCACGTGTGACTCACCTTACACATCAGCATCCAGTGGCCCTCAATGTATCCATCTGGACCGGTTACGACTCCTTAAATAAACTATAAGATCAATCCAACGTTTGATTTCTCTAATTCGACCATTGGATTGTAAAATCGACTTTAAGACTATTTGAGTAGTAGAAGTGTCTGGGATTGGACACGTGGCCCACTAGGACACAAAACAACCCATTAATGACCCTAATCAAAGGCAAGTCATACAAGATAATAATGATAGTATTCATAAACAATAAATAGATGCAATATATATGTATGCACATATAAAAATAACATAAAAATAATGATTATAATTAAATATCTAATAATATAAAAGTTTGAGATGGATGACCCTCATAAACAACTGGACTATGATACACAAATATATTCTATGTAGTAGTAATAAGAATTAAAGTTTAAAATTTAAAACTTATGCATTGTTTGAATAACAACATATGATGGTGTGCTTAGACATACAAGCAATCCCATAAGACCTTTTGACCGTTGATAATCGGACTGGGACCAATCCGACCATCGAATCAACACAATCGACACCAAAGGGCCGTAGTTTCATTAGCATGGCCTACCTGGGCCTTGGCCCCGCCCCAAACCGGGCTAGGACCTTTAAGACTGGACCCAAGACAATTGATTGGAGTAGGTCAAACACCGGAGCCGTGGTGTTCCCTAAAGCCGGGTGCACGCACACCCCAGACCGTTGTGCACGGCATGCACTAGACGTAGGGGGAGCAGTCAACTGAGTGTTGACCGAGCTAATTTCAAAAATGAAAAACTCCTCTCCCGCCATTTCAGATGTTTAAAGACGTGAGCTTCAAGCTCTTAAGTGCGCCACTCGGGCCGTTTTCCGAGTAATCCAGACCGTCCATTTTATCGGTGGGGCCCACCCCAACAAAACCGTGTAAGGTGATGGACCCCCGAAATCAGACGAAGGGAATCGATCCCTGGCCGTCCATTTTGTCATGGATAAACAGACGGCGATCGGACCACTGGTATTATGGGGAGAACGGCGTCGGTTTACCCAGGGGATTGTCGCCGTGCAAACGCCAGCTCTCTCTCTCTAACCAGAAATGGCCAAATCGAGAGGAATTGCGGCCGCATTTTCCATTTCAGGCTAACAGAGACTGTCACCGTCGGCCATCGTGTGGAGATGAGCAGGGCCGATCCTAACCGTTGAATCTCCACCTCCTTGCCTATAAAGGGGGGCGTCAGTGCCCTCAAGATTCCACAGAAAAGAGAGGTAGGAAGGCAGTAAAGGGAGAGAAAACAGAGAAGGAAGGTGAGCATGGCACGCACTGCCTCCACGCAGTCCGTGAGAAACGGACCGAGCCGAGTCAGTGAGAGTCCACAGCAACACCGTTTGAGTGGGAGAGAAAAGAGAGAGAAAAGAGAAAGAAAAGAGAAGAAGAAAGAGAAGAGGAAGGTGGGTGTGTATGTGCCAGCCCAAGTTCGGGTCGGACCCAACTGTGGAAGGTGAGACCTCCTTTTCCATCCTTTTTCTCTCTAAAGACAAACTCAAAAACAAGGCCCCATCACACCTCACCCACACCTGGTCATGGCTGAAAACACCCATCAACAAGGACCATTCATGGAGCTAAAAACAGGCTCTGATTGAAGGTTGAATGTGGCCTACGTGCAAGCCCTGTTTTAAGGCCAAACCAGCCTAAGTGCGGGCCATGTTTGGGGCCAAACAATGGCATGAAGATGGCCCCAGCCTAGGGCTGAAACTCGGTCCGAGAACGACCCACGAGCAGGCCCTGTTTGATGTTCTCAATCGGGTCAAAAGAGATCCGGAAATCAGGGAGAAAATGCCCCTGTCCAGGCCGTCCTTTGGCTAGGAAAACGGCAGCTGTCGTGCCCACCGTTAAGCACTGGTTTGGGTTGAAGGTAACGATCAAATATGAGCCATGATCAAGCTAAGATTCAAGTCCGGGGTGGTTTCGAAAACAGCGTGCTGCAGGGGCAGAAGGCTGTGCATGTAGTCAACGTTGGTGCATTGCACCATGTTGGACCTCACCAAGCTTCAGCTGGGCCTGCACGAATTGCAGGTGGGCCGCACCCTGCAGTGCATGGTGGGCCCTACCTTGCAATCAGTTAGGGGGGGGAGGGGGGGGGGCGCACGCCATACCGACATGGGCCCTGAAATTCGCAGGTGGGCCTCACTCAAACATCGAATAGGCTGCACGGTTCGGCCGTCCCAAACAAACAGAAACTCCCTAGACGTTAGCAGCTAACGGTAGTTGAAATATTACTATATATGATTATACGTATACATGTATTTACAAGTATGTATATATACCATGTGTGGTGGGTACCCATCATGAAGTGTGTGTCTCGTCCCAGCCGTCCACTGTTCTGGAAGGTGGGCCAACGCGCCACTGCAGCTACAGCAATTGCTGCATCCACGTCAGCAACTCTGTGGGTCCCACACACTATACGTGTTTCATCCATGCCGTCCAAAGGAGGGCCGCACCTTGCTGCACTGATGGCGGGCCCCAGCTAGTATGCTTGGGCTACAGTATGATCAGGTCGTCCGTCACTGACGACCAGGCCCTGGACGTTTAAAAAAAAAAGAGAGGAGATGAAGTACACGTATATAATAATACTATAATAAATGTTATAAGCATATATAATATACTACATCTGTGATGGCCCCATGTGGGACCCACGTTGAAGTGATACACATATATGGTATATATGTATGATAGGCCCATGTGGGACCCACGTGACATGATATCAGATGCATGGAAGAAATAATATTTTAATATGCAATGCATGTGACGTTAGTGTATTATTTAAATATATAGTAGATGTATGGATATGTAATATATATATATATATATATATATATATATATATATATATATATATATATATATATATATCAGGGGCATGTGGCGCTGATATAGTATGTGGTGGCCCCGTGTGAGACCCACGTTGGTATAATCTCATCTGCACCGTCCAAACAGATCTGACGGTAGGTGCTCACCACAAACTGTGTTGCGATCCAAACCGTTCACCCGTTTAAACAGCAGATGGGCCCCCACCTCGCTTGTATTTGGAATCAACTCAACCCATCAGAACATGGAAACTCTCCCACACTTGGGACCCACGTACATGTGACTGCATCCACACCGTTCCCCTAGACGGTGATCCAGACCATCCAAGGTCAACATGGCCCACCTTACTACTCACCCCACTCGTATGTTTACCGGAAGATGGGACCCCACCCTAGTACATGTATCATTCATCCACTCCTCAAAGGACCATGGATCCAGGCCGTCCATCGATGGACAACCCCAGATCGTTCACCTGTGGACGCCCAATACTGGACATGATCACTCAGATCCATAGCTCCACTGGCAGGCTGAGTGGAGATACCTCATTTCAACGCTGGAGGTCTTGGTATCGATCCCCAGTAGGGGTGGCTAACAGAGAAACGGTTTGGCCACTCCTCGGCGCTCTATGGACACCACCCTGATGGTGGTGTCTTATCCAAGTCATCCAACCATCTGGTGGATTTGTCCTAAAGGCTGAGGAGAAAACAAGACGTACCCCTACCTAGTGGGCCACACTGCCATGCACTGTGGCGAGTTTAAAAAGTCCACTATTGAAACCCTTTTTGAGCACCCGGGCTCTGGAATAGCAAAGCATCTGCCTGACCTCTTAAACAGGTCCTGGGGACCCTATGAGCAACTTGGATGGAAAATAAAACACCATGGTGGGCCTTGTTGGTTGCACCCCTTGAATTTTTTAGATATACAAAGCTATAGAAATATTTGACAAAGATAAACTATAATTTTAGGTGATTCCTTGGTCAACCCCGGGCCTCAAGAAGACACAGGCTAAATTCGGAAACACTACCATACAGGTGATGACTTTCCCCTTGGGCTTTCCATTTCTAAATTAGTTAAACATAGTTTACACTAAATTACCACTATTGTAATACTTGCTTCCACCACATGATAGGCTCACATGTTAGCTAACCCATAAAAAATTATTACTATTCGCCTGTCTTGATGATACATTGTCGAAAATCATTATTTAAAATTCTAATGCTTCCTTTCATGTTTTTATTCAAAGTTATGTGTTATCACATGTTATCTTGATTGCCTCTGTACATAATCTCATAATGCTACGCGTGGAAGATTCCATGATTGTATGCAAGCCACACTTGGAATGTAATTAAACAAATGTGTGGGAAATAGGGACCTTGAACTGGTATCATTTTGATCAGGGTATCCTATTAAAACATCCCAAGGTGGAGGACCTCATGAGCCGGGGATGGTGGTAATTGGACACTATGCTCGAGCTGTCGGCTTATACTGGGTGGCAAATCTCCCGTAATGACCATTGAGTTACTTAAATTGGCTGATTGTAACTGGATTAATAACGGCTGGCTAATCATGCCTTCATAGTATATTGACGATGACAGATGGTTATTCTAGATGCTATAGCACGTATCCTAGAGTTGTTAGGGTATCGTTTCACTAGCTCCTAAACCATCGACTATCGACCCCTGCACGTAGGTCTCTTTAACACCTTGTGGTGGGCCTCACACTTTATGATTAAGGGTCTCACTATGGGGGATGTTTAATCCTTATATCAGTGAGCTGGGATGTCCCTCCTTTTTGTCAAGAATAATCCCCAAGTGTTTGGAAGGTGGGCCCAAAGTTGTGACAGGCTCCATTCCTGAGAACTGTCTGATTATTTTTGTGTTTTGTATCAAATTTGGGCCTTTGTAGTGGACCCCAAGCATAAGATATGAGTGGACCACCACTTAGAACTTTTAACCTATACCAATGATCAGATATATAATATTTTACTTGGGAAGTAGTAATGCTCGGGTTCAAAAATTGGGGCGTGACACTTTGGGTCCCACTATCGATGAATTTGGGAAATCTGCTCCATCCATTCCTTGGGAAGGATCAAGTTGAGTCATGGGTACAAAATTGAGCTGTCATGCCCCAAAATTCAGAACCTGATTATGGTAACCCTGATCCTAAGTTCTAAGGCGTGAACTAATTTTTTATATATTTATTCATCACATTCTCATTTAAATCATCATTCATCTAAACTAAACCATTATTTAATCATCCAAACCATAATAAAACTAATTTAAGCATCAAATTAAACTTCAAAAATTCAATTCATCTTCACTAAACCTCTCATCACTCATTATCTTAATTATGTACAATTTTTGGAATAAAAATAAAACTAAGAACTAAATCTAATAATGAATGTAGCCGTCTAAGTATTATTCATCTCCAGCTCCTCTATAAAAAATGAGGACGATCCAAAGCTCAAGTGATCCATGCCATAGAAAGTGTCATAGGCAATGACGCCACAGTTGAAACCTTCTTAGGGCCCACCAAGATATTGTTTGTTTGCCATCCAACTTGTTCATAAGGTCAAACAAACAGCTTATTTCAAAACTTTTGTGGACCCCTGGAAGTTTTCAATGGTAGGCATTCAATCTCCACTACCAGCTATAATGTGATTTATTTCCACTTTGGATCTGCATCACTTTGTCTCATTCCATAAAATGATTATGCAACATGGA
Source organism: Magnolia changhungtana (assembly GCA_030180095.1). Classification (NCBI taxonomy): domain Eukaryota; kingdom Viridiplantae; phylum Streptophyta; class Magnoliopsida; order Magnoliales; family Magnoliaceae; genus Magnolia; species Magnolia changhungtana. The sequence continues at coordinate 5,299,732 of JASAUF010000511.1, forward strand.
TGGATGATTATGGTAAGACCCATGAAGCTGTACCACGTCAAAACACAGCCAATCGATATCCTATGGTGATTCCCAAGGATTATCTTGGTTTAACAAACAATGTGAGTTTTACATCACATTACTATGGTAGTCCATGGTCCAAACAAGCCCTTAAGCTATGAGCTCATGAATGAAGCACATCCAACGCTAGAGTGGACCACACCAAATAGTAAGCTTGGGTTGCATTAAATGCAAGAGTAATCTCTGTCGTGGTCCACTTGAGCATAAGATTTGGCTCATTTTTGGGCTCATAGCTTAAAATGATACGAGAAAAGGATAAACAAATACATCATGGTAGGCCTCCACACACATGTGCCTGTTCGTGGCTAGAGATGGACCGGGGTAGCACGCAGGTTTCACTTAATACATGCAATGTTTTTCCTCAAAGAAGGATTCTAGACATGATTAAAATACTTATATATATAAGTGTTAATTCCACCTAATGCATCTCAATACCATTTAATCCCGGTGTCTATAAAGATGCATTGCATTGTTGTATTAACACCATTATTATACACAATGATTATATGTCCAGAATATCATGGCATTTTGACAGTTGGGATTCAATTGTTCCTTTGAAAAAAAAAAACATAATAAATTATGAAAACTAGTGTTTGGTGGATGTTGTAATTGTAACCAGTGGATGGCATACGGATAGACAGATTTCACAGCCATTGCCAGTCAACTTGAGTGTGTAAAAGGGGCATATGGATGGACAACGTGGATAAAACACATGCATCAACATGGTCCCACAGATATAGCGATTTCTAAATGGACCAAAATTTTTGTTATATCTCCTTTAGACTGGATAAGATGATATCTGGAGTAATCCAATCCTCCCCTTCGATCCCAAGCATCCCGTGGAATTTATATGCCACCTAACGTAATGCAGTACGGCCTGATCCGGCTTTCCAAATAAGCTTAAAGTTCAGGTCGTGTGGCTCAACTGTGTTTTTGGATCATTTCATTTATATTTCCCTTTATTATCTGAGTGAGTTACAAGTGATGAATGGGTTTGATAAAGGATATACAAATTTATGGTTGGCATCACATCCACACTATTCTCTGTAGTGTGGCCCACCCGAGTTGTGGATTGAGCTGATTTTTGGCTTCACACCCCAGAGACGAGTAGCCCACCTGATGGACGAAGTAGATTTTGCACATACAGCATGGTGAACCCCATAGATCTTGGGCGTTTTACGGACGGCGTAAAATAGATGCTGCAGAGTATTTCCGTTGGGTTTCATACCTTACGTCTACGGACTGGGTAGATGTTTTACGGAGCTTTGCCAAGCGCACACGCGTGTGCACAGTACAGATTATGTACACGTTACATGTGCCAACATTGTACATAGGTGTGAAATCTGATCCATTCGTCATGTTGGTCCGAACTTTTACATGTTTTCGTAAAAGGAAAATAATAATAAAAAAAGTCAGCTCAGCATGTGGGCTCCAATATTGAAAACAGGTGGATGAGTTAGGAAACTACAACAAATCTTTTAGAGCCCTACATCTGTTTTGCAAACTTCGATCATATAACCAGTGGATCAACCTCAACCTCATTTTATGTATATATAGCATATAAAAGCAGTAGTGCTGTTCTGATGAATGGATTAGATCTTGTACCTATCATGTCATGCAAGCACATGTGCATGTACTTGCACACGCGCGTGGGCTTAACAGAGCATGCATGGTGTAGGGTTTGAATTTAATTACTAGATCTACTTTAATATCACTACTCAGGGAACGTATGTAATGTTTAAAACAATGGTTGTAATAAGCCCGCTGAAATATACTTTGCCTGAAAATGATGAAATTCCAAGTTTCAGATGGGCTACCAGCATAAGATCACTTCCGAGTGACTAACCAACGATTTTTCTTTACTGTTGATTTAAATGAACAATGTTTGGACGGTGCTGATCATCATATTAAAATAATTGTAGAGATGCAATTGATAATCTAGTTGTTTTGGGATATCATTAGTGGGCAATGTGCCCAATAGTTTAATAGTTTAGTGACACATATATTAGACATGCAACTCTTGGAAGGATTTTAGATATAATCCAAGCTCTCATGGTGGATTTGAAACCGCCTCTTGGAGGGATTTGAAACTCCCAGTTACTTTATGGTGCCAAACAACTATGGAATTTGAAATCCCCTCAAATTCCCCCAAATCCATGGTGCTAAACGACCCTTAAGTACTTTAACCAAACAAATAGATGGTTCATGTTATGGGAAAAATGGACCGACCCATAGGGGCAGGTCAGACCAAGACATGGCATGACCCAATGGGCTAATGGTGAGGAAAAAGCCAACCGTCCGACTGGCAATCAAGGTCGGCACAATTAAAGTCGAAATAACCAAGGTCGGCACGACCTTAGACGGACTCTCCAAGAGATAACTTGAAGAGGTTATCAGGCCTCACGAAGAAGTTAAAGTCTATAGAAATTGGAGATCACAAGGACTTTTGATCGGTTTAGTCGTCAGGACGATGCCGACCTTCTTATAGCTCGGTCGGCATGTCCTTCTACATTGTGGCTTTCACCAGCTGACCTTAATCGAAGCTCGGACGACCAGGCCACGGTTTCCAAGCGTAGACCGACCTATTCTAAAGGAAGACTTGTCCGATCTTCTCTCCAAGGATCGCGGAAACTAACTAGCGATCAATTCAGAAGTCCGGGATCCCCGCTGAGGATCTCGGGAGATCTCCTATATGTTAGGAGTTCTAATGCATCTACAATACACACCTGCTAAATAAGGAAGTTCTTTCTATGCTACTACATCTCTTCAATTATAAATAGACACACCCCTAATGGTGAAAGGTACGGACACATACTCCTTAATGCTAAGCTCCTTCAACAAAGACCCAAATCCTTGACTTTGGCATCGAATGGTCTCCTACGCTAGCTAGGGTCTTCCTTTTTTGCTCTTTGTGCAAGTACTCAAGGGTCTAAGAAGGACTAACTAGAAAACTATAAAAACAGTTTAGTGCCGTCTATGGGAAAGACATCAAAAGCCATCATCAATACTTCAAAACTTAAACAATGGCGAAAGGGAAGAAGAAAGCCCATGCCTCTTTTGTTGCGCTCGATCTCGTACCACCAGAGCAACCTGGCAGCCATCAGGACTCCACATCCCAACTACAGGCTAACTCCGTTCCTACGAGGCAGGCGTAACGATCACACAATGAAGGGGACGACTGAATTCCCTTGAACAACATGTCGAAGCATTGAACATCAATATGAACTCTATGAGACAGTTGCTGGAGCAGCTATGGCCCTAGCACGCACAGGAGACTGGGCAGGAAGCTGAGCAACTAGTCCAAAATCCCCCTCAACCCTCTAACATGCCTGCTGCCTCCCACAGGATTCGACAACTCTAATTAGCAAGGCCGGTCCTCCAGTACTGCAACTCTGCCTGCTTCCGACTTTCGTCATAAACTAGACAGAAAGAAGTGCGGCAAGGCTCCCGAAGTGGCCGTTGAAGCTATGGCCAAGAGTGGCGAGCCATGGGAAGCCGAACTGAAGGACTTACATGGCCAGATCGGCGATATACGACAAGCCTACCATGCAAATGCTCCAACCCCAGTGGAGGCAATAATGGGGAAACCGAGCCTCCATTTACTGTGGACATTATGCAAGCGTAGTTGCCAGATAGGTTCTGTATGCTATAAATTGCTCCATTCTCCAAAACCACTAACCCATCCGAGCATTTGGAATCGTTTAGGGTATGGATGGAGCTCCACAATGCATCCACTACGGTCATGTGTCGTGCATTTCCACTGACCCTGACAAGAGCGGCTCAGAAGTGGTTCAAACAGTTGAAACCGCAATCGATTAGTTCCTTCTTCTAGCTCGGTAAAGTTTTTATCACTAACTTTATTGGAGGGAAGGAAAGACTCAAACTAGCCTCTCACCTTCTTCATATCGTTCAGAAGGAAGGAGAGCTGCTAAAGGATTACATTAAGCGCTTCAATCTTGAAGCGATGCAAGTATGGGCGCACTCTGAAGAGATTCCTTTAATCGCAATAATGGGGGGCTTAAGAGACCCCAAGTTCCTCTTCTCGCTCGACAAAAATCCCCCGATGACGATGGCCGACCTTTTGAACAAATCGCGGAAGTATTCTAATGTCAAGGAAACTTCCAACTTACGAAAGGACGTTTAGAGTAAAGGAACATTAGCCGAAGAACGACGACCGAAGGAAGAGCTCGACTCGGCCAGTGGAAGCAAAAAGAGGAAGCATGACCAATCGCAAGGCAATTAGCGTCCGAACAAGCGGTTCGACAGTAAGTTTAATTCGTATACTCCCCTTAATAAGACACCCAAGCAGTTCTTTATGGAAATCCAAGACAAACACATCCTTAAATGGTCGAACAAGATGAAGTCCGATCCTGACGGATGAAATAAGCAAAAATATTACCATTTTCACCGAAACCACTGCCATTTGATGAGTAACTGTTTCGACCTCAATGAAGAAATCAAACCGCTCATCCACAACGGGCATATCCGGGAGTACGTCAGCAGAAGAGGAGATCGGACTGATTCAAAGAATGAACAACCCATTAACAATGAACCGACTAGAGAAATTCATATTATATTTAGAGGACTTGCTGGAGGAGGAGACTCGAACCGAGTTCGAAAAGCCCACATGAGGAGCATCAGTCATTCCAGCTCAGAACTTAGATCCTCACCACCAGCACTCTCAAAAGAGGGAAAAATAGCATACTGCGGACTAACCTTTACCGAAGAGGACGCCCGAGGAATCCACCATCCCCACGACGATGCACTTGTGATTACGATGACCATAGCCAACCGCAAGGTGTTCTGAATCCTTGTGGATACCAGAAGCTCGGTCGACATCCTCTTCACCCACACATTCAAAAAAATAGGGGTTAGATGGTCTCGACTCCGAGCCATTAAGACCCCCTTGATCGAATTTTTAGGAGCAGAGTTATACCGAAAGGATCAATACAGCTCTCGCTCACTGCTGGGGATGGGCAGAATTAAGTAACTACAATGATCGACTTTTTAATGGTGGATTGCCTGTTTGTCTACAACCCAATTCTCGGCCGACCTTCTCTCAATGCCTTGCGAGCTATGGTCTTAACTTATCACCTCGCAATGAAGTTTTCGACCGAGCATGGTGTCGGGTTGGTCAAGGAGACCAACATAAAGCTCAGCATGCTATACGATGGCGCTGAGAGCTCAACATCAAATGATGACCATCACCTCCCTGGACCCCCGAGAAGATTTTAGCGAGAGGGGCTACCCGTGGAGGACCTCGTTCCTGTCCCACTCGACAGCTTTGACCCTACTCAAATAGTCTGGATCAGGTCGTCCTTGGCACCCCTGTTACAGGACGAGATAGTGAACCTCCTTCGACAATACGTCGATGTCTTCGCATGGTCCCACTAAGATATGCCCGGCATCGACCCAAAGGTCATTGTCCATTGACTAAACATCTATCCCAACCACCGATCGATTCGATAGAAGCATAGAACACTCGGTCCTAAGTGATACGCAGTAATCGAGGAAGAAGTTGAAAAGCTCCTCAAAGCTAGATTCCTAAAGGAGATCTATTATCCAAATTGGATAGCCAATATAGTTTTGGTTAAAAAGTCTAATGGGAAGTGGCGGGTGTGTGTCGATTACCCTGACCTGAACAAAGCTTGCCCCAAGGATAGTTTTTCTCTTCCCAGAATTGATCGACTGTCGATAACACGACAAGGCATGAGCTGTTAAGTTTCATGGACGCTTATTCTAGCTATAAATAGATTACGAGGCACCCGTGTGATAAGTCGAAGACAACCTTCATAACTGATAAAAGTCTCTACTGTTACAAGGTCATGCCCTTCGAACTGAAAAATGCCGGAGCCACATATCAGAGGCTCGTCAACAAGATGTTCGCTCACCAGATAGGACGATCAATGGAAGTCTACGTGGACGACATGCTTGTTAAAAGTGTTAAAGCTGTTGATCATGTAGCCGATCTCAAAGTAATGTTCCTGATCCTTCGACAATATCAGATAAAGTTGAATCCGAGCAAATGCGCATTCAGGGTTAGATTTGGAAAGTTCCTCGGGTTTTTGGTTAGCCAAAGGGGAATCGAGACAAACCCCAATAAGATTCAAGCTCTGCTCGATATGAACTCGCCAAAAACAACTAAGGATGTCCGACACTTTACAGGTAGAATCGCTGCACTTAATCGCTTCTTGTCTCGAGCTACAGATAAGTGCATTTCCTTTTTCAAGCAATTAAAAGGGAAGCAGATGGTGAATTGGTCAGAAGAATGCGAGCTTGCTTTTCAGCAGCTCAAACAGTATCTGGGGTCGCCGCCGTTGCTCTCCAAGCCTGAGCAAGGAGAACCTCTACTGTTGTACCTGACAGTCTCCGCTATAGCGGTTAGTTCGACTTTGATTAGGGAACATGAAGGGAAGCAGCATCAGGAAGGCTGATCAAATAGGCGATTGAGCTTAGTGAGTTTGACATCAGGTATTGACCTCGAATAACAATTAAAGGTCAAGCAATGACTGACTTCATTGTCGAGCTCACCCTCGCACATAAACTAGCATTCGACTCGAACATTCAGTCCGAGCCAAACTCCGACCCGAGCATTCAATCCAAGCTAGTGTTGGTTCCAAGCATTCCGTTCGAACCGAAATCCGACCTACCAATATGGACATTGTATGTCGATAACTCATCCAATTTTAAAGCCAGCGAGACTGATATAGTCCTGGAGACGCCAGATCACACACGTGTTCAATATGCCTTAAGATTTGGATTTTAAGCCTCTAACAACATAGCGGAGAATGAAACATTGATAGTCGGGCTTAGATTGGGGGTGGCCATGGGAGCCCAACATCTTAAAGTTTATAGTGACTCACAGCTTGTCATCAATCAAATAGCCGACGAATATCAGGCTAAGAAGGAACGCATGAAAGCATATCTACTAAAAACCAGAGAATTGATCGGTGGGTTCCAAAGATGCAATGTCGTCCTAATCCCTCGAGTAGAAAACTCCAACGCTGACATGTTGGCAAAGCTAGCTATTGCAGCCAACGATGACATTCCAAGGTCAGTCTTGATTGATTTTCTTACAAAACCCAGTATCATTGAATTCGACCTTGTTACAGCTCTTCCGATAAGCTTAGAATCAACTTGGATGGATCCGATTCTTAACTTCCTTAAGGAAGGCAAGCTACCTCAAGAACGCTCGTAAGCACGCATCTGAGGACTAGGGTAGCTCGCTATATATACCATGGTCAGTGACATCTTATACAAAAAGGGGTTCTATCTCCCCTATCTTAGGTGCCTCCGATCCGATGAAGCCGAGTACATCCTGAGAGAAATCCATGAAGGTATTTGCGGGAACCACTTTAGCGGTCAAGTCTAATCTCACAAGGTCATTCGATAGAGGTATTATTGTCCGACCATCCAGGAGGACGCTCGACAGTATACCCGGAAATGCGACATATGCCAACGCTTCGCGGTTATACCTCGACAGCCACCCAAAGAACTAACTCCTATGACCATACCATGGCCGTTTGCCAAATGGGAAATCGACATTATCAGCCCCCTCTCGACCAGCAAAGGACAGACCAAGTTCGTGGTAATCGCGGTCGATTATTTACAAAGTGGACCAAGGCCGGGCCCTTAGCAAAGATCACCAAATAAAAGATCACAGATTTTGTCTGGAAGAACATCATCTGTAGATATGAGATCTCCCGCGTAATCGTTTCTGATAATGGGAAATAATTTTACAAAAAACAATTCTGAGGTATGTGCGAGAACCTTGGGATCTAGAATGTTTACTCATCACCACGCCATCCGCAGGCTAACAGACAGGTCGAGGTAGTCAACAAGATCATTAAAAATCATCTCCGGACCAAGCTCGAGAAAGCCAAAGGATCATGGGTCGAAGAACTCCTCAACATTATCTGGGCATACCAAACTACTGCTCGGACGGCCATAGGAGCGACTCCTTTTTCCTTAGCTTTTAGTGTTGAAGCCGTCACTCGAGTCGAAATCAGACTCCCAACTTGTAACGACCCGTAAATTTCCGTACAAGGGCTCGAGTATCACCTCGACCAGAAATCACTTAGGATTAAATCCTTTAGAAATTTAACAAAGTTAACTAAGTGCTAAACTATATTAGCCATGAAATCTGTTAGAATCGCTTTAAATACTATCTACAAGACCCAAAACTTGTAAAATCATTGACGCTAGGTTGCCCTAAAGTCTAGGATTAAACTCATTACCCGACTGCTCTCGGAAACGAATTGAAATTCCGTATTAGGTCTAGACCGCACATCGAAAATCCGATTAACACAAAGTTAAGGAACTAGGACCGCCTCACTTGGCTCCATAACCATCTCAGAAATCAGGTCCAGACGATGTCCCACGGCCATTCGCTTGAGTCCGGAGCGAGGGAGTGTGAAAACCACTATTTCCTTTACAAAATAAATATCTTGAATAGTAATCTGGCACCTTTCGCTTGTGGATCAGTATTAAGCAACCAGACCGTCAGAATCAGACCAAATTACACCCTCAGATCAGGAAAAATTTCAGGAACATTTACATGTACTTGGAATTTCGGATCGTGGCCCACTGATCGTTGAACTGAAAATGGTCTGCCACGTGTGATCTGGAAATTCAACCGAGATGAAAATGTACTCCCACGTGGATCCATGAGTTGTGAGCTTAAGTCTGACGTTTGGCTCAAGGGAGGCCGCCAGAAACCCTCTTTTGAGTTGGAACAACGCCGAAATGCCTATAATAGACGTACCTCTCGAACCGGAGTCTATTCCGGAGAGGTTTTAGGCCATATAAGGGCCTTAGAACAGCCCCTCTCACAGTCATACGAATTTGGGATAAAACCCTAGAGAGAGAGAGAGAGAAAGCTTGGGATTTGTGGGAGCACCTTCCTCCTACTGCTTTCGATCATCACACGGGCTGCACCGCCTCTTTCCAGACGCTTTCCCGGTGATACCGACTCCGTTTTAAGGTAATAAACGCTAACCCTAGACCTGTTTTGAGGTGTATAGGCTGTAGGTTATGAACTAGCTAACCGATTTCACTCTTTAGGCTAGAAAACTCCTGAATACGGAAGCTCCTTAACCCTTGTCGATCCGTTGAGATTCCAAGAAGCAAGGTGAGGACTTTAGGTGTATAGGTTATGGTTTTCAACGCTTTCAATGTCAGATAATGGTAGATTCATGATCTACATACAATTGCACATGTACAAAGTGCTTTCCGTTTTCTGTTTCGATTAAAATTGTAGAATTTGGAATTTCACATACTCTAGGTATTCGTATAAAATACCGTATACGTATTTTTTATGGAAATGTGTTTGACATGTTTATTTGTCGTATGGATATATGACGTATGGATAAAATACTTATTTGGCGAAAGGATTCGCCTAAATACATGTTTACTAATAAACACTATGTATGTAGAAATACGGTATTGTAAGAAGTACCGTATACATGTATATTTTAGCGAGGTGTTTGTCATAATTAATTGTTGTATAAATATATTATGTGCGCATAAAATAATTGCTTGGCGAAAGGAATCGCCGTAATACAAGTTCCCTTATAAATACTATGTATGTCGAAATTGGGTATCCTAGAAAATACTCGATGAGTATAAATTTTGCTGATGTAATTATCATAATTATTTGCTGTATGAATATGATATATACGTATAAAATACTAGTTTGGTAAAGGGACAACCCTAGTGCACTTTCCTCTAACATACGTCATGTATGTTGAAAAAGTGCATTCCAAGTGTTGGTGAAATTGCTTGTGAGTGTAAGTGCTTAAGTGTTAGTGCCTTAGGTAGGTGCTGAGATGGGGTTCTCAACTACCTTAGAGTTATGTATGATACCCTCCATGTGGTTGTTTACTCCAACCACTCACTTATGAAATATATGTATTTGTATCCCTATTTGTATAGTGCTTTACAACATGCTTTTGAATATGCTTTGTAACTTGTTTATTAACATGCTTTATGACATGCTTTATAACATGATTGCTAGTGTTCTTGAATTAGCATGTTATCATGCTGTACTTCACATGTTATGGTTAGGAATCGATTGAGCTTGGGACTATGTCCATAGTCCAGGCATCCGGTATCAGACTTGGAGTTGTGGTTGAGATTCGTTTCGCCACACATGATGTGTTGGCGAACCCGTGTCGTACTTCGGTTGGCGATAGTGGTTGGCCACACGAGGTGCTTCTGCGCTTCATATCGCCCAACTTGTTGTGCGCTCGAACCAGCCGAACACGTCAAGTAACCCGTGTGTCTTATGTATGTTCACCATGTTTGGTCGCTAATGTTTGAACCTAGGGTACCAAACTTACCAGTGAAAATCCCGTTAACCATGGTACCTCGATCTGCTAAGACTCATGAGCCGGGCATGGTGGTATGGGACACCGTGGTCGTTGTCGCCGCCGACGGGGCTACGTGCCTCCCCGTAGTGACCAGTGAGCAACTTAACTCGTGAGCCGATTATGGTGGTATGGGACACTATATTTGAGCTGTCGGCCTACATTGATAAGGTGATGGGAGAGTGGTGCAACCTTTGTGCGTAATGCCTGACCACAGCGCCCTTTGTAGTGACCGCGGCATATTCTGAAGTCGCAGTGCGCCTTAGGGTTCGCCGCGATATATAGAGTATGAACTAGGCCTGTTTCTGTATTGTGATGAATCGTTTAAGGGGTGATGGGGGAGCGGTGCAACCTTTGTGTGTAACAGCCCTGGCAGCCTCTGCAGTGACCTAGAAAACACACCATCGTCTGATATTAACTAGGACTGACGACCCTAGAATGGATCATGTTTGGGAATGATACAAGGGAGGTACCTTAGTTTCCCAATCCTGCTGTTTGAAATGGATAAATAAAAAACTCGGTAATCATGCTCATCATGCATCGCATGTGCCTGGAAGATGTAGAGCACTGTGGGATGTAAGCATGCCACGAGCGTGAGATGATGTCGCATGAGGGAGTATGTTGGTGAGGGCATCCATCATACCTGTATACATACTTGCATTAATAAGAGTAACTAGGAGTGTTTGACTTCCTGCTTTATCATTACTACTTGACTGCATTGATAAGATGATAACTTATGTCTTATTGTTCCATTGAGTTAACTACCCACTCCCACGTTACGGGACGGTGTTGCGCACACCAACCAGACTCTGTCTCAAGTTTAGGCGAGCCGACAACTCTGAAGGCGGAGCCTGATTATGACGAGGACCAGGAGGAGTTCTCGTATATGCGATTCTCGCGGCTTCGACTAAGTACATTAGGGACCTGGCGGGTTTTGCAGGGATTGTACTTAGTTTTATTTTTGATATGTTGTTTATAAAACAGACATGTATATGGTGACTCAGATGGATTCATACTCTAGAGAATAAAACGTTTATTTTGTTCTTTACATACACACACATATATATATATATATATAGTTCAGTCTTCCGCTTGCTTTTATACAATTGACCTGGAGTATGAATTACTATTTTGGTATAATCTTATTCATGTTTATTGCTCTAACACAGACAACATTCAAACATCATTAAATATGTTGCATAAGTGATGCGTTGGAACTCGAGAGTTGAGTTACACTCGACCCCCGATTTTCAGGGCGTTACAAGTTGGTATCAAAGCATGATTTTGATTAAACTGGACCTGAGTTATGTTCCCATAACGTACGCTGACGCATGACAACCTAGGAGGGTGCGAGAAAACATAGAAACAGTCCTTTGTAGTGACCGCGAGCATATTCTGAAGTCGCAGTGCGCCTTAGGGTTTGCCGCGATATATAGAGTATGAACTAGGCCTGTTTCTGTATTGTGATGAATCGTTTAAGGGGTAATGGGGGAGCGATGCAACCTTTGTGTGTAACAGCCCTGGAAGCCTCTGCAGTGACCTAGAAAACACACCATCGTCTGATATTAACTAGGACTGACGACCCTAGAATGGATTATGTTTGGGAATGATACAAGGGAGGTACCTTAGTTTCCCAATTCTGCTGTTTGAAATGGATAAATAAAAAACTCGGTAATCATGCTCATCATGCATCGCATGTGCCTGGAAGATGTGGAGCACTGTGGGATGTAAGCATGCCGCGAGCGTGAGATGGTGTCACATGAGGGAGTATGTCGGTGAGGGCATCCATCATACCTGCATACATACTTGCATTAATAAGAGTAATTAGGAGTGTTTGACTTCCTGCTTTATCATTACTGCTTGACTGCATTGATAATATGATAACTTATGCCTTATTCTTCCACTGAGTTAGCTACTCACTCCCACGTTACGGGATGGTGTTGCGCACACCAACCAGACTCTGTCTCAGGTTTAGGCAAGCCGACAACTCTGAAGGCGGAGCCTGATTATGACAAGGACTAGGAGGAGTTCTCGTATATGCAGTTCTCTGGCGGCTTCGACTAGGCTGTCAGGACTGACGGGTTTTGCAGGGATTGTACTTAGTTTTATTTTTGATATGTTGTTTATAAAACAGACATGTATATGGTGACTCAGATGGATTCATACTTTAGAGAATGAAACGTTTATTTTGTTCTTTACATACATATATATAGTTCAGTCTTCCGCTTGCTTTTATACAATTGACTTGGAGTATGAATTACTGTTTTGGTATAATCTTATTCATGTTTATTGCTCTAACACAGACAACATTCAAACATCATTAAATATGTTGCATAAGTGATGCGTTGGAACTCGAGAGTTGAGTTACACTCGACCACTCGATTTTCAGGGCGTTACACAACTGCTTGGACCAGATCCTATGACAAACAATAGAATGCCAAGCTAATGGCACTGAACCTTGATGTTCTCGAGGAAAGAAGAGAACAAGCACGGATCAGGAGTGCGATCCAGCAATAGCAAGTTGCCCGTTTCTACAATTCCAGGTTAAAGGTTAGAAGGTTCCGAGCTAGAGACTTGGTCCTCCGTAGAACATTCTAAAACACCAAGGAACTTGGTTTAGGAACCTTAGGCCCAAACTGGGAAGGACCTTATGTGGTAACAAGCATGAGCCGACCTGGGTCGTATTGACTCGAAGACCTGTAAAGTTGGCTCTTACCTCACCCATGGAATGCTGAATATCTCAAAATTTACTAATCTTAAGGGGCCGACCTACCTTAAGTGCGAAATCTACCATGTACACAGCCCACATCCAAGTTATTGCAATAAAATCCTGGAGTTTGTTTTCTGTTTCCTTACCTACAAATGAGTGTCTACCAAGTATCTATAGGGGGTTTCCCATAATATTTGGGAAGAACATCCCCTATTAAAAAGCCAACCCCTCAAGAGGAGCTTGGGTCCTACACTACCGACATTCACATGCTCGGCCTATAGAAAACTACTAAGGGCTCTCCTTGATACAAGGAAGAAAAAGCCCTAACGGACTAATCGACTCTTGAAAGAAGGGTCAGACCTTCGACGATTATCACGACTAAGTTATCAACGGACCGACCTTCCTTTCATGTTTGACCCTCCTACTAAGAAAAATTCGCATATAAACACTATGCTAAAAGAAAATTTGGATTATATTAATGAAGCTCCGAGGAGCGCATTGCATCGAGACCAAGATACAAAAAATGAGGGTTAAAAAAAAAAGCTTGTGCTTAAGCCTTAGGGGGTTGCTCGGCAGGCGCATCCTCAGGAGGGGCCTCGGAGTCAGAGCTGGCTTCCTCGAAGGCCAAGAGGTGCAGCTCGAGGTAAACTCCCTTGACCGCTTCAAGGCACTTATCGTATGCAGCACTGTACAAAGAGTCCATGTCCTCCAAGTACTTCTCAGAAGACTTGAACTCCTCGACAGCGGCTACCCGAGCCGAGGAGTTAGTTGCCCAAGCCTCTGCTTGGGCCTCCTTAAGCTTCACCTCCATGGTGCGCTGCAACCCCATATGCTTGGCCTTCCATCGAGCCGCCCCTTTTGGAAGCCTTGGCAAGAAGTTTCTTCGTCACCTCTAGCTCGGCCCTCGATGCCCTCGCCTGGGCCTCCATAACAAAGCGTAGTTGTTCAGCCATGGCTTGGGATTGTTTGACCTCAATACAGAGTTGCTCAGCTTCGATTCATTTCCGCAGCAACCCTTCCTCTGCCTCCTTCGCTTCCTCCCACAAACATAGAAATTCGTGGTGTACGCTCAACAGATAGGGGGCAAGCTATGAAGGAAGAGATAAGAGTGACAAAACAAGCCGAAAAGAGAAATAATAACATTCTAAAGACTAACTTACGCCGAGGAAGGTCTTCGTTAATGACTCGAGGATCGCATCTGGTGGTGAGTCCAGGACGATCCTTCGTATTGTCCCATTGAATTCGATATCAGACATATGCTGATCCACCCAAGGAAGAAGACCTCCAAAGCCCTTCGTACTCTCCTGGGAGGGCTAGGGTGTTGACCTTCTCCTGTTTGAGGCACAAAAGGCTCGGCAGAAGGCCCAATAGTCTCCTGGGCCTCAATGGGACGAGCCTCCTCAGGCGAGGTCATCCCAGTCCGACGAGCCTCCTCGAGCGAGGTCGTCCCAACCACCACTTCAACAGTAGTGGAGATAGGCTCTGCGGCTGCTACCTCATCCTCGACCTCCACGATTGTGGGGGCCGAAGGAACAACCTTCCCTTGGCTTCTGGAGGTCGTCTTCTTTTGTCTTCTTCTTCGGAGCTAATTTCCCAGAAAGGAGTGCGTTACGCTTCGAGGTAGACTTTGGGGTAGGCCGACCTTCAGGCATATTTACATCAGCAAGAACAAGAAGGAAGTCAACGATAAATTTATGAATCTTCTAAATCCCAAGGTCGTCCAAAATCTAGACTTGTTAGCCCGGAGTCAAGGCTCGACTTAAGTAGAAGCTCTTGTTGGAGGAGTCTTCTCCGAAATCTTTCCTCGGCCTCTACCGACCTTGCTCCTGTGATCCGAGCAATAGCTTCAACCCCAAGCGCAGGAGGATACTTCGGAATGACTGCAAAAAGAAGCACGCGCAAATGAGTTAGACTACTAAAGTCGACCAAGTTAAAGACAAAGGAAAAGAAGTAAGTCCGGACGATATTGACCTGGATCAGAGAAAGCAGTGGGGACTCAAGTATGGCGCAGGGTCATCCCTAACATTTCCCAACTCCCTGAAGCCCAGAACCATCTATTCTTCCAATTTTTGTTGGAGGTCAGGATGTCCATGACTAAGGCTTTCCTAGTCCCCTTCTAAGCAGAAAAGTAGTATCAGTCGTCGTGCAGAGGGCTACTCTTCACTTGGTATAAATGGAGGAATTCATTCACAGTTAGGTCGGGTTGGTCAAGCTTGGACCAAAGGACATAACAGCCGACCAACGCCCTCCATGTGTTGGGAATGAGCTGCCACAGAGCCAACTCTAGATGCGCAAGCACCTGCCTTACTATTTTTTGCAGAGGGAGCCTCAGGCCGCATTGAAGGGCAATCTGGAAGATGGCTACTACTCCCTCACGAGAGTTGTTGGGAAGCTCACCTGGTGAGGGAGCTTGGAGTACCACATAATCGGGTATGTAGTATCCCACCCTGATCCTCACTAGCTCGGCCTCCCTGAGGATGGATTCCATGAGGCCCTTCTCCACATCCTTGCCCTCCTCGTCAGAGGATCCGACCAACCCTTCCTCTTCGGGCAGGTCTTCCGCTGTCCCAGTTGGACGTTCTGCCGAGGACCTCTCCAGCACCCGCGATGCTTGTGACACCTAAAATCTGACATCGCTCATCATCATCAAAAGAGATGGAAGATTCAACATGGGGCAGAGATCACTTGCCCCACTATCAGCGTCGGAGGCCCCCCCTAAGAACTTGGTGTTCCGGCATGGTAGATAGTCCAAAAATGCCGAAAACTGGTAAAAGAGAAAGAAGGAGAAAAGGGAGGGGGTGAGATGAGAAGCAAAGCTCACCGATGGAGAAATGTTGCCGGTAGTCTGGATTGAAACAAGTCATCGAAAATCACCTTTGCGAGGTCACAGTGCATCAGAGGCAAGAAAGAAGCAAAGGAAAAGAGGAGCAAATGAGTCGGCTCAGGCATTAGGGTTTCCCTTATATAGGGAAGCCACATGTACGAGCGTTTAATGCCCTTATTAATGCGCGGCCTTACGACACTTCTTCAATTACCTTGTTTCGACATGTGGTGCATCCCCACTCGTCGGCGGACTCCACAATCGAGGAAAGGCCACGCATCCTCCTCTCATTGATCTAGCACTGAAAAGGCAGTCTGAGATGTTAGACGACCTCGAAGCACGACACACCACCTCGATAAGTGTTGAATCATAATTACTGATATGCCTCGACTCCCGTGCGGGCTGCCTTATTTAGCATTTATGGCAGGACGGTCCAACTTAAATACATCTGACCTACTTTCTAAGTTTGTTTTACCAACTTGGAAGTAGGGAGGCTTACTGTTATAGGAAAAATGGACCGACCCATAGGGGCAGGTCGGACCGAGACCTGACACGACCCAATGGGCTAATGGCAGGTAAAAAGCTAACCATCCGACTGGCAATCAAGGTAGGCACAGTTAAGGTCGGCATAACTAAGGTCTAAATGATCAAGGTTGGCACGACCTTGGACGGACTCTCCAAGAGATAACTTGGAGAGGTTATCAGGCCTCATGAAGAAGTTAAAGGCTACAGAAATTGGAGATCACAAGGACATCACAAGGACTTTTGATCAGTTTAGTCGTCAGGACAATGCCGACCTTCTTATAGTTCAGCCGGCATATCCTTTTGCATTGTGGCTTTCACTAGCCGACCTTAACCGAAGCTTGGACGACCGCGTCACGGTTTCCGGGCATAGACCGACCTAATCTGAAGGAAGACTTGTCCAATCTTCTCTCCAAGGATCGTAGAAACTAACTCGCGATTAGTTCGGGAGTCCGGGATCCCCGCTGAGGATCCTAGGAGATATCTTATGTGTTAGGAGTTCTAATGTATCTACAATACGCACCTGCTAAATAAGGAGGTTCTTTCTATGCTACTACATCTCTCTAACTATAAATAGACACACCCATAATGGTGAAATGTATAGACACATACTCCTAAACACTAAGCTACTTCAACAAAGACCCAGATCCCTGACTTTGGCATCGGAGAGTCACTACAAGAAAATTGGGCTTTACTGGCAGCCAAAAACGCCCCTAAAAGTCCAAAAAATCGCCGGTAAAGGAACTACCGGCGGTTGTACTCGAGCCGCTAAAGGGGGGCGTTGCTGTATCTTTTATCGACGGTCGCACATCTTCACCGGCGTTTTTTATGACCGCCGCTAAAATAGAGACTTTTATCGACGCTTATTATCCTTTATCGACGCTTTTGGTGATGGAAAAAACACCGCAAAATGTTGCCGCAACACCGGGAAAAAATACGCAGAAGCGCCGGTAAAGGCCTGACGAAAAGTCGTTTAGACATGTCAAAGGGTCGGTAAAAGTATTTTTGACCGCCGCAACAAGGTTACCAAAACATCGGGAAAGATATGCAAAAATGCCAAAAAAGGCGTGCCAAAGTGTCATTTAGACATATCAAAGCGCCAGTATACGTCGGTGCAAATCTACAAATGCATCAGTAAAAGGCTCCTAACAAGCCAGGCATAATTCAAATGTCATGAAACGCCGACATTTGCCATGGAAAACCTTTAAATATGCACAACTAAAAACTGCTGACTGCTTGTAAAAGTGTTGACCGCGAGTTATTTTTTTTTTCTTAATCCATTTGATTGTTTATATTTAATGAAACCTATATTGTTTTTAAATGTTTAGAACCTAAAAAATGTTGCGCAACACAATTAAAAATGAATACTAAATAAATTGTATTACTTTACAATGAAAAACATATAATATTTACAATAATGTGTTGAAAATGTTCTGAATACATATAAAAGAAATCCCTCCATCTAGCCATATATTATCTGTCTGGGCCTGCAACCTGTGAGACAAAATAATAAAAATAAATTAATTACATTTCAACCATTTCATGTGATTTGAATAATATATCATATGACAATCAACGCCCCAGCAAGAACGAGTTCTTTCCCATACAAGTCAATGAAAGGAGGGGCCCATTCACTATAAGCAACAGGGTCAAATTCCAATCCAAAACTTACATGGGGCATATCCGGTGACTTTCAATGGCCGATCCAATCTACGGTAGGGATTGATTCATGGGAAGATGAAGTTGCAACAACCTAAAACAAACAAATATATGGAAAAAATAAAAAGAAAAAGAAAAAAAAGCTGCAACAGCCTATCAAAAAAAGAAATTATAATAATGATGTCTCTTACCATTGCTGCCTTGATAAATCAACTCATCTAAGCCACTGCCTATTTTTACACCACTCATGCACTCTGTCCTTCGTATACCACCATCAAAACAAAGCCGTTATAATAAAAGGAAAAAAAAAAAAAAAAAAAAAAAAAAGACACGTCCAACTAAGTGTTGGAAACGGTGGCAATGAAAGCCTTAATCCTTATTAGAAAAAATCACATTAGATAATCTTCATTGCCTACAAACTTGGTTTTCCATTTTGAAATGGTTTGGAGGAGATCCATCCTGACCAAGTAGCAATCTGGGATTAGATCTCACCCCATTCTCATGATCGAGTTGATCCATTGCCTGAATCATACTTTCATGGATGATTTCCGTGACTATTTATTGAAGCCTGTTTTGTATCTATAAATACGGAGTTAAATCATGCAATTAGCTTACATAAAACTTATTTCCATGCCAATGAGCAGATGGTATGATTTTTGTCTTATGACATCCAAGAGTAAAAAGTCTGAGGAACTTACTGGTTTATCCTCTATGTGATCACCATTGTGTTCAACCACCTTTTTAGCAAGCACCTGACCTCTTGGAAGTGGAGCACCTGTTAAAACATTCTTGTCATCATGAGCTGGTAGAACCGTATCATTAAAGAGTTAATAACCAAAACACTGGCAGAACCATGAATCACGAATAGCTCCATGGTTTATAAGATCAGCAAAAAACAGGTAATTACGGCAATTTTAATCTTTTTGTTGTTGCATAAGTGGGCCAGCAGAAGTGGATGGAAGCTACACAAAAATCGATCCCTTAAGAGGAGGCCCTTTCATTGGCCCCATCCATTAGGTGGGTCATTGCATGCATAACCATCCATTTTTTTTTTTTTTTTTTGAAACACGTGGCCTACTTGATGAACATACCCATTTTATTTTTATTTTTATTTTTATTTATTTATTTTAAAAAAATATATATTGGGCGACGGAACTGATGTAGGGTCAGTATGATGAACGGCACGGGTAACACAAATAGGCCATGTGTAAAGATGAGACGGAACTTGTATCAGAATTTGGGCCATAAAACATATGCGACTTGAATGCATCGCATGTAATATAGTGGTAGCCAAAACCATGTACGCCTTTCTCACTACAAGACTTTACCTGTATGATCACAATAAAAACTAAATAAAAACTAAAACAGAAACAGAAAAAATGTAGTCCTCATTACGAATAGAGATACAAAAATACTGCAGATTTGGAGACTGGCAAGACGGTCTTTTCTTTAATAGCGAAATAGGCCTCGCAACACGAGGCGATATAACCAAAAGACTATTATCTGCCAAAACAGCGACATGGACAAAACACAGCGGTTCCAGCAATCCTATCCTCCATTTATTGTGTCAATACAAGGGTCGACGGGGCATCCATATAAATGCAGCCTGCACTCAATCTCAGCTGCATGCTCGAAAATGTGTGTCCATCTCAAGCCTCAAAGAGAGTACAAGGGAAAAGGGAAAAGAAAAAGAAAGTAAAAAAAAAAAAAAAAAAACTAATGTAAAAAGGACTTTGGTGGGACAGTTCTTGAAAAATTAAAGATTTATACTTCAAATAAGAGACTAGCATGAATAGCTTGAGAATTTCGACACAACATTTTTTTCCACAATTTTCTATGGGACAGACAAGAAGTGGCATATTACAAGTAGATCGAAGCAATCTTAGACTAACAATCAGGAAAAAACACGGAGAGAGCATGATCTACCTCCTGGTATCTTCGCACAACTATCTTCCACCATCAGCTTTTCTGCCAAAACTACCACCAACTCAACTCAAGTGACCTGCATAGGCAGCAATTCAAAGACAATCAAGCAAATGAATGTTCTAACTGCATTATTGATATTCAACACATCTACTGCTATTTCTTGACCTGTCTTCATAAGATTCAAAGATGGTTGCGTCCCGAATTGAGTATCGCACATCTCAGGAAATGCACATAAAATCAACAGAAGTATTAATGATAAAAGATATCTAGTTGAGAAGAAATATGATGGCCACTCACCTACTCCTGCCACATCTATTAGATCTAGGGGTGGCAATGGGCTGGGTTCAGGTTGGATGTAGGGTTACCCATACCTAATGCCCACCAATGGGTATTGCACCCGTATGTTGGGCCTGAAGTGGGCACCCATACTGATAGGTAGCCATTAGGGTGTTGGGTACCCACTTATCATTTGAAAAAAAAAAAAATCACCATTTGCTTTAGGATTTTTTTTTAAAAGATGATGTTTTTTGTCCATCATTATTAGTTAGTGTATACTTGACATGCACTTACTCAAATAAAACAGTGAATTGTACATGTGGCCCACATTATGGTTGGATCTGCTGAACTTTAGAATGCCTATTATGGTTGGATCTTCAACATGAAAACCATTTTGTGTTGAAAAAGAGGCTAAATCTACATGCATGCAGACTAAATTCTAATGTACTAACTTCAACTTCACCTAGACAAGCAAAGATGGACGAGGGAGAAATTTTTAAGTCAAATGGTCCTAAAAAATGGATTAAAACAATCACTTCATGACTATGTAAAATCAATGCCATTAGCAAATATCACACACCAAAAAAAAAAAAAAACCAGTATCAACAATCCATGGGATGGAAAAAGAAAAAAAAAAGGTTCACCAAAATACTATTGCTAATAAAATCTAAATATCCAAATGCACTATACCAGCTCCTTTTGCAGCAGCTCCTTGAAGAAGAGTGGGGAGCACCATCAAAGGCCTGATGGAAACACCATAAGTGATGCAGGACATGAAAATTAACTATGATATACAAGATCTCAGGCCTTAGATCAAACTAATTCAAAAACATTCACAAAAAATTTCCACATCCCACACAAAAATTCAAACATTCAAGCAAGGGGAATCTGTGCGGGTCCAGGTCTACACATGTTAGGGCTGGATCAATAGAAATTATAAGTCAAATGATACTCAAAGGGAGGTAAAACTCATCCACACATGCATAATAATCAGTCCTTAATCCAAGAGATTCACCAGTTTCAATTCAGAGAACCCTAGGATTAGAAAAGGAGCAAAGAAATTGAAAATAATGCAATCTAGGGTTAAGGTTACGGAAAATAGGTATGAGAGAGATAAAATAGGCAAAAATTCTGAACTTGGTAACAGTACACGCGCGTGGATAGCGGGCCAGGCCTGACGCACGTGCACAGGGGCCTGGCCGCACGTGCGAAGGGGCCCTGAATGTGGAAATCGCCTCTTTGGTTCTGGTGGGCCAGGGGAGGGCTTTAAAACCCCCGAGTTTCGTGTTCATCGGATGCGCGGTCTGTGCGTGGTGCTTCGCCGAAGTGTCAACCCTCCTGCAGGGTCAGATTCTGGAAATCGGCTGTAAGGAGAAGAACTGTTGCAAAAGCTGACGGATTCGAAGCGAGGATGGTTGTAGAAGGTGAGAAGAATGGGTGATAGCAGATAGGGGCGGATCGGGATAGATGTGGCTTCGCACCACGGTAGTTAGCCCTTCGATGAAGGGAGAGCTTCACACCCAATTGAATTTCCACAACTCAAGAACTCAAATGAGTAGAAAAACGTAGGAATTTTTATTAATTTTCAATGAGGAAAAGAACTACAAGGGTTGACTATTTATAAGAAAACCATATACCCCAAAACTCACGCCATGCGTGCAACCTATTACTTGGCGATGAAGTAATAAAAAATAATAACTAATCAAAATAATCTAAACCGTCCATGATATTTTAAATAACAATAATAAGCAAAACCTAAAATATGAGATTAATTGGACTAGTGGGCCACGATCATGAGAACCCATGATGGGCTTTACTTGATTATCGGGTCCACTCCAATGAACCAAAACTCAAACTTCTAACAAGGAGGCCATCCCTGAACGTCGTCATCGAGCCAGATCGACGGTGGGGGCCTCCTCCTTGCGTACGTGCGTAAGGGGGGGCAGCATGCGTGTGCGTGTGCACGTGCGCGTGATGTCCCCATCAATAAGCTTCGACATATGAAATCTTAGTCAAATTCAACTCTTCAAAACCATAAGCCCATCTCATCATCACCAGCCCAACAAGAGGCAAAACCCACAAAAGCTTTATGGTTTTTCTTCCTCTCTGCTACAAAGATTAAGATGAGAAAGAAGGGATATCAAAATACTCGGTTATGCTTCTAAGGTTTTTTTCCCATTTCAATTGATGGAAAAAGTAGAGATGAGAGAAGCATCTACAACCAAGACAACCTATTATGGCACTGAATTATTAATATTTGGCTGACCATTAAATAATAAATAACCAACAATTCTAACATTTTTCATAGGACTAAGAA
This sequence comes from Magnolia changhungtana, assembly GCA_030180095.1. NCBI lineage: Eukaryota > Viridiplantae > Streptophyta > Magnoliopsida > Magnoliales > Magnoliaceae > Magnolia > Magnolia changhungtana. The sequence goes on from JASAUF010000511.1 coordinate 5,322,390, forward strand.
AACTCACGATAAGAAGGAAAGAGAAGAATAAATAAGAGGATGTGGAATCTGCCTCATCCTAACCTTAATCTGAGAAATAAGAGGGAAACATTATGTAACAGATGAATGAGGCAAGTTTATTGCATGATCCAGCTAGATAACAAGCAATTTGTGACTGAAGCCTGTCAACTCTGCATTCTCTAACAGGTTGTTAGATGCTTGTGTTAGACACTAATCAACTTCTTTTTCTGAAAAATCTGGAAATAAATTCAAAAGATCTGCCAAATCTGAGCTTGTGAAGCAGGCCAGACACATCCACCACCTGACAAAGGGCCACAATAACTTATCTCTAAACCCAACTTCATTTATACATCATATAGCCTAGCCTGCGATGAGCTCAACTACAAGCCGCATCCAACAGAAAACTTGTAACCGCAGCAGCTACTGGCCCCATTCATCAATATTTATATTTTACATAACTAACCTGCAACTCTGGCACGTGCACACAATATTCTGCAGATAAGTCCATTCCTCTAAACCTGTTGCAAAAGGTCTTACACAATGGGAGTTCAACCATGGATTCAGATGCTTCTGCAAGGTAGGAGAGATCATTGGACTCTGAGGGCATCGTCCACTTCCCAGCCCTTACAGACATGCTTCAGGCCAATTGGATCAGCCTTTGCTTCGAATGCAGCCTAGCCCTGCACCATCCAATTGTAAAGCTCCCCTGTTTCGATTTTTCTGGCTGAGTAGGATTTATAATGCTGATCCAAATAGCTGAAACAAGTTGATGCTGATGATGACGATGATGATAAAGTTGAAGCTAACTCCAAATAGCTGAGAAGTAGACGATAACAATGACAATGACATGAGGCAATGACAATGATGATGATGCAATACTAAAACAATAAAAGAAGACAATCTTCAGAAAATCATCTTTAAATCACATAAGAACTACAGCTCATGTGTACTTATGCAAAACCAGAGAGATTGGACTCTACACTAAGCAAGTAAATCAAACATCGGTTTCTGCTATTTGCAAGCAAGAATCTTTTCACCTGAATCATGCACGCATCCGTAACAAGAAGAGCCAAATTCCAACTTTCATAAAGCTAACAACAGAATTAAAAAATACGAAAGAAAGAAAAACAGATTCATGAAGCAAAAGGAAATGACAAAAGAATAGGCATGACGAGAATCCTCAGCACCAATGCAAAATCCCAATACTTTTCTTTATCACTTTGTTTTGTTGATAAACTGCCCATATCTTACATGCGACATTGGCATGTGTGGGGAGTAGGATTTGGATGAGTAGCCATAGCAAACCTCCATCCAGTTAGCATAGCATACAGTGCTGAGGCGCTGAATGCAAGCCATGTGTAGGGAGCCACTATTCCCCCCCCCAAAAAAAAAAAAAAAAAAAGAAAAAAAAAAATCTGTAACACCCATTACATATGGTAACAGCAGTGGCCGTTACAGCCACTGTTACCATTATGGAATACCCTGTTCCCAACCCATCCAAAGACTTAGCAAGGACAAAAATTGCATGATATCAACACAAACAATGAACAGGAGCTTTGAAGAGTCGGGGCATGGGACCATCTAAAACAAAACAAGAGAACAACAAACAAGATATGCTTGTAACCTCTGACAGAATTAGAAAACTGATATCAAAATATTAATGCAAGCTCATCAGCTTATAACAAAGCCCAACTTAAATCAACACAGCGCCTCTTAACTTCTGAATTAAGGGAAGAATTTCAAGCAATCAGTGGCTTACCCTGCAGTGTCAATGCCTCGTTCTGGGATTGCAGCAGAATTCTGCTAAAAGTGCTATGTGATCAGAGGACCACTCAGGAGAAGGGAGAGCCGTGTCTTTGCGTAAGCTCTCTTCATCCAAGACTTCCAGTAATGACTCTAATGCAGGGGCATTTTCACACTGGGCTCGAGTGGGGTCGCTTGTTGGATGCATGACCCATGCGATTTGGGGCCCACGGGAGAGGTCTCGTATTTCGAAACTCCTTCCCAGGGATGAGTAATGCGCATTTCACACCGGGCTCGAGTGGGGTAGCACATGGGATGCGGGGACACACTTGGGGTGGACGACCCATGTGATTTAAGGCCCACGAAGGGGGTTCGGCCAAGGTCCTAACCCATGAGATGTGGGGCGTGGGCTATGAGATAAAGGGATTAATTCACCATACTCTAACAGTTTGAGCTTTTAGAGCAAATGGTTAATTGTCCTGCATCAAATTGGTATCAGAGCGGGAGGTCTCGTGTTCGAGACTCCTCACCGGGGGTGATTAATGCCGGGGCATTTTCACACTGGGCTCGAGTGGGGTCGCCTGTTGGATGCAGGGGCACACTTGAGGTGGGTGACCCAGGCGATTTGGGGCCCACGGGGGATGTCTCGTATTCGAGACTCCTTACCAGGGATGAGTAATGCGCATTTTACACCGGGCTCGAGTGGGGTAGCATGTGGGATGCGGGGACACACTCGGGGTGAACGACCCATGTGATTTGGGGCCCATGAAAGGGGTTCGGCCGAGGTCCTAACCCATGAGATGTGAGGCCTGGGCTATGAGATAAAGGGATTAATTCGTCATACTCTAACAGTTCGAGCTTTTAGAGCAAGTGGTTAATTGTCCTGCATCAGACTCGACTGTCAACGAATCCGCTGAAACCATAATACAAGCAGATATATCACAAAGCTCCAACTAGTATAAGTTTTTTTCAATATCTGAACAATATATATAAATAACAAATGACAGAATACAAATATTAAAGGCAAGAGAAAGGGAAAGAAAGCTCAGGCAAAGTCATCTTGCAACAAGGAAATTTACCTGTGTAAAATATGTAATCAAGTGTGCCAATGAAATCTCTAGTGCAGTTTGTGAACAACGGTTCATTAGTCGTGGGGTCCATTCTCCTTCTTTGTTGCTCCAAACCAATTCCAACTCCCACCATCCTTGCAAAGGATGAGTATGCACCGACCCGTAACAAGCACATTGTCACAACCTGTGCAAAATAATTGGGTGGTTCAAGGGAAGTGGCAGCAGGCTGAAGCTTTACCAATGGAAGCTGATGAGTTAAATTGTTTGCAGGACGCAAGATTCCAAGAGGGTATACTGTCAAGTCAGGATGCAACTGATCCACCTTCCCCATAGCCAGAAGTGCATGAGGTGCACTGCACGGCGGATATAGGAAGCCACCAGAATCCGAATTCAAAACAACTTGGCAATGCAGCAAACAGTTCAGGGATTGTGCATGCACAAAAAAATGACTGTTTTTCAGTAAGTGTCAATGGTCTGCATTCGATGTGCACATGGTCCACACCGATCTTTGGGCCAGATCATCAACATGATTGCACCTGATGCATAGCAACAGGATATTGATTTACGGTTTATAAAGGTGGAGAAGCAGTAGACGGCAAACAATAGAGCCTGTTTCCCCACTGCCCCAAAGGCACAGCAGAATGGCTAGTTACAAATATTATGAGAATAACAGGTTCAGTAGCAATTGTGCTGAATTGCCATTCAAGTGCTTTCCAAACACAGCACAGACCAATGCAATTGGCGAGTCATCCTGAATTCAACTAGCAGGCCGTAAATGCATGGCTACAATCATCTGATCAGTGTAGCAGCTGGTCCATGCATAATCCTCATCATGGCTCGCTATATAGCCTTGATTTTTAAAATGTCTTCTATTATACAGAAACAAATTGACCACATAGTCCAAAAAACAGCTTGTTCGGGTCACCAACTGGATATTTAGAATCGTCCGATCAATGCGGTTTTTGAGATATCCATCTAAAAAAGGGTCCATTATCTTCAAGCTATCTGTGGTGCATTTTGGTTGAGTTACCACTCACAGGATTAAATAAAATTTCCTGCAGATGTCTTTGCCCACAAATCAGGCTGGTCAACTGAAACTGCACCACCGTTTATGAATAGAAAGAGGTTGGCCAAGGAACCTACATGGTGGGACCCACCTGATTGCTAGCTTGGATCGTGCACCAATGTGTCATGGCTTTTACACCGTGGGATTGGCAAACCTCCAAATATCTTTTACTTATATACCACTTGTTTGGCTTTTTTTTTATTATTATTATTGCTGTGTAACCATGCCTAGTGATTTTCCAGTTTATGCAGTGTAAAAAAACAAGGAGAGCCTTTAAATTCATGTCTAGATTCAGTCCTGACTGTAAATGTCTGGGACGTTTGGGTGGAATCTAGTAACTTATCAGTTTTTTAAGCTTCACATGCACTGCTGTTGTCAGATTAGTCATGATTGATGAGACACCAATTCGACTGTGTTAATCATCAATCAGATGCCTTCTGAAGGTTTTGGATTGATGGTTGAGTAGAAAAAGAAAAGGTTGGTGGATGCTGTCCACAGGATGAATGATCTAGATCTCATACATGTGACTACTGTCACGGGAAATACAAGGGCATGAAAATGATCCTTTTAAGCGTCCATATCTTTAGCCTTAACTGAGAATCTTCATTTACGTGACCAAGCAACTAACGTGATCCTAAACCTAGTGCTGTTTGTCCTTTTAGTTTGAATAGTAAGGTATATTCCATTTGTGATAAATTCCAATCGTGCGAGAAAGCCAATGTCAACCCATTTATGTTTTCGATCAGTTCGAATACTAATATGCATATGCCATTTCTGTCAAGCGTTCTGTCCAAAATGGTCCTCACATCAGCCAAATAAATGGGTTGCTGATACAAGAAATACAAACCATAGACAGCCCAAAACTCTTGGAGAATAGAAGCAAATTCCTTCCATTATTTTCATTCATTGGCCTTAAAGCTATCTATCATAAACGTGTACTTTCAACAAGAGGGATTATGCTCAATCGCAAACCTATCGTAAATGTATGTACAAGAGCATATACTATTGAAGAAGCAAAACATGTATGAACCAATGTGGCTTTGCCAATGGAGAATATTGGTTGATGCATTTCTTCAAACGCGTAGGGGGCCATGGACAGTGGCGGACATGGCTGCCGCTGCCATGGCTGCTGCCCAATTTCTGGCCATCAAAAGAGGAAAATAGAGAGAAAGAGAGAGTACCTTCAAGCGCCTCCTCAGATTTCTTCTATTCTCTTCACCGTTGATGACCACGTCCGCAGGTAGCTATAGATCTGATCTAAGAACCCGAGAATGAGAAGAAAGGAAGAGAAATAAGAGAGAGAATGAGATTTGGAGGTAAGATGGGAGATCGAAAAGTCCAAATCCAAGATGGGAGAAGCGCACGAGACGAGAGGGAGAGATGAGAAAGGGAGAGCTGCAAAAGAGGAATAGAAAGAAGGAAATGAAAAAACGATCGGCGCTTTTTTTCTTTTTTTTCTTTTTTTTTTAAAACTAACGTTAACAGGCGGCCGCACACTAAAGCCAGGGGCGTTTTTAGAGGGCTGCCTGTGATTCTCATTATCACCGGCCATTATAAATGGCCACCTTTTCTTGTAGTGGTTCCCGGTGCTAACCAGGGTCTTCCTTTTTTCTTCTTGTGCAGTTACTCAAGTATCTACGAAGGGCTAACCAGAAAACTCCATCAACAATTCAAATTAGTGACCGAACCTATTTTATATCCATGAATTATTTATTTATTTATTTTTAAGAAAGGTGGGAGCACACCGCCAGCCACTCTCTTCTTAAATTAGTTCCATCATACGATGGGTTCTTATCCTTACCCCGGCGGTAGGCTCCCAAGAGTTTTAACAAGAAGTCTGGGATTCAAGTGAATACCATAGGTGCTGAAATTTCACTACCACGTGAGTGTGGGGGTCTTTGGCCATCCCAATCTCCTCCAGCTAGTAGCTTAGAGGTTCTCTGGGTAAGAGGAGCAAAACCACCTAAAGGTGGATGTCTGGAGAGTTGACAGCCCTGCCCAAACCATCCGAAAGGTCGGACTGATTTGCTGGATGGTTAAAAATGGAAAATGTCCAATAGTCTTTACACAAACAAGTTTCTTTGGATCATAAGTTGGAATTATTCAACTCATCTGATTTTGGGATTGTGAGGTGGAGACTTGCCTGCTACACTGCCACTAGCAAGGTGGGTACTAGTGGTGCTCCATGGCCCCACTATGATGAATGTGTTTTATCGTTGCTGTCCATCCATTTTCCAGGTTATTTTAGGGCATTAGCCCAAAAATGTGAATAAATCCAATTGTCAGGTGAACCACACCACAAGAAAAATAACAGTAACTTAACTCCCATCATTAAAAACTTTATGGGGCCCACTGTAATGTTTATTTTCCATCCAACCTGTTAATTAGGTCTTGTAGATATGGATGAGGGGAAACATAAATACTTGCTGATCCAAAACGTTTGTAGCCCCTAAGAGGTTTTTAATGGTAGCGTTCAATCATCACTATTTCGTGTGTTGTGGTCCACCTCAGATTTGGATGTCTTCTTTTTGGGCCATGCCATAACGCGATATAGAAAAATAGATAGACTTAGTGGATAAAACACATACATCATGGTGAAGTCCATAGAGCACTGACTAATAGCTACTCAGCAACATCATAGCCACTCTACGTCCATTTGGATTTGGTAATGCCTATGTACCAAACACAGAAAAAGGCGCATGTGGGACCGAATTTGATTAGATAGCAAACTATTGTCAGACATGGGAAAGGTTGAGTGGGAAAGCAGACTCTGTCAAGCCTTACCTGGTGTGATGTATGGTTTTATCCATGCCTTTCATCCATTTATCCATATAATTTTAAGGTGTGACCCCAAAAATAAGGCAGATCCAAGGCTCAAGTGGTCCATACAATAGGGATTGAATGCCCACCATTAAAAACTTCTTAGGGGCCAGATAAGTTTTGGATCAAGATGTAATTTTTGTTTTACCTTCGTCTAAGTGTTTGTGACCTTATGAACATGTTGGATGGAAAATAAACATAATGATGAGCCCTAGGAGGTTTTAAAGGCAGACATCATTATCATCACTTAATCTGCCTTATTTTTTTTTGGTTCATACTATAGAATAATCCGGAAAATTAGATGAAAGACATAGATAAATCCCATACATCACAGTGGGCCCATAAATCCACTGCCTGGACTAATTTTGGTCCAGGCGAGGCAGAACACAATCCATCATGGTGACAATTAGGGACATAAGCAATCCAAGATGGAAATCATTTGATGGACAACCTAGATTGATTGTAAAAAATTTCATAGAGGTTGCAGCCTATCAATATATTACCCAAAAGGTAAATAATATGGTATGATAACAGAGTAACAGTAACTAGCAACAACAACAAAAGTAACATAAAAATACCAGTCTTAGGTCTGCTAAGCCTCACCCATAAAACTAGGCTGAAACTCGATAAATTGTCGCTTCTCATCTGCCTACATATTGGACCACGTTACTGGAAATCACACTGATAGGACAATCTTAACCGTTGTATTCTTATCATTCAATTCATGCAATATGATGGTCTGGTTGGAGATCCTCCTATCATTGTGATGACCACTCTATGTGGGCTTCATGAGAGCATCTTCGATGCTTTTCAATTTGTGGAGAACATCTCTCATGCTAATGCGTGCTTCAGGCGAATCGACGGCACAGGACAAGCCGACCCCGATGATAGAAACCGAGCATTGATGTTGTTTTTCAGCGCTGATCTGACGGCCATGGTAGCACAGGTCCACCTTGTCAAGCAGATCAGGATCCAAAATGTCCAGAGTCCTAGTTGGGAAAGCTGAGAGGACCCATTTGTGTAGGCTTAGGTCTCCTGTGAAAGTGGTGTGGGTTGGGCTCTTCCCAGTGAAAAGCTCCAGCAACATCACTCCATAGCTGTACACATCTCCTTCAGTTGATGGTTTCCCTCCTAAGCCGTACTCTACATCCAAGTCCCAGAAAAATAAAATAAAATTCAGTTAGATGTTACTTGGGGCAGTCTACCCAGCCCATTGCCACCCTTATATATAAAAGGTTTCCATGGGTTTTTAATTCTGATAAGTGCGGCCCATGCTTCAGTAATCCACTCCACTGATGTGTTGCATCCTTCTGTATGGACAGTTGAGAATAAGAATGCAACATCGGTCCACGTTTCATTGAGTGAAGACCCAATCTGAGAGATATTTTGGGAGTGTTTTTATCCCCATTAATTTCTGGATGCAAAAGGACAATGATCTGGATTACCAAACATGGGCCCACTTGTTAGGATTAAAAACCCAGTTATGCTGTGAAATGCTTATTTTTGTGATTACATTCTAATTATCAAATTCGCATGCAGATTTTCCCATATCAGGACTCTTGGTAAGATGAGTATATATAGTTCCAAACTCAAATACCTGACTCGACTCGATGGCTAGATAGGTCGAGTTGACTCAATGTGGCTTGACTCAATATTTAATAATTAAACTAGGAATATAATTATATTAATAATAAACACTAAAATAACATGAATATAAAGAGTCTTTGGTCAGGTGATAAATGCTAACTACAAGCTTATGTGAGGTTATGATTTCAAGCCAAGCTGAGTCTGAACCATTTCAGTCTCACCCCATATTCAGGTTAGTCCACCCATTAATTGGCCTTTGATTTAAAAATAGTTGGGCTTATAAACTGTGGCCCATGAGGAATCAATTGAAATTAAAACATATGGACAGATATGCAAGTAGTCTTACCTGGAGGTATGTATCCTATGGACCCCTTGAGCCCATTTGTGGTAGATTGGGTATCAGCTCCTCTCTCCACTATCAATCTTGCCAGCCCAAAATCTCCTACCTTTGCATTCAGGTCCTCATCCAACAGCACATTGCTTGGCTTAAGATCACAATGCACCACTGGAGGTTCACAGTCATGGTGCAAATAGTCCATGGCACATGCCACATCAATGGCAATCTTCAATCTCTCCAGCACGTTTAATCCATTTCCATCTCCATTCCTCCTCGGACGTCGAATCCATTCCACCAAGCTCCCATTCTCCATGAATTCATACACCAGAGCTAGGAAATTCATGTTCTTGAAATCCACGCTCGAGCAACATGTGATCAGTTTAACAAGATTCCGATGCCGGACGTTCCTAAGAGCGTTGCACTCGGCGAGGAAGCTCTTTGAAGCTCCGTTTGTATCCAGATCAAGCACCTTGATAGCGACCGCCAGTCCATCTCTAAGGACGCCCTTAAAGACGGACCCGAAGCCTCCACTCCCAATAATATTTGATGGATCAAAATTACCTGTGGCCATTAGAAGCTCTTGGTAGGAAACCATTTGATGTTGCCCGGTAAAGGATTCTGAGGTAGAAGCAATTTTGCCCTTGCCTCGCCTTCTGTAAAACAGAATATATGAGAGACCCAAGACCAAACATAGCACAATAGAACCGGCAATCCCCATAATTGCAGCCAATTTTCTTCCATTTGAGGAACGAATTCGGTTTTTCCGGCAGGCAGGAGACATACATAGCTTAGAATTTCCTTCAAGATGGACTCTTGAGAGATTGCGGAAGACCCCAACACTTGGAACTTCTCCTTCGAGTTGATTGAAAGATAGGTTCAAGAACTGAAGAACTTGGAGTTTTTCTAGTTCCGTTGGAATGGTGCCTGAGAGTTCATTCGACGAGAGGTCTAGAGTCTGCAGTCCTTTAACTTCCCCTAGAGATGTTGGAATGGGGCCGGATAGCAAGTTCTTGGACATCAACAGATCTTGCAAGCTCTTGCAATTCCCGATTGAGTCAGGAATGGTTCCGGATAAGTGATTTTCAGAGATGTCGATCGTGCCCACATTTTCCAAACTTTGAATATCTTGAGACAGAGGTCCTGTTAGAGAATTTTTCGACAAGTTTAGAAAAGAAGTCAAGCTAGAGAGGCGAAAAACTTCATTGGGTATGCTTCCATTGAGCCTATTGTTGGAAAGATCCAATGAAAGTAGCCGTTGGAAGTTCCCAAATGTTGCAGGTATGCTTCCCTCCAGATCATTACCAAACAATTCGAGCTCATTTAGTTTGGTTAGATTTCCAAGGGGAGCTGGGATTCTGCCATGAATCCGATTTCGACCCAAACCCAACATCTGCAGTTCCTTGAGCTGGCCGATTTCGGGTGGAATTTCTCCTGAGATCGAATTATAGCTCAAATTCAACAAAGCCAAGTTGGCAAGTCGACCAATTGAGGGAGGTATGCTTCCATAGATGCGGTTCCTTCCCATGTACAACCGCTTGAGATTGCTCGAAAGATTGCTGATTGTTTCAGGAATTAGGCCCTCAAGAAGGTTCTCATCAAAGGCAAGGAATGAAAGATTTGTGCTGTTTCCCAAAGACGTTATGAAATCTAGGCCATTGTCGCCTGAGCTGATGATCTGATTAAAACCGATGTTATATAGACGGAGTTTAGCAAGGTTTCCTAATCCCTGGGGGATGGGTCCGACGTGAAAGTTGTTGGACATTCGAATGCTTTCAATGTTGGTGACGTTGTGTAATGACGGTGGAAGCGGGCCGGTGAACTTGTTGATGCAGTTATGGAACTCTAGAAGATTTGGGAGCTTAAAGCCTATATCACTTGGGATTTCCCCCCATAGTTGGTTTGCTGCAAAAGCAAATGTTACAAGGGAAGAAAGGTTGTACAAGGACGGCGGGACAGTTCCCATGATCTTGTTTATAGAGATTTGAAGGTGTTTTAAGTTCTGGAGATATCCCAAGCTACTTGGGATTGTTCCACTGAGAGAATTTGTGCCTAAGTTTAGAGTGGTGAGTGATGAAAGGTTTCCTATGGAGGGTGGGATTGCACCAAAAAGCTGATTTTGGCCCATCTTAAGGACTTGGAGCTTTGAAAGACGGTCCAGCTCCGGAGGGAGATTGCCAGAGATCCTGTTTCCGGTCATGTCGAAGACCATAAGCTCGGTACATTTGCTTATGTTGGGTGGAACGACGCCATCGATGAAATTGGAGCTCACGTTGAGAACACGTAAGCGGAAAAGATTGCCAATTGGGTCGGGGAGTGGGCCCTTGAATTGGTTGTTTTGTAGGTAGAGGTGGCGAAGGAAGGAGAGATTTCCAACGAATGGGCTTACAGTGCCAATTAGTTGGAGGCCAGCGAGATCAAGAACCACTACTCTTTGGCCTGATCTGTTGCAAGAAACTCTGGTGAAATTGCAAAGGGTGGAGCTATCATTCCATGAAGATAGGATGTTAGAAGGGTCACTGAGAGAAGCTTTGAAAGAGAGCAAGGCCTCTTTGTCTGTGAGAGTATTGAAAGGGGCTGATTCTACTACTCCATGGAATGGGTTTTGCATGGAGAGTAAAAAAGTTAACAGAAGAAATGGAAATGCATGAAAGATGGCCATATCCTTTGGTGGGAACATTAGGAGAAGAAAAGTATAAGAAGGAAATCTTGCTTTTGAGCAAAGAAAGAGTCGTGAGAGATGGGAAGGGTTCTCCCATGAGGTATGTCTGCGGGGCCATGTTGACTTCTGGACGCGGATTAGGTTGGTGGTGTGGTGTGATGGTGATGTGTTAGGAGCTGTGGGGCCCACCTTGATGTATATGTTTTATATCCACGGCATCCATATGTTTTGCAAGATGATTTTATGGCATGAAACCAAAAACGAAGAAGATCCAAAGCTCAAGTGGACCACACCACAGGAAACAGTGGGGATAATGACATCCACCGCTGAAGAATGCGCACAGTGATATTCTTTTGTCATCCAACCTATTCACACTGATCTGGATAAAACGAAAACACATATAACTTGATCCGAAACTCTTGTGGCCCCAAGAAGTTTTCAATGGCGCGTGTTCAATCAACATCTTTTCCTGAGGTGTGGTCCACTTGAGCTTTGGATCTGCTTCATTTTTTAGTTCATACCTTCATTCATACCCTACAATGAGCTGGCAGAGCAGATGGACGGCGTGGATATAAAACATATACATGATAGTGAGCCTCACAGCGGCTAACACATCACCACACCACGGCTGAGGTGGCGTAACACGACCTGATCAACGTCCATGACTTATGAGCATTGGAGAAAAAACACCAGTTAGAGGTGACCATTTCTTGATTTTGAAAGTCTTAATCTTGGTTTTGTCAATGAGGTGGACCTTCGTTAATTAAATGCTAGCTCCATCGGGAAGAGGATTGCGTACTGAGTAGCGTACTGAGTAAACTCTGTGGGCCCCACTGTCATTCATGCACTGTATCACCTCTGTCCATCTCTTTTACCACATAATTTTAGGGCTTTAGTCCAAAAGTTGAGCATATCTAAACCTTTAGTGGACAACACCACTAAAAACAGTGTGAATTGAACATCTACTGTTGAAAAATTCTATGCCAACCGATGTTTTAGATCAAGCTGATATTTGTGTTTTCCTTCATCTATGTCTTTCTGATCTTATGAACACGTTGGATGAAAAATAAACATCACTGGGGCCTTAGAAAGTTTTCAACGGTGGAAATCAATACTTCCACTTTTTCCTGTGGTATGGTCCACTTGAGCTTTGTACATGTATCAATTTTGGGTTGAACCCCTAAAATTATCTGGAAAAACGAATGGCCAGTGTGGATATACTACATGCATTCACGGTGGGCCTAACAGAGTTTACTCGGTACGATAAGAGCCTACCGAGTTACTCAGTACGCAATCCGATTTCGCGCCCCCATCGACCGACATGAGCGATTCGGGCCAATGGGCAAGTGCAGCCCATCCACAGAGCAACAGGTTAGATGAACAGTCTGGATTGCTCTATTTATCATTTCTTCTTTCTATTCACACAATTAAACAAAAGAATGGCCTGTACCGATGCCACGTCAAATAATTAGAACTTATAGCAACCTGTTTTGGGTGTGTGTTTATCCCTACCTGAGTACGTGTACAAGCATTTATCAACCCTACATATGTAAATTGATTGATTTTAACCGTATACATCTAGTCTAACTTGAATATAAACCATGGGGAGGCGGGTCCTTACCCGCCTTGCCCGGGTGGTAGACTCTTTGGAGTTTCAACGAGTACCCATGGGTGGTGAAATTCCACCAGCATGAGTGTGTGGGGGTGTGTAAAAAAAAAAAAAAAACATGAGCGTGGTCAAAACTCTTAGTATTTGTAAGAGGAGAGATGATAGCCGTCCCATCTCTTTATTTGTAAGATATTATAAAACAGAGGAAGCAATGAGAAGAAGCGTCTTTCTAAACGTGTAGACATAGGTCCCACATTTTCGATATTTACTTTTTTATATACTGTCCATCACCTAGGGTTTGTTTGTTAACGTTGAATTTTTGTAGTTAACAAGGAATTTGTAAAATATTCAATGTTTAATGGTGTTTGTTAGTGCGGAAGAAGGAAAGTGCTCTACTATTTTATGTCGAAATTTTTCGTGCAGTAATTTTTTATTATTTTTTATTTAAGAAAAATCTAAAATTGTCAGACAGATTTTTTCCCTTGCATTATACACATCCCAACTTTTAACAAGGGGCACTTCTCTGAGCCCACCATGATTTATGTGTTAGATCCTCACCGTCTATCAACTCTTCCATATCGTTCTAAAGCATGATCCGAAAAAAAAATACACATCCAAAGCTCAAGTCAACGACACCACATAAAGTAGTGAGACTGGAACGACTACCGTTAAAACCTTCCTAATGTCCACTATGAAGCTTATTTGTCATCAAATCCCTTTATAAGGTCACACATACTTGGATGAAGGAAAAACACAAAAAAAAAAAAAAAAAAAAAAAAAACAACTTGATCAGAGCCTTATATGGTCCCAAGAAGTTTTCAATGATAGGCACTCAATTCCCATAGTTTCTTGTAGTGTGGCTCACTTAAGCCTTAGATTTGCCTTAGTTTTTATCTTAATTTGTAAAATAATATGAAAAAACTGAATGGATAATATGGATAAAACATATATATTATAGTAGGCTCCACAAAGCCCTTAATTGCCCACATTAAGGTAGATCTTAGTGGGGTAGTACACAATCCCCTCCGAGATTTGGGGTGCGAATTATGTACAAATGCATTTTCGTAAGAAGTTTATGCGTTGGAATCTTAGGTGGGATCCACTGTTATGTTTGTGATAAATCTAATATGTCCATTCATGTTTTGAAATCATTTTAGGACTTGAGAAAAAAAAAAATGAGGAGGATACAAGACTTAAGTGGGCCGCTTTAAAGGAAAATGTGGGTAGGAAAATTCCTACCGTTGAAACCTCCCCAGGGTTGATAGTGATGTTTACATGCCATCAATATCGTTCATACTATCATTCCTAGTAAGATGAACTCAAACCACAAATATTAGCATGATTGAAAACTTTTGTGGCCCCACAAATATTTTAATTACGGGCGTCCAATCCTCACATTTTTGGCCCATTTGAGTAGTGGATATGGCTCATTTTTAGTACTATGTCCTAAAAGGATCTCACAAAACGGATGGACAAGGTAGATTTCACACAAACATCAAGGTGGGTCCCACCTAGATTTGCAGTGGTGTACTTCTCGGGAAAGGCTTTCCCATGAAATTTATGAAGTTTTTAAAGGTAGGGATTCTATCATAATTGTTTATATGGGTAAATGTGTCAAATTAATATATTTCAAACATTTTAGACGTTAGTTAACAAATAAATTATTTTAGATTTACTATTAGTTTTCCAACTTCAGATTTAGGTTTCAAATTCAGACTTTAGATTTCAGGTTTCAGATTAGACTTCAAATTTCAGATTTAACAAACAGGCCCTATTCCTGAGTATCAATACATATGGATATATATATATATATATATATATATATATATATATATATATATATATATATATATATATATATATATATATAATAGTTATATTTTAATGGTCCCTATCACCCAATTTGTTCATCATGGTGTAGCCCACTTTATCATTGGCTCCATTTCATTTTTGAAATCTTGCCTCCCGTGATCCAACCACACTTGATGATTAGTGTATATTATTCTCATGACGTATACCGTGGACCCCATCTCGTCATCATAGGCAGCCCACACGCATAAATTATTATAAGATAATAATAAAAAATATTTAAAAATAAATAAATTTGAGATAATCAAATCTCTCCCTCGTATCTCTCAACCTTTCATAATTCTGCACAATTCCGCATTCTTAAGGATGTAGTCATGAGTAAAGGAGATCCATACTTGGGGAAAAACAAAAAAAAAAAAAAAAAAAAAAAAGAAAAAGAAAAGAGGAGAGAGATCTAAGGGTCCCACATTTTTTTTTAAAATTTTTTTTACATGCAGTCTTATATGTCCTTGCAATAATAGGTTTTATGGAGAAAAGTTTTAATTTTCCAAACATTTTATTTGGAAACTCTCTAAATTCCTCAAGGAAATGTTGTTTATGTATTGACATGCTTTCGCTGTAAAATATTGTTTCCTTTTTAACGCTTTGGACAAATCCAAACATAGCCTAGTGATGTAGAGCGGGTCGCGGACAATTACATGGCAAAGATGGAAAAGAAAAGGCGGTTATGGAAGTGATCTGGACCATCGGACCTTCAATCGAGCGTATCTCGCCATCCGAGATGAGTTCCCTAGCTATCTTTGGGTTGCGACGCTGAAATTGCGAGAAACCCCGATTCGATGATCGTTTCTGTTTCAATTTTTTTTACTATAAATCGTAAAGTTTGACTATAACTCTTCATGCGTCGGGTCTTTAGGATGTGCCCAACGTGAAAAGAGCTTAGAATAATTAGGGAACGGTTTGGTGAAGCCAAATAGGACACTTACTATTTTTACACTAGTGACAAACTCATCACGACCGTCTATAAATAGTAAGTTTACTATTTATAGTAAGTCACGAATTCTAGGAGTTTTAGTTGTAGTTTGATTATGATTTCTTTCCCATTGCTTAGTACCCTTATTTAAAGGGTTGTGAACTCATTTTTATGGATTCATTAATCTATTGCGAATTTATTAGAATTTATTTGTTTGTCGCTTCTTTTCGTTGATTTAAGTCTAGAAGTTTTGGATTCGGAATAGTTATCCTCTTGAGGAAGACGGTGCTCGACCTCACGTCCTCCCCTGCGTCACCTAGGTTGGCTACAATTCTATGGTGTACAAAGTAAAATTACGTCTAAAATTTCTTATTTAGCCATTCATTTGTTTGATATGTTGTGCCCACCTGATGTGGACTATAGCTTGATTTTAATGTCAAAAGATCGGAGCAAAAAGAGTAACTCACCTGATGGAAGGCTCAGGTCTCTTGTACATGTTGTGACACATGATCCTATCAGTGGGTGTGTAGAGCTCCTATAGGCATGTATAGTTAAACCTAACTTTGAAGGCTCAAGGTTTGATGCCCCCACGTAGTGTGACGATACATAGGCAATTAATATTTTCATGAAAATTGCATACTTACGTAAAAGTATTTTGCACTTATCCGGTCATCTGAGTATGAGATTGGTTAACATTTATTGGACGGTTTTAGGCAATGGTCCTACTTGTCACGAACAAGCAATTGTTAGGATTATTCAACTAATCTGATCTTGGGACTGTGATATGGTGGCAATGAGCTCTACAATTTAATTGATTTAATTCGAGTTAATACATACCACATGTATAATTACTGAGTTCATGTGTGTCAATGGGTCCTTGCTCTCGCTCCAGTGGTAGACTCTCAGAATTTCAATACCCGGTTGAGGGTTCGAGTACCCATAAGTGGTGAAATCCCACTAAGGCGTGAGTGTAAGGTGGTGTATGTGCGTGAAAAAAAAGAAAAAAAGTTCATATGTATCAAGCGGCATAGAGTTTTTTTTAATTAAAATAGTTAGAATTTCTATTTATATGAACAATAATTCATATAAATAGTCAAGTACTGTTCTTTGCCTCTCTTAAATCATTCCTTTCCAAGTAATCTTACTATGAATTAATAATCTCTATTAAAAAAATTCTCCTCCTAATTTTATCAATGGGTTGTGACCACCAATTTCAATTTCTATGCTTAAGTTGCCTCCATTTTATTTATTTTTTAACAAAAATTTTTTATGAAGGAAAAAAAAAAAAGTTTATTCGAGCTGCCTTAAAAAAGAAGTTTTTTTTTTTTTTTTTTTTTTTTTTTTTTTTTTTTTTGCCTATCTTTCGGAATATGGGGAATTTTAAGCGTTTAATCATGAGGCTATTTTTTTTTTTTTTTTTCCCAAAACCATGCTGAGTTTTCAAACGTTGGTTTGCGAACTAAGTAATAACTCGGGAACCTTCGAGCATCATCTGCTGCCATCATTTTAACAATCAGCTTGACGTCAGGAGTTGAATCGGGTAGACCGCACCTTGAATCGGTTCGTACCAGACTGCCCAAGAAAAGGGCGTTACTCCGGTCTGGTTTTTTAAAACACTGTTTGATGCCCAAAGGATGCGGATCAAGCGATTCTACCTGTCAGAATTTTGACCTCATTTTTACAGCTGTCCTTTTTCACAAAATGATTCTAATCCAAGTGGGTTCTACTAAATGAATGGTTGAGATCGATAATTAGACTTCTTCTGTTATTAATGATTGTAACCATCAATTTCGTAGTACTTCCTCGAGCGGATGAATAGAATCATCTGACCGTGTGAATTTTTCATAATGACCTACAAAGAGTCGTCCGGGCAGAATGGACGGTCTAGATTGAGTATCAAGCATTGACCTGTTTTGTTTCTACGTTTGCTCTGAAAGCAAATTAAATGGCCAGGATCATCCCATCTTTGTACTTTTAACGACTTGCAATCCCTAGGGACGGATGGTCATGAATCCGCGTGTACCGTGCAGAGACGACTGACAATTTTTCTCATCCCGCCGAGTCATCTTGTTTCTGAGTGGACAAATGTGGCTCTTCCCCACTTTCAACGAAGGTGTGACGACTGGACATCTGGAACATCCAACTGGCGCAACAATTGCAACGGTCCACATCCACTGAGGAACTCAGAAGACGAACGGTTAATATCATTTCCCAAACTTGCACGTCTCTTTGGTAAGACAAATCAGAATGTTTCTGGCCTTTAGCTTCCTCAATCCGGTAGAAACGGAGAGAACCATTCAACCCTTCTAGTGGGTGCTACTTTGTTTGTAACCCAGGTTTACATAGCCCTGAGACCCGAAGCTCTGTGGGGCCCACCGTGATGTTTGGATTACATTTGTTCCCTTCCACCCATTTCACAAGCTCATATAAGATAATAAGCCCAAACATGAGAGAAATCCAGATCACAAGTGGACCGCACCACAAAAAGCAAGGGAGATTGGACGTCCACCGTTGAAAGCTTCTTAAACCTATAGAGGTTCCGGAAAGGGCTAATATTTTGCTTCCCTTCGTTGAAGTTGAAATCACATTGTTGGCATTCGAATTGTTTTTTGTCACGCACGGTGTGTCCGGGCATGCCAAGATTGATTTAGTGGCTCAATTCAAATCAATCAACTTAACCCCAAGCATCCAAATAAGTAAATACATCAGTCTTGATTGTATATGACTGTGATATGAGGAGTTTAGTCGCCTCTTCAACCACTCCCAAAATATTTGTAATGATTAGGCAGTAGTTGAAAGATGAGGTTCTTCCTCCAAAGATAAGTTACACCTTACTTTTCAAAGGATTGTTCTGCATGTTAGTGCAATCAAACAAAAGAAAAACTTACAATCGATCGTCAAAGAGCTACTGCAAGAATGTGTCTCTTGAAAGAATAGTTTATATTTTAATAAGGATCAAGTTTAGTGTTTGAGTATAAACCTGAATTACAACTAAGAAATT
Organism: Magnolia changhungtana; assembly: GCA_030180095.1. Lineage (NCBI taxonomy): Eukaryota > Viridiplantae > Streptophyta > Magnoliopsida > Magnoliales > Magnoliaceae > Magnolia > Magnolia changhungtana. The sequence goes on from JASAUF010000511.1 coordinate 5,341,064, forward strand.
ACCACTACAGGATTATCACTACTCCTAAGATAAATTGAGTAAAATAAATTGATAGATTTAATTTGTTTGTTGGATTTAATTGTGTTTTTATTTCGCTATTCTTTTTGTTATTTATAGATATCTTTTGTAGTTGTTCTTCAATTGTTTCTTTTCTTTATTGGACGATTATGACAATTGAGGCGTCACCATCTAGATCCTTCTCTTGTTACATTTCTCCTTTTGGCTATTCCTCTCCTCTCAGCCAAGCATTACTCTTCTTGGCCAAGGCTTACTTGTCAATTGTGTTTCACTTCTAAATGTCTTGGCTGCACTATTTTATCGATCACCTAATGATGTGTAGTATTAAATCAATGCCAGTTATGATTATGAAAAGAGCGCTCCAAATATCTCAAAAAATCTTTTCATACACCCCTTATATATATCTCGTGTAATGCCACATGTCACCCTCTTATTGACTTTTCTTGGAATGGTCAGAAATATGGTATAATATCTCCCTCCCATAGTTATGGGTAAAAGGTGAAAGCAACGCTATTTGGTTGCCCGATGCAATAAATATGAACTATTGTTCGTTCACATGTCAATTCCCCATTGATTCCACTCGACTGAGGATAAAACTGAATGACGGTCCTTATCTCTTGTTTATCGTCCATAGTCAAGCGATACTCATCTTTTGGTGTGACTCGATTTAAATTCTTAAAATCAATACAGATTCTAAATTTACCAATTTTCTTAATAATAAGTATTACATTATAGATCCATTCAGCATACTTAATGGATCTAATGGACCATGCATTCAAAAGTCATTCAATTTCTTCCTTTATCTTTTGGGTAACTTCAGTCACCATCTGCCTAAGTAGATGTTTATGTGGTCGATAGCCGTCCTTTATAGGTAATTTGTGTTCGACCAGGTTTTGGTCTATTCCAAGCAACTCATGATAGTCTCATGAAAAGCAATCGGTGAACTCTCTGAGTCAAACAGCCTGCTGATGAAAGTAGGTTCATGATGTTGCTCTGTTCCCAAATTCACTTCAACTAAAGGATCTTGGACTTGAGCTTGAAAATCATCTAGTTTTCCTAGAACTTGCTTTAAATCCTTTAAATCAATACCATCTTTAGCTATTTGATCGGCTGGTACTTATATTTCAACCATATCAACAAAGCCTCCATTATTATATTTTTATAGACTCTCTTCAAGTTGTCTTAATCTGCCCTGTACTTCTATTTCAGCCATGTTCTTCCTTAGTTTGAGAATATATTAAGATGTCTTCGATAAAGACTATAACGAACTGGTTTAGGTAAGGCCTAAAGACATGGTTCATTAAGTCCATTAAAATAGCTGGAGCATTCATGAGGCCAAAGGGCATTACTAAAAACTAGTAGTGTCCATTTCTTGTCTTAAAGGCGGTCTTGGGTATATCCTCATCCTTGATCCTTAACTGATGATAATCAGACCTTAGATCAATCTTTGAGAAATTTTGGGCTTCCTTAAGTTGATCAAAAAGGTTATGTATGCGAGGATGAGGATATTTGTTCTTTATCATCGCTTGGTTCAAGCGACGGTAGTCGATGCATAACCATAAGGATCCATCCTTCTTTTTGACAAATAAAATTGGTGCACCCTAGGGGGATACTCTTGGCTAGATGAATCTTTGACCCAAGAGTTTTTTTTATCTGTTTCTTGAGTTCTTTCAAGTCAACTGGTGCCATACGAAAAGTAGATAGAACTATCAGAGTGGTTCCTAGTACCAAGTCAATGCTAAAGTCTACCTCTCTCCTAAGTGGCAAGCTGGGTATTTCCAGGAATACTCCAAGAAATTTTCTGACCACTGAAATTTGATCCACAGAGACTTCTTCTAAACCCATTACTCGCTCTATAAATCTTTTTTTTTTTTTTTTTTTTTTTTGTATTTTGTTATTTGTATTGTAACAACGGGATGTCCAGGTTAGGTAAAAGTGACCCTTCTGGCTCTACTTTCTAGGATCACATCGGTTTTATTGAGCTAATCTATTCCAAGGAATTCATTAAATCCTTTCATGTTCATCATTACTATGTCAGCAGAAATCTCGACATATGCCACGACAATGGGGCAGTTTTCATTATTTTTGGTTAGTTCTACTATCCTTCCCAAGGGTGAAGCTACTGTGATTGGTTCTTTTTGTTGAGAAAAAGTCTTAAATCTGTTTTTTGGGTGTCGTTCGACTGGTCGTGGGTCACCCACGACCGGTAGTAGGAGCTGGTCGACTGGTCGTAACCCGTTCGACTGAAAGTCCAGCGGCAATGTTTTTCATGTCCGGACCGCCTTCGACTAGTCGTAGGGTTTGTTCGACTAGTCGTAGCTTCGACTAGTCGAAGCTCCCCTTCGACTAGTCGTAGGTTACGCAGATTTATTCCGCGATTTTGTGGATTGCGGAAATCTGTGTCCTTTCGCAACTGGGATGTGGAAGGGAAGTTTCTTAAACTATAAATAGGTATCCCTAGGGCTTTTCTAGGATATGAGAATGTATGGGAAAGTATTCTAAGGGTTTCCAAAAGGGTGTAACAAGGGTTAGATTCGAGGTTGTTCAAATCGGGTAAGTCCTCTCTCTTTGTAATTTCTGTTTCATAGTGGTGATTTGTCGCTTTATGCCGTGGTTTTTTCCCGCAAGGGTTTTCCACGTTAAATCTGTGTGTTCTCTTGTGTGCCTAGATCTTGATCCGTGTGATTCTGCAGGCCAAAAATCCCAACAAGTGGTATCAGAGCAATTGTTGGGCATAAATCTAAATCTGAGGGATTAGTAATAATGGCGAGCACCAGGTATGATATTGAGAAGTACTCAGGGAAAAATAATTTTGAGTTATGGAAGATTAAGATGATGAGTTCCTTAATTAAGCAAGGCAAGGATGATGCTCTTGAGGAGCGAGAGTTTACTATGAAAGATGATGAATGGAATACTCTTAATAAGAAGGCATTATCATTGATCCGTTTATGTCTCACGGATGCGGTTCTCTACAACGTCATGAGGGAGAAAACTATGGCTAAGTTATGGGCGGAGTTAGAGGATGTCTATGCGAAAAAATCCTCTGAAAATCGCCTGCACTTGAAGCGGCAGTGGTATAACTTCAAGATGGCAGAGGGTGGAGATCTGGAGGCTCACATCAGTAACTTTAATAAATTGGTTTGCAAATTGCTGGATATGAAGGAAGTGATGAAAGATGAAGAACATGCATGTATGTTGCTAAATTCTCTCCCGGCGTCTTTTAAGGCATTCAAGGACACTATGTGCAACATGAACAAAATCCTAAGTGTCGATACCGTTATCTCGGCTCTTCAAGGGAAGGCTATGAGACAACTAAACAGCCACATGTGGACGTCTTCTGATGCACTGTTTACAGTGGGTAGAAATTCTGAACAAGGTATAGGTTCTTCAGGTTCTAGATCCAAATCCAAGGGCAAGGGTAAAGGGAAGGTAAAGTGCTGGAACTGTGGGAAGGAAGGACATGTGAAGAAGGATTGTGGAAATCCTAAATTGAAGAGAGAAGATTCTGAGGCTTCATGCAGGGAGACTAACGCTGCCACGTCAGATGGATGTGATGGTGATGTTTTATTTGTGTCTTCACTCAGACGGTCATACGATGATCGTAAGGACGAGTGGATGCTAGACACAGGGGCATCTTTTCACATGACTCCTCATCGGAGTTGGTTCGCCAGCTATAGGGAGTGCGATGGTGGATAGGTATTTATGGGCAATGAAATTGCCTGTAATGTTGTGGCTGTTGGTACGGTACGCATCAGGATGTGTGATGGGGTGGAGCGTACCCTGACTGATGTCAGGCACGTTCCTGATTTGAAGTAGAATCTGATTTCTCTTGGTGTACTTGAGGTAAAAGGATGCAAGTACACAGGTATTGATAGTGCTCTTAAAGTATCTAAGGGGGCACGGGTAATCATGAAAGCGCAACGACTTGGTAACTTGTACAGGTTGATCGGGAGCACTTCAAACGGTGGAGCTATAGTAGATGTAGCGGATTCTACCTCTGCACGTGTGTGGCATGTTGGGTATGGCTACATGAGCGGGCAGGGCAGGAAGGCTGATACGTGCGGACAGGGATACAGAGCAGGTGGAGCAGCCACCTGTGAGAAGAATCATACAACATGATCGCAGGATATCGGTGTGGTACATGGACGACTCCAATATCATAAAGGATTTATCTTCTATTCTTATGGCTCTAGGTAAGCCTGGTGCTGAGAAGTGGAAGGTGACTATGGGTGATGTGATGGATTCATTGTACCAGACCGATATATGGGAGCAGGTGGAGCTTCCAGTGGGCCAGAGAACGATTGGATGCAGGTGGATCTTCAGGAGGATACAACATAGATACAAGACAAGGTTGGTAGCGAAGAGTTATGCTCTGAGAGAAGGGATCAGCTTCTCAGAGATATTCGCGCCGACGGTATAACAGGTGTCTATTAGATCCACGATTGACGTTAGTTGGCCAATGTGATCTTGAGCTGGAAAGATGGATGTGGAGTTTACACTTCTGCAAGGGAAAGTGAAGAGCAGATCTACATGAAGCAATCAGAACGGTTCAAAGTTAAAAGGGCTGAGAAAAGACTTTGCAGGAGGTCGTGGTTCGACCTGTCGCCTAGGCAGTGGTTTGATTCCTTTATGATGAGTCAGGAATTGATGACATGTAGATCGCTAATTATGACATGTCTGAAATTAATGTACTGAAGACTCGATTAAGTGTGACATTCAGGATGAAGGATCGGGGGGCTGCAAAGATGGTTCTCGGCATTGAGACTGAAGGAGGAGTAGGCTTTGGTAATCACAGGCTACCTTGTGTGTAGGTATTGATCAAGTATGTGATGGGCCAAGTAAAGCTGGAGAGCGTTCCCTACGCATCTCTCCTCAAGTTTTCCTTAGGACATGTCCCAAAACAGATGAGGAAAAGCAGGATATCTCATGAGCCTTATTCGAATGCGGTTGGCAGTGTATGCCATGGTCTGGATTAAACCGGTTATTTCACAGGCTATCAATGTTGTTAGCAAGTACCCCGGCAAGTAATATTGGGTAGCGGTGAGATGGTAAGAAGACTCCGTTTTTTCTTTTGAGAAGACAGGAGCAAAGATGGTTGGGCATGTGGATTCTGATCCGACGGACATGCTCTTCTAGATCATTCCTGTAGAGAAGTTTAAGGTCTGTGAAACTTCTCTGGGCTTGGCGATGACATAAAAGGAAAATGGAGTGTGCAAGAGAGGCTATGATGTAATGCAGAAATAGAAGAAGAGGTCAAGGAGCTATACGGTTGAAGATTAAAGACTTGGTGGAGATTGTTGAGAAAAAGTCTTAAATCTATTTTTTGGATGTCGTTCGACTGGTTGTGGGTCAGCCACGATTGGTCGTAGGAGCTGGTTGACCGGTCGTAGCCCGTTCGACTCAAAGTCCAGCGGCTATGTTTTTCATGTCCGGACCGCCTTCGACTAGTCGTAGGGTTTGTTCGACTAGTTGTAGCTTTGACTAGTCGAAGCTCCCCTTTGACTAGTCGTAAGTTACGCAGATTCGTTCCGCGATTTTGCGAATTGCAGAAATCTGTGTCCTTTCGCAACTGGGATGCGGAAGGGAAGTTTCCTAAGCTATAAATAGGTATCCCTACGGCTTTTCTAGGGTATGGGAATGTATGGGAAAGTATTCTAAGGGTTTTCAAAAGGGTGTAGCAAGTGTTAGATTCGAGGTTGTTCGAATCGGGTAAGTCCTCTCTCTTTGTAATTTCTGTTTCATAGTGGTGATCTATCACTTTGTGCCGTGGTTTTTTCCCGAAAGGGTTTTCCACGTTAAATCTGTGTGTTCTCTTGTGTGCTTGTGCCATTGAATTTTTATCCTAGATCTAGATCTGTGTGATTCCACAGGCCAAAAATCCCAACACTTTTAGGTATTTTAATTTTTGGTTTAAGAGCTCCACCATGGAAGTTAAGATAAAATATAAGGTAGCTCCATAATCAAACAAAAGAATACCTGGGACATCTTTGATAAAAGTCGTACCTTCCACCAAGCTAGGCGCAATCTCAGGGTCTTCGGGTGATGTCATGGCATAGAGACGACCCTATGGTTTCTGGGACACAGATGGGGCAATTTGTTGCCTTTGAGTTGGTATGGGGCGATCTTCATCTTTCAGCTTCTTAAAACAAATCTTCAACTTATGGCCAATCTTCTTGTAGTAGTTGCAGCCAATCGAGTTATCTCGCTACTTTTTCTATTCTAGATCGGTGTTCTTTTATGGGGCAATCCTTGGAGTTTTACAAGTCCGAGGCAAGCTAAAGTTGGTCATAAACTTCTTCCCTGGTTCACAATTTTGCAGTCAAGCCTGTGCTCGCCGATCATTGTCCTACTTTGCTCTGGTGGCTTTATCTACTACATCAGCGTAGCTTGGCAGATCTAGGCAACATATCTTGGAGTGGATTGAGGGTCTCAGGCGTCTTTAAATCGTTTAATCTTGAAGTCTTCATCATCAATTAGCACATGCGTGTATTGTGACAATTCAAAGAACCTAGCCTCATACTAAGCAATTGTCATCTCGCCTTGGGTAAGTTTTAAGAATTTAGACATCTTCTCATCCCGATATAACTTTAGAAAATACTTCTTAAAAAACTTTTTTGAAACTCCTCTCAGGTCCATGCTTGGTCCACGGGAACTGTCCTTTTGGTCGCCTACCACCAAATAATGGCCTCTCCCACGTGGCTAGAGGGACCTTGAGGAGGTCTGGGCATCCCATTGTTTTCAGCGTCCTCTTAATATATTTTATCCAATGTTCTGCTTCCATTGGGTTGGGGGTGCCCCAAAACTCTAGAGGTCACAACTTTAGGAACTTTTCTAGCATAACTGACTCCTCATGGTATTCAGGCCAAGGTGGCACCGATGGGACCACGCGAGTAGATGGTGCAGGAGGTGCTATAGTCTTTAGGGTGGAGTTATGGACTTGTTGTTATAAATCATCTAGTGTTTGTTGAGTCCTCTACATAAACATCTCCATTCGCCCTAGGATGACATAGAGTGATGCCCATATTTGCGCATTAGGGGGTGCGGGTCCCGGGGGTGGTCTTAGGAATGCTGTCTCTTAATTAGTTGCAGTTGGGGATGGTTTAGACTCCCCAGTATGCGTCTTCTGTAGGTTGCTATTCTTAGGTGTGTGCTTTGGGTGAGTCAAGGCTACAGAGTTGGCTCGAGAAATTTTCTTCTTTGATTTGGCGGCCATATCCTTTGTCCAAAAGGAAATGTGTTCAGGTGGTGACTAATGTGTAAGGGAGAAATTTAAAGTTAGTGCTACACTCCATATGTGTTTATTGGTTTATTTTGTTTATTTATTCAGTTTCCTAGAATATTATACAATGGCTCTCCACTATTCAGGATCTCCCTCTTCTTTTTTCTTTTTTCTTTCTTTTTTTTTTTTAGGGTAACTCGAGGGATGGTTACAGGAAGGCCAATTCCTTGTCCAGCTTTTTGTGTCACTTTTTTTTTTTTTTTTTGTTAAAGCTGTAAATTCTAAAAACAGTTTTTTCTTGACAGACTTCCACTAAAATTTTTTTAGTTCCCATACTATTTACCGGAATGATTTGAAATTTAAAAATTATGTCCCAGACTTCTCCCTGAGGCTCCAAAAAATTTCTCAAGGTGAGTTTCCATTGTTTGATCGGTGTTTCATCCCTTAAAGGGGTAAAAATGCTTATTGTCCAGCAACATTTTTGGTAAAATATTGTCACTGCTTGAATTTTATAGAATTCATTACAGATTCAATTGTGCTAAAATTTTATAGGGAGGTTTCTAGAGACTTAATGAGCTACCAACAAAGTTTCAAAATTTTCCAATAAATCCACCTATTAAAACCAGTGGAGGTCTCTTAATGTGTCAGTTTTCGCTAAAATGATCAAAAATTTTGGAAAAATTGGAAAATCTCCAATTCCGATTTGGGGAACATGTTTTTCTTATTTAAAAATCCATTCTAAGATTTTTTTTATTAATTTATGGTAATTTTGAGAATTTTCTCCCAAAGTACCTAGATCTATGGTCTCTAGATTTTACGTCTTTCTTAACAATTTCAATGGGGGACTTGAATATGGATATCTAATTCCTCAACTTCCTAGTTCCTTTGGGAATTTACCTAAGTATAGATATCTAATTCATGATCCTATCCTAGTTGCATAAAGCTTATGAAGGTACACACCCTTGGGCCCGGTTAGTTTCATTCTCATGCATTGATCCCAACTTGTAACGCCCCAAAAATCGATTCCCGTGTATCTTACACGGGATCCAAGTTTTGTGGTTTTAGACATTGTAATCAAGGCTTAACCCCTTGTGCATTACATTCATCGCATGCATTTTCATTCACAAAGGCACCCATTCATGAGAATAAAACCAACCATACTATAATTCTTATTCCATTAGAATATAAAAGTTCAACTAATCATTTTAATGTTCACTCAGGTGGGAGCTTATTACAAATATTCAAATTTGCAATATGAAACGTAAATAAAGCTAAGCTAGAATTTAAACATCAACACTATCATTCTTCATCACTCGGAGCATTCTTCTGTACGGAGATCATCATCTGTATCTTCGATATGCACATCACCTGCATCATTTGTATGATTGGAGAGGGTCAATGCCCTACTTACAGTGATGGTTATCCTTTAAGATTAACAATAATTCAAGTAATTCATAATAATAATAATATTAGGGTTCCGATACACCTTGTATTCCACCATTATGAGTGGTATCATTATGTGTAACCAATTTACATGAATGCATGCCTAAAATAGTGTGTGCGGCTCATCATACATAGTGATCACCACATTGTGGAATATAATTCATGAAAATTCGGTTCGCTTTGCATCATATAATTATAGAGATTTGTCAGGTTGTATAACACTACCTTAGATTTACGTAACATATTGAGATAGTACAACACATGGATTGGATGAATTACAAAACATGATTTATTCATGGAGCGACTAATTGTGATATCCAATACCAGAAAGGTGATGTAACACACATTGTAGATTACTTACATTGATGTATGTGCCACTATCCAAATCCAACAATTTACGCATCGACCAAGAGGGTCACTACCTAGAGTGTATTACGCCTACAATAAAACATACAAGTCACTATTGTGAGACCTTCAACATATCACTTGCGTTAACGAGAAAACAATGGTGAGATTTAAATCATGCTTTAAACAAAATTATCGTTTGACTAAACCATTCTCACAAATTTATCTTTAAATTCCGTAGAAATCACAGAAAAATCCTTATTAGGCAAAAATAAGAGGAGCAATGTATCAACCAATGTATGCTTACTTAAACTTAAAGGAATCCCTCACCTATAACATTGGATCTCCCTCAAGTGTTGTTAGAGTTTAGTGCACACACTTTATATTCAACTTTAACTATATATTACACAAATTATATGATTATGGTTAAATCTAGGATTTCATCTTTCATTTATGTCTAAGTTAAAATAATTACTAGTCAAATTAAGAAACTTAACATAAATTGTAATGTAAATGGCCAACTTACCTTGATCAGCACATAAGTCTTGTCCCGAATAAAAAACAAAAGAGTTCAACACTACTCTTTCACTGAGTTAACTCGGTCACAATCTACACACGTTTTGGAACTTTAAGTTTGATTGAAGGTTTATATATTAACGTTGATTTAAATTTATCTTCTACAGAAGATTACAAGAGAGATCTAATAAATCAACCCACCTCAGAAGTTTGTATGAATTAACTCCGATTTAATCTCGTTTCTTCTCTCTCTTTCTCCCCCTCTCTCAGTCTCTTTTCTTCTTTAGTTTGTTGTGATTTCTTCCTTATGAAGGAGAGGTTTTTATATAGGATTTGAAAAGGGTGTGTGTGAAGGCAGCATTAATCAGACACTAAGTTTTGTAGCAAGTGATAATAGGTTGCGTGTGATGTGCTTGAACGTAGGGGTGTACATCGAGTCAAACCGAGTCGAGCTGGCCTTAGCTTAACTCGGCTCGGCCACTGGCTGACCTCAGCTTGAACTCGACTCAGCTCGGTCCTCGAGCCTGACTGGCTAGCTCGGCTCGGTTCGGTCAGCAATTCGGGCCAGCTCGGACCGAGTTGGAGATAAGATTGTGCTGAGTTCACCATTTAGGCATTTCCACAAACACTTAGACTATACCTTCAAAATCCCTCTATATGTGAAACAGAAGCAATGGTTTTACAGGTATTTTATAAAACACATTTTAAGCAACATAAAAGCCAAGAAAAACTAAGAAAATTTGTTTTATGTAAATACCTTCCTTGCCACCAGCTACACATCGTTGAGTCATATTATCAAACACTTGGTGAGCAACATCAATGGCAAAGTAACCGAGTCACCGAACTGGTTCGATCCGAGTTCGATTCGATTCGAGTCGAGTCGAGATGGTGCTTGATCGAACTCGGTTCGAACTCATTTTCGAGCTCAAAAAATTATCTCGATTCGGCTCGAACTCATCTCCGAACCAAGTCGAATCGACCTTTTTCAAGTCGAGTCGAGTTGAGTTACCTAACCGAGCTAGCTCGGTTTGTGTACACCCCTACTTGAACACCCCACTAGAGTTGGATTTTGGGTATTCTCCCTCGAAAATCATTGATGAAAGTTTCTTGGTCTTATTACCCTCTGTGAGATCCATCTGTTGGTTGTCCTAGATCTCTAAATCATGTTGTAAATCGAATTTATGTTTCCTGTTGAATTAGAGAAGATATTGAACTCTCCAATAAAAAATTTCATGCAATTGGTTATTTCTTCATCGTGAATCTTGTGGACGTCTCTAATAGGTTTATAGAAGCTTCCAGGACCAAGAAATCATAGTTTTAGGTGATTTTATCTGGTGGCTTCCGCAAGAACACTTCCACACCTTGAAATCTCATTACTGCGAGAACTTGGAGAAGCACATTCGAACCTGGTTTCTACGAGCCATTTTTGGTGTTAGAGGATTACAAGGACTCATGATAGGGGTTTTCATCCGAATATCTGCCATTCTTAGAAGTTTTCAAATTCGATTTGGAGAAGAAGATCTATAGTGTTCGGTGTAGAAAACTCACACACTAACTTATTAAGACATGTGATTGGCCTTTAGGGTTGATCGGTTAAGAGCTTCTCAATGAATGGCTATGATCTTACCATCATATTTACCTTAAATTGTGGGAGGTGGTTTCAGAAATCGATGTGTTTACTATTTTAGTTCCAAATGCCAGCTTGAAGGGACATAGCTGGTTGCGAAACATCAGGTGGGTCCCACCCCGATGTTATTCTGAGAATTCATTCTGTTCATTAGCTTAGTCGAGTCATGTTAACCCTCGAGTCCAAATATGAAGTCGATTCAAGCTTTAGGTGGGCCACACATTATAAAACATGCGGGAGTGACATCCTCCGTTAAAACCTTTCAATAGCAGTAACATGTAACGAGTCACGGAATTGGTTCGATCCGAGTTTGATTCGATTCGATTCGAGTCGAGTCGAGATGGTGCTTGCCCGAACTCGAGTCGAACTCATTTTTTTGCTCAAAAAATTATCTCGACTCGTCTCGAACTCATCTTTGAACTAAGTTGAATCTACCTTTTTCGAGTCGAGTCGAGTTAAATGCCCCATTAGAGTTGGATTTTGGGTATTCTCCCTCGAAAATCATTGATGAAAGTTTCTTGGTCTTGTTACCCTCTGTGAGGTCCATCTGTTGGTTGTCCTAGATCTCTAAATCATGTTGTAAACTGAATTTATGTTTCCTGTTGAATTAGAGAAGATATTGAACTCTCCAATGACAAATTTCATGCAATTGGTTATTTCTTCATCGTGAATCTTGTGGACGTCTCTAATAGGTTTATAGAAGCTTCCGGGACTAAGAAATCATAGTTTTAGGTGATTTTATTTGGTGGCTTCTGCAAGAACACTTTTCGCACCTTGAAATCTCATTACTGTGAGAACTTGGAGAAGCACATTCAAACTTGGTTTCTACGAGCCATTTTTGGTGTTGGAGGATTATAAGGACTCATGATAGTGGTTTTCATCCGAATATCTACCATTCTTAGAAGTTTCCAAATTCGATTTGGAGAAGAAGATCTATAGTGTTCGGTGTAGAAAACTCACACACTGACTTATTAAGACGTGTGATTGGCCTTTGGGGTTGATCGGTTAAGAGCTTCTTAATGAATGGCTATGATCTTACCATCATATTTGCCTTAAATTGTGGGAGGTGGTTTCAGAAATCGATGTGTTTACTATTTTAGTTCCGAATGCTAGCTCGAAGGGACATAGCTGGTTGTGAAACATCAGATGGGTCCCACCTCGATGTTATTCTGACAATTCATTCTGTTCATTAGCTTAGTCGAGTCATGTTGACCCTCAAGTCCAAATATGAAGTCGATTCGAGCTTTAGGTGGGCCACACGTTATAAAACATGCGGGAGTGACATCCTCCGTTAAAACCTTTCAATAGCAGTAACATGTAAAAAGTCATCGAATTGGTTTGATCCGAGTTCGATTCGATTCGAGTCGAGTCGAGATGGTGCCTACTCGAACTCGGCTCAAACTCATTTTTTTGCTCAAAAAATTATCTCGACTCGTCTCGAACTCATCTTCGAACCAAGTCGAATCGACCTTTTTCGAGTCGAGTCGAGTTAAGCTAGCTCGGTTTGTGTACACCCCTACTTGAACGCCCCATTAGAGTTGGATTTTGGGTATTCTCCCTCAAAAATCATTGATGAAAGTTTCTTGGTCTTGTTACCCTCTATGAGGTCCATCTGTTGGTTGTCCTAGATCTCTAAATCATGCTATAAATCGAATTTATGTTTCCTATTGAATTAAAGAAGATATTGAACTCTCCAATGACAAATTTTATGAAATTGGTTATTTCTTCATCGTGAATCTTGTGGATGTCTCTAATAGGTCTATAGAAGCTTCTGGAACTAAGAAATCATAGTTTTAGGTGATTTTATCTGGTGGCTTCCGCAAGAACACTTTTCGCGCCTTGAAATCTCATTACTGCGAGAACTTGGAGAAGCACATTCGAACATGGTTTCTACGAATCATTTTTGGTGTTGGAGGATTGCAAGGACTCATGATAGGGGTTTTCATCTGAATATCTGCCATTCTTAAAAGTTTCCAAATTCGATTTCGAGAAGAAGATTTATAGTGTTCGGTGTAGAAAAATCACACACAGACTTATTAAGACGTGTGATTGGCCTTTAGGGTAGATCGGTTAAGAGCTTCTTAATGAATGGCTATGATCTTACCATCATATTTACCTTAAATTGTGGGAGGTGGTTTCAGAAATCGATGTGTTTACTATTTTAGTTCCGAATGCCAGCTCGAAGGGACATAGCTGGTTGCAAAACATCAGGTGGGTCCCACCCCGATGTTATTCTGAGAATTCATTCCATTTATTAGCTTAGTCGAGTCATGTTGACCCTCGAGTCCAAATATGAAGTCGATTCAAGCTTTAGGTGGGCCACACGTTATAAAACATGCGGGAGTGACATCCTCCGTTAAAACCTTTCAATAGCAGTAACATGTAACGAGTCACCGAATTGGTTTGATTCGAGTTCGATTCAATTCAAGTTGAGATGGTGCCTGCTCGAACTCATTTTTTTGCTCAAAATATTATCTCGACTCATCTCGAACTCATCTTCGAACCAAGTCGAATCGACCTTTTTCGAGTCGAGTCGAGTTAAGCTAGCTAATAAAGCTAGCTCGGTTTGTGTACACCCCTACTTGAACGCCCCATTAGAGTTGGATTTTGGGTATTCTCCCTCAAAAATCATTGATGAAAGTTTCTTGGTCTTGTTAGCCTCTATGAGGTCCATCTGTTGGTTGTCCTAGATCTCTAAATTATGCTGTAAACCGAATTTATGTTTCCTATTGAATTAGAGAAGATATTGAACTCTCCAATGACAAATTTCATGCAATTGGTTATTTCTTCATCGTGAATCTTGTGGACGTCTCTAATAGGTTTATAGAAGCTTCCGAGACTAAGAAATCATAGTTTTAGGTGATTTTATTTGGTGGCTTCCGCAAGAACACTTTCCTCGCCTTGAAATCTCATTACTGCAAGAACTTGGAGAAGCACATTCGAACATGGTTTCTACGAATCATTTTTAGTGTTGGAGGATTACAAGGACTCATGATAGGGGTTTTCATCAGAATATCTGCCATTCTTAGAAGTTTCCAAATTCGATTTGGAGAAGAAGAGCTATAGTGTTCAGTGTAGAAAACTCACACACTAACTTATTAAGACATGTGATTGGCCTTTAGGGTTGATCGGTTAAGAGCTTCTCAATGAATGACTATGATCTTACCATCATATTTACCTTAAATTGTGGGAGGTGGTTTTAGAAATCGATGTGTTTACTATTTTAGTTCCGAATGCCAGCTTGAAGGGAAATAGCTGGTTGCAAAACATCAGGTGGGTCCCACCCCGATGTTATTATAAGAATTCATTCCATTCATTAGCTTAGTCGAGTCTAAATATGAAGTCAATTCGAGCTTTAGGTGGGCCACACGTTATGAAACATGCGGGAGTGACATCCTCCGTTAAAACCTCTCAATAGCAGTAACATGTAAGTTGTCATGTGCATTGTCATGCCCCAAAATCGGAAACCGGGCTCACAAAATTCCTGATTGCCGAATCCGGCACCGACAGCTTCTGTAGTACCCCATTCTCGGCTCCCGGCACATATACACTAGGTTCTAATCCTGGGATTCCACAAGGAGGATTTTCGACATGAATTTGATTCGTAGTAAGCATAACTATAATCATAACCCACAAACAACAACTGACAACATCATCGCAAATCCACTATGATAAAAAACTTTGACTATAATGCACATAAAGGGAAATACAATAACAGAATCGAAAACTCCAGAAGTCTGCTGCACGCCCCAATCTCAATGCCGCTACGGCGTCCTAGCGTCACCTGCACGCATCAATCATGCATAAGCTTATATAAAGTTTAGATGGTGGTGTAAGTGTATGCGTAATATGAGAATGCTCAGAATGTAATATCAGAGTAATGCGAAATCATGCTGATGAGTACATGAATGTAATTAGCCGTACCAAGGCTATACGGTGTAAGACATGATTGCTATCAGCCATATCAAGATGATGCGATGCGAGATGTAACTCAAGAATGTCAATCCTCATCCTAATCCACATACCAATGCAGCTCATCACTAGAACATCAAATATCAGTACAGTTCTCACTTTGGACAATCAACAGGGTTTAGTACACTCTAAATAACACTGCCCCTTTCTCAGGCATATAGTCTAAGTGAGCGTAAGAAACCTCGCTATCCACCTGGCTAATAGCTTGCTAATATCTATCCGACATGTCGATAGCGAACCTATTTATGAGCTGGTCATACTCAGCCTAGCAATGCCCCCTACCCTTAGGTAGGTAAGGCCACACCCCTTTTCCAACCAACCATGAAATAGTAGGAGATGCGGCCTTCTGGTATTTGTCCCTTGTGCGTTCATGTATCCACTCGGTCTTAATGTTAGAGTCATCCTCTGGTACTATTGGGTTTAGAGATTTTCACCCAAGGACATCTATGACGTTCCGATGCCAGTAACTGTATTTTCGGTGTCTGATCCAGTCATCCACGATATGCATGTGGAGGCCACAGTCCTAATGTCGTTAGGGTGTACAGTAATCATGTCATACAAATGTGAGGTGCATGAATCACACTATCAGTCATGCAGCAATCCTATGTGTATCGCGCACTCATGTGGGGCAACTTCGCCTATCAGGGAGCCCCATAAACAGTCTGCTCGAAGGCATATGCTATGATCAGTCACTCATATCAAGCATACATATGATGTGCATGAGCATGAATCATGGAGCTATACTAAGCATGTTATATAGTAGTAACAACTCGAAAAATCCCGTACAAAGGCCCGAGTATCACCTCAGGCAGAAATCACTCGGGACCAAATCCTTTAGAAATTAGACGAGGATTAACTAGTGTTAAACTAGATTACATATAAAATCAGCACTAATCACTTTAAATACGATCTGCAATACCCAAAACTTGTGGAATCGTTGACGCTACATTACCCAAAAATCTAGGATCAAGCTCATTACCAGGCTGCTCTCGGGAGCATCATGAAACTCCGTATCAGATCTGGACCGTACATCGAAAGTTCGAATAATACGAGATTATAGAATTAGGACTACCTTGCTGGGCTTGACAACTATCTCAGAAGTCAAAACTAGATAGTGTCCCAGGGCTATTCACTTCAGCTCAGAGCGAGGAGTGTGAGAAAACATGGTTCTCTTTAGAAATTTAATCTAATTTAAGTAATCTGAGACTTGTCATTTGCGGGCCAAATATAAGCAATCAGACTGTCAAAATCTGACCCAAATACACCCTCGGATCAGGGAACATTTTTCATATATGTCCGTGTACTTGTGACCCTGATCGAGTTTCAGTGACCGTTAAACTGAAACTGGTCCGCCATGTGTGATCTGGGAACCGGACTGGAACGAAAACTTAACTCGACCTAGATCCAAGGTCAGTGAGCTTAAGTCCGACCTTTGGCTCAAAGGGGGGCTTCAGAAGTGCTCCGTTGAGATAGAACAACCTCACTTTGGCTATAACCTAGGTATACCATGACCCTGGGTCTAATTTAGTGAGTTTTAAGCCTATATAAGGACCTTAAACCCTCTCTCATTCAGCCCATACGAATTTGAGAGAAACCCTAAGAGAGAGAAGAGAGAAAAGAGAGAGAAATTGTGAGAAGAGTGAGAGATTCTTCCTGATACTCTACACTGCTATCCTACGTGCTTAACTATCACGATTTAATCGCTATTCCGGCGATTCTGACTTCATTTTTAGGTAAGAAAACCCTAACCCTAACCTATTTTAGGATTTTGATTGGTACAAGTATCGAAGTAGCTGACTTACCTTATGTTATAGGTCGTCGTATCGACGTTGACGAAAGCGTAGAGTTTCTAATGAGTTCTTTACGCTTCTACGGCATAAGGTGTGGACTTTAGACGTATAGGTTAAGGTTTTCAAAGCTTTCAATGTGAGATAATGATAGATTCATGATCTGGGTGTTATTGTACATGCAAAATGCGATGTTTGTTTTGCGATTCAGTTACGTATGCAAATTATGGCGTATAGTTTATTCTGTATATTTGTAGAAAATACCGTATATGTACAAATTTTGAAAGTGTGTTTGCCATGATAAATTACTGTATGTACATGTTATATCTAAGTGTAATACTTACTCGGCGAAAGAATCCCCCTAATACATGTTTTGGCTAATATACGTAATGTATGTTAATAAGTGTATTCTAAGTGTTTGTAAAAATGCTTGTATGAGTAAGTACTTAGATGATTGTGCTTTAGGTAGGTGTTGAGATAGGATTCTCAACTACTTTAGAGATGTATATGATTTCTTCCATGCAAGTTGTTTAATTTAATCGCTTACTTATGAAATGTATGTGTCTGTACTTCTTGTTTATATTGTGCTTTATAACATGCTTGTTAACATGTTTGAATTACTTTGTTAATTCTGCTTAGACTACTATACATGCTTATGGATAGGACTTGAATATGATTGGGGCTATGTGATAGTTCAGGTAATCGGTAACAGGCTTGAAGTCGTGGCTGAGATTCATTTCACAATGTAGGACATGTTTGACAAACCCGAGTCGTATGTTGGTTGTCGGCAGTGGTTGGGCCACACAGAGTGCTTATGCACTTCATGTCGATCAATACAAGGTGCGCTCGTGCTAGTCAAGCTCGTCAAGTAACCCGATCTGTCTAATGTATGTTCACCATGTTTGGACGCTAGTGCTTGAACCTAAGGTACTAAACTTACCAGTGTAACCCCGTTAACCTTGGTACCTCGATCCGTTAAGACTCATGAGCTGAGCATGGTGGTATGGGACACCGTATTTGATCTGTCGGCCTACGCTGGGGTGATGTGACTCCTTGTAGTGACCAGTGAGTAACCCAGACTTGTGAACCGAATACGGTGGTCTGAGACACTGTATTCGAGCTGTCGGCTTATACTGATAAGGTGATGGGGGAGTAGTGTAACGATTGCGTGTAACAGACCTGACAGCCCTTTGTAGTGACCTCGAGTATACTTTGAATCTGCGGTGAGGTGACGAGCCTTCCCCTAGTGAACAGAGTATAAACTAGGCCTGTATCGATAAGGTGATGGGGAGCAGTGTAACGAGTGCGTGCAACAGCCCTAGCAGCCTTTTACAGCGACCTAAAACTGCACCATCATATGAGATTATCTAGGATTGACAATCCTAGAATGGATCATTGTTTGGGAATGATATAAGGGAGGTACCTTAGTTTCCCAATACTGCTGTATGAAAAGGACTAGTAACAACTCGGTAATCACACTCATAACATAGCACTGCATGTGCCTGGTGTTGTGGAGCACTAAGGGATGAACGCATGCCACGGACGTAAGATGGTGTCGTACGAGGGAGGTTTGGTAAGGGCATGCATCATGACTGCATTCCATACTTGCATTAATAAGAGTATTTAGGAGTGTTTGATTGTACTGCTTTATCATTACTGCTTGACTGAATTGATAACATGTTAACCTATGCTTTATTGTTCCACTGTGTTAGCTACTCACTCCCACGTTATGGGACGGTGTTCTGGACACCCACCAGACTCTGTCTTAGATGCAGGTATCAACGAGATGCAGGAGGCTGAGCCTAATTACTACGATGATCAGGATGAGTTCTTGTACATGCAGTTCTCTGGAGGCTTCGCTTAGGCCATTCAGATGACGGGACTACAGGGTTTACCATTATAGTTGTACCATTTTTTGACATTTTAATTTTTGAAACTAATACATATATATGGTGACTCAGTAAGGTGTTCATACTCTGGAGACCGATTGTGATGTTTTTGGCTTTCTATACATTTATATACATCTTTCAGTCTTCTGCTTGCATTTTATAACTTGATCTGGAGTATGAATTATTGTTTTGGTACAATCCCACTCATGATTATTACACTAACACAGACAACATTTAATCATAAGTATTTATATTGCATAAGTGATGTTTTGGAACTCGGGTGTTGAGTTGCTACTTGACCCTTGATTTTCAGGGTGTTACAAGTTGGTATCAGATCATAATTTAAATTAAATTGAACCTGGGTTATGGTCACACGACGTACGTTGTCACCTTTCGACTTAGGTGGGTGTGAGAAAAATGTAGAAACATTCATAGGTATCCCGGTTTCACCAATTGGCGAAGTTCACTGAAATCGGTCATTTTGTTTAAGTCTGTACTCAACCGTGATCGCACGAGTCAACGCCAAAACACTTCTAGACCGTCAAACGATGGGTTTAGATCATAACTCACCCCATCCCAGCCGTCAAAAGTCGGTAAATACAGCGATGCATCAGAAACCACTTGAAAGGACGCGAAACGACTCAAAACGGAGTCGGGGGCCTACCCACACCATTCTAGAGGGACCCAGACTTTTTTGAGGCCTATGGGGCACGAGGTCCTCGCCCAAATGGCGAGGCCTTGCCAATTTGTCCAGAGGGTGGTAAGGCCTCGCCGGTTAATGGGCCCGACCAGGCGGGCCGCTAGGGCCGATCATCTTTGGGGCCTAGGGTGGCCCACTGATATATGGGTTTTCGATTAAAACCTTTCCTAGGTCACCCCTCCTTCATAAAACACACCTCCAAGCTCTCCCTTTCCTTCAAAATTATTGTTTCTCTCTCAAATCTCCCCTCCAATCACCCATTTTATCATTTTCTACCACAACCCATACACCTCCATCGTTTACAACAATACCTACTCCCCTACCCTCTCCATTCTCTTTCATTTGAGCTTCTACACCCCCCATTTGAAGCTCAAATTCGTGTAAGCTCTCAACCCATACCATCTCTTCATTTTCTTTCTTCAATCCCTGTTATTTAGGCCTTTACAACCTCTGTTGAGGCTCAAATTCATGGAAAACTAAAAGCTTCAGCCCCTATTCCCCCTTATCTTCACTTTCCATGGCCTTCTTTGAGTTCATTGCGACCATTTTCTTGATTTCCACCGTCTTTTCTCTCATGGAAAAGAGAAAGGGGGCCCTAGATGAGGCCGGGCCTAGTCGCACTATGCGTTCAAGGAGGTCGAGAGGCGCCGCCGCGAGCACAAGCGCCAATCAAGGGTTTCGGATGAAGCGGGATCTTGATCCCCAGGTTCCTGCTGAAAGGGCTCTATTGGCGGAGCTGTCTCATGGAGTTTATGAGGGTTGTAGGGTCCTTTTTGAAGCTCAGGTGGATGGGCGGCTCTTTAGAGAATACCTGTTGATCGAGTTCCTGGAAGGGGCCCATTGGGGTCTACTATTTGATAGTGGGTCTTGCGCCAATGCGAGCACTGTCCGATCTTTCTTTGCCAACATTTACGAACCTACGCTTGAACCCTTGTAGTTCCAGATCCCATGTGGAAGGGATTGGCTGGCCAAAGTTGATGTCAAATTGATATCTCAGCTTCTGAATGTGCCCCTTGGGGAGGTGCATGCTAGCGAGCTGAATCTGAGGAATGCACGTGAAAGGAATCGCCGCACACATTTCCTTCATGGTGGCCGACTGGTCTAGTGGTAGCCGAACAAAAGTCTTCTAGCGACCGATATGTCTGACGACTTCCGTTTACTCCATCACATCTTCACATTCAACGTCTACCCTAGGTGGAGCAATCGCAGTGAGTGTACACGCCTCATGGTAGATTTTCTGTATCAAGTGGGGAAGAGAGCGAACCTGTGTGTGCCTACGTTCGTATTGCGATAGATAATCAATACTGCACGCTCCACTAGAAGGACTGATTCGCTCCCCTTCGGCCGACTCATATGTAAGATTGCACGTGAGTTTGGCTACAATCTTGGGGTGGAGATGCCGGTGTCGGTTCATCACATCGACGAGACTACCCTCAACCAGATGGGAATCGGGCCATGGCAACGCCAATCTCGACTTGAGGAGAGCGATGATGAGATGGAGAGCGAGGAAGAAGAGAGTGAGGAAGAAGATGGAGCTGAGATGGAAGAGGAGGCCCAAGATACAGAGGAGAGCTCACTGCCTATGACACCAGAGCAGGGCGCTGATCAAGCTGTTAGGGATGCTCGCATAGCTCGACTGGAGGAGGATCATGCTGCCCTACGACAGGGTCAGGCGGTCCTAAGATAGATATTATAGATCTTCGGGGCCTTGTGAAACATAAGTTCAAGAAGGTGACTCGTACGCTGAAGACTATCCTGTGCTGTTTGCAGGATAATGGTGCCCTTCCTCCATCGACAGATTCAGATGCTTAGTCATCCATGCCGGTGTCTTGTAGCTCGTTTTAGTTATTGCTTTAGGATATGTTTGTGTTTTCATGTTGATAGGCCTAATAGTGCAGTAGTGGTAACATGTTTTAAGTGTTTGAGGCTTTGGTTGTATTAGCTCACATGCATCTTCTGTCATGATTCATGTAACTTTGTATTCCATGTATATGACAATTTTGGTAAATGAAATGCATGCAGCCTCTTTTGCTATGAAGTGTGTGGAATGCTTAAGTGATTGGGTATTGTGTTGCTATGCTTCATCTTACATGCGTTGCACCCTATGTTGTATAGGGCATGCCACGAAAATAAACGCAGAGTACGACACTCCTCCCACCCACTGATACGATGGACCAGGCTCCTTCCCACAGATATGGTCGTACAGACCTTAGTTTGGGCCCGGATCGTGAGACTATACCTGCGTCTCAACCTTCCACTGGTCCTATAGCTGGACTACCACCTTATACACCGCTGGTTCACTAGCAGAACCATGCGTCTTCCTCGACGCAGTACGTGCCTCAGCCTACCCCACCTACTGATAGGTTTGAGCAGATGATGATGCTGATGTAGCACCAGCACCAGTAGCTTTTAGCCGCTATTGTAGGGGCCTTATCTCAGGGTGGGAGTGTGACTCCACCTTCACCATCTGTACGTCCTGCTGAGACTGCAGAGCCTTTTACTCAGGCTGAGGATGTGCCTCCGCCTGCACCTGCTACATACCCTATGAGAAATTTGGGTACTAGTGGCCTTCTTGAGCAATTCCAGCGCTTGAGGCTTCCTACTTTTATGGGTTCTCACAGACCCGAGGAGGCTGAATATTGGCTAGACCGCATCTCCAAGATGCTACGGATGCTGCATTGTACCGAGTCAGAGTAGGTTGAGTTGGACAACTTTATGTTTGAGAAGGAGGCCAGTATGTGGTGGGATAGTGTCTTACGGACAGTCGCAGTTGGCTACGTATGGACTTGGGCAGCTTTCGAGTTTCATTTTCATGAAAAGTACTACCCTCAGACCTACCGACATGAGAGGGAGAATGAGTTCTTACGCCTCAGGTAGGGAGGCATGACGGTTACTGAGTACGAGCATCGATTTACTAAGTTGGGCAGATATGTCCCTACGATACTTGCTGACAAGCATATGTGGATACGACGTTTTTCTGAGGGCTTACGACCTGACATTCGGTCGAAGATGTGCTGTGTCAGCATACCCTCCTATGCCGAGCTGGTGTATATGTCTATGCGGGCAGAGCAGGATGTTGAACGATTGACACGCTCTTGTGGCCCTATGATTACTAGGCCACGACCAGATATCCAGAGCAGGCCATTCCTTAGCAAGAAGCCTTGTATTGACTCTCCTCCCAGGATTGCGGTGCTAGTAGTTCCGATAAGGTGTTCATGTGTGACCTATTCCTACTGCAGAAAATCGGGTCACCCTGTAGAGAGTTGCTTTGCACGGATGAGAGACAACGAGTTTGCACCACCACAGAGGATTGATCGTTCTCACCCTCAGGCTTTATCGGCTCCACCATTATGGATAGCACCTGCACATCCATCCTTTCGACCCCCTGTACCTCGATTTAGGCCGCCTCAGCGACCTATGGTTCCTCAGCCCAACCGACCTCAGCAGGCACGTGTTCATGCGCTTACAGCAGAAGAGCTAGAGACAGCACCTATGGCCTTCGAGTTCACTGCACATGTTCAAGGTACTCCTGTCTTTTTATTGGTGGACACTGGGTCCACTACCTCCATCATTTCATGTATGGCAGTTAAGCGTCTAACTTTATATACTACTCCCACGAAGGGCGTGAAACTCACTACTGCTACTAGGACTTTTTCGAATATCATACGGGTGTGTAAGGGTTGCTCTGTAGATTTGGGTAGCAGGACAGTATTCATTGACCTCATTATCGCTCCCCTATGACACTACGACATTATCCTCGGTATGGACTGGCTCACCGAGCTAAAGGCAGAGATTGATTGCGATAATCAGGTCGTGACAGCCAGTGGACCGGACGACATGGTCTTTACTTTTCCAGTACAGATTAGTTGGCCATGTCGGGTTGGATGTTTTGCCGCTTTACTTGAGCATGTTGATGGGCCGACATTAGGAGACATGCCAGTAGTTCGAGAATTTGAGGATGTGTTTAGGACGATCCTTGGATTACCTCCTCGGCGTGAGATCGATTTTACTATTGATCTTGTGCCCGGTGCGACCCCGATTTCATTACCCATGTATCGGATGCCTCCATGTGAGATGGAAGAACTGAGGATATAGATTGACGGACTGGTAGAGAAGGGCTTCATACGACCCAGTGTGTCTCCTTGGGGAGCACCTGTGTTGTTTGTCAAGAAGAAGGACGAGTCGCTACAGTTATGTATTGATTACCACAGGTTGAACCAGTTGACCGTGAAGAACAAATATCCTTTGCCCAGGATAGATGACCTATTTGATCAATTGAAGGGGGCAAAGTATTTTTCGAAGATCGATTTACAGTCAGGGTATCATCAGTTACCCGTCAGGGAAGAGGACATGTAGAAGACGGCCTTCAGGACCCGTTTTGGGCATTACGAGTTCCTTGTGATGTCGTTCGGTCTTACGAACGCACAGACCGTGTTCATGGATTTGATGAACCAGGTGTTTCGGTCATTTTTATACTGATTCATCATCGTGTTTATTGATGACATCCTGATATACTCCACGAGTCGGGAAGAGCACGAGGAACACTTACAGGTAGTCCTAGATACTCTGAGGAAGAACCAGTTGTTCGCACAGTATAAGAAATGCGACTTCTGGCAGGAGGAAGTCAAGTTTCTGGGACATGTGGTGTCCAAGGAAGGGATAGTAGTGGACTTTGCTAAGATAGCCGCCGTCCAGGACCGGAAATAGCCTGGTTCAGTTACTAAGGTGAGGAGTTTTCTGGGCCTAGCAGGCTATTACCGACGATTCATCCGGGACTTCTCGAAGATAGCTAGACAGTTATCACAGTTGACGCGAAAGGATCTGAAGTTCGCTTGGAATGAGAAGGCGGAAGCAGCTTTTCAGGAGCTGAAGGATAGACTGACGTCCGCCCCTATGCTAGTATTGCCAGAGCAATGGGTTAAGTGCACTATATACACTGACGCGTTTCGCATTAGTTTGGGTTGTGTCCTTATGCAGAAGGATAGGGTGATTGCGTATGCCTCGAGACAATTAAGGAAGCACGAGGAGAATTACCCTACGCACGACCTTGAGTTAGCAGCGGTCATATTCGCATTAAAGCTTTAGAGACATTACCTCTACGGAGGGGAGTTCGAGCTTTTCTGCGACCACAAGAGCCTTAAGTATATATTCACTCAGCGGGACTTGAATATGAGGCAGCGCCGATGGATGAAGACCTTGAAGGACTTCAGGTTCGAGGTTTCCTACCATCTTGGCAAGGCCAACCTTGTGGCAGACATGTTTAATCGCAAGAAGGCTATAACATTTGCGGCTCCGCTGATGATAGCAGAGTGAGATATGTTAGAGTTCGTGTCAGACTTCGAGGAGAAATTCACAGTGGAGGAGCCATTCGAGTGTGTCGCACACGTTCGGGTGCGGCCACTTATTGATGACCGGATTATCGAGGCCCGGAAGGGCGACTAGCGGTTGTCTGAGCTTCGAGAGCAAGCTAGCGATGATGTGGACTCTGAGTGGAGAGTTGGCAGAGATGGAGGCCTACGATACCGTGGCCGCCTATGCATCCCAGATATTCAGGACTTGAAACAGGAGCTTCTCGATACTGCCCACAGATCGAAACTTGCGATGCATCCTGGTAGCACGAAGATGTAATCAGGATATGAAGCGGTCGTATTGGTGGGACAATATGAAGGTTCATATAGCAGAGTATGTTTCCCATTGTCTCACGTGTCAGCAGGTCAAGGCCGAGCATCACCGACCTCCTGGACTTCTTTAGCCCATGCCCATAACTGAATGGAAGTGGGACTTCATCTCTATGGACTTCATCTCGGGGCTACCAAAGACAAGAAAGGGTTATGACTCTATTTGGGTGATTGTGGACCGGTTGACCAAATTGGCTCATTTTCTCCTTATTAGAGTGAAGAACTCTGCAGATGACTTGGCTAGGTTGTACATCAAAGAAATAGTACATCTGCATGGAGTTCCCTTGGAGATCGTGTCGGACCGCAACACGTGATTTACATCTATCTTCTGGACTCGTATCCAGGAAGCGATGGGTGTGAAGTTGAAGTTCGGTATTGCGTTTTACCCTCAGACCGACGGGAAGAGCGGGTGAATAAGATCTTAGAAGATATGTTGCGGGCCTGTGTGTTAGACTTCAAAGACAGTTGGGATGACTGTCTCCCGTATGCGGAGTTCGCCTACAATAACAGTTTTCAAGCGAGTATTGGTATAGCTCCTTACGAGGCCTTGTATGGGCGCCCTTGCAGAGCACCGCATTGCTGGGTAGAGGTTGGCGAGCGCAGTTTGGTTGGCCCAGAATTAGTACAGGCGACCTCAGAGAAGATTGACATTATTAGGCATCGACTTTTGATCGCCCAGAGCAGACAGAAGAGTTATGCCAATACGAGGCGGCGACCACTTGAGTTTGAGGTTGGAGATCATGTATTCATCGGAGTTTTCCCTGTGAAGGGAGTCCTTTGGTTTGGGAAGAAGGGGAAGCTTACGCCACGGTTCATTAGCCCATTTTAGATACTTGATCGAGTGGGAGCAGTGACATATCATTTCGCTTTGCCCACGTCACTCATGAGCGTGCACAACATATTTCATGTATCTATGTTGAAGAAATACATCCCTGATCCTTCACACATCATCCATTGGGAGCAGGTGTAGTTGAGCGATGATACTACATATGTACTGCGTCCGACGCGTATCCAAGACAGGAAGGAGCAGGTGTTGCGCAGTAAGGTGATTCCACTCGTGAAGGTACTATGGACGCATCATACAGAGGAGGAAGCTACCTGGGAGACAGAAGCCGATGTCAGAAAGAACTACCCTCAGCTTCTCGAGGAGTACAAAAATGTACTAATTTTGAGGATGAAATTTTTCATTAAGGGGGGTAGATTGTAACGACTTAGAAAATCCCGTACAAAGGCTCGAGTATCACCTCAGGCAGAAATCACTCAGGACCAAATCCTTTAGAAATTAGATGAGGATTAACTAGTGTTAAACTAGATTACATATGAAACCCGCATTAATCACTTTAAATATGATCTACAAGACCCAAAACTTGTGGAATCGTTGACACTACATTACCCAAAAATCTAGGATCAAGCTCATTATCCTGCTGCTCTCGGGAGCACCACGAAACTCCGTATCAGATCTGGACTGTACATCGAAAGTCCGAATAATACAATGTTATAGAATTAGGACTGCCTTGCTCGGCTTGACAACCATCTCGGAAGTCAAAACCAGATAGTGTCCCAGGGCTATTTGCTTGAGCCCGGAGCAAGGAGTGTGAGAAAACATGGTTCTCTTTAGAAATTTAATCTAATTTAAGTAATCTGAGACTTGTCATTTGTGGGCCAAATATAAGCAATCAGACTATCGGAATCTGACCTAAATACACCCTCAGATCAGAGAACATTTCCCATACATGTCCGTGTACTTGTGACCCTGATCGAGTTTCAGTGACCGTTGAACTGAAACTGGTCCGCCATGTGTGATCTGGGAACCCGATTGGAAGAAAAACTTAACTCGACCTAGATCCAAGGTCAGTGAGCTTAAGTCCGACCTTTGGCTCAAGGGGGGCTCCAGAAGTGCTCCGTTAAGACGGAACAACCTCACTTTGGCTATAACTTAGGTATACCATGACCCTGGGTCTAATTTAGTGAGTTTTAAGCTTATAAAAGGACCTTAAACCCTCTCTCATTCAGTCCATACGAATTTGAGAGAAACCCTAGGAGAGAGAAGAGAGAAAAAAGAGAGAAAGTGTGAGAAGAGTGAGAGATTCTTCTTGATACTCTACCCTGCTATCCTATGTGCTTAACTATTACGATCTAATCGCTATTCCTGTGATTCTGACTTCATTTCTAGGTAAGAAAACCCTAACCCTAACCTGTTCTAGGGTTTCTATTGGTACAAGTAGTAAAGTAGCTGACTTACCTTGTGTTATAGGTCGTCGTATCAACATTAACGAAAGCGTAGAGTTTCTATTGAGTTCTTTACGCTTCTATGGCGTAAGGTGCCGACTTTAGATGTATAGGTTATGGTTTTCAAAGCTTTCAATATGAGATAATGATAGATTCATGATTTGGGTGTTATTGTACATGTAAAATGCGATGTTCGTTTTACGATTCAGTTACGTATGCAAATTATGGCGTATAGTGTATTTTGTATATTTGTAGAAAATACCGTATACGTACAAATTTTGAAAGTGTGTTTGCCATGATAAATTACTGTATGTACATGCTATATCTAAGTGTAATACTTACTTGGTGAAAGGATTCGCCCTAATACATGTTTTGGCTAATATACGTTATGTATGTTAATAAGTGTATTCTAAGTGTTTGTGAAAATGCTTGTATGAGTAAGTACTTAGATGATTGTGCTTTAGGTAGGTGTTGAGATAGGATTCTCAACTACCTTAGAGATGTATATGATTTCATCCATGCAAGTTATTTAATTTAATCGCTTACTTATGAAATGTAGGTGTCTGTACTTCATGTTTATATTGTGCTTTATAACATGCTTGTTAACATGTTTGAATTACTTTGTTAATTCTGCTTAGACTACTATACATGCTTCTGGATAGGACTTCAATGTGATTGGGGCTATGTGTAACACCCTGGTTCTCGAAACCCGAGGATAGTCTCTCTCCTTTGAGAACTCGAGTATTACGTTATAAATTGGGGTTCTATGATCTAATTAATGGCCAATCTCAAAATCATTAAGTAAAATAACCACTACATAAACCAAGAATATCAAGAGTAACAAAAGCGAAAGTTTAATACATTTAAGTGGGAGTAAAATGAAATCCAACAATAGGAAAATATTTTATTACAACTTAAACAAGACACCAAATCTGAATTACAAAGCAAGTAAATCCTAGAGCTCCAATGGCTGAACAACATTCACATAGAACTCCCATTTGCCAGACTCCACCTCAGCCGTCCCTAGAATCCCGTCATAGGGGTCTTCACCTGTCCTCATTCCTGCATCTATTTGGTGCAACCGCACTATTGGGTGAGTGAAAACTCAATGGGAATTTCCCTCATAGATTCAACCAAAACACATCGTTCTAAAATAGATTAACAATTCATATATAATTCGCAGGGCAACACAAATACATATACAACATATTCAAATTACGAGGAGGCTGATCATGAAATTATAACTAAATGTATGTATGTATGAATGTATGCTCATGTCACAGATTTGGATATGCAATCCAGCTGTCAAAATAAAAGACCACCCGTGGTAGGTAGACTACCTGGAAAAGGCCATGAAGGTGAGTGCGCCCAAGGACGACCTCCTGGAAAAATACCCGGGGCCGGAATGCCCGAGGAGGAGTAAGAATCCCGGAAAAGCCTCATGTAAAATAAGAGCGCCCAAAGTGACTAAAAAGCACAACTCTGGTCATTCAACTGATCCACAGTAAACCGAGCAGAATGTGGCTTACGTTTAGCACTCGGACAAGCTCACATGTCATGCGTGAATGTTATGCACTATGATGCATATATACACCTTACTTTGATGACCTTCGATTTTAAATAGACAATATCCAACTATGCATTCCATATGAACTTCCATGATTTCTATGCATTCAAAGGAGGGCTCACCAAGAGTCATGTGAAGCTTAAGTCAATCACATTAGAGTTATGCTCATGATATCAAGATAACAAGAGACATTTTGTCTCATAGCAACAGTAATTATTATAAAAGATGGAATCCTAATCATCCCTTGTACACTACATGTAAACAGAATAATATTTGCCATGTTTTAAGAACTATCCATATGATAGGGCCAAATAATTTAGAGATTAAAGAATGTAGAGAGTTATGAAGATGATGTGTCACTACACAATTCACAGCTAATCTAGGGTGGGAACATTCTTTAATTAATATGTCTAACTAAACTATATTCATAGGCAAGTGATCATAAATGTGACATGGAGTTTATAAGGCAATACATCACATACATAATTGCAAGGAATTATGATACTAGAGCAATTTCTTTATGATAATCAAGGTAACTAGGATTTAATAATTCTCTAACATTCTCCACATTTAGAAATGTAATCTACATGGAAATTAGGAAATGGAAGAAGCTATAGGGGATGCTCCTCACCCAGATTAGAGGTCCCTCTTATAGTGAGATGTGGGTGCAAGGATCTTGATTGAATAGCTTGCAAGTAGGACTGCCTTCAAAGGTAAAGTAGTTGTGGATTGTTCCTGAAGGAATTGTCACAAATACAAGTGAGTCGAGGCTGAGTTGACTCAGTTGAGACTTTCAATCCGCAGTGAGTTGAGTGATCTCAAGGATCTAGTTGGCTAGAGGGCCTGATTTATGATTTTGATTAAATCTAATGTTGCTCATATCATATACAGTCGATTGAAGTCCCCTGACTCGGTAGGAAGGACTGACCGAGCCAGTCAATTAATGAAAACCGGGTCGACCCATTTAGGTGAACTGGCCGTATCAGTCCGCCATTGAACCTTGAGCTGGCTCGATGGGAAAAAGTGTTGGATCAGCCCTTAATCAGGCAAGCCTTGGGTTGCCCCCCAACTAGGTTTAACTAGGCAATAAGCTCTCCAGGCCCAACTGAGTTGGGATCCATCCACCTGACCGGTTCCTGAGTCACTGACACTGTAGAGCCACCATGCAATCGGGATTGCAACCTTCTACAACGGGTAACCCAGAGCACGACTCGCAGTGTCGGTCCCAGTTCTAGGACGAAAA
Organism: Magnolia changhungtana; assembly: GCA_030180095.1. Lineage (NCBI taxonomy): Eukaryota > Viridiplantae > Streptophyta > Magnoliopsida > Magnoliales > Magnoliaceae > Magnolia > Magnolia changhungtana. The sequence goes on from JASAUF010000511.1 coordinate 5,371,297, forward strand.
ACGGCCACTGCCATGGAGGTAGTTCGGATTTGGCACATTGGAATAGTGCTGGAATGGAGCTGAGTCACCCAACTCGTAATTGAGTTGAGGTGACGATAGGCGTAGCCAGCCCAAACGGGGACGTTCATCAGCAGAAGAGAAATGAGCGTTGGAGGTTACCTGATTTGGGGAAAACCTCAGTTGCTGACGGAAGGCTTGGGATGATTGACAACCTCAGACTCAGTTTCAAGTGATGAGTTGGTTGGAGATCTGAGTGACGTGAAACGAGGCCTGCTGGAAACTCGTTCTAGTAGTAGACCACCTTCCATTCCTTCTCCCTTGTTCTCTCATTACCTCCCTACTCTCTCCCAGTTTTCTCTCATAACTGAGCGACTCAGCTGAGTCGAGTTGCTACCGAACCAGCAACCCGCCCAGCGGCGCCCACTCTCCCTTACGAACTCCCTCTTTCTATTTCCTTTCTTTTACTATCTTCCTTGGGAGTCGCCCTAAAATGCAGTTACTTATAGCCGTTCTCATTTCTAGACCCTTCCACTGTTAATCCCAAAGATTAGCTTGCGGTTAAAAGAGCAGGCGGAAGCACTTGCCATCAGGGTCTCTCGTACCGCTGATTTCTCCTTGATTATTTGCATAGCCAGAATCCACTTGTGTAGATGAGTTTCTGGGATGTTGGCCCACCTAAAGGTCAGTTTTGATCAAGGTTTGATGGCCCACTGCTGATGTGCAGTTTTCACAGCTGATCGAGGAAGATGACCCACCATATTCATGACGGATTCCCTATGGACGATGGATCTGGTGATCTGATACGTTTGCGAGGTTTTGATTTGTCCAATGATCATAGTGGGTCCCACATCTTGGACGAATGAGGTAAAAATCTCAATGGTTCACGAGGTTTGTGTTACAGCTGCTATATCTCGCGAGAACTCCAATCCGATTGAGATGATATCGCTGCTTACCCTAGAATGGGTGCTCCAGATGTGCCAGAATAGTTTCGAAAAGCTATTGGACGCTCACGATCGATTCTTGCTTTATAACAGAAAGATTCTTTCCGCCAGCTCATCCCACAATCGGAAGCTACCACACGCAGTGCTACTTGCGTCCGGTGTAGTGAGAACAAATGTGCCCATCTTCGCACGTGGAACTTAGGGTGTGGTCGGATCTTCCGTCCTGAAATGATGGACTGTTCAGATTGTCGAAGGAATCTTCTATGGTGAGCCGTGGTCAAAGAGGATGGGGACCGTTCATTTGAATCCATCTCGGGCGAGAAACGAGAGGAATTCCTCTTTTCAATTACGTTATCGGGTCAACATGGTCAAAGCCTCGTGCACAGTTCTGGTGCGATGCGGGTGAACGCACAGAAGATGCACACAAACTTCCAAGGTGAGGTCCACAGGATGTTCGTTGGAGATCCACACCGACCACTTGTTTCAGTTGATCATTTTAAAGCGATAGATTAAAGGTGAGGCAGATTTGAATCTTGGGTGGGCCATAACAATGGGTTTGTATGTCAGAATGGCAATATCCGATGGTCATTGGAGATTCAATGGTCAAATCCTTTCCTAATCTATTCATTAGTGATTCTTAGGATTTCTAGCCCCGCCTATATGGAATTCCATTAGTAGATTTGATGATCCAATTATGAAGAACGAGTGCATCTAACTAATGTTTATCGATAATTTAGTGGTTGGAAAGTTTTGAATCTGCATATCAATGGTCTGAATGCCCCAAGGTTCATCCAAACGAAGATCTATGGTTGGATTAGTGGTTTAATGGTCTAAGTGCGATGATCAACTGAAAGGCCTTCAAGTTGGAACTGATGAATGGTGGATTTGGTGATTTGGGTCCCAATCTTTAAGATGATCTAAGATTAGGGCCTTCTATGATTTGTGTTGGATTGTCTGATTGATCTATTAGAGCAATTGGTCAATCTGGGTGGTTGAACTCCTAAAATAGAGTGACTTGATGATGTAGTGATCCATAAAAGAAAAAGAACGACGAATGTATAACTTGTTCTAGAGATGAATATTACACCTAATGGTCATATTTAGACTTGAGTGACGCCAGATGTACTTGAGTGACGCCAAATGTTCAAATACAAAATACCAAGTTAAGTTACATAATAATTCCCAAGTACCGAAAATACGGGGTGTTACAATCTACCCCCCTTAAAGAAAATCTCGTCCTCGAGATTCGATAGCGTACATCTAATTCTTACGATACAAGTGGCAGGGTTATCCTATATGTACAATACGATTTTCCATTATCAGCGTTCGAGCTAACACAAATGGATGGTTGTAGTGAGTTTGAGTCCGATACATCAATCCTTCACCTGTGCAGAACATATGATTTACTGTATCATTTCCTAATCCTGGTAACTCTCGATCTTCTGCTTGATCGGGGCATTGAGATCATTGGAAGTTGCTAGGATATGGAATTTGGATCAAACAGCACAACTTCGCTTAAATATGGTTCCATCAACCCGTGATCCCGTTTATTCTAGACACTTGGGAATATCATGAAATTTTCTATTTTCATAATAAGAGTGTTTGGAATCTAGGTGAAACAGTCTCAAATGACCGACACATTTTTACTACGCACTCCGATCACCTAAAGTACTACTTGAAATTTCAGTATTCATGTTTCTCCATGGAATTCTAGTTTTTTTTTTTTTTTTTTTTTTTTTAATAATTTCACCTAGGTTTTCAAATCTAGTCCTGATATGTTTAGTCTAGGGTTAGGAATTTACTCCAAACTCTATAATTTCTCCTCTAGGTGCTGGAATTTATAAGGAATGTTGTCTCCAACTAAGGAGACATATCGGGAGAGTTCAAATTGTAATTTGTAGTACAATTCTTTAAGTTTAGAGAGTGTTTGCGATAGATGAAATGTGCAATATGGTGGTAAAGAATTTCCTAGAATGCCTAAATTCGATTTGCTTGAGGAGTGTTGTGAAATGTTACTTCCAACTAAGGAAAATAATACTAATAAATAAATAAAAATTTAATCATGTATCGCTAAAGATGTTAGGAATGTTCTTGTTTTATTTCATGTGTATCACAGTGGTTATTTGTTCACACCTGGTACCTAAGTTCTATTTCTAAGTTCAAATGACTAAACTTAAAATTTCAAAGAAGCCTAAAATTTTGAATTTCTATGTCCTCAACCTTCCCTACTTCTAAGGGAATTCCAGATAAATTTAATGGCCACCCAATCAATTTGAAAGGGAACTTAAGATTGATTTCTAAGTTCAAATAACCAAACCTGATATTTTCTAAGGGATCTACAATTTGTGTCTCGATGTTCAAAATTTCCTTAACTCTAAGGGAACTCTAAATAAATTCAAATGTCTTCCCTAAAAATTTTCTATGGGGAACTGAGTTTGATTTCTATATTAAGACAACCAAACAGGGTGGACATTTATTGGGCAGTTGTAATGAAAATATCCAATGATCATAGTATTCAATTGGCAAGCTTCTATTCAGTGACACAAAGGATAGTGGAAAGTCAGAATTCAAATGCATACTTCAAGTGGATAAGAAAACACCTTTGATACTCTAGTGGTGAATGATACACAGGTATTCAAAAATTGCAAATGTGTCATGTGCAATCTAAAAAAAAACATCCACAATGATCCCTACTCTAGATATCATATAAAATAATAATCATACCAAAATGAATTATCAACTAAAATGAAATTAACAGCTCACGCTTAATAATTACAGTTTCATACGTCAAAGATTAGTAATATTCAATTAATGACATTTTCAGTTTATGATGCTCAAGAAAAGATGTTATGACAGGATTCAAATTCCATGGCAACATGGAATCAACGTACCTACTCGAATTGAAAGTCAAATTCTATAGGATGGCTATTAGACTAGTAATGTTATTATGTATAGAAATATTGGATAGTTAAAGAACAAGATGTTTACAGCTGAGTGAAATTAAAATAGGGATGTTAACATCAGTGAGTGTATATCTATGAAACATAATATGACCATGGGATCCAGTACTGGGAGCCTAAATTTAGGTCTCTATGTTCAAATAAGTAAATCTAAAATTTTCAAAGGAGTTTAAAATTCTGCATCTCAATTTTCACAATTTTTCTTAACTTTAAGGGACTTCCAACTAAATTCAAATTGCTATCTTACCAATTCCCAAGGGACTTAAATTTGGATATCTACATTCTCCAACTTTTCTAATTCTAAGGGAGCTCCACATGCATCCATGTGGGTAAATAATTTCAAATGGGGCCTAAGTTTTGTTTTCTATGTTCTTGAAATTTCCTTAAGTCTAGGGAGATTTACCTAGGTTCAAATTTCTAGTTTTCAAATATTCTAACTTGAGAAATTTAAGGCTTGTATAAGATCATTTTTCAAGGCCAAGTTTGTCCAAACTATGCTCTGATACCAACTTGTAACACCCTGGTTCTCGAAACCCGAGGATAGTCGCTCCCCTTTGAGAACCCGAGTATTACGTTATAAAATGGGGTTCTATGATCTAATTAATGGCCAATCTCAAAATCATTAAGTAAAATAACCACTACATAAACTAAGAATATCAAGAGTAATAAAAGCAAAAGTTTAAGACATTTAAGTGGAAGTAAAATGAAATCCAACAATAGGAAAATATTTTATTACAACTCAAACAAGACACCAAATCTGAATTACAAAGCAAGTAAATCCTAGCGCTCCAATGGGTCAACAACATTCACATAGAACTCCCATTTGCCAGACTCCACCTCAGCTGTCCCTGGAATCCCGTCGTAGGGGTCTTCACCTGTCCTCATTCCTGCATCTATTTGGTGCAACCGCACTATTGGGTGAGTGAAAACTCAGTGGGAATTTCCCTCATAGATTCAACCAAAACACATCGTTCTAAAATAGATTAACAATTCATATATAATTCGCAGGGCAACACAAATACATATACAACATATTCAAATTACGAGGAGGCTGATCATGAAATTATAACTGAATGTATGTATGTATGAATGTATGCTCATGTCACAGATCTGGATATGCAATCCAGCTATCAAAATAAAAGACCACCCGTGGTAGGTAAACTACCTGGAAAAGGCCATGAAGGTGAGTGCGCCCAAGGACGACCTCCTGGAAAAATACCCGGGGCCGGAATGCCCGAGGAGGAGTAAGAATCTCGAAAAAGCCTCATGTAAAATAAGAGCGCCCAAAGTGACTAAAAAGCACAACTCTGGTCATTCAACTGATCCACAGTAAACTGAGCAGAATGTGGCTTATGTTTAGCACTCGGAAAAGCTCACATGTCATGCGTGAATGTTATGCACTATATACACCTTACTTTGATGACCTTCGATTTTAAATAGACAATATCCAACTATGCATTCCATATGAACTTCCATGATTTCTATGCATTCAAAGGAGGGCTCACCAAGAGTCATGTGAAGCTTAAGTCAATCACATTAGAGTTATGCTCATGATATCAAGATAACAAGAGGCATTTTGTCTCATAGCAACAGTAATAATTATAAAAGATGGAATCCCAATCATCCCTTGTACACTACATGTAAACAGAATCATATTTGCCATGTTTTAAGAACTATCCATATGATAGGGCCAAATAATTTAGAGATTAGAGAATGTAGAGAGTTATGAAGATGATGTGTCACTACACAATTCACAGCTAATCTAGGGTGGGACCATTCTTTTATTAATATGTCTAACTAAACTATATTCATAGGCAAGTGATCATAAATGTGACATGGAGTTTATAAGGCAATACATCACATACATAATTGCAAGGAATTATGATACTAGAGCAATTTCTTTATGATAATCAAGGTAACTAGGATTTAATAATTCTCTAACATTCTCCACATTTAGAAATGTAATCTACATGGAAATTAGGAAATGGAAGAAGCTATAGGGGATGCTCCTCACCCAGATTAGAGGTCCCTCTTATCGTGAGATGTGGGTGCAAGGATCTTGATTGAATAGCTTGCAAGTAGGACTGCCTTCAAAGGTAAAGTAGTTGTGGATTGTTCCTGAAGGAATTGTCACAAATACAAGTGAGTCGAGGCTGAGTTGACTCAGTCGAGACTTTCAATCCGCAGTGAGTTGAGTGATCTCAAGGATCTAGTTGGCTAGAGGGCCTGATTTATGATTTTGATTAAATCTAATGTTGCTCATATCATATACAGTCGATTGAAGTCCCCTGACTTGGTAGGAAGGACTGACTGAGCCAGTCAATTAATGAAAACCGGGTCGACCCATTTAGGTGAACTGGCCGTATCAGTCCGCCATTGAACCCTGAGCTGGCTCGATGGGAAAAACGGTTGGATCAGCCCTTAATCGGGCAAACCTTGGGTTGCCCCCCAACTAGGTTTAACTAGGTAATAAGCTCTCCAGGCCCAACTGAGTTGGGATCCATCCACCTGACCGGTTCCTGAGTCACTGACACTGTAGAGCCACCATACAATCGGGATTGCAACCTTCTGCAACGGGTAACCCAGAGCATGGCTCATAGTGTCGGTCCCAATTCTAGGAGGAAAAACGGCCACTGCCATGGAGGCAGTTCGGATTTGGCACATTGGAATAGTGCTGGAATGGAGCTGAGTCACCCAACTCGTAACTGAGTTGAGGTGACAGTAGGCGTAGCCAGCCCAAACGGGGACGTTCATCAGCAGAAGAGGAATGAGCGTTGGAGGTTACCTGATTTGGGGAAAACCTCAGTTACTGACGGAAGGCTTGGGATGATTGACAACCTCAGACTCAGTTTCAAGTGATGAGTTGGTTGGAGATCTGAGTGACGTGAAACGAGGCCTGCTGGAAACTCGTTCTAGTAGTAGACCACCTTCCATTCCTTCTCCCTTGTTCTCTCATTACCTCCCTACTCTCTCCCAGTTTTCTCTCATAACTGAGCGACTCAGCTGAGTCAAGTTGCTACCGAACCAGCAACCCGCCCAGCGGCTCCCACTCTCCCTCACAAACTCCCTCTTTCTATTTCCTTTCTTTTACTATCTGCCTTGGGAGTCGCCCTAAAACGCAATTACTTGTAGCCGTTCTCATTTCTAGACCCTTCCACTGCTAATCCCAAAGATTAGCCTGCGGTTAAAAGAGCAGGCGGAAGCACTTGCCATCAGGGTCTCTCGTACCGCTGATTTCTCCCTGATTATTTGCATAGCTAGAATCCACTTGTGTAGATGAGTTTCTGGGATGTTGGCCCACCTAAAGGTCAGTTTTGATCAAGGTTTGATGGCCCACTGCTGATGTACGGTTTTCACAGCTGATCGAGGAAGATGACCCACCGTATTCATGACGGATTCCCTATAGACGATGGATCTGGTGATCTGATACGTTCGCGAGGTTTTGATTTGTCCAATGATCACAGTTGGTCCCACATCTTGGACTAATGAGATAAAAATCTCAATTGTTCGCGAGGTTTGTGTTACGGCTGCTATATCTCACGAGAACTCCAATCTGATTGAGATGATATCGCTGCTTACCCTAGAATGGGTGCTCCAGATGTGCCAAAATAGTTTCGAAAAGCTATTGGATGCTCACGATCGATTCTTGCTTTATAACGGAAAGATTCTTTCCGCCAGCTCATCCCGCAATCAGAAGCTACCACATGCAGTGCTACTTGCGTCCGGTGTAGTGAGAACAAACGTGCCCATCTTCGCACGTGGAACTTAGGGTGTGGTCGGATCTTCCGTCCTGACATGATGGACGGTTCCGATTGTCGAAGGAATCTTCTATGGTGAGCCGTGGTCAAAGAGGATGGGGACCGTTCATTTGAATCCAGCTCGGGCGAGAAACTAGAGGAATTCCTCTTTTCAATTACGTTATCGGGTCAGCGTGGTCAAAGCCTCGTGCACAGTTCTGGTGCGATGCGGGTGCACGCACAGAAGATGCACACAAACTTCCAAGGTGGGGTCCACAGGATGTTCATTGGAGATCCACACCGACCACTTGTTTCAGTTGATCATTTTAAAGCGATAGACTAAAGGTGAGGTAGATTTGAATCTTGGGTGGGCCATAACAATGGGTTTGTACGTCAGAATGGCAATATCCGATGGTCATTGGAGATTCGATGGTCAAATCCTTTCCTAATCTATTCATTAATGATTCTTAGGATTTCTAGCCCTGCCTATATGGAATTCTATTAGTATATTTGATGATCTTAGGGTTCAATCATGAAGAACGAGTGCATTTAACTAATGTTTATCGATAATTTAGTGGTTAGAAAATTTTGAATATGCATATCAATGGTCTGAATGCCCCAAGGTTCACCCAAACGAAGATTTATGGTTGGATTAGTGGTTTAATGGTCTAAGTGCGATGATCAAGTGAAAGGCCTTCAAGTTGGAACTGATGAATGGTGGATTTGGTGATTTGGGTCCCAATCTTTAAGATGATCCAAGATTAGGGCCTTCTATGATTTGTGTTGGATTGTCTGATTTATCTATTAGAGCAATTGGTCAATCTGGGTGGTTGAACTCCTAAAATAGAGTGACTTGATGATGTAGCGATCCATAAAAGAAAAAGAACGACGAATGTATAACTTGTTCTAGAGATGAATATTACACCTAATGGTCAAATTTAGACTTGAGTGGCGCCAAATGTACTTGAGTGACGCCAAATGTTCAAATACAAAATACCAAGTTAAGTTACATAATAACTCACCAAAAATACGGGGTGTTACACTATGTGATAATCTAGGCAATCGGTAACAGGCTTGAAGTCGTGGCTGAGATTCATTTCGCCACGTAGGACGTGTTTGACAAACTCGGGTCGTATGTTGGTCGTCAGCAGTGGTTGGGCCACACGCAGTGCTTATCTACTTCATGTCGATCGATACAAGGTGCGCTCATGCTAGTCGAGCTCATCAAGTAACCCGATCTGTCTAATGTATGTTCACCATGTTTGGACGCTACTGCTTAAACCTAAGGTACTAAACTTACCAGTGTAACCCCGTTAACCTTGGTACCTCGATCCGCTAAGACTCATGAGTCAGGCATGGTGGTATGGGACACCGTGGTCGAGCTGTCGGCCTACGCTGGGGTGATGTGCCTCCCCGTAGTGACCAGTGAGCAACCCAGACTCGTGAGCCGAATACGGTGGTATGAGACACAGCCCTGACAGCCCTTTGTAGTGACCTCGAGTATACTTTGAATCTTTGGTGAGGCGACAAGCCTTTCCATAGTAAACAGAGTATAAACTAGACTTGTATTGATAAGGTGATGGGGGAGCGGTGCAACGAGTGCGTGCAACAGCCCTAGCAGCCTTTTACAGTGACCTAGAACCGCACCATCATATGAGATTATCTAGGATTAACGACCTTAGAATGAATCATTGTTTGGGAATGATATAAGAGAGGTACCTTAGTTTCCCAATACTGCTGTATAAAAGGACTAATAACAACTCGGTAATCACACTCATAACATAGCAGTGCATGTGCCTGGCGTTGTGGAGCACTGAGGGATGAACGCATGCCGTGGACGTAAGATGGTGTCGCACGAGGGAGGTTTGGCAAGGGCATGCATCATGACTGCATTCCATACTTGCATTAATAAGAGTATTTAGGAGTGTTTGATTATACTGCTTTATCATTACTGCTTGACTGAATTGATAACATGTTAACCTATGCTTTATTGTTCCACTGAGTTAGCTACTCACTCCCACGTTACGGGATGGTATTCTGGACACCCACCAGACTCTGTCTTAGATGTAGGTATTGACGAGACACAGGAGGCTGAGCCTGATTACTACGATGATCAGGATGAGTTCTCCTACAGGCAGTTCTCTGGAGGCTTTGCTTAGGCCATTCAGATGACGGGGCTACAGGGTTTACCATTATAGTTGTACCATTTTTTAGCATTTTGATTTTTGAAACTAATACATGTATATGGTGACTCAGTGTCACGCCCCAAACTCAGAAACCGGGCTCATAAAATTTTCGATCGCCGAATCCGGCGCCGACAGCCTCCATAGAACCCCATTCTCGGCTCCCAGCGCCCATACGCCAGGTTCCGATCCTGGGATGCTACAAGGAGGATTTCTAATAATCAATTTGATTTGTAATAAGCACAACCACAAGCATAACCCACGAACAATAACCGCAAGAACACCATCACAAAGTCTACTATGAACAAAGCCTTTGAGTACAGTGCGTAGGAAAGGAAAATACAAGATAGTGCTAATAACAAAAACTCCAGAAGCTCGGCTGCATACTCCAACTGCGGCGAGACTACGGTTGTGTCCTGGCGTCACCTGCACGCATCAATCGTGCATAAGTTTATAGAAAGTTTAGAGGGTGGTGTAAGTGTGTGCGCAATATGAGCGTGCTCAGAATGCTGGGTCAGAGTAATGCGGAATCATGCTAATGAGTACATGAATGCAGTCAGCCGTACCAAGGCTATGCAGTACAAGATATGAGTACAATCGGCCATACCAAGACCATGCGATGCAAGATGCAGCTCAAGCATGCCAATCCTCATGTCAATACAGTTATCAGTCTGGATAATCCCCGGGGTCTAGTATACTCTACGCCAGCTTGTCGTTCCTATCCGGACGCATAACTGGAAGAGCGAAAGAGACCTCACTATCCGCCTGCCAATATCAGGCCCGGCTCGTCGATAGCGGACCGATTCCTCAAGCTGGTCAAACTTAACCTAGAAATTGCCCCCTCACTCAGGCGGGTAAGGTCACACCCCTTTCCAACCGACCATGACACAGTGGGAGACGCGGCCTACTGGTATACGACCCTCGCGCGCTCGTGTATCCACTCGATCTCGACATTGAAGTCATCCTCTGGTACCATCAGGTTTAGAGATTTTCACCCAGGGACATCTATGGCGCCCGTATGCTAGAACTAAACATTTCCGGTATCCAATCCAACCACCCACGATGTGTCTGTGGAGGCTATGGCCCTGGTGTCGCTAGGGCATACAGTAACTACAATCACACAATGCAAGTGCATGAGTCACACTACCAGTCATGCAACACTCTCACGCGTACCACGCGATCATGTGGGGCACTCCGTCTCATAAGGAGTCCCGTAAATGTCTCAGCCCAATGGCTTATGCTATGATCAAACATTCCTCATATCAAGCATACAAATGATGCGTATGGGTATGAATCATGGAGCTATACTAAACATGTTATAAAGTAATGAACTATCCTTACACCGAAGATGGGCCTAGACGGCCTACACATAACCAGTATGGGCCTATCAATGGGCCTTAAGGAGTGTGACAATGCGGACATTTAACCAACATTATCCTTACAATGTGGACGTCAAACCAACATTGTTCCCAAGGCATAGCCCGCCATAAAGTACCATTACACAAACCATAGGGAATCACACATTGCAATGGACCAATATACATCTCATTAGGCCTCGACCCATAGTCCTCAGATACATCAAATGGGCCGTCTCATATGGGCCTTATATAAATCAAGTGGGCCGCATTAGTGGGCCTTATGTATATTGCAATGGGTCATAACCCATGGGCCTTTAAATACCTCAAATGGGCCGAATCACATGGGCCTTATGTAAATACCAAGGTGGACCTCAACAATGGCCACAAATACATTAATATGGGCCCCATCACATGGGCCTCACGTATGCACTAAGGTGGGCCTAATCACATGGATCAAATAGGCCAAACCACCATTAAAATTTCCAAGGCCCGCCATAATGTATACAATATATAATATATAAATGATAAATATATATACATATAATATACATAATATATACAATCTTATATAAATAATATCTACATATAATATAAACATATATATATATATAAGGAGAAGGTACAATGAGCTCGAGCTAACAATTAAGCTCCCATGAGCTCAAGCCGAGTGGACCCCACGGCTGATGTTTGTTAAACATCTAACCTATCAGTCAGATACACCATCCCATCGTGGGCCTAGGTCTCAAAAATCAAGTCAATCCGTGACTTGTGTGGGCCACACCATATACAGAAATGGAGAGGGGTTGTGCACCATTTAAAACATTCATAACCATTTTGAGGGCCACTGAGATGTGGTTTTGCAAATCCAGCCCATCCATCATTTGTGTCCCACTTACATGAGGGTTCAGACCAAGTTTCAGGCACATGCAAAAACTCAGGTGGGTCCCACCGTCCTCTGCGGTAGACGGTGTAAATCACGTGGGCTCCATGTGGGGCCTACTGGCCCGCCAAAGAACCTTTCTTGGATGGCGTGAATAAAGCACATGTGTTGGTGGGTGCCACCGTCCGCCTGGACGGTGAGTATATAAAATAAATACATCTGTGTGGGGCCCACTGTAATGTTTATTTTCCATCCAACCCATTCATAAGGTCACGTGGACCTGGATGAAGGGTGAAAACAATTTTCACCTTGATCCGAAACTTCTTTGATGCCCAAAAGGGCTTTCAATGGTAGAGTTCAATCACCACTGTTTCCTATGATGTAGGCCACTTGAGCCATATATGGGGCTACTTTTTGGGTGGCCCACTGTCCCACAGGGTACCCAACAGATGTACGGTGTGGATGTGAAAAACACATCACGGTGGGGCCCACGCATGGGACCACTTCCCTGCCCTCCAGCGTCAAACGTAGGACGCATTTGTACATCCCTGGTGTTAAGGAAGACGTAGCATAGTCTTCTTGCCGCCTAATTTAATTTTTTTTATTTTATTTTATAGAAACTAATTTTTGCAGGTTTTTCCTATGTAGGGCCCGCATCGAGAAATCCACCCCCTCCATTGGTCTCTACAGACCATAACAAATCCATCAAGCCCAATATTGGGCATATTTCGATGTACATAAACAGCAGGGTGTATTTTAACGGTGAATACCACTGTTTCTTATGCTATGGCCCACCAGATACTCAGATCAGCTTCTTTTTTTGTCTCAACGCCCAAAACATCCTGGAGAATGGAATGAATGGCGTGGATTGAATTCATACCTCAAGGTGGGACCTGCATGGCAGCCCTTCCCAAAAACCTTTGAATCAAAGCTAATAATTGTATTTCCAGAGTGCACGTCTAGACGCTGGACTCTCTTTGGGGCTTGCAAATAAATCATTAAGGTGGGCCCTGCATACGTGGGCCACCACATGGCTGGGTGGTGTGGAACATACACGTATATAAAGTGGGCCCCACCTATAGATAGCTAGGATGAAAAATATGCTTCATGATGGGGTCCATCCGAGTGAGCCACACGGCCACATCACCACATATGATAGGGGAAAAAATATGAAAGATAGAGGGAGAGAGAAAAAGGGACACGTGTGATGGAGGGCTCCGCCACTATGAGCCCTCCCTTGCATTCAATCATACATCAAGTGGGTCCCAATGCATGTGGGCCCACCAAATCAAAGATCAACGATGGAGATCCCTTCTCCACCCAAAATAGACGGTCTAGATGACCTCTTTTCATGCAAGAAAAATAAACAACATGATGGGGTCCATGGAGAATGGCCCCATCATGGAGTGATCATGAGCATCAAGGTGGTCCATCGGCCACATCAAGGGTCCAAAGTGAGATCCATACCATCAATCGGTAGGCCTCACTTGGCCCATCATTAAAACATGAAAAAAATCTAGCCTAATGAGCACCCACCGGTTGATCTCTTCGGTCCGTTGGAACGCCACCCTCCTTGTGCTCCTCTTTGATGGTGGAGATGAGAAATGGATGGCTAGGATGATGGGTTTTGGAATGGGAAAGGTGGGCCACACAAACTCTCTTTTCTCACTTGAAAGCCATGGACGTGTGAGCTATCTCTCTTGCTTGGAAATGGTGTGAGAAAAGAGGGAGAGAGAGAGTTGTAAGGAGAGAGGGATGGCAGATGTGAGGTGAGTGATGTGAGGTGATGGATGTGGTACTTGACTAGGTATAGGTGTGTAAGAGAGAGGGTAAGAAAGAGTTGACTCTGAAGAGAGAAAGCATGGGTTGCTTGTACTTGACATTGAAGTGATTGATTGATTGATGGGATTGATTTGACATTGTGTAGAGATTCTCTTGGGATCGAGAAAGTGCGGCATTTCTTCGAAATAAATGCCGGCTCACATCTTCTGGTCAGGCGTGAGTCGCGGCGTTGGAACCGTGGTGACGGTGCGGTCGCAATGATACAGGTCTCGGATTAAACCGACTCGAATCTAAAGGATACGACTTACGATCGATCGCAACATCGATTATCAGTCGCGGATTATCGGACTTCGACGGAAATAATCGCAGGATTCATCGGAACAGTACGAACTAGTATACGGGTTTTATACTCAGTGAGGTGTTCATACTCTGGAGACCGATTGTGACGTTTTTGGCTTTCTATACATTTATATACATCTTTTAGTCTTCCACTTGCATTTTATAACTTGATCTGGAGTATGAATTACTGTTTTGGTATAATCCCACTATGATTATTGCACTAACACAGACAACATTCAATCATAAGCATTTATGTTGCATAAGTGATGTTTTGGAACTCGGGTGTTGAGTTGCTACTTGACCCCCGATTTTTAGGGCATTACAATGATGATGAACTCTATTCATAATGAAGATGGGCCTAGACGGCCTACACACAACAAGTATGAGCCTAACAATGGGCTCTAGAGAGAGTTAAAATGTGGACATTTAACCATCATTGCTCTTATAATGTGAACGTCAAACCATCATTGCTTATAAGGCATGGTGTTGAGGGTCAAATATTGTATATTAGACCCCAGTTATTACCTACATTTACGAACATGATACTATTTAACGGCCTATTTTAATCGTGTTTATGTTGCAAGGTGACTTTAAGAGCTTAGACTGAAAAAGGGTGTTAAATGTATGGATTTGATGCTCTGGAATCACCAAGGCAAGGGACAGACTCCATGGGATCAAGACTGAAGAATTTACATGCCGATGATCCGAGAAAATCGAGAAACTGAAGCTCAAGTGGCCCAAAATTGGTCTAGAATGCAAGATCACAGGTTCCAACCATCCGTTCGACTCGAAACTTCATATATGGCCTGAGGACCATAAATTAACCATACACATCACATTTGAACCGTTGGATCCATGTAGAAGTGGTCCAATGGATAGATCAGCCCATAAAATGCTGATTTGGGGCCTACCAATCGTCACAGCGCAAGTACCGTGCGCAAGATCTGCGTTCATGAAAATCGACTTCTGTGGACCATTCTGTGATCTAGATCACAGTCAGATTGCTGATCCAATCCGTCTAAAATCCTCAGAAGTGGGTCTTTACCCCAACCAAGGAGTCAAAACCGGGATGGTTAGCCATCCCAAAACTCATTCAAACGCAATGCAGTTTGCGCTCCTGCGCACGTTGCTGTGTAAACACAAGTGGCTGCATAATTCTCCACCACCTCTATCATAGCAGCACCCACCGTCTTCCCTGCCTATAAGAAAGAGAGAAATAGAACGTGAGAGGGGATCGAGGGATTCGATAATCTTGGCTTAGGTTGTGGAGCAGAGCAAAGAGAGAGTGGCTGGGAGATTCAAAGAGGCAGGGGACGTGGAAAAAAAGAGAAAGAGAGAGATTGGAAAGAGATCAAAGGGATGTGCTTCTTATCAATTATATTTTTCTTCTTTCCAATTGAATTTATGTTATTTACCATGAGTTTTAAATTTCTTAGCTAGGGCTGAGATGAAGCCCCTAATTTGAATGATTCTTGTTATTTGTTGATTTTATTTAGAATTGATTGATTTATTTCTTTCTCTATTGTGATTAAATGAAAATTCATACCTCTCCAATCTATGAGCTTATCCAAAGTTTAGAAGTGGATGTTGTTTGGAATCTTATTCTAGGTGTGCTTGTGTCTGACCATGAATAAGTTTTCGTAAAGAGAAAGAAATATGAATTTACATCTATTCATGCCTAAACAAGGATCGAAAGATGTGATCCTTGTGCTTCAAGAGAATTATATATCCTGTGTGCCTGAACAAGGACACAGATTGTGCTTTATTTATTAAATTTACATCAATATGAATTTGGGTGAATCAATAAGTAAAACAATAGTTAGGATAAATAGGGGTGGATTCAAAAGTCCTAGTGTTCTCCTTGAGTGAATTTTCCTTCTTGTTCTCAGTTATTTTTTATTAATTTTTATTAGTTTACTTAATAACTAGCTAAACTATTTGTTGGATTAGTTAAGAAGAATCATAAAATTCAAATTGTGACAACCAGTCCTCGTGGGAACGATCTCATAATATGTACCGTGTCTACACCTGATTCGTATACTTGTGAGTTTAAAATTAATTTAAATCAGGTTGGTTTAAATAAAACATCAAGTTTTTGGCACCATTGCCGGGGACTGTTTCAGTCCAATTGGATTTTGGATTCTACGTTATCATAATTCATAACCCTAGGATTTTTCTCGCATCATTTCACAAATTTTAGGAAACTTAATTTATTTTTGTCTTTATTTTCTATAGGAACTGAGGAAGGAAGCTGAAAAAATTTTGTCTTCAAAGTGAATGAGGAGCTCCCAATTCTTCGGAAATCAATCATCTCATTTTCCGGGTTTTTTCTTCCAATTCTTATTTGCATAGTTTCATCTTGTTTTTAGGAATTCATGATTTTTTAGCTCTAGTTTTATTTCTCTTAGGTTGCATCTTAGTTTAGCTTTCTTTCCTACATTGCAATACCTCAATTTATGCTAGGACGTAGATCTCTGAACATAGAACTACCACCTTTTGATCCTGAAATAGAAAAAGCATTTCGTACAAGATTGAGAAATATTCTATTTGAAATGGCGGACGAGAATGGAGTTAAAGCTCTTAGGAATTATTCAGCTCCAATCCAATTTAATGCACCTTCATGCATAGTGTTGTTAGCCACCACGGCAACGCACTGTGATGAAGCTATATGGACAACCTTGTTTGATTTCTATTTTACATTTCATCTCGTTACACGACTTTGTGTTGATTTTGTTGAGATCATTAGATGATAGGTGGAGTAAAATTTATGAACAGAACTGGTGACACAATCTTAAATGAGCATATGGAAACCCGTTACTGGCTGATAAAAAAAGGTTAATTAAAATAAAAATATAACATGCTTATTACTGTTTTACAAGATCATTTTACATAGGTAATGATGCGATAAAATATCCATAGACCATTTCCGATAAATCATACTAATCAGATGATCCTCACTATTTGGTTTCAATCATTGCATGCGGGCTGCAGACCACTATCTCTTTCAAACAGTTAAGCCCATGATCTGGATGGAATGGCCTAGTTTCTGTTATTTCTTGAGTAAATGATTTATTATTATTTGATTAGCTTTTTTATTGGATTTCTTCATTCATTGATTTGAATATATTTTCTCATAATTGATGAAATAAGAGGAAAATTCACTTGTAATTTTGTTTAGATCTTGAAACATTTTAGAATTGAAACTCGATATTCAGCTGTGATGATGATGATAATCTGGGGGGCACAAGTGAATGGGCTTATAGAATGGATGATGTAACGCCCTGAAAATTGGGGGTCGAGCAGGAGTCCAACTCCCGAATTCCAACACATCGCTTATGCAACATAGATAATGATGATTAAAGGTTGTCATATTAGCACATTAAACATGAATGAGATTACACTAAATCAGCACATCATACTCCAGGGACAATTAAATTACGCAAGCGGACGACTGTGATAAGTATATAGAGCATATAAGTGGTAAGTCCCTAGAGTATCAACATGTTGCCAGGTCACATAAATTACATGTATAATTCCCAAAATTACAAAATGATGAAATGTAATGTCTGTTAATCCATATCCTTGTAGTCCCGTTGGCACAACTCTAGGTCTACATAGACCTGCCAGAGAGTTGCATGTAAGAGAACTCTTCGTCATCATAAAAATCAGCCTCGTCATCATAAAAATCAGGCTCCAGCTCATAAGCATCGCCATCATCTACAACTAAACCAAAGTCTGGTTGGTGTTTTAAAACATCATCCTAGAGTGGGAGTGAGTGATCAGCTCAGTGGAGCTATAAGGAAAAGGTTAACATATTATCAATTCAGTCAAGCAGTAATGATAAAGCAATACAACAAGCATTCCTAGGTACTCTAATTAATGTAAGGATGATATGCGATAATGATGCATGCCCTCGCCTGCACTTCCTTTGCAACATCACCTCACGATCGCGGCATGCACCCCTTCCCCTGTGCTCAACTCCAACGCCAAAGGCACATGCAAATGTGGTGCATGTACGTGATTAGTCAAGTTCTTAATTAGACTTATTTATACAACAGGTTAGGGAAGCTAAGGTACCTCCCTTTATATTATTTACCCCAATGATGATCCATCTAGGGTCATCAATCTTAGGTAATCACATACGATAGACAAGTTATAGGGCAACGTCACCCTTGATTTAAAAGTAGTGGACAAGCAAGTTCAGGTCACTATGAAGAGGCTCGTCACCTAAACTTAGGCCTTAGCTTATACTCGAGGTCACTACAGGAAAGGCTCGTCACCTTAGTGTAGGTCGACAGCTTGAATACAGTGTCTCATACCACCGTATTCGGCTCACGAGTTTGGTTTGCTTACTGGACACTACAGGGAGGTTCGTCACCCTAGCATAGGCTGACAGCTCGACCATGGTGTCCCATACCACCATGCCCGACTTGTGAGTCTTAGCGGATCAAGGTACCAAGGTTAAATGGGCTTTACATTGGTAAGTTGGTAACTTAGATTCAAGCAGTAGCGTCCATACATGGTGAACATACATTAGGCCAATAGGGTTGCTTGACAAGCTCGACTGGTACAAGCATAGATTGAATTGATCAACATGGAGTGTGTAAACATTCCTCATGGCCTAACCACTATCGACAAGTAGCGTACGACTTAGATTCCTCAAACATGTCTTGTGTGGCGAATCGACCTCGGCCACTAACTTGGAAATCATTACCGATTGCCTAGACTATGCAGTAGTCCCAATCATACTCAAACACAATAGGCATTCATGTTTGATAGTCAACATAGCATGTAGCAACTAATTTAAATATAAATATCATATAAGCATTTTAATGAACACATAGAGTACATGTTAACATATGTAGGCATTCATCCATAAAGCACATAGTAATAAGATACGTTACATGAAGGAAATTGTAACTATAGATAAGGGAATTGAGAATCCTATCTCAACACCCTCATAAACTGCTTTTCAACAAGCATTTTCTCATTCAGGAATTTTATCAAACACTGAGACTACACATATCAACATACATGACTTATAGTAGTTATAACAGGTATTATAGCAAACCCTTTCACAAGGGAGGTGCCATACATACTACAATCATGTATCCTCAAACATCAATCATAACAAGTGCAAATCATAATTCCATATTCATTCAGACATTTCAATAAACACATAGAATGCATTATATTCAACATAGTTCATATATATGTGTAATACATGGAAAGCATCGTGTCTAAGCACATATGACAGCAATCAAGTTAGTCACAAATCATTACTGACATTGAAAGCCCTGAAAACCATAACCTAAACATTTATAGTCCACACCTTTTGCTGGTAAACTAGAATCAAACTCAGTTTGAACATTAAGTCTTCGTCTATGGCACAATGACAACCTATAGCATGAAATAGGTTAGCTATTTTATCACTTACCCTATTTGGATCCCTAAAATAGATTAGGGTTATGATTTTTTACCCAAGAATGAAATTAGAATCGTCAGAATAGCGATACGGGAAGGATGATTCGGCACGTGGAGCAGCAAGGAAGGATCCCAGCAACTATCTCTCTCTCTCTCTCTTTTTCTCTTTCTTCTCCTCACCTTTTTCCTTCTCTTTTCTCTATTTTCTCTCTTAGGGTTTAGAAATTTATATGGAATGAGAGAGGGGTGGGTGAAGGGTCTTATATAGGCCCAGAACTGATCTCAATGGCCCCAGGGCCATGGTATACTTAAGTTATAGCAAAAAATTGGCTATTTCGGGCCAATAGAGCTCATCTGGAGGCCCCTTTTCTACATACAGTCTAGGGGAAGTTCCTTAACAATGGATCTATGTCAGGTTAAGTTTTTGGTCCGATCGGATTTTCGGATCGACCACGGAGGACCACTTTCAATTCAACGGTCATCGTCACTCGATCAGGGCCACAAGTACACTGACCTGTGTAAGAAAATTTCCTTGATCCGATGGTGTATTTGGGTCAGATTCTGACGGTCAAAAATCTTAAATTTGGCCTGCAAGCGAACAGCCCAATTTACTTAAATCTGAGTTCGTTTTCTAAAGATATTCGCGTTTCTCACATACTTCGCTTCGGGTCCAAGTTATGCATTTCTGGATAATATCTGGACTTTATTTCCGAGATAGTTGTCAAGTCTAATAAGGCAGTCATAACTGTATAGTTTTGTGGTTATTGGACTTTCGATGTGCAGTCCAGGCTTGATACAGAGTTTCGGTGTGCTCCCGAGAGTAACCGGGTTTTGAGATTGATCCCATGTTTTTAGGTAATGTTACGTTAGTGATTCTACTAGTTTTGGGTCTCACAGATTATATAGAAAGAAATTCAAGCTAATCTACCGATTAATTCAGTTTAGCACTTAATTAATTTTCATCTAATTTCTAAAGAGTTCGGTCCTTAATGATTTCTGCCTAAGGTGGTACTCGGGTCTTTGTATGGATTTTTCCAAGACGTTACAGATGGTCTTACCAACTACACGAGTGCCATGGGTACATTGGAGATGTTCTCAGGTCCCACTTATAGGTGATTTGTGATGCATCTCCTCATCAACCTTAGATCTAATTCTCATAAAGTGGAGTTAGGTTCCACTTCTGGGGACTTCAATCTACGGTCTCCCTGTTTTGAATCTATGGTTTTTACTTGATTTTGATTTTTTTTCTTTTTGTTTTCTTTCCCATTTCTAACACCTTCAAATTTGGACTACTCACTATTTACCTTTGACCATCTACTTGATAGCCATCAATCGGATAGTAAGGATTGCTTGATCAGTGTGATTTTTGAGATGCTCCACCCATAATGAGTTATGAGACCCACAATTTCGATGATCTGTATAGCTGCACATCAGATGTTTTTAGGTTAGATTTGGGCAGTTTTGGATATTCTATTTATGTGATTTTAATGTTGTAGCAGGTAATTAGATTTGGGTAGTTTTGGATATTCTATTTATGTGATTTTAGTGTTGCAGCAGGTAATTAGATTGTTTTGGGGGTATCATCAGTGTGCCTTTGTTATTGACCCAAAAGATATTGACAATGGCTTCAATGGACCGGTTTTGCATTTTTCAATGGACAATATCCTGGCTTATTGGCTATTCAAGCTTCTAAACAAGGTGGGTGAGATTATGTTGTGCATTACTAAAACATCTATTTTTTTTTTAAAGGAAATTTTTTCCCTTTAAGAAACAGTAAAATTACAGGATTCAGGAAACCCGGACCAAGAAAAAAGGACCCGAGAATCCTATCGTAAAGGACCACAACCAAAAAGAAACAAAATGAAGGAGGCCTATGATCCCACTAGGACCTGATGTACCCTAGACCGACCTTGTCCAGGAAAAGATGACCTCTAACTAGAGGGGGGAGGGTGGAGTAGGAAATGAGGAGGCGAGAGGATTGCTCTTGACTTCCCAGCTTCGCCATCTCATCCGCAGGAGCATTACCTTCCCTAAGTATGTGGGCAAATTTCACTTTCCCCGACGCCACCAATTGGTTGATTCTGGAAATCCAACATCTCAATTTCCAGCCAGGAGAGGCCCTCCCCGTGAGAAAATCAATGAGAAGCTGAGAGTTCAATTCAACAATAATGTTTTTCAAACCCCTGGAAAAAGCAAAAAGCAGCCCATCGTCGATTGCCCTAAGCTCAGCGTGGACATTGGACCCCGATCCATAACCTTGATGAAAAGCAAAGAGAACGTCCCATTTTCATCT
This sequence comes from Magnolia changhungtana, assembly GCA_030180095.1. NCBI lineage: Eukaryota > Viridiplantae > Streptophyta > Magnoliopsida > Magnoliales > Magnoliaceae > Magnolia > Magnolia changhungtana. The sequence continues at coordinate 5,393,194 of JASAUF010000511.1, forward strand.
CTACAAATTCTGCCGTCGCCAGATGGGCCTGGGTTCCCCAAGGCCGAGCCGTCTACATTGATTTTAGTCCATCCAGGAGGAGGCCGCAGCCATTTAACCACTGATGAAGTACTAGTTTGCTCGTGGCTAGGGGGAAACAAAGGGTCACCCTTGAGAGGAGGGATGATCGAGCTCGTGGCTAGGGGGAAATAAAGGGTTGCCAAAACATCTGTTGGATGATCCATGCATTTCCTTTTGTGACAAAAGATTAGGTAGATAGTGGGGTGTGCACTAACAGGCTAACCCAAAACATCTTCCTTCTTCCTTCTTCTTCATTCGTTTTTTTTTTTTTTGCTTTCTTTTTTGGTTTTGTGTTGTGTGCGTGCGCGTGCACACGTGCTAGGATGTACATCAACCAATGTGTGCACAATGCATACAGGTTTCGACTGATACTTTACACCTTGCTGGCATATGAGATTGAGGGGATGGAATCATTAACTTAGTGAAGTAAGCCAAAGATCTTAAATCAACAATGTAGTGAATGCATCCACTAGAGTTGCATAGTTAATAGAAGCTTTGTGTTATCTATTATTTTTATACGTAATTGAGCTCAAGTGTGGTATGGGTATGGGTTAGGAAATGCTTTGTTGACTGAGATTGAATGCATGATAACTAAGATCTTAGAATGCCTAACCAGATACTCATTCTGGTTTTGTTTTCTTTACATGCTTCTTTCTTATGTTGCAGGCATGATTTTTCCAATGCTTGAAGCTGTGATAGCTGCTGTCCATGTTGAGATGCTTGCTGTACATTTCCATGACACATATGGGCAATCTCTTTCAAATATTCTCATTTCCATCCAAGTAAGCAAAACTTGAATAAATTTGTTGTACTAATGCAAATTGGTCAATTTGTGAAGATAACTTCTTATTTGATATGTGGCGCGATGCTGAATGATTGAGAAAAAATGGGAGTTAGGAAGAGGATTGCTGGGATTTTTAAAAGTTTAGGTACAGTTAAGATTATCCAAAAGCTTTGGCACTTGTTTATGGATGCTTGGCCATTGAGCTCTTGATTCTTATAGTATTCTTTTAAAAACCATAATAGTTCTCTTATTAGAAAACTGATCACCTACAACTGGAAGTATGGTATGACGATTCTTTCATATTCTAAATTTTTTATTTCTACATTTTTCCCTTGAAAATCTTTTATATTTTCAAGAGAAAATGTTTATAGGAATGGATTTTAAGCTAAACCTACAGCCAGTTGTCGGTGCAGTCTTTTTATTTTAAAAAAAAAAAGAAAAAAGTGCTTATTCACTTGTGCATATTCTTTGGTAGTTATGGAACGATGGCTTTGTACCTTAGCTTGTGGCTGCATTTGCCAAGGATTTCCAATCCATGCATCGGGTAGGCCCCACCATATGGATGACATAAACCCTGACCTTAGATGGATGACATGAACCCTGACCTTAGATGTACCATAACATAAAAGTTCTCGGATGGGAATTTTCTAACCATTTGATTATTTGACTCCTTTCCTTTGGAGTTTGGACATGGACGACCTCCTTAACTTTTGAATCAAAGAATTGCCCCTGTGGAATGTATAGAAGGGAGGTTCTGCTCGTGGAGGTTTTTCTACTTTGCAATTTATATCTCAGCACTTCTATGTCCTCATAATCGGTTAGATCTCTTCGTTTTCTCTATTTCTCTTATTGTTCATCCACTCTTGCGTGAGTGAAGAAGGTTGTAAACGTTCTACTTCATAGTGGATTGTTGATCTGGACGAGGTCCCGTGGTTTTTACCTCTTTGAGGGTTTTCCACGTAAAAATCTCTTGTGTGGTGTGTGATTGATGCATTGATTATTTTCATTGCTTTATTATCCATAATTCTGGTTTGTTCTGGAGAGCTAGATCTTAAGGTTTTGTGCAAGGCCCCCAACAAAGTGGTATCAGAGCTAAGTTCATTGAATGGGTAGGATCGGTTTTGAATTATGGAAGGTGGCTCAAGGATGATCAGCCTCAATGGTTCTAACGGGACCATATGGAAGGCTAAGATGGAGGACTAGCTTTATTGCAAGGACCTATATTCTCCAATCTTAGGCATATCAGAAAAATCCAAGGATATGACTGATGATGATTGGAAGAAGATGGACCGAAAGGTGGTGGGGTTTATTAGACAATGGTTGGATGATTCCGTGTTTCACCATGTGTCTACAGAAACCTCAGCCGCAAGCCTATGGTTGAAATTACAAGGGTTGTATGAGAGGAAGACGGCCGGTAGTAAGATATTTTTGATAAGGCGACTTGTGAATCTCAAGTTCAAGGATGGTGGTTCTGTGGCCGAGTACATGAATGAGGTCAGCAATATAGTGAACCAACTCACCTCTATGAAGATGGTCCTGGATGATGAATTGCAGGCTTTACTATTGCTTAGTTCATTGCCTGACAGTTGGGAGACATTGGTGGTGTCTCTAAGTAACTCCGCGCCAGACGGAAAGATATCCATGGAACAGGTGACTAGCTGTCTCTTCAATGAAGAGACAAGGAGGAAGTCTCAGGGGTCTACTCAGCAAGAGGCTCTTGTGACACAGGAACGGGGGAGAGGAAAGAACAGGAAGGGCGGGAAGGCCCGAGATAAATCAAGAGGCAAGTTGAGTAACAGAAAAGATGTTGAATGCTGGAATTGTGGCAAGAAGGGCTACTACAAGCATGAATGTCGTGGTAAGAAAAATGACAAGAAAGGAAAATGGAAGGAAGATGAATCTGATTCCACTGCAGTCGCTTCAGATGGCGACATGGTAGTTATTCTTTCTACAGATCATGACGTATGTCTCATGGCTATGAGTCAAGGCACCGACTGGGTGATAGACTCGGGAGCTTCTTTTCATGCGACTCCATGCAGGGACTTCTTCACAAACTACAAGTCAGGTGACTATAGGACTGTGAAGATGGGAAATTCTGGCGTATCAAAAATCATGGGAGTCGGTGATATTTGTGTGAAGACCGATGTGGGCTGCACATTGGTTCTCAAGGATGTGAACCATATCCCAGACCTTCGCCTCAACTTGATGTCGACGGGAAGGCTGGATGATGATGACTATGAAAGTCGATTTGCTGGTGGGCGATGGAAGTCATCAAGGGTTCGTTGATCGTGGGCAGAGGAAAGAAGTGTTACACCCTGTACAAGGCAAGTGTCAGTATGTGCAAGGGTGGGTTAAACGCAGTGGAAGATTCAGCTATTGACATGTGGCACAGGCGTCTAGGCCACATGAGTGAAAAAGGGCTTTAGCTACTAACGAGAAAGCAGCTCCTTCCAGACGTGACAGGTATACCTCTCAAAACCTGTCTTGATTGTTTATCAGGGAAACAACATAGAGTTTCATTCATTAAAACTGCTTCTCATACTAATAAAGTGCATGCATTAGATTTGGTTTATTCTGATGTTTGTGGTCCTATGAGGACAAAAACCTTGGGTGGGGCATTGTATTTTGTTACTTTTATAGATGATGCATCTAGGAGGGTTTGGGTTTATACTTTGAAATCCAAGGACGAGGTCTTTGGTGTGTTTAAATTGTTTCATGCTATGGTCGAGAGAGAGACAGGTAGATCATTAAAGTGCATCCGCACTGACAATGGTGGTGAATACATTGGCGACTTTCATGAGTACTGCAAGTCCCTGGGTATACGACATGAATAGACGGTTCCCAAGACCCCCCAGCATAATGGTGTAGCTGAGTGAATGAATCGCACCATTGTTGAGAGAATCAGATGCATGTTATCCCATGCGAAATTGCCCAAGACGTTCTGGGGAGAAGCAATACACACGGCGGTGTATTTGATAAACAGGTCTCCATCAGCCCCATTGAATGGAGAAGTACCTGAGAAGGTGTGGACTGGACATGATCCATCATACAGTCATCTCAGGGTGTTTGGATGTAGGGCATCCATTCATGTACCAAAGGATGTAAGGTCTAAGCTCGATATAAAGATCAGGCAGTGTGTGTTCTTAGGGTACGGTGATGAAAAGTTTGATTATAAATTGTGGGATCCGACCGAGAGGAAGCTCGTCAGGAGCAGAGATGTAGTTTTCTTTGAAGACCAGTATATAGAAGACATTGGTAAGCTAGAGAAGAACTAGCCTAGTTCAGGTGAGCTAGAGGACATGGATCCGGTTACTCCTCCCGTGGTGCCTGATGACGGGGGAGTACAACAAGGTGCAGAGGACGAGAGAGTTCCTTCAGAAGATGGACCAGGGGAGCAGCCCCCACTTGATCCACCTGTTGAGCCACAGGTGAGGAGGTCATCTAGGGATAGACAGCCGTCCAAGAGGTACTCGCCACATGAGTACATTATGCTAACTGATGGGGGAGAGCCAGAAGATTATTCTGAGGCCCTAGCCGACAAGCATAAGGGGGAGTGGTTGAAAGCTATGCAAGAAGAGATGGAATCCTTGCATAAGAACCACACCTATGGTATGGTGAAATTGCCTAAGGGCAAGAAAGCTTTAAGCAACAAGTGGGTGTTCAGAAAGAAGATTGAGCAGAAGAATTCACAGACGAGGTTCAAGGCCAAACTTGTGGTGAAAGGTTTTGGTCAAAGGAAAGGCATAGACTTCGAGGAGATATTCTCACCAGTGGTAAAGATGACATCCATACGGGTGTTGCTTGGGTTGGCGGCTAGCATGGATCTGGAGATAGAGCAGTTAGATGTTAAAACTGCCTTTCTCCATGGTGACCTGGAAGAAGAGATCTACATGCACCAACCAGAGGGGTTCGAAGTCAAGGGCAAGGAGCATATGGTGTGTAGGCTGAGGAAGAGCTTGTATGGGCTGAAACAAGCTTCAGGGCAATGGTACAAGAAGTTCGACTCGTTTATGTTGAAACATGGGTATTACAGAACGGAGTCGGACCACTGTGTGTTCACGCGCAAGTTCTCAGATGGTGATTTCTTAGTTCTGCTATTATACGTTGATGACATGCTCATCATGGGAAAAGACATCAAGAAGATCGACAGGCTGAAACAAGAGTTGGGAAAGTCTTTTACGATGAAAGACTTGGGCCTGGCTAGACAGATCCTAGGATTGGAGATAACCCATGACAGAAGCAGCAGGAAGCTCCGGCTGTCACAAGAGCAGTATATTGAGAAAGTCCTAGAGCGGTTCAATATGAATGCAGCGAAGATGGTCCGTACTCCACTAGATGGTCACTTCAGATTGAGCGACAGGCAGTGTCCCAAGACGAAGGTAGAAGTGAAAGAAATGCAGAAGATACCCTATGCATCAGCGGTAGGAAGTTTGATGTATGCTATGGTGTGTACACGCCCAGACATAGCATATGCGGTTGGTGTTGTCAGCCGGTATCTTGTCAATCCTGGCAAAGAGCATTGGGCAGCGGTAAAATGGATACTGCAGTATCTAAGAAGCTCATCCAGGTTGAGCCTATGCTATGGTGACGGTAAACCTGTGTTAGAGGGCTACACAGTTGCAGATATGGCAGGTAACATAGACTCCAGGAAGTCTACATCGGGGTTCATGTTCACGTTTGTAAGGGGAGCGGTTTCTTAGCAGAGCAAGCTACAGAAGGTCGTATCATTATCAACTATAGAAGCCGAGTACATTGCAATCACAGAGGCATGTAAAGAGATTCTTTGGATGAAGAGGTTCCTACAGGAACTTAGCCTAAAGCAGGAGGAGCACGTGGTCTATTGCGATAGTCAGAGTGCTATACACTTGAGCATGAATCCAAGTCAGCATTCCAAGTCAAAGCACATAGAGATTCGGTATCACTGGATCAGGGATACTTTGGAGCAGAAGGTGTTACAGCTTGAGAAGGTCCACATGGACGATAATGGGTCAGATATGATGACCAAGGCCTTGCTTAAGGGCAAGTTTGAGGTTTGTAGAAACCTGGCTGGCTTAAAGAAGGTGAATCCCTCTTAGGTCAAAAAGGGGGAGATTTGATGGGTTTTTTTGACCCGTTGTCCTTTCACGACTGGGATGCGCAAAGTCCTTTCACAATTGGGATGCACAAGTCCTTTCACAACTAGGATGCGCAAGTCCTTTCGCAACTGGGATGCGCGAGTCCTTTCACAACTAGGATGCGCAAGTCCTTTCACAACTAGGATGCGGAAAGGAGTTTCCTAAAACTATAAAAAAGGGTCCCTAGGATTTTTTCTACGTATGTTGTGTTGATGAGAAAAATACAAGAGGGCTATCAAAAGGTGAGAGAGAGGGAGAAAGAGAGAGAGGAAGCTTATAGAAGGGAGGTTCTGCTCGTGGAGGTTTTTCTACTTTACAATTTATATCTCCGCGTTTCTATGTCCTCATAATCGATTAGATCTCTTCATTTTCTCTATTTCTCTTATTGTTCATCCACTCCTGCGTGAGTGAAGAAGGTTGTAAACGTTCTACTTCATAGTGGATTGTTGATCTGGATGAGGTCCCATGGTTTTTACCTCTTTGAGGGTTTTCCACGTAAAAATCTCTTGTATGGTGTGTGATTGATGCATTGATTATTTTCATTGCTTTATTATCCATAATTCTGGTTTGTTCTGGAGGGCTAGATCCTAAGGTTTTGTGCAAGGCCCCCAACAGAATGCACATGATTTTGGGTTAGAGGATATTTGTTGGGCTTTTCTTGATAAACAACCTAGATATCCCATGTGTGCCATGTTAGCATATGTGGGACACCAACATTTGGCGGTTGTAGATGCACATCTATAGGTAGCATTTTCCCAAGCAATTCTAACATGGGAAAACATAAAATCTCAAAGTGATGTTGTGGTTTTGTTGGTCATTGGGTGACACTGGTTATGTAGCCAACCTCATGAAAAGAGAGCATATATAGCTTTGGTTTGGTTGTTATTCCAAAGATATATCACACTCATCTCTCACAAGAGAGTAGACAAGGGAGTACCAACTAGACCCCTTGTAGTGTTGGGGCTTGAAATTTAGGGCAAGGATTCTCCCATATCAGTCATAAATGGTCATGGGCTAGGTTTGGGTTTCAACAGCAATGCTGTTGAACCTTAGACTTGTCTGGCATACTTAATAATCAAGTCTGATTTCAAGCTCATACATAGTCTTTAGAACCAACCCACATAAAGAGTGAAGTGGTACAGTTGAGGAAACTGCTCTATTCTTATCTGCCCACACATTGTCAGCTACTATTCTTCTTGGGGCAATTATATCATGGGGTTTTCTTCGGCCATTCATCAGTAAACGTGCTGGTGATTGGAACCTAGATAACCTTGTTATAGCAATGACTTTAAAGGTCTCTACGGATATAAGCAATAGTAAAATCACTTTTTTGGTAGTGAATGTATAAATTCCACCTATGAAGTTTGCTAAAGAAATATATTGATGTATAAATTCTTATTAGTTTTTCCTTTCCTTTCCTTTTTTATTTTATTTTTATTTTTATTTTTAGTTTTATTTTTAAGATCTAGATGAACTCATTTTGGATATACTAGTCAATCTCTAGTTTTGAACCTCTGATTTGTGGACAAACTATAAGATATTTTTCATTTCTCAATGTTGTATATCATCTATCACACCCTACCAGAGCATCGAACTGAATTGACTGAGGATAAATTGAAGAAATGCATGGAGAGCAAAATTGTGACTATAATATTTATATATCAATATCAAGCTTAGAAGTTCCTGCACATTTTCTCTTTCATAAGGTCATTTACAAAACTGCTGAAGAGATTAATGTCCTTTTTTCTGTACTGATGCTTCACTGTTGCCTATCCATGCATAAGGTTGTTGATAATTATACATTTGGTCATACTTGAAGGTAAAGTCTGTTACTGAACTTGCTTCAAGAGGCCTTCTAGTGGATGAAGTTGAAGCAATGGCTGTTGTAGGCCTTCTATAGTTTATTGATATCTTGCAATCTAGCATGAAATCAACACTCAAGGAAGACCTTTACTGGTGTGCTGCAACCCTTTCCTTTTTCAATAAACAGGTGATGAGTTCTCAAATAGAACAAACACGTGCACACACATACTAATAATAAAATAATACATGCATAAAGAATGCAATTTAAGCAGGACAGTAAATAACTAGCACTGCCACTGTATAACGAAAATGTTTAAAATGTGCATTTAGCTTGACGGATGTTTGAAATGTTTGTTTCTGATTTATTGATTATCGCATGATGAGCCTTAGTGATTGAGACTACTCTTGGGTAGGCCTATAGTGTATGATCATTGCTTGGAAAAGGTCGACCATTGCATAATTCTATCCATATGATTTGCTATCTCGTGTCTTCAGGAAGTTCCTCAGATGCCGCACCATGTAAATCAAATACACAATCCCACTTTCAGAAAAGAAAACAAAAGGGAAATTTGTGTTTTAGTTTTTGTATTGTTTCTAACTTTGTGTTGTGGTGGTCCATGAATACTAAAATGAAGAAAAAGAAGGCTATAGCTCAGCAAAAGTGTACTAGACCAACCGAAAGCACTCATCTTGAAGAGGTGGTTTGATTTTGTTCTCTCAAATAGCTTGTGTTTTCCCATCAATTATATTTGTGAAAAAAATGATTTCTAGGTTTGTTTACGTTACATTTGGATGCATCAAATTTCATTATATTTTCCACCAGATTAGATTTATTAATCATGAAATTCATGATTTAGGTGCAACCAAATACACCCTTATGATAAATACATGACCATTTGTCTCCATGATTTGTATTGAGCATTCTTCTTGTTGGATACACCCTTATGATAATGCTTTGATGGCTAGCTACTCTCGTTTTGGGCACATCAATAGAGTTTCATTATTTTGACTTGATTCAACTGAATGTTCACAATTCAATTTGGCTGTGCATTTATATGCACCATCATATTTCTAGTAGTTATTATGCTGTGATTGACACATACACATATGCATAGAGATACGTGTACATATACATATACACATACATACATTTTCTGTGTTATATTGTTGAAGCTGTAGAGTTGTTGCTTATCCCATTGTTGAATAAGGGATTGAGCTTTTTCTACTTAAACAATTTCAACTTTTCCTGAAGCATGAACATGAAAGGCAACCCCATTTCCACTTCAGCAAACTGATTATTTCAATTCATTTCAATAGCACATCCAAACACACCTATAACCAGTGCTAAAGATTATATGCTGAATTTCGTGCTTTGCCTATTTTTAAGAACTTATGGCTATACATGTTTATAGGGATTTTACTGGGACTATTTATGTTAATGCCATTGAATATTTCTACCTTCTGATTTTTCTTTCATTTAAAATGCCTACCTACTACTTTGTAAGATGTCTAACATTGGCTCAAAATTCCTTGAGGTACCAAGATTTATTTCAAGGCTTCATGTGCCTAAAGAAGCTACATTCATATATTAACACTTTCAGCCCTTGCCAATTTCATTGAATCATTGGAGTGAACATTCATAAAAATCTCTGCTTATCTAACATTTGTTCTCTTTTGAAGAATCATGAGTATAACATGTCACTCTTTTTTTCTTGAATTTTGTTACTTTATGGTGTTGTGTAATATTTGTTTTCTTCAATCCTTACAAAATTGATGTTCTCTTATGACTGTTTGCATGGTTGTCCATGTTTTTGTATTCAATCCACTCTATCTTGTGTCTCATTGTAGAGATTGCTGATTTTTTATTTTTTTAAAAATCTAGTTTCATGCTTACAGGGGCCTAGTTGGTTATAGAAGTGTGTTTAGCAGTGATACACATGTCATTTTGAAACAAATGCTTCCCCAGTGCTGCAACTGAGTCTATTGCCACTTCATTTCATGATCTGTGCAACTAACAATTGTTCAATCATGGACTGATTTTATCCATTCACCTTGAATTCATTGCATTTTCCCCCGTGTTTCTCTAGTGCATGACACATTTCTGCCAATGCCCCATACTAGTTCTCATGACTTGCTTCTCCAAGTTAAAGCCGTTTGACACATACATCTCTTGCATGTATCTAGCCTCATCTCCATCGAGCAAAAATGGTAGGCTTACCCTTACATTAAATGTGGGATGCCAACATATATGACGTAGTTACAAATTTTTTTGTCTTCTTTGCATAATTTTAGTACACAATTCCAGGCTTTAGCATACAATTGGTCCATGTTTGTAGCTTTTGGTTCTTAACAACGTCATGTACAGAGGATCTCACCAAGTTGGGGGATGCTAATGTCCTGCAATCCCATCCATCCGATTGTTAGCCTACAGATGGATGATTAAAAAATAAACTATAGCCAACATTCCACATGTACACGAAAGCACAACTATCTGATAGGTGGAATTATGTGATGAATGTAATCAGTCATCCAGAAGTTTGCCAACCCCATGTGTACCTCTCTCCACAAGCACCTTTACACACAGCGAAAGTGCCAACCAGAGAATGCATGAGACATGTAGGGTGGACCACACATTGAAATGAAACATCATCTGCAAAAATCGTGATGGTTCACTTATCGAGTTGGTGACACGGGTATGTTGGATGTGGATGCTTAGCGTTTCTTTTTTCATTCTTCTAAAACCATGCAGCTAGGTTTTGTTCTTATGTTCCCCTCATGGTGGGGGTCATCTTGCCCCACACTTACCTAATTTTGCACAATGCTGCATGTGGAGGTGCTTTTTGGCCAGGGTGCATGTGGTGCTAACTAATCTCTAGCCATCCAACAACTACTTTGCGGTCCACTGAATGGATAAGGAAATTGCTAGGTTTGGCCAAGTATGGACTGAGGGGTCTCTCTTGCAGGTATGTTGTGGTTTCTTTAGAGCTTCTCTATGTTTTCGTAATCCTAAATTCTGCTTATGATTGTATGAGATGGGAGCTTGTTCTATGGATTTAAAATAGATGTTGTATTATCTTTCAAAAGAATGTGGTCTTAACCCAATTGAGGAAGTTATGCCCAAAGTGTAGTTAGCATAGTGTCCCAGTGGGAATCAGAAGTTTAACTAGTAATGGTATCATCTCTCCTTGATAGGGGTAATAGTAATGGATAGATGATTGAAATGAGAAATAAAGTCAACCATATAGGGTACATTCAATTTATTTGGGTGCATTTTCAGTTAATTGATACCTTTTATTATTATTATTTTTCCTTTTGTTTAGATACTGAATCTACTAAGGCATCTAGAAGACAGCTAAAAGAGATAATCTACTTAGTGTTGTTTGATATGAATGTTCCTGTTGTTTGTGCCATCAATTAGGTAGGAGCAGTATCTGAAGAATTGTGCAGAGTGTATAAGCACTTTATTTGTCTCTGTGTCTGTAAAATCAGGTTGCTTGTTTTGAAAACTAGTTATTTCCATTTTTTTTAAGACTGAGAATTTAGTCCTCATTGTGGCAGGCATACATGAACAAGCTGGAGAACAAGGTTTCACATCTGGAAGAAGAGAATGAAAGGCTGAAGAAGCAGAAGGTTAGCATTTCATCTCTCCTTGGGAATTTTTTTTTTTCTAAATGGGATTGCAGGACCATGTAGAGTTAGTTGTATCTAAGTTTTGGTCGGATATTGCCTGAGAATTAGATTGTGTTTGTTTTCCTTTCGGTTACATTTTAAGGCATCTTATGTTAAAAAAGCTAGGATTCAGTGGCCTTATTGTGGTTTTTTGTTTGTTTTTCATTAGTTTCTCATAGCTAGTTGCAATTTTGGTTCGTTTGCTTTTGCTATTAAAATGCTAGGAATTTACTTGGCATTTAGAAACTGCGGGCTGCTCCTTGTTTATTTTTCTTTGTTGGATAGACTTGGATAGACTTGGTAGAAGAGAAGTATCTTGTCCCAACTTCTTAGGGTTTGCTTCAAGGATCTTTTTTTTTCTTGGTTGCCAAAATTCCTATCTAGGACCCTATCTTGTGTGAGTGAAAAAGCCATCTTGTCCATTATCGCTACCTTTATTATGGTCCTGTTAGAGTATCTAAGGTAAATTAATGGAATCTTGCAAATATGAATGAACTGAATGAATCATATTTGTCATTTACATTCTAACTGTTGAGTTTTCTTATTTCTTCAGGTTTTGGATGCTTCCTGGTACATGCCTGACGAGCAGTGAAATCCACTTCAAGAATATCAGGTGATGACTTTTGGTTACTTTTTCTTTCTAAACTTTTTTATACTTGGTGTGTTTTTCTTACTGGTTTTCTTTTACAAGGCTAATTTTCGTTTCCTCTGTTGCTTATGATTTGCAATACCTGCCGGCAAGCAATTGAGTAGGGTTGTATTGTGGTGCTTGGAAGCCTTGTAACACCGTATTATTTGATACAATGACAATTTATTAATGTGATTGAAGTTCCAATTGAAGGCAAATCATTAGGAAAAAAGGAAATGAAAAAAGAAAGAAAAGAGAAGAAAAGGTCCAACTGTAAGCTTGCCAAGTTTTTTTTTTTTGTTAATGTCATTATAATGATATTTGATTAGCAAGTTACAATATTTACTGGACATTTCTATAGTAACCACCATATATTATCCTGCTACATATTGAAGCATGTGTTATAGATAGCTAGCTATGTTTACACATAAAAAACTTAGCTGTCTACTTTTGTATTTGAGCATGCGGTGTACATGTTAGCAATCAATAAAAATTCCATCTGCCAGAAGTTTTTTATTTTTTATTTTAACTGTGACACTTTCCCAACTATAGAGGTGACTTGTGAAGCTGATTGTCCCTTTATTTTCTTGTTTATCATGGGCCTTGATTGTTTATAAAGGTTCAAGTCTTCAACAAATAGAGGGCTTGGTTTTGCAACACTTTATGGCTCCAAGCAGTCTAACTCAATGCTGTGCCACTTACTGAATCAGCTATGCTTCTGAGCCCATTGCAGGGAAACTTCCCAGGGAGGAATTTGGGCTCATTGTAAGAAAAGGGCCTACATCACACATAGTGGACACATGATCATGGCCAGTGAGGTTGGTGTTGTAGACATTTGTCAGAAGATGTGGCTAGGAAAGGAAGACATATGATCGGTCCAGAAGGGGACCTTACTAAAACAGTTCATGTGGAAGGCTAGGAAAGGAAGACATTTATAGTTTGTTTTGAAAACTTTAAATAGACCATTAATTGTTTTGTTGATATTGTGCTAATTGTTGTCTTGATAAATGTTAAATGGGTGAAATATGCACAGGCTCAATCATTTGTTGATTATGATATTGTTAGCTTTGGTTGTTAGAGAAATGAGGCCAAAAACCGAATTTAGCCTCGGTTGATGCCAAAAGAGGCTAAATCCATCTTTAGTCTCGGTTTTGCCTCAGTTACCTAAACTGAGACTACAACTCCCATGGCTAAAGGCTTTAGCCTCGGTTGTTGAGAACCAAGGTTTAAAATAGTTTTAGCTTTAGTTAGAGGCAATTGAGGCTAAATTTGGATTTAGTCTCAGTTGGAAACAATGGAGGCTAAAATTTTGATTTAGCCTCATTTCGAGAAAACTAAAGTTAAAAAGGTTCTTTTGGCTTCACTTGAAGAACTGAGGCTATAAAAGTCATTTTAGCCTCGGTTGCTAAAATTGAGGCTAAAGCCTTTAGCCATGGGGGTTTCAACCTCGATTTAGATAACTGAGGCAAAACTAAGGCAAAAGGTTTTAGCCTCAATTTTTAACCTTTTTAGCCTCAGTTTTGAACCGAGGCTAAAGCCCCCTTTTCTTGTAATGAAATTAGTTGGTTTGCAAAATACATTCTCCCCAAATCGGATTTTTAGTTAGTTTTCCTCATTAAGCTTCATAGGTGATTTGGGTCAATTTGCAATTGCTGGTTTTTGGGTTTAAATGAGTTGTGGGAGTGAGAGTCTGCTTTTCTTTATGTTGATAATGTTACAAATGAAGTGCCATTTTTGTTTTCAATCATTTATTGTTTTAGGCAGTTCTTTGAAGATCTTATGTTTATCTAGAGTGATTCTTTCAGAGGTGCTTTTTCAGTATTTCTTTAATGAATTAGAAGTAAGTTTTCTTGTATCTTTTTTTCTTCTTTTTTAATCTTTATTGTGTTTCATCACCATTGATCCTGGTCTATAATTTTTCACACTTTGATTTTGTTGATATACTTTGATTATAGGCTATAGTTAATCATTGTTCTCTTTCATCATGTAAAAAAGTTACACATGAAGGAATGTCTTGCATGTTACTTACAAACTAATAGTATTACCCATTGTCAAATCATTTACTTTGTATTGCAATTCATTTATATGTACTTCAAGCTTTTGTGAGTGTACATTTATTCATATGCATGCTAATTCTCATGCTCATATATGTAAATTAACGGTCATGTTCATTTTATCTTTCCTTCTGAAGGTCTCATTTGAAGTGAATTTTCCCACACTAGATGGGCATCTTTGTTAGCCTTCGCTTATCATTCAGTTTTAAGCATAAATATTATATTTTGTTATTGATGTTGTGTTTATACATTGAGCTTCTATCTAAATGCAGGCCAGCAAAAAGATAGCTGATGTAAAGCTTGCAAAAGATTTCCAAGCAGTTCTGAAAGAGTTTTAGAAAGCTCAGCGACTTACTGCTGAGAGGGGGACGGCATATGCTCCTTTCGTTCCTCAAGCAGTTCTTCTTTCCAGGTAAAATGGATTAGATGAAGCATTTTACCATTTAGTTTTAGGAATTTCTCTGCATTTGTTGTCTTCCAAGTAAATTTAGTGTTTTGTTTGTTCTTCATCAATTTTTATTGGTGGATCTATTGTCATGCACACTCATATGATGGGGAATCATATATTGTTTTTGTTTTTCATGCACAACAATCATGTCTCCAACACTTGCACCATGGGCATGGCACACATCAAGGGCAATCAGACTGTTCATGTGCTGCCACAGGCAATGATAGGAGCATTTTTTACCTTCTTTTCCTTGATTATCCATTTTCAAGTGGCTATATCTGTAATTTTGTAGTTACATCCCCTTAGTCTAAGGGCCCACCTGGTCAATCAATTGCCCTAGAGCTGTGCTATGTGTATGATGTTGATCTTGGATGCAGTCTTGGGTAGCTATGGAAAATTGTTTTCCACTTCCACATTTTTTTCCTAAAAAAACATGGATATCAATTTCTTTAGAGAGCTTGTTAAATATTGATTTCCAAGGTCTTGACTCTTGAGGGAGCCATTTGACGTTTGGACTTTTAACATTTCCAGGGAGAACTATTCTCCAAACAAAACAATAGAATTACAGTTGGGATCTGCAATTTTCTATTCCCTTAGGATTATGTTAGCTTTCCATGTCCACCTCTTAGTGTTCTCTATCCAAACCCCTTTGAAAAAGCTATTACTGCTGCTACTCTCTTGTTTCTCTTTTTTAAAGCATATATCCAATCCAAATATTTGAAATTTGGATGATATATTTGATTTTGATTTCTTCCTTTTCTATTGTGTAGACTTACCTTCTCAAATAGGTTGGTTCGTTCAGGGCTTTTGAGAAATGGGTATATCTAGTTTTGGATCTGTTGATTATCAACGCACATATCCAAAACTAGATATACCCATTTCTCAAAAGCCTTGAACGAACCAACCTATTTGAGAAGGTAAGTCTACACAATATAAAAGGAAGAAATCAAAATCAAATATATCATCCAAATTCAATTTTTAATTTTTAATTTTTTACTTAACGAGAATCATCGACGATTTTTAGCCGTAAAAAACACGAACAGTTTTAGCCGTCGAACATGCCAATGGTTTTAACCGTCGCTCTTATCGTCGGAAACGCCGACGGTTTTCGTCATCGACAACGCTGACGGTTTTCGCCGTCGCCCTACCGTCGGCATTGCCGATGGATTTTAGCAGTCGAAAACGCTGACGATTTTAATCTGTTGGCGAGCAATGCCGATACACCCTTTGCCGATGGACCTTGCAGTGGCTAAAATTCGTCGGGGAAGGTCATCGCCGACGGTTTTTAACTGTCGGTGTTGCCCCGTTTTCTGGTAGTAAAGATAAGGAATAATTATGAATATTATTTAAACAATCAATTAAAAGTAGGAATTAGGGTGCCAAGGATCCACTTGTTGCAATTGAGATGTTACTTTGCTTGATTCGGGAATTCCAACTGGAATTAGAGTCCTATCCTATCCAGTTGGAGGAAGAGATGGTCAAATCTTTGAACTTCTCATTGATTTAGTCTCAAAGGAGGAGAATTGTGAAGATTTGGAAGGGATTCCATCACCTAACCATGCCCAGGAGACAACGGCAAACAACAGGATTTACCAATCCCACAATCTTAAATAAGAAAAGAAGATGCTCAAAGCTTTCACAGATCTATTGTAATTTGAGTCACAATAAAGCATAAAAAAGTAGAAATCAAATAGGTTCAACAAGAATAAGAATCAAAATAAGAAGAACATCCCAAAAATGCTACAAGTTTCACCTCTTAGCCCTAGCTAAGAGGTCTAGCCAACCATAGACATGATTGGATCAAGAATCCTCAAAGAAAGCATTTAAAACTAGGAAAGAAAGGAAGAACTCTTGGGAGACGGCTCTACCCTTTTGCTCTATTTCTACAAACCTTAGATATCCCTAGAAGTCTTTAAGAAACCTATATTTATAGCCTTGTCTGCATAGATTCGCAAAACTGCCTCAAATTTACGTAGTCCGCGTAACTCTTTGATGTCATCGAACAGCCTTCGATGTTATCGAAGGTAACTTGAATTCGGAAGTCACGCTTTTTCACACCGTGTAACGCTTTTTGTATTGCGTAACTTTTCATGTCATTGAAGCTGCCTTCGATATCATCGTACGACCTTCGATGAAAGGAGAATGTGTCCAGAGTGTTCCAACGGGTTGCTCTAAAAATCTACAAAATTTTGATGTCATCGAACTACCTTCGATGTCATCGAGAATTACATCCAATTCGTCCAACAACTAAATTTGATCTTTTGTAATTCTTCAATGTCATCGAACTGCTTTCGAGTTCATTGAAGACTCACTTCAATGTCGTCGAACAACCTTCGATGACATAGAAGCTTAGATTCTGTAAATTTCTGTACTAATTTCTGCACTTCTTTCTTTCTCCACTTGGTTTTCTTGAATCTTGGGGTCTTGAAATCTTCAATCTTGATTTCCAAAGATCTATTCTTTACCTTGGTGATTCTTGAGCATCAAATTCATGTTTTTAATATTTTTTTCAATCCAATCTCTTAAACTCACCTTAAAACACAAATATGTATAAAATATACCATTAAGCATTATCATGTTTGAAAAACTAAGATATAAATGGGGGAAAATATGCAATATTTGACACTCAACATTAGTTCGGGAAATGGTCGGGCAGTGAAGGCAGCAGATACGGTAGAAATAGATAATGCCGAGCCTTTTGACAAATCTGCATTTATTTTATCAGAGGTTATACCGATCTATAGCCAACCTATGTCCGGCCTATGGCTTGGTTGACCGGTAGCTGACTGATGGCCAAGCTATGCTCGACCTATGGTAGGGTCAACCTATAGCCAACCTATAGCCAATGTAAAATTATGCTGACCTATTTTGTAGTTCGGCTCTTTGAGTGGACTTACAGTTGCATACTTTTTTAGTGGACTTACAGTTGCATTGACCTACTTGAAAGTCTACTTTTCTTTGCCAGTAGGCGCCTCTTATGGTTTAGCCCTATTGGGTTCGTGCTGGTTCGTAGAGTTGGTCCATTTCATAAGTCGTTCTATTTTTCCTCCGACATTTATAAAATAGTCTAATGGTGTTCTTTGCCTCTCTTAAATCATTCCCTTTTCGGGTATTATTATGAATTAATCACCTGTATTTTAAAAAAAAAAAAAATTCACCTTCTACCTAATTTTATCCATGGGTTCTGACCACCAAATTCTATGTTTTAAATTGCCTCCGAATTTTTTTTTTAACAAACCGCATTTTGTTGGAAAAAAAGAAGAGTTTAAATCTATTTACTATTATACGGAGTTGTAAGTGTTTAATCAATTATATGAGCTTTATTTATTTATTTATTTTAAAAACATGAAAGTTTGAAAATGTTGGTTTACGGTGTTGAGATGTGGAGCCACATCTGGGCAGCGTCACTCGACCGGTCGAGTGGGCTGCTCGACCGGTCGAGTGGCCCACTCGACTGGTCGAGGGCTGGCTTGACTCAAAGTCTAGCGTGCCATGATTTTCTGGCTTCGAGGTGCTTGACCGGTCGATGTTCATGCTCGACCAGTCGAGGAGTCTGCTCGAGTAGTCGATGTTACGCAGATTCGTTTTGCGGATTTGATGTAGACTACGGAATTTTGAGGCAGTTTTCACAAAGGTGCGAAAGGGAAGTTGCCTAAACTATAAATATGGGTCCCTAGGGCTTTTCTAGGGTTATGAGAGTTATTCTAATGTGTGGGCAAAGGGTTTTCTCTATACATCTAAAGGGAAAAGGTTAGTATATTGCTTGTAATCTCGTTTTCTTCATAGTGAAAGTTTTGCACCGTAGTTTTTTACCCTTGTTGGGGTTTTTCTACGTATATTCTGTCTTAGGTTGGTTTAGTATGCTTTGATTCTATCTATAGATTATATTTCTTCTTGTTTATCGTTTGTGGGTAAGACCGGAGATTGGATCTTGGTTCGCTAGCGTTGTTGGCGTGCTGCGCAACAACCGCAACCCTTCAAGCGCCATCTCGTGGCATGCGGATTGGGTACTACCCCACCAGGACCGAGCAGGACGGATGCAACATGGTGGAATTTTGACCCCTATTTGAACAACTGTACTTTTTTAGTTACATGCAGAAGGTTGGGACCAACTCGGAAGTGATTCTAATCCAAGTGGGTTCTACTAAATAAATGAATGACTGAGATTCATAATTAGACTTCTTCTGTTATAAATTATTTCAACCATCAATTTGGTAGTACTTCCTTGAACAGATGGATAGAGTCATCTGACCGTGTAAATTTTGCACAATGACCCACAAAGAGTTGCCTAGACAGAATCAACGGTCCAGATTAAGTATCAACCATTCACCTATTTTGTTTCTACTATTGTTCCAAAAGCTGATTAGATGGCCAGGATCATCCCATTTTTGCGTACTTTGAACGACTTTCCATCCACAAGGACAGA
The DNA here is from genome assembly GCA_030180095.1 of Magnolia changhungtana. Lineage (NCBI taxonomy): Eukaryota > Viridiplantae > Streptophyta > Magnoliopsida > Magnoliales > Magnoliaceae > Magnolia > Magnolia changhungtana. Next base: position 5,412,180 of record JASAUF010000511.1, read on the forward strand.
TAGTCATGAATGAAAATTCACGCTACCACGTAAAGACGACTGCACCGTATTTTCTCAGTCCGCAGACTCATCCTGCACCATTTTTCTCAGTCCACCAATTTATCCCGTCACTGAGTAGACAAATGTGGATCTCACCCACTTTCAACGAGGGTGTGCTGATTGGACATAATAGACCAACTTACTTGCGCAACGTTTGCCACAGTTTACATCATGGAACTCAGAAGACAGACGGCCAAGATTATTTCCCACACGTGCACGTTGCTTTGGTAAGACAAATCAAATGTCGCTGGCCTTTCGTTCCCTAAATCCGGGGGAACCGGAGAGGACCATTAATCAACCCGACGCTTTTTTCTTGCAACCCGGGGTCAAGAATCCCTGGGACCCCAAGTCTCTAATCATGTCTTAAATTTGTTTGTAAATGGAGTCACTTGATCTCATTGAGAAGTCGTCGATATCATCAATAGCCAACTCAATTCTATTTTAAAAAAAATGACCTTTGCTAGCTAATAATTTTTTGGTTCAAATTGATTTGATCCAAGATGACTTCTGTCGGGGACAAAAGTACGCCAAGTCTGGAGACTCGGACTTGGCGCCTCAGGTCGCCGAAACATGCGTTGAATCCGAGGCAAGGTTATAAACCAAAGAAAGCGAGACAAATTAAGTTGGCTCGGGTAACAAGCTAGCAACATGGGCATGTGCCGGCTAGGGTTCTGAGACCTTATCTCATAGAGCCGCTTCACTTAATTAGATCAGAGCCGGCTGAGCTGAATGAAGGAAAGATGGCATAAAACAAAATGCCATCTCAACTATCTTGCAAAAGGATCTCTGATCCCGAAGATCACGGGATCGGATAGAGACCAGAAGCGGGCAAAATCAAATCCAAAATCAAATCTCCACGATACGGGGAGGAGAATCCTCACACGATGGGATCCTCTCCTATCTATAAATAACGAACCTCCATCCTGTTGAAAGGTACGAAAAACACAAATCCCTAAGACCCCTTCTCTCAAAGTCTATGAAACTGACTTAACCATCAGAGGTCCCCCGGGTTAGAACCAGGGTCTTCGTTTGGTTTGTCTGTTTTGTGCAGGGGACGGAAGTCAGGGAAGACGCTCCATAAATCGACATCAACAGTTTGGCGCCGTCTGTGGGAACCTTACGAAAAGCCATCTTATATTATAATATTGGGAATTTATCCTCATGGTGATGACTAGAAGGACGGTTCGAGAAGAAGAGCTGAATGAGGTCGCGGTTATAGGGCCAGCAGGCCCAATAGCAGTTCCGGCAGCCCAGAACCCACCTAACAACCGCCAACGAGCAACGATCGGAGCAAATAATAACCAGCGGGCTCGTAACGATGGACGGTTGGACCAGGAGGTTCAGGAAATCAGATCCGACATGAATGTGATGAAGCAGATACTGGAACGGATGTATCAACAAATGCAACCGCCTCCACCTCCCCAAGGGGAGACAGCAAATGTCCCGACTGCGGTGGTCGATCCTCGGCCTTCCGCGCCGCAGTCGTTCCAACCGGGTCAACCCCAAGGTGTTTCTGAGCCATCTTCGGCTCAGTCGGCCAACGCCACTTTGCCCCCGACCGATCTTCGACACGAGATAGAGCGAAGAAGGCGTAACCGACTTCCCGTTGAGGGCACGGCGGAGAGCAGCGAGCCTTGGAAAGCTGACATTCAAGACTTTAAAAAGAGAAGTGCGGGAAGAAATGGCGAAAGAAATGGCGGACATGAAACAGGGCCGGAATATATACCCGGCCAGATCCGAGGCAAAAGCGTCCCCTTTTATGGACGAGATAATGTAGGCTCGGTTGCTCGAAAGGTTTCGATTACCTCAAATCACTCCTTTTACCGGCAAGACCGACCCAATAGAGCATATGAATGCTTCAGAACCTACATGGAGCTCCACGATGCCTCGGATGCAGTGATGTGTCGAGTCTTCTCTCTTACGCTGACCGACGTAGCTCGACTTTGGTTCAAACAGTTGGAGCAAAGGTCCATCAGCTCATTCGTTGAGCTAAGTGATGCCTTTCTCAGCAACTTCATAGGCGGAAAGAAGAAATTGAAGCCCCCTGCACATTTGAACAATGTAGTTCAAAAGCAGGGAGAGCTATTGAAAGATTATATCAAGCATTTCAACTTCGAATCTCTTTAGGTTTGAAAACATTCAGAAGAAATGGCACTCCATGCGCTCATGCAAGGAGTCAGAGACAAGCCGTTCCTGGCATCTCTAGACAAAAATCCGCCCGATACTCTAGCAGAGTTTATGGCATGGTTAGATAAATATGCGAAGCCGAAGAAACGCGGATCATGCGCGAGACTAAATCCTTGGTCAAAGAGTCGGCCAAAAAGGAAGCCGACTCGACCGGAGGAAAGAAGCGTAAAGATGATCAAGCGCGCGATGAGCGAAGGTCGGGCAAACGACCAGATCAGAGATTTTTCACATATACCCCCCTGAACAAAACTCAGGAGCAGGTGCTGATGGAAATCAAAAGCGAAGGCTTTGTCAACTGGCCCAATAAGCTCAGGAGTAATCCCAATCGGTGGGACAGGAGAAAATATTGCCATTATCATCGTGATCACGGGTATAACATAAGTGATTGCTATAACCTAAAGGAAGAGATCGAACGACTCATAAAGGAAGGCCGACTCAAAGAACATGTGGTCAAAGCCGGGGTAGCTGAGGGGTGTCCGACCGATAATCAGCCTATAGAAGAAATTCAGACTATTATCGGCGGTCCGCGAGGCGGGGGTGATTCAAACAATGCTCGAAAGAATCATGCAAGAAGTCTCAGTCAGCCCGAGTCCGAGCTCATGATTATAGCTTGGCCTACAAAAGAAAAGAAAAGGGAAAAATACTGCATTTCATTCACGGAGGAAGATGCCCGAGGTATCTGTCACCCCCATGATGACGCATTAGTTGTCACCCTGACTATCGTTAACCGAAAAGTATTTCTGATACTCGTCGACACGGGATCATCTGCAGACGTGTTATTCACTCAAGCGTTCGACAAAATGGGGGTTAAGAGATCCATGCTACGTCCGGTTCGGACCCCATTGATCGATTTTTCTGGTGGACAAGTACTACCTGAGGGGATCGTCTCGCTACCACTGACCGCTGACAGTTCCTCGCGTCAGACGATGATAATGATCGAATTCCTGATCATCGATCAACCCTCAGTATACAACGCCATACTCGGCCGACCTTCTTTAAGTCTCCTCCAGGCCGTGGTATCCACATACCATCTTTCACTGAAATTTTCGAATGAGTCGGGAGTAGGAGTCGTCAAAGGAGACCAACAAGATGTGAGGCGTTGTTACGTGGCTGTTGTAAAAGGCCCCACCGACAAAACTTCGATCGACATATCCATGATCGAATCATTGGACCCCCGGGGCGAGAGTCATGAACGAGGGCAGCCAGTTGAAGATCTTGTTTCGATTCCCTTGGTGGAGACAGATGGATCCAAAACAGTGCAAATTGGCTCGTCTTTACGGTCCCCCTTAAAAGAAAAGTTGATAGCCCTGCTCCACAGGTACACTGACGTATTTGCTTGGAGCCATGCAGATATGCCCGGGATCGACCCGTTTGTGATTACTCACCGACTCAATATCGATCCGACCTATTGACCGATCCGACAGAAGCGACGATCGCTCGGCTCCGAACGATACGCTGTCATTGAAGAAGAGGTCAGCAAGCTCCTCCAGGCAAACTTCATAGAAGAGATATACTATCCAGAATGGGTCGCGAATGTCGTGCTCGTGAAAAAATCCAACGGAAAATGGTGAGTCTGTATTGATTATACCGACCTAAATAAAGCCTGCCTGAAGGATAGCTTTCCTCTTTCAATGATAGACTAATTAGTGGATAATACCACGGGGCATGAACTTCTTAGTTTCATGGATGCATATTCAGGATATAATCAAATTGTAATGCATCAATCAGATAAATCAAAAACTACCTTTGTCACTGACAAAGGCCTTTATTGCCACCGAGTGATGCCATTTGGTTTGAAGAATGCCGGTACAACTTATCAAAGATTAGTTAATAAAATCTTTGCTCGGCTTATAGGCCGAACCATGGAAGTATACATTGACGACATACTCATCAAAAGTATACACGCGGCCAATCATATAGATGATTTAGAGGAAATGTTCCTTATCTTGCGGAAATTTCGGATGAAGCTGAATCCGAGTAAATGCGCCTTTGGGGTGAGCTCTGGAAAGTTCCTTGGTTTCTTGGTTAGTCAGCGAGGAATAGAGGCAAACCCTGAGAAAATCAAAGCTTTGCTTGATATAGAATCTCCCAAAACAATTAAAGACATTCAAAGGTTGACTGGACGAGTAGCGGCACTTAATCGGTTCCTGTCCAGAGTCACGGATAAATGTCTCCCTTTCTTCAAACAGTTGAAAGGGCGACAGACAATGGATTGGACGGAAGAATGTGAAGCGGCATTCTAGTAACTAAAATCATATCTCGGTTCTCCACCTCTCTTATCAAAGCCCGAATCAGGGGAGTCTTTGCTGCTTTACCTAGCGGTATCCGAGGCGGTGGTTAGCTCGGCCCTGATACGAGAATACGAAGGAAAGCAACTGTCGGTCTATTATGTCAGCAAAGCGTTATTATCAACAGAAACAAGATACCCACTCTTGGAAAAAGTAGCTTTAGCTCTAATAATTTCCTCACGCCAACTTAGGCTGTATTTCCAAGCCCATACCATTATCGTGATGACCGATCTTCCACTGCGCCAGGTCTTACAGAAACCAGAGGCTTCCGGCCGACTCACGAAGTGGGCAATTGAACTCAGTGAATTCGACATTCAGTACAGACCAAAAGCAGCAATCAAAGGGCAAGCCGTGGCTGATTTTATTGCCGAGGTAACACCGCCAACCGACCTCTCGGTCGCTAATATGACCAAGAACGTTGAAGTATCGACCACAGCTTCTCCCTCATCCCTGCCCAGCCCTATCCCCTGGAAACTATATGTCGACGGTTCTTCCAACTCTAAGGCAAGTGGGGCTGGGGTAGTGCTAGAAACCCATGATCATACTTATATGCAATATGCCTTACGACTTGGATTCTAAGATTCGAACAATACAGTCGAATATGAAGCGCTGCTACTCGGCCTCCGGCTCGCAGCTAGCATGGGAGTTACGCGCCTAAATGTTTTCAGCGATTCTCAGTTGGTTGTTAATCAAGTTACCGGTGTATATCAAACACGGAAAGACCAATTAAGAGCGTACATGGAAAAAGCGAAAGAGATGATCAACGGATTTCGACTTTGTATTGTCACTCGGATCCCTCGGACAGAAAACGGCAAAGCCGATCTATTAGCAAAGCTCACCTCCGCCGATGAAAATGACATACCCAGGTCTGTTCCTATCGAATACGTCGCTAGGCTGAGCATTAATGAACCAGTTAGCTCGATCGTCAATGCAATTGACTCGGAACCTTCCTGGATCGATCTAATCATCCAATATCTCGACAAGGGTAAGCTGCCTGAAGATCATGCTGAGGCTCGACGAATTAAGATCCGAGCCTCCCGTTACACCATACTCAACGGAACCCTGTACAAAAAAGGTTATTATGCTCCGTTGCTGCGATGCCTCAAGCCTAGCGAGGCTGACTATGTGTTACGTGAGATTCATGAAGGGATATACGGAAACCATTCTGGAGGGCGATCTCTCGCCCATAAGGTCCTACGTCAGGGATATTATTGGTCAACTATCCAACACGACGCTTGCAGGCTCGTTCAAAGATGCGACAAATGTCAGAGGTTCGTGGTGATTCCGAGACAAGCTCCCGAGGCACTGACGCCTATGACTGGTCCTTGGCCCTTTGCACAGTGGGGTATCGACATCATAGGTCCACTCCCTATGGGAAAAGGCCAGACCAAGTTCGTTGTGGTGGCCATGGATTATTTCACGAAGTGGGCCGAAGCAGAGCCATTAGCTAAAATAACCGAACAGAAGATTACCGATTTTGTGTGGAAAAATATTATCTGCCGGTTCGGAGTACCCCATACCATTATTACAGACAATGGAAGGCAATTTGATAATAGGAGCTTTCGCGAAATGTACGGCAACCTCGGAATCAGAAACATGTATTCTTCACCCCATCATCCTTAGACGAATGGACAGGTTGAGGCGGTTAACAAGATTATCAAGCAACATCTCCGGACCAAGCTTGACCACGCCAGAGGAGCATGGGCCGAAGAACTCTCAAAAATTCTTTGGGCATATTGAACTACAGCTCGAACCGCCACAGGAGAGACTCCCTTCTCCCCCGCTTATGGGTTGGAAGCCGTCACTCCCGTCGAGATCGGGTTACCTTCGGCTCGAGTTACTTCATTCAACGCAGAAGAAAATGAAGAACTCCTAGCATTCGGACTCGACCTTCTGGATGAACAAAGGGAAGTGGCATGACTGCGTACGGAGGCCCGGCAACGACAAGTAGCTTGGTTTTACAATACCCGAGTTAAGATCAGGCGGTTTCGAATGGGAGATATGGTTCTTCGAAAAGTATTTCCCAATACGAAGGAATTTGGATCGAGTACATTGGGACCAAACTGGGAAGGACCCTATATTATCTCGGGTACCATCCTACCGGGAACGTATTGGCTAGGAGACCTAAATGGACAGTTATTGCCTTACCCTTGGAATGCTGAGCACCTCAAGATCTATTATCCTTAGCTCGGTATTCAAAGCTTAAAGATTCCAAACTAAGAAAGATTTAAGCCAACTCATATGAATAAAATTAAGTGCTTTCTTTCATTTATCTACCAAGTGTTTTTACACCAAGTTTAAAAAAAATGAAGCCTGACTACTGTCCCTCAGCGGGAACGACTCCCGAGGCATTCTCAGAGGTACCAGTCTCGTCCCCAAATGCGACATCGGCAGTGATGTTAGCGGGACTAGCATTAGGATTCTCAGATTCTGAGGCTCCTCCTCCTCGAGTTCTGAAAGATCGAGGTCAGGGAAAGCATCCTTCATATCTTTAACACATTCTAAGTATCCGCCTTGGAATAGGCGATCCCTCTCGTCCTCGAACTCCTTAGACTTAAGGAAGGCTTGAACAGCTTGATCCCTGGCCTTCTCGGCCTCTTGGGTCTTCTCCTTAGCTTGTTGGATAAGCCCCACCGCCTCAAGCTTAGTCCGAGCTAAGGCATCTTCACAAAAGCGTGAACTTCGAGGATCCGCCGATTCTCTTCTTCGGCCTTGGATAGAAGAGCCAATACTCGAGCAACCTCGGCTTGTGCATCTTTGAGAGCTCTCCTGGCAAAAGCCGCCTCAGCTTTCGCGTCTTCAGCAACTTTCCTGGCGAGGGCCGCCTCACCAGTTAAAACACCGACCTGGATCTCGGCGATTTCGCGTTGTCCCTCTGCCTCCGTCAAGAGAATCTGTAGCCGATGAGTTGAGGATAATTCTTTACAGGCCTTAACCAAGCAGGGAGCGAGTTCAAAAAGCATCCTCGCCGCATGGCCGACGGTTTGCGTCATAGGAGCGTTATAGAGGCTGACAAACTCTTTCTCGCTCCCATGAGCTAAAGCTCAAGGGATCATCCCCGACACTACCGACCGTAAGGTTGACGACTCCTCTTGGTTCACCTCCCCTCTGGAAGATGCAGCCCTCATCTCCTCCCGCTGCCTCGGAATGTCCGTTACAACAGGTCCTGATTCGGATGCCGTCTGGGGCTCAACGGCTACAGTCTCCCTCACTTCCGGCCTTTCCTCCAGGTCAGAAAGTACAATCACAGTGGGGGCAGAAGAACCTGCAGGTTCCTTCTCCTTCGGCGCCGCTCTCTATTTCTTTAATGGCCGAGGCTCTGACAGAAGGACTGATCGCGGGAGAGCCTTTATCTTCGAAACCGCCCTAAGGGGAGGCTGAGCCCCAGTCATCTCTGAGGGGACCGACTTAGGAACGGTCTTAAGAATAGGTCGAGCTTCGGCTAAGTCTGAAAGAAGATAAAATAAATCAGATAAGGTTTAGAGAACATATGAAGATACATCATTAATTACCTGTGACGGCTGAGTTTAAACCTGCAAGATGAAGGCGCTCTGGCTGTAAGAGCACCTTCCAGGACAGATCTGTCGGATCTAACGTTCTCAACTCCTTGATCCGAGCTAAAGCACTGGATCCAAGCTTCTGCAGCTTCTTCGGGATATCTGCCGAACATAAGTCCGTCAGACTCAAAGCATTATGAAAAAAAAAGGGCAAAAGAGAGATGACCGAGTCACCTGCTTTCTGAAACGTTCGAGGTACGCGAGCCTCGTGGAACCCGGATTCAGCCGTTTTCCAGTGACCACAGGCCCAAAACTAACGCTCTCTCCAATGTTTATTGGAAGTGGGAGGGTCGGTTATTAAGGAGCCGCCTCTGCCCCGCCAAGCAGCGAAGACATAAAAACCAGGATAGTTTGGATTGATGCGCACTTGATACAAGTGGAGGAATTCGTCAACTGTCAGTGGTGGCTGTTCTAACTCAGCCCACAACACCGCACATCCGAATAAGTTCCTCCACCCATTCGAAACTATTTGTCCAGGAGCAATCCGAATACGAGATAAAATGCTTCGAACAATGGGCTGAAGGGGCAGACGTAAGCCACATTGCATCGAGACTTGGAAGATCACGACCGCCCCAGCAGGAGGATGGTCCGGTAAGTCATTCAGACGGGGAAGATAAGTGATAACCGAATCAGGGATGTGATACCCGATTCGGATCCTATTCAAATCCGCCTCGGTCAAAACTGAAGGGACCGGGCCGCTTAGTTCATCCCCTGACTCTTCTCCTTCGGACTCGACCTGTGCCAACTTATCAACGGGAGTCGACCTAGAGGTTCTCTCAGCGATCAATGTTTCCTCTTCCTCCTCTTTTTCCTCTTCCAAATCCATTGGAGGATTGGGCCTCCCTGGGCGGATTATCAGGGACGACCCGTCACGAGAAGGACCAGCAGAAGCAGGGCTTTCCGCCGGAGCTCCGGTGGTTCTCTTAGAGAGGAAAGTGGCATTCGCATCAACTGCTATCTCCGTCAGTAAAGAAGGTGATTCCGCAACGTTCTAAAAATGTTGCATTTCGCCTTCGTCTCCGGAAGTTCCCTCCTGGGGACTTTGAGAGCCTCGCGCTGCCATTACTGATAACTAAAGAGGAGGGAAGAACTCACCGGAGGGAGGAAGGAAAGTAAAAATGGTGGAAGGAGCCGCTGACAGTCAAGAAAGGAAAAAGGGAAGAAGAGAATCAAGCTCCAAAAGGAATGAAGAGCGGGAGGAGTAGCAGTAGAAATTTGAAATGCGGGACCTCCCATCCTTTTATAAAATCACCACGTGGCAAGAGCAATTAATGAGGAAATGATTCAACGCCTGCATCGACTCCTTCGCTTGACATGTGGAGCACGCCGACTGACGACGATAACGCCTTTTGTTACGTGTCCAACACTCATTGGTGGGGGGGAACGTTTTGACGGCTGTCAGCGCACGCAGTGTTAGGAAATGAACCGTCTCCCATTAAAGACGACACAAAATGCATTAAATGCCTAATTATTATCTCGGACTTGGCTACGAACCGACTCAAAAGCTCGCTACTTCGTAGTGTTATAGGAGACACATGGAGTAAGGGGGCTTACTATTGGGGACAAAAGTACAACAAGTCCGGAGACTCGGACTTGGCGCCTCGGGTCGCCGAAGCATGCGTTGAATCCAAGGCAAGGTTATAAAACTAAGAAAGCGAGACAAATTAAGTTGGCTCGGGTGACGAGCTAGCAACATGGGCATGTGCCGGCTAAGGTTCTGAGACCTTATCTCATAGAGGCGCTTCACTTAATTGGATCAAAGCCGACTGAGCCGAATGAAGGAAAGATGGCATAAAACAAAATGTCATCTCGAGTATCTCGTAAAAGGATCTCCGATCCCGAAGATCACGGGATCGGATAGAGACCAGAAGCGGGCAAAATCAAATCCAAAATCAAATCTCCACGATATGGGGAGGAGAATCCTCACACGATGGGATCCTCTCGTATCTATAAATAAAGGACCTCCATCCTGTTGAAAGGTACAAAAAACACAAATCCCTAAGACCCCTTCTCTCAAAGTCTATGAAACTGACTTAACCATCGGAGGTCCCCCGGGTTAGAACCAGGGTCTTCGTTTGGTTTGTCTATTTTGTGGAGGGGACGGAAGTCAGGGAAGACGCTCCATAAATCGACATCAACAACTTCCATCCTATCGATGAGTCATTGATGGCACTCGATATGATCGAAGCTCCTATCAACCAACTTTCGGAGTTTTGTAAAACTATAAGTTTTTTTTTCCTAATTTGATTTTAATTCTTTTTAAGGATTTGTAATAAGGGATTATGCTATTAAAAATGTGCTTAGGATTTTTGTTGAGTAAAGGGAGATCAAAGATAGGGTTTCTCATAGTTTTCAGGGTGTATTCTCAAATTGGTAAGCTCTTCTGTCTCTTGTAACATTGATTATCATAATGGATTCACTGTTGCTTTGTGTCATAGATTTTTCCATGAAAAACCTTGTATTCGTTGGGTGCTTGGTTTATTTGATCTCTTGTTGTTTAATTGTAACTCGGGGTTGCTTCCACGCGTCCCCCAACAAGTAGTATCAGATCTAATGTTGAGCTTTTAAGTTTTTTTTTAAAATATGAAAACATGTCTTATAAGGAATCTAATATTAAGTATTAAATGAAAAAATTTACTAGATAAATAACTTTGAACTAAGCAAGGTTAAGATGAGAGGCATCCTAATTCAACAAGAATTGTAACATACTCTCCTTGGCAATACGTAGCGTCCCTCATCTATAACTGATGAAGACTGGGATGAACTATACGAGGAGGATCTAACCTCGATACAATTGTGTCTAGCGGACAATGTCCTATATAATGTGTTTAATCAATACAACGTCGCAAGGGTATGGATGAAACTAAATAATTTGTACATGAATAAATATCTGAGTAGTTGTCTATATTAAGGAGCAATTCTATAATCAAGATGACAAATGGTTCTAACATTAACGAACACATAAGCACTTTTAGTGAGTTACTATATAAATTGACGAATGTGAAGCTCAAGATTGAAGAGGAAGATCAAGTCTTAATTCTCTTAAATTCGCTTACACTATCTTTTGAGAATTTGGTAGACATATTGATCCACTGTAGAGATACCATCAATGTAGACATTGTCATTCAACTCTTCATAAGAAGCAATTGAGAAAGAAAGATGGTAACGAAGGCACCTATATAGATGCATTGGTTGTTAGGAAAATGAATAATGAAAGGGAGAAGGGCAATTCTCGATCGCAATCCAAATCGAAAGATAATGACAAGACGAAGTGCTAGAATTGTGAGATGACATGGCATATGAAGAATGACTGCAGAAACCCTAAGGCTGAAAGTAAGAAAATTCAGAGAATGCGCCAAAAAAGACCAACAGAACGCAATCATGTGAAGAGGTGGATAACGGCGATGTCTTGACCACATCTAATTTGGTTACCTTAGTAATGACTGGATTTTGGAGCCTCATACCACATGACTTCTCATAGGGATTACTTCGCCACATACAACAAGTACAATGGTGGACAATTTTTAATGGGCAATGATATGGCCTTTAAAGTTGTTAGAATTAGTTCAGTGTGTATCAGAATGTTTGATAGGTTGTAGCGTATTCTAATTGATGTTCGACACATTCTGGACCTCGAGAAGAATTTGATATATCTAGGGGCCCTTGAGGCACTTGGTTATAAGTTCATTGGTTATAATAGGATCCTTAAAGTTTTAAAATGGGCACTTATTATGATAAAAGCATAGCGGAGAAATAATCTATATAAGTTGATCAGAAATAGTGAAATGGGTGGAGCTACAGTATTTGTAGTGGAATACATGTCGGTACGATTGTGGCATGTGTGCCTAGCCACATGAGCGACTATAGCATAAAGCCACTTTCTTATCGTTGGTTGATTCCTACTTTTAAAAGTATTGAACTTAGTATATGTGAGCATTGTGTATGTGGTAAATATTCAATGCTAACTTTTAAAAGTGGAAAGCATCCATTTGATAAATTTTAAATTTTTTAAAGCATGTAATGGATATGAATAATCTGATGGATTCAAGACGAGCTACTGGGGCAAAGGTTTCATCATAATTAACTCCTTCAATCTAAGTGTACGCTTATACAACTAGTCTAGCCTTGTTTCTGATTATGTTCTCTAACTTATCAAATTTATTTTTAAAGATCCACTTAGTTCCAATTATATGTTTATCAGATGGTCAAGGAACCAAATACCATACATCATTTCTAACAAATTGATTTAGTTCATCTTGCATGACAACTATCCAATTTTCACTAGTGAGTGCCTCTTTTACGTTGGCCGGCTTAATTTGTGAAGTAAAACACACATAATTACATATGTTTTCCAATTATCTTCGAGTATGCACAATAGTGAGAGGGTTGCCTAGAATTTGATCAGTAGAATGATCTTTGACTGATCGTAGTTCAGTATTGATTTGACAACATGAGTCAGATTTTTCAATTATATTGACTTCATCATCTTTTGAACTAACGGTTGGTGTATTCAGGTGATCATCAATAACCACATTTATGGACTCTTAAATAACACTAATTCTCTTGTTGAGAACTCGATACACTCGACTATTCAGAGCATATCCTAGGAATATCCCTTCATCACTCTTAATATCGAACTTTTTCGCGGTCTTGCAAAATGTAGCACTTACTTCCAAAAACTCGAAAGTATTTAACTGTAGGTTTCTTGTTAAACTACAGTTCATAAGCTATTTTATCTTTTGATTTTCTGATGTAAACATGATTTATTATATAGCATGTAGTGTTAACAGCTTCAGCCCATAAATTTTTAGGTAACTTCATGCTATTTAACATTACATTGGCCATCTCTTGTAGCACTCTATTTTCCCTTTAACAACCCCATTTTGTTGAGGTGTCTGAAAACTCATGTGATATACCATGATTGCTATAGAACTTCTCAAAATTGCTATTTTTGAACTCTGATCCATGATCACTTCGGATCTTAGCAACATTCATTTCTTTTTCAGTTTGAATACGTTTAAGTATTCTTTAAACTTCATCTAGAGTTTCAGATTTTTCTCTCATAAATGCTACTCACGTAAATCTGGTAAAATCATTCACAATTACCAAGAAATACTTCTTACCACCTCTACTCTCCGTTCTAGTTGGTCCTACAAGATCCACGTGGAGAAGTTCAATAGGTTTAAATGTGGCAGAGGAGTTCACTTTCTTGTGACTACTCCTTGTTTATTTTTTGATTTGACATGCGCCACATATTTTATTCATTTCCTTCAATTTGGATAGACCTCTAATAAGATCGACTTTGCTTAATCTATATAAATTATGGTAGTTTACCTGTCTAAGGCGTTTGTGCTATAATTCGGTTTCATTGGTTTCGACCATGTAACAAGATAATTCAGACGAGCTAGAATCACTTACGATATAGCAATTCTCAGATGTTCTGCAACCATTCAATATCACACAACCTTTCTCATTTGAGATCTCACATCCTTGATTAGTAAATTTAACATTATGCTTGTTATCACAAATTTGAGAAATACTCAAAAGATTGTGCTTAAGACCTTTTACAAATAAAACATTTTCAAAAGGAGGAAGGTTAAAAAGTTGAACTGTACATTGGCCAATTATTTTGCAGTTGCTTCCATCACCAAATGTGATTGAACCATCAGTCATTTCTTTGTAGTCAGTGATCAAATCTCTATCACCTATCATGTGTCTTGGGCAACCACTATCTAGGTACCACTTCGATTGACTCGAAGCCTTGAAGGCGGTGTGGGTAGCGAGACAAGTAACCTTAGGAACCCATTTCATTGTAGTTTTGGGTTTTGGAGCACTTTGGTTTTCCTTCACTTATAATAACTATTAACTCTCACACTCAAGTTAGATTTAAGAAGCTCCCTGAGTAAGTCCACAATTTTCTCAGCTAAAGGATTATAATTTTGTTTTATAAAGCTAACATCATTAGCATTAACTTAGGAGCTTGGAAAGTTCTTAGATTTTTAAAGTTATTTTGATTCAAGCCCTTTTTGAGTTAGAGAATTCTCCTTTAACAAATGTAGGAGATACACTCTTAGTTTTCAGAGACATGTGTTTATCATAGCCCAGACCCGATTTGTCTCTACATTTTCTAGATGCGGATAATAACTTTTCAAGTTTAGGGTCTCCCTGGGCATACATCCATGTATCCTTTGAACTCAAGAGGGAAGAAACTTCAAGTTTTAGTTTCTCATTTTCTGATCTTAATTTTTCAAGTTCAGACGTTTTGAAATTCAAGTCACATTTTGCTTTTTCAAAACAATCATAAATATGCGACTTTTCTAAAACATAAATCCCCTTTTAATTTCAGAAAATTTTCTTTTTGAAGTTTTAGCTTGACAATAATCTTACAACTCTCCCTGTATAGGGCATTATAAGCATCCTGAAGATCATCTTCATTATCATTTTCAAGGTCGCTCCTCAGATTTTCATATTTGGTCGAATCACAACTATCTGTGGAAGTGACTCTAGCTAAAGTCATTAAAGCCTTGACTTCATTTAATGATTCGAATTCTAATTAATCCAACTCAGAAGAGACTTCAGAGTTGGACGATTCATCCCATGTGGCTAACATGCCTTTTCTCTTTGGTTTGTCCCTTTTAGGGCACTTATTTTCCAAATGGCCATATTCATGGCAGTTGAAGCACTGACTATCTTTTAGAGATTTTCAGTTTTTAGATTTGCCCTTTTTCTCCTCAAAAGGATTTTGAAAATCAACTCTCTTCTTACTTTTAAAAATCTTATAAAACTTTTTAGTGAGTAAAGCCATATCATCCTCTAAGTTTTCACATCAGAATTAACATTACTATCTTGAGGAATAGATTTGGATGGTTTAAGAGCTATAGACTTACCTTTTGGAGCTTTGAAATTGAACTCGTAAGTTTGAAGTAAACCAACAAGTTCCTCAACCTTCATTTGGTCTGTGTTTCTAAGTTCCTAAATGACAGTCACCTTGGAATTGAATCTCTCAGGAAGTAATCGCAGTATTTTTGCACAAACTTTACTTTTTGCGATATTATTTCCAAGACCCCACATAGAGTTAACTATGTTATTTAGTTTCGTATAGAAGTCCATAAATGATTCATTTTTTTCCATACAAATTTCCTCAAACCTAGTAGTGAGGATCTGAACTTTAGACTTTTTAACTATAGTTGTTCCCTCATGTGTCATTTCAAGGATGTCCCAAGCTTGTTTAGCAGTATCACAAGAAATAATTCTTTTAAACTCATCAGGTGATAGTGCACAAGTGATTGCATTTAAAGCCGTTGCATTTACATTGCTCTCATTTTTTTTTGGGTGTGGTCCATAAATAATAAGGCGATACTTGCATGTACTTGGTTCCATCACTGCCTAGAACTTCAGTCATTGGTAGTTTCCATTTGGTAACCGTTGCTTACCACACATTTTCAGAAAGATCCTCATCCTGGCTTTCCAATAAGCATAGTTGGAGCCATTAAACAGTGGTGGCCTAGTAATAGATAAGCTATCAAAATTTGACATATTGAAAGCTCTAGATCGATTAGCTTAGGAAATAAATCCAAGGGAATGAGCTATTAGGATCTAATACCACTTGAAAAGGGAAAGCTCTCAGTCCTAGAGGGGGAGGGGTGAATAGGACTATGCCAAATAAAAATAAAATGCGAAATAAAAAAAATAGATAGTTGAAATAAATAACAATCTCAATTGCAATAGTATTGAGAGATTGGTACAAATGTTGTTCAAAGGACAACCTTACACCAAAAACCAAGGTTTATGGTAGGACAACCTGATTTTTTAAACTTACTTAGGATTAAAAACTCAAACCAAAGCAAGAAGCAATAGAAAGAAATTTAACTATTACAACATTCACTGCATGTACATGAAAGAGATACAAGCATTTAACACATATACATCACATACACAACATCCACCACAACTCCAAGAATTATAGTGGTTCGATGTGTACACTAACTGTTCGCAAATAGTCACACCTACTCCACTCCCAATAATCACAACCCACGTGATATTGGCTTTCACTAAGAAAGAAGGTTTTCCAAGGTTCACCTTAAAACCTTTACAGTTGTGTTTTTCAATTAGGCTTACACAATCAAAAACCCCGCGCTGAGATTTTTTCGCTGATCTCAGTCAAAACCAAAAATAGAGATTTTCTAGCTAATATCACAAACCAAATACAAAACGTATAAAATACTTACCTGAAGATTCTTCTTCGATGTAGCCCGGTAGAACCACTTCTTTGAAGACGAAGATGTCTAATGTTCAATCACACAAATGGAAGGGTTCTAGGCCTAAATGAATTTTAAATTAATTCAACCTTGGGATACTTTGATTCAATTTCTTGGATTTCAAAAGGGATAAATCAGAATTCCTTTTTATAAAATCAATTGAAGTAGCAAGAGATCAAAAAATTATAAATAAAAAAAGCTATAAAAGAATCTTAAATTACCGTACAATAGTTTCACAATCACGGGGACAGAATGGTGGCTTGATTTAGCTTAGAATGAATGAAAAACTCTAAGAAAATACCTCTATTTATAGGCAGAAAAACGGTTCCTTCGATTGGTTTAAGGTCTCCTTTGCTAGTCTTGAGAACAACCAAATTTCAAAAATTCTGGCGTAATCGGATAAAACCAACCCTCAAAGTTGAACATTGAACCATGTAACTTTAATTGCTTCCAATTGATCTTGTTCTTGAAGTTCTTGAAGCATAATCTTGTACACTTAAAATTCTTGAACTTAATCTTGAACATTTGAAGTTCTTGAACTTGATCTTGAACATGTAGTGCCTTTGAGCTAACATAAAGACTTGAAATAGTACATGAACTAGGTCTTGAACTTGCACTTGAGCCAACACTATGACTTGATCTTGAATTTGAGGCCGTGCTTGAACTTAAAGCAGTACTCCATGACTTGAATCTAGCACATCTTCACTTGAAGGCGAACTTTCCATCACTTTAACTTAAAGGTGAACTTTCCATCACTTTACAGGTCCATCAATCCAAAGTGGTTTGTCACAACAAAATTTGACAACTAAGGGTGTCAAATATACAATACAACACTTACACTTATTTATAAGCGAAAAGACTTCACTTTATTCTGTATACGTGGACGAGCTTCCTGAAGCTCGTTCCGTCTAAGCCTGGTCTCCAGATACATCTCTAAGTTGATTTTGGATAACCCCACCTTATCTAAGGAAGATATGCTCGAAATCTTCTCAAGAGATTGTGGAAGTCATTTGCGACATGGATGTGATCTCAGTAGTTCTCCGAGGATCTTAAGGGATCCTCCTATTTAATAGGAAAATCTTCCCTATGTTCTCGCCCCTCTTCAACTATAAAAAGGAACATACTTAATGGTGAAAGGTACACATAATTCTCCGCCCAAAATTCCACTTTCACTACACCCAGATTCCCGGCCTAACTTTAGCATCGGAAGTCCCCTGCTCTAGCTAGGGTCTCCTTTGTCTTCTTCCTGTGTAGGTACTCGAAGGTCTAAAAAGGGTCCCCTGCATCAATATAAATTAAGCTCCACAATAAAAATAGATATTTATTTCACAAAAAAAATTATTAAATTAGTAAAATATATAATAAAAGATTCACGTAATCATAACTTCATGCTCATTATCCTAACAAAACAATCTTATATGATTAGTTCACTAAAAGGCAGAAAATTAGAAGAGGCATAACAAAATTCCTCTTTGCATCAATTGTTGCTTCTTACACTTCGAATAAATCTTGAAACAAGATTCAATACCATTCAAAATAATGATAAACAACAAAAATAAAGATAACAAAATTTGGCATTCACCTTGACTTCATGTCTTTCAGTAAATCCTTTGCATTAAATGTTTCCTTACTGGTCACTAAGACCCATAAGGCCAACAGATTAAGTAGCCACTCCCTATGTCAGGTGGGCTGGAAAATAAATCACCTTTTTTTAAAAAAAGGTACAATAATAAGTGGATCTACATTGGAGGGTAAGAATCATATCCGCATTTAAATGCACTTTCAGTTAAATGATAGGCAGTAGAGGCAAATAAATCACTCAATCAAATATGCACGTCAACAAGATTTTACTATTGATCCATTTAGCTAAGGCATTTATAAAGCTAGACTACATATACCTGAAAGGAAATAAATCCTCAAAGATAAAACTGAATATTTCTAACTTAAGTAAACAACATTAACATAGTCAACTTTCGTTTTTTCTTTAAGCAATTAATTAGGTACTGTCTTTGGATAACCAGTAATTGTTTTGAGATGTTTTAGGATGAATGTTAGTCAATATTTCATACTTAGCATGATTTTGTGGTTTGGGGGCTAGCTAAACTGAATGAAAACTTCATAATTTAAATAGTCAATGAAAACCTACCGAGCATTACATCAAGTTTAATAAAATATTAAAGTGAATAAAGTGAATTCTAAAAAAATAAAGTAAAGGCAAGAAAGCATATTTGAATCACGTGGAGTTATTCATTTGGGTAGTCCATTGGAACAATCTAAATTACCTATGCCAACAAAAATAGAATAAACAACCAACAATAAATACTAACAAAATCTTTAACCTAAAAATTTGACCAAATTTGGAATATATGACCTAGTCACTCTATTCTAATCATCAAGAGCTTCAATTTGACTAGTAACTCTCCTTATCAAGTTTCAGATGAGAAAGATTTTGGAGGACAAGATTGATCAATAATATGGTGGGCCATATCTTGCAATCCAACAGTTAGATTTAAGTGAAATTTAATCTAAATATCTAAAATCATTTACTTTTCAATATGGACTAATCAGATTTTCCAAATTTGTCTAGATATAGACAAACTGATTGTGCCCATTTAAAGAGTGCTTTGGACAGATCTAAATGATTTAAGGTGAGATTGGGCTGAATTTTGTTCTTTGTCCTAATTAGCAAGTTCCGCACACATATGACTATTCAGATCAACTTTAGGATGGCCTGATCATAAAATTTGATTAATCTCGTCATTATAAGTTATTTGTTCACAACCCCAAGTGTAGGGTCGCGATGTAGTAATAATCTCGATAAAACCGAGGTCGAATCCAGAGGGACTGAACCTTTTACGTATTCTGAAAGTAACTAGAACTAGAACTAGAAGAAGATATAATCTAAATCAGGTAAATTTAAGAGAATAATGATGAATTATTAAACTTAAACTTGTAAAATTCAAAGGTGGAAAACTAGGGTTTTTAGGGATCCACTTGTAGAGATCAGGGAGATCTATGCTTGATTCATAAACATAGATAGAATCAGAGTCCCATCTTTATCCAGTTGGAAGATAATTTATTAAAAATTAAATCTGAAATTCCTTTGATCTAGTTTTCAATAGATGAGAGGTATGAGAATTGACATTGATTCCATCACAAAACCATGTCCATGAGACATAGTAAACAACAGAATTTAACCAGTCCACAACCAATCTAAGAGAGTTATGGACATTAGGAAGGGTTCCATCATCCAACCATGTCCATGGAACGATGGTGAACAACAGGGTTGGTTCCCAAGTTCACAATCCCTATAATGAAAAAAACATACTCAAAGTTATCGTAGATCTATTGTAATTTAAGTCACAACAAACCATTAAAAATTATGAATATTCCTTATAAAAAAAAAATCAAAGAGAGTTCAACTTAACATAAATCCAAGCATAGAAAAGACCCCATCACGCTACAAGCTTCACCTCTTAGCCCTAGCTAAGAGGTTTAGCCTATCATAATCATGATGACTAAAATCTCTTAAAGGGAAGACATAAGCAAAACCATGAAAGGAAAAGGAGAGAAGAAAATCTTAGCCAAAGGCCGGCCGTCCCACGCTTCTCTCTCTCTCTCTCTCTCTCTCTCTCTCTCTCTCTCTCTCTCTCTCTCTCTCTCTCTCTCTCTCTCTCTCTCTCTCTCTCTCTCTCTCTCTCGCTCCTTGCTTCTTCATGTCTAAGGATGATCTCTCTCGCTCCTTGCTTCTTCATGTCTAAGGATGATCTCTCTTGCTCGTTCTCCTCTCCTTTTATAGCCTACATGAGGTGGTGGTGTGGTGCGTACAGAACTTTTGTAGTAAAAAGGACTGCGTAGCGAAACCGCACTCGACCCGCGTTCGGCATAAATAGCCGATCTGTTTTCAGGATCTAATCCATTCAGTGTCCTTGGTGATGGTCAATTGCCCCCTAGAAGTGGTTTGGATGGTCTGGATCACAGATCCGGTTGTGATCTTGATCGTAGAATGACCCATTGAGGCTGGACATCAGACGTGCGTAACTGACGCAAGGGAGATGCGACGGGATGTTCGGTGGGTCCCAAAGTGATGTTTTCAAAGGAATCCACCCCGTTCATTGAATTCTCCTTGAAAAACCAGTCGGGAATGGGTACTTTTTCTCGAGTTTGGTGCGGCCCACTGTATCAAATCATGTTGTCGTTCATCCTGCGTTTGAATGTGATCTGTCTGTGTGTGCGTGCATGGTAGCATATGGGCTCCATGGGTATGGTTGGCGCCCCCTGGATCGAATGGATGGTTCAAATCATCCATCAAGACGATGGTGGTGGCCCACTACCAATCACAGCGGATAGACGTCCGTTTCTTGCATAAAAGGAACGCTGGGAGTCTGGTCAGCGCATGCTAATCGACTCCCATGATCTAGTGTAACTCCAATGCACGTGTGCTATGCACACGCACACCATGCAAAGTGGGTCCCACCTTGATGTTTCGAGAAATCCACTCCGTCCATCTGTTTTGCCATCTAATTTGAGGGGTTGAGACCAAAATTAAAGCATATCCAGATATTAGGTGGGCCCCGGCCCAATCAGTGATTTATGGCTAATCTTATCTGTTGGACCACTTTCACAAAGATCCAACGGCTAAAATTTTACATATACGGTTACTTTATTATCTTCAGGCCAAATATAAAGTTTCGAGCCAAACAGATGGTGGGAACCCTGTGATTTTGTATTCAGGATGCTTTTCAGGCTTCTTTATCTTCAATCACTTGATTTTCTCGGATCTTTGGCATGTGAATTCTTCAATCTCGGTCTCCTAAGATCCGTCCCTTGCCTTGGTATTTTTTTAGTATTAAATTTATGCTTTTAGCACTCGTTTTAGTCCAAGCTTCTAAATTCACCTTGTAACACAAACATGATTAAAATAACACGTTAAACATTATCATGTGTATAAAACCAGGTAATAATTGGGGTCTAGTATGCAATATTTGACCCTCAACACAATCCCCAACCAGCATTTTGATAGTCCCGAGCAAAGTATGAAAAAAGTATTTCGAGAATTACAGGACAATTATATATATATATATATATATATAAACTCAAATGGTTTTTGAAAAGCAATCTAGATAATAGAATTCCAAGATACATCAATGTTGGGCATTTTCTTTTCCTAAACTCAAGCGCACGATAAACTTCATGGTCAAGTTCAAAGTATTAATCCATCAATTAGAATAATTCTAAACATTGAGTTCCATAGGTGCAGAGTGCAATCTTGACTTATCACAATTAAAGGTCCAATTCTCAATTTTCACAATAAGCTTAACAATCAAAAAGAGCATTCCGGATAACCGAAACTTGCCTTACAGTTCAGCCTTTTTGTTTTTCCAGCTTTTGATTTTTCCATCGATGGATTCACGCTATGTCAACCTTTTTAAAGATCTTTAATAGGTAGCCATTTTCAATGACAACTGTTTTTTAGCTAGGTATTCTTCTTTTGTTTTTTTTTCATTGAACGTGATGGACAAATTCCCCAGGCTAGTTCCTTCCATGCTTAATAATCATCAAGTTATCAATTCAATATCAAACTAAAACCTTAATGTGTAAGCTAGATGTGACATGTGAAATTATGACTCAATTAATATTTAAAACTTCTAATCAAAGATTAATAATTCGAATTTAATTGTGAAATCTAATAAGAAACTGAATCCAAGAGTTATAAATCATCAACATTAAGTATCTTTATACTTTTAAATCATGGAGGACTTTCAAAATCACTCGAATTTATAAGAATTTCCAGAAAAAATTTAAAAATTTTCACGCTTTTTGCTCAAGACTAAGAAAATACTGACTAAGTAACCTAATCTCCCATCCCCAACCTAAAATCTACATTGTCCTCAATGTAAAAGATATAAGCAAGCAATGCATATGAGACAACGAAATTGAAGTGATGGAAAGATAGTACCTGATGAAGGAGTTGTATGACTTTTTCAAAGAGATCTCAGCGTGAAAGTAGGTCAGCACAAGAGTTAAACCAACAAAGCAAACTATCCTAGAACACTGGAAAGCAAACTATCCTAACGACATAAAGCCGACTATCCTAGAACGACAAAAAGCAAACTACCCTAGTCCTATGAAAGCAGTAATTAAACCTATCTATACCTTCGTCAGAGTAGGAGATCAATCCTGGTATACAGGATCCGTCAGAGGTATGGACATGCCCTCTGAATCAAATTTTTCGACAAATGACTTTAATCAATGTCCATTCACTTTAAACTCATTGCCATTGTCTGGATTTCGAATCTCGACAGCCCCATGAGGATAAGCATTGATAACAGTGAAAGGGCTGGTCCAACGAGATCAGAGCTTACCTGGGAAAAGATGTAATCGAGAATTATACAAAAGGACCTGGCATGAATGATTTCCCAAGAATGTGTTGATCATGGAATGCCTTCATCCCGTCCTTATAAATTCTCGAGTTCTCATACACATCATTCTGGATTTCTTCAAGTTCATTTAACTAAAGTTTGCGTAGCAAGCCAGCATTATCTAGATTGAAGTTCAGATTTTTTATTGCCCAGTAAGCTTTATGTTCCAATTCTACCTGCAAGTGGCAAGCCTACGCATAGACAAGTCTAAAGGGATACATTCCAATAGGGGTTTTTAATGCAATATGATAAGCCCATAAAGTATCGGTCAATTGGATTGACCAATCCTTACAGTCAGGCTCAACCGTCTTTTCCAATATATTTTTGATCTCCCTATTAGAAATCTTAGCTTGCCCACTTATTTGTAGGTGGTATGAAGTGCTTACCTTATGAGAGATACTATATTTCTTCATTAAATTCTCGAATGGTCTATTACAAAAATGTGAGTCCCCATCACTAATGATGGCTTGAGGCATTCCGAACCGGGAAAGGATGTTCTATTTTAAGAATTTAATGGTCGTTTGATGGTCATTGTTCCGACACGGAATCGCTTCGACCCATTTAATGACATAGTCTACAGCGAGCAAAATATATAAATTTTCAAAGGATTGGGGGAATGGTCCCATGAAATCAATGCTTCAACAATCAAATGCTTATATGATAAGAATGGGGTTCAAGGGTATCATATTTCGATGCGAAAATGCTCCCAACTTCTGACAATGCTCACAAGCCTTATAAAACTCATGAGTGTCCTTGAACATAGTGGGCTAATAAAAGCCACACTGCAGAATCTTGGCCATGGTCTTTTTAGTAAAAAAGTGACCACCACAGTCCTGTGAGTGACAGAAGGAGATGACACTCTAATGCTCATCGTCTGCCACGCATCTCCCTAAGATTTGGTCTGGACAATATTTAAATAAATATGGATCATCCCAGAAGAATTTGCACACCTTAGTGAATTTTTTTTCTTATCTTGCACAGTCTAATGTGTTGGTGTGAAACCTATGGCAAGATAATTAGCAATATCAGCGAACCAAGGTGAATGGGAGACTTTGAACAATTGTTCGTCAGGGAACATATCATTTATATGTGTCATCTCAAGGGAATCAGAGATATTAAGGTAAGAAAGATGGTCAGCCACTACGTTCTCTACTTCCTTTTTATCTTTTATTTCTAAATCAAATTCTTGGAGTAGGATGATCCATCTTATTAGGTGAGGCTTAGCATCATTCTTAGAAAAAAGATACTTGAACGCCACATAATCTGTGTAAACGATGATCTTGGATCCGATCAAGTAGGACCTAAATTTGTCCAAAGCGAATACTACGGCTAAGAGTTCCTTTTCCATAGTCAAGTAATTCACTTAGGCAGGATTTAAAGTTCTACTTGCGTAATGAATAACGTAGGGCTTCTTTTCTTTTCTTTGGCCTAAAACTGTCCCAAGAGCATAATCAGACGCGTCGCACATAAGTTCAAAAGGAAGGCTGCAGTCAGTGAGCTGCATGATAGGTACAGTGGTTAACATGCCCTTAAGCTTAGTGAAAGCTTCTTGACATTGCTCAGTCCACTCGTATGGTGCAACCTTTTGAAGTAGATTACATAAAAGATGAGAGAGGAGACTAAAGTCCTTTATGAATCTTCTGTAAAATTCGGCGTGTCCTAAGAAGGATCGCACATCTCATATGTTCTTGAGTGGAGGTAGGTTAGAGATAAGATTAATTTTTTCCTTATCTACCTCGATTCCTTTGGACAAGATGATATATCTAAGGACAATATCCTTACGAACCATAAAATGACACTTCTCCGAATTGAGTACCAAATTCTTTTGTTCACATCTTTTAAGTACACATTTAAGATACTTTAAGCAATCGCTGAAAGATGGACTCAAGACAGAGAAATCATTCATGAAGACTTCTAGATATTGCCCCACCATGTCAGAAAAAATACTCATCATACATCACTGAAAAGTAACAGGGGCATTACATAGTCTGAATGGCATCCTTCAGTAAGCGAAGGTGCCGTAGGGACATGTAAACGTGGTCTTTTCCTGATCTTCAAAGGCTATCTCTATCTTGTTGTAGCCCAAATACCCGTCAAGGAAACAGCAATATGAGTAACCAGCTAGCCTTTCCAAAACTTGATCAATGAATGACTGAGGAAAGTGGTCCTTCCTCGTGATGGTATTCAACTTCCTGTAGTCAATGCATATTCTCCAACTAGTAATAACTCTAGTGTACATGAGTTCATTATTGCCATTGGCTACAATGGTGATTCCGGACTTCTTAGGAACCACCTGAGTTAGACTCACCCATTAACAGATCTAGGGTATATGATACCCACATCCAATAGTTTAAGAACCTCGACTTTAACCACTTCATTCATGTTTAGATTTAGTCTATATTATGATTGTCGAGAGATCTTCGCATTATCCTCAAGATAAATGCGATGAGTACAAATCGAAGGTTCAATTCCCTTGAGGTTCGCAATCGTCCATCTAAGGGCTCCCTTATGCTCAATGAGAGTATATATGAGCATACTCTCCTGTTCTTACTCAATTCTTCACCACTGGGTATGTCTCATCTTGACCTAAGTAGACATATTTCAAGTTAGAGGATAAAGGTTTTAGGTCAAGCTTCGATGCCTTGAGGCTAGATGGTAGAGGCATTGCATCGGTTTGGGGCAACTCTTCAAATTGTGGCCTCCACCAGTTAACTTCAAGTACCGACACATTATCAAGCATGACACCCATCTCCCTAATCATGTAATCATCAAAATCATGGGAGTGGGCTAGACATGTCTCTAGAGGGTCAAAGGATGGGGTCAAAGGTGTTCTATCTTCCACAAAAGAGTCATTCATATTAATGTCGTGAAATTCGTCATCATCCTCTAACCGTCTTCCTGTGTTAAAAAAGATGTTTAACTCTAATGTCATATTCCCGAAAGACATACTTATGACTTCATTCCTACAATTAATGATTGCATTTGAAGTGGCAAGGAATAGGCGACTAAGAATGACGGGAATCTGAGTACTCGTGTTACTGATGGGTTCAGTATCCAGGACGATAAAATCTACAGGGTAGTAGAATTTATCAACCTGAACCAACACATCCTTAATTATCCCTCTCGGTATACAAACAGAGGGATCAACAAGTTGTAATGTGGTTAAAGGGGGTTTTAATTCACCCAAACCTAACTGTTTGTACACCGAGTAGGGAGTCATATTTATGCTCGCTCCTAAGTCAAGAAGTGCATGCTCAATTCAGTAGTTCCTAATTACACACGGTATAGTTGAGCTATCAGGATCTTTGAATTTCTATGGCACATATTGTTTTAGGATGGTACTCACTTTCTCAATTAAAAAGAATTTCTTTTGAATATTTTACCGTCTTTTGGTCATGCATAAGTCTTTCAGGAATTTGGCATATGAAGGTATTTTTTTTACTACATCTAGTAGATGAATATTAACCTTCACTTGTTTCAAAACCTCTAGAATGTCCTGAGAGTTAGAGAGAGGTTTTAGTGCAACTAATTGTTCGGGAAATGGAGCAACTAGCTTTCCTTAAGGTTCCGGTTCTAATTCCTGTGGGGCATAGCTAGATCTATCATTGTTGTCCTCTTTCGGTTCCTTAGGCTTTTCAGACCTAACCAGAATGGTTTTATCGATGGTCTTCCCACTCTTAAGAGTGGTGATAGATTTAGCTTGCTCCATCTGATTTAAAGAGCTTGGATTACTATCTCATATTACGGTTTAAGATTGGAGAGAGGTTAAGCAGGCAGCATCCATTTTTGTATAACCGTAACACGTGAATACATCTTTTGCATAAATTTTGTAAGTTCTCGTATTGCTTGAGTAAGCTCTTGAGTTTGTGTGGAATTTTGAACCGGTTCTTTTTGAGGTTTCCCTTGATTTGAATTTGATTGAAGAAACCTTGAGGGGTAGTATCCATTCTTCCAACTGAAATTTGGATGATTTCTCCAGCTGTGATTGTATGTATTAGAGGTGAGCCCACTGAAAGGTCTTTGGTAATTACTTATGACATTAGATTGCTCATTTAGTACCTCTTGAAAGGTGGATATAGTTGGGCAATTTTCAGTAGTGTGAATGTTGCAACCACAAATACCGCAAACAATTTCCTTACCCTTGTCCTTCTTTAATTCCATGGCCTCGAGTTTTTTGATGAGATAAGCCATTTTAGCATTGATATCATCATCCTCTTTCAGGAGGTACATTCCACCCCTTTTCCTTAAATTGAGTCGGCTTGGACATGGTGCTTGATTTTAGGTATGTGTCCAATGATTGTGCGTTTTCAGCAAGTCTATCCAAGTGTTCACAGACATCATCAACATTTTTATTCATGAATTTCCCATTGTACATTGTCTTGACCAATTGGTGCATGGAAGATGTCAGACCATCATAGAAAAAATGTGTAATGCGCCACGTTTCAAAAACCATATTGTGGGCATGAATTGACAAGATCCTTGAACTACTCCCAACATTAGAAGAATGTTTCATCCTCCTTTTGGGCGAAGTTCATGATTGACTTTCTAAGGATGTTCATTTTTTTATGTGGAAATTTTTTATTTATGAACTCACTTATCATGTCATTCCATGTGCCAATAGATCGAGGACGTAGTGAATGCAACCACGTCTTAGTTTTTTCTTTCAAAGAAAAAGGAAAGAGTTTCAGCCTGACCGTGTCATCAGACACGTTAGGAAAATATAGAGTAGCTATGATATCATCGAACTCTTTCAAGTGTAAATACGAATTTTCTAACTCAAGCCCATGAAATTTAGGAAGGAGTTGGATCACCCCTGGCTTGATATCCATGTGTCTCGTATTCTCTGGAAAAAATATGCATGAGGGTGTGCTCACCCCGTCGGTTGTAAATAATCTCGTAAGGTACGAGGCAGGGGTGTTTGATGCACCTCATTCTCATCCTGGACTTTCCCAACTCTAGGTTGAGGTTGTCCTTCTGGTTGATTGCCTAGTTGATTTGCAGCCATATCTTCAATTAACTTTGGGGGATCTCGAGCGGTGTCTAATCTTGCGATGGATAGTTAACCCCTCAACCAATCCTCCTTCAGTTAGGAGACGTCGAGTGTTGTCACGGATCCACTTGGGCAGGAAACACTCGCAGCCCTCAATCTCAAATTCTAACCTAAACTTAAAAGGGGAAGAAAAGAAATAGAAAGAAAGAAGAGTTGGAAAGAGGTTACTAAGTTAGAAGTTACTAAATTAAAAACCTGTAAAACAAAACAAAATAAGTCAGTTTCTAAAAATAGAAAGTTCTTAAAAATAAAAATGAAAAGTAAACTAGTTCCTAAAAAGGAAAAATTCTAAAAATAGAAAATAGAAAGTTTCTAAATGAAGGTTCTAAACCTAGAATCAGAAAGTAAGTTAAAGTCTAAAAAAAAAAAAAAAAAAAAAAAAAAAATTTGAAAGTTTCTAAAAATAGAAAATAAAACCCTAATCCTAAAAATAGAAAAAGTAGAAAAATTAGAAAGAGATTACCAATTTAGAAAATCTATATCAGGGTCCTACAAAACAAGAAAGTTAGGTTAGTTTCTAAAAATCAAACAAAAACTCTAGACTTAAAATTAGAAAACCCTAATCTTAACCTAATTCTAAAACTAGCTAATCTCATAAAAATGCAACCGTCAATCCCCGGCAACATCGCCAAAAACTTGTTTACAACCCCAAGTGTAGGGTCGTGATGTAGTAATATTCTCAGTAAGGCCGAGGTCGAATCCACAGGGACTGAACATTGTACGTATTCTGAAAGTAACCAGAACTAGAACTAGAAGAAGATGTAATCTAAATCATGTGAATTTAAGAGAATAATGATGAATTATTAAACTAAAACTTGTAAAATTCAAAGGTGGGAAATTAGGATTTTTAAGGATCCACTTGTAGAGATCAGGGAGATCTATGTTTGATTCATAAACATAGCTGGAATTAGAGTCCCATCTTCATCCAGTTGGAAGATAATTCATTAAAAATCAAATTTGAACTTCCTTTGATCTAGTTTTCAATAGATGAGAGGTATGAGAACTAGCATTGATTCCATCACAAAACCATGCCCATGAGACAAAGTAAACAACAAAAGTTAACTAGTTCACAACCAATCTAAGAGAGTTATGAACGTTAGGAAGGGTTCCATCATCCAACCATGTCCATGGGACGATGATGAACAACAGGGTTCCCAAGTTCACAATCCCTATAATGAAAAAAATATACTCAAAGCTATCACAGATCTATTGTAATTTAAGTCACAACAAACCATTAAAAACTATGAATATTTCTTATAATTAACAAAAATCAAAGAGAGTTCAACTTAATATAAATCCAAGCATAAAAAACACCCCATCACACTACAAGCTTCACCTCTTAGCACTAGCTAAGAGGTTTAGTCTATCATAATCATGATGACTAAAATCTCTTAAAGGAAAGACATAAACAAAACCATAACAGGAAAAGGAGAGAAGAAAATCTTAGCCAAAGGTCGGTCGTCCCACGCTTCTCTCTCTCTCTCTCTCTCTCTCTCTCTCGCTCTCTCTCTCGCTCCTTGCTTCTTTACGTCTAAGGATGATCTCTCTTGCTCGTTCTCCTCTCCTTTTATAGCCTATATGAGGTGGTGGTGTGGTGCGTAGAGAACTTTCACAGTAAAAAGGACTGCACAGCGAAACCACGCTCGACCCACATTTGACACAAATAGTCGATCTGTTTGCGGGATCTGATCCGTTCAGCATCCTTAGAGATGGTTGGTTGCCCCCTGGAAGTGGTTTGGATGGTCCGGATCATAGATTCGGTCGTGATCATGATCGTGGAATGGCTCATTGAGGCCGGACGTCGGACATGTTTAACTGATGCAAGGGAGTTACACTGGGATGCTCAATGGGACCCACAGTGATGTTTTTGGAGGAATCCACCCCCCGTTCATTGAATTTTTCTCGAAAAATGAGTCGGGAATGGGTACTTTTTCTTGAGTTTGGTGCAGCCCATTATACAAATCATGTTGCCGTTCATCCTGCGTTTGAATATAATCTGTCTGTGTGTGCTTGCATGGTAGCATATGGGCTCCATGGGTATGGTTGGCGTCCCCTATGGATCGAATGGATGGTTTAGATCGTCCATCGGGATGATGGTGGTGGCCCACTACAAATCATAATGGACGGACGTCCGTTTCTTGCGTAAAAGGAACGCTAGGAGTCGGGTCAGCGCACACTGACCGACTCGCATAATCAGGTGCACCTCCAATGCACATGTGTTGTGCACACGTGCACCATGCAAAGTGGGTCTCACCTTGGTGTTTCAAGAAATTTGCTCCATCCATTTGTTTTTTCATCTAATTTGAGGGGTTGTGATAAAAATTAAAGCATATCTAGATATCAGGTGGGCCCTAAATCAGTGATTTATGGCTGATCTTGTTTGTTGGACCACTTTGACAAAGATTCAACGACTGAAATTTTACGTGTACGATTACTTTATGATCTTCATGCCAGATATAAAGTTTTGAGCCAAACGGATGGTAGGAATCCTGTGATTTTGCATTCAGGATTCTTTTCATACTTCTTTATCTTCAATCACTTGATTTTATCGGATCTTTGGCGTGTGAATTCTTCAATCTCGATCTCCTAAGATTCATCCCTTGCCTTGGTGATTTTTAAGCATTAAATTTATGCTTTTAACACGCTTTTTAGTCCAAGCTACTAAATTCACCTTGCAACACAAACATGATTAAAATATCATGTTAAATATTATCATGTGTATAAAACTAAGTAACAATTGGGGTCTAATATGCAATATTTGACTCTCAACATTATTCTTGCGATTACACTTCATTATACTTGGGCCATCATTTTTCGTACAAGTCAACATGTGTGTATGCGTAAACAATTACAGGTTCTAATGTTTTTGCATCATATTCGAAGATCTAGCCCATTCATTATTTGTGTCCCACTTGGATGAGGGGTCAGACCAAGTTTCAGCCGCATCCAAAACTCATGTGGCCCCACCAAGTGCTTTTATATATTTTAAGGATGTCTTCACATAGTTTTAGATGCTATGGCCCACCTGAGCTTCGTATACAAGTGATTTTTTGGATATCCCATAACCTAAAGGGGAGATATTAAATGCAAGGTGTTAATGTTCTACACACATCATGGTGGGGCCCACACAGCTCGACCTCACGGGAAGTTCCCATGAGGTCAACCTTATAATACCATTTCCCTATTTAGGTAACTCGTTCATTGGTGTTACCCTTACCGTGTAGGACCCACCTTGATATATTTTCTATATATCAACACCGTCCATATGTTTTTTCATCATATTTTAGGATGTGATTCCAAATCATAAGAAGATCCAAATCTCAGGTGGACCATACCAATCAAAACAGTGATGAATAGCCGTTAAAAACCTTTTGAAGGCCACAAATTTTTGGATCAATTTGATCTTTGTAATTTCCCTTCATCCAGATCTTCTTTACATTATCAACAAGTTGGATTGCAAATAACACTACTAAAACCTTACGACGGGCTCTTTATAATTTTTAATGGCAAGACACTATATTACCACTCTTTCCGGTGGTGTGGTCCACCTAAGATTTAAATCTGCACAATTTTGATGCGGGCGGTCCTAGTCGAGGTAGAGATCCAATCAAAAGGGATTTAGATGGCCCCTAAATGTATGTGCAGTAATGGCAATTCGACATCAGACAAGCCAGACAGACATAGAGAATCCATCGCCCACTTGTTCCTGGATGATGAGTTGGCGAGAACCGCATGGAATTGCACTGGGTCTTCCTGTGGTATCTCCATCTAGGTAGCCTCATCAGTCGAGCAACTTCTGGCCCAATGGTGGGCAGTGTTGGCATCTGCCAGGACCACCTCGGTCGCTCACATGCTGCACCGTGCATGCTTCTCTAGGAAGTTTGGAAAGCAAGGAATTCCGCAATGTTCACCGACGCCAAGACCTCCAACCACAATCTGATGGCTCGTATTAACTGGTGGATTAGTTTTATAGGTGACAAGTCTGCGGTGCAATCAGGTTGTCCCCTTCATCAGCGGTTTGCCCATCAGCCGGAGTAAAATTCGCTTCTGTTCTCGGCCCCCTCCAATCCTAGAAGCGTGGTTGTAAAATGGAATCGTCCTCCCACAGGTTGGGTGAAGATCAACGTTGATGGATCATCTCTCGGGAACCCAAGTAGGGCAAGCGGTGGGGGTATCTGCAGAGGTAGCACTGGAAAATTTCTTTTTTACTTTTGCGGAGGGATATGGGACTGGTTCTAATACCCACACAAAGCTCAGGGCCATCCATGATGGTTTGCGTTTAGGCCTTAACAAGGGGTTTAAGCAAATCATTATTGAATCTGACTCGGAATTGGTCATCAACCTCCTCACGAGCTCTACGTCTCTAGGTTAGAAATGGTTTTCTTGGCTCGCCAGAATTCGTGAGATGCTTTCCTCTGCCCAAGTGGAATTTTTCCACACCTTGAGGGAAGGCAACGCCCCGGCGGACGCCTTCGCTAGGATGAGTAGCATTTCTCAATCCCCTTTCTTCTTGTGCAAAGTAACAAACATCCCTCCACGCATCAGAGGTCTCATCTTTTTGGACAAAGTGGGCCTGGGGTCCATCTGAAGCATGTAGATTTTGTTCAGTGTTTTGGTTTTGTTCAATTTTCTTGTCCCTTACGATAGGTTGACCAGGTTTTTTTTCATTCTGGACTTCCTAAAGCATTGTAAAGTTGATCTTTTGATCATTTTAAATAGAAAAAAAAAACCGTTTCCTTCAAAAAAAAAATCTGCACAATTTTTGATACCCCGTCCAAAAATGGGCTAGAGAAACAGATGGACGGCGTGGATATACAACACATCATCAAGGTGGGCGCCACAATCAGGGCCACACTTTGTTGGGTGAGTCCAAGGTCGTACCTAAGCCACCCTCCCTTAGTGGGTGTTAGGTAACCATGTAGGGCCCACCTTGATGTATTTTTTGTAATTCCGCATCGTCCATATGTTTTTATCATCTTATTTTAGGAAGTGATCCCAAAACTTGCGAAGCTCCGAATCACAAGAGGGCCATACTAATAGAAATAATGATAAATAACCGTGTGAGCCAAATTGATGTATTTTACGTATATCAATCCCATTCATTTGTTCTTAAAATCTGTTTATATCTAGACAAACTAATCAAACCCATTTAAAAAGTGTTTTGGATGGATCATATTGGTTTCATGTTAGATTGGGCTCATTTTTGTTCTCTATCGTAATTAGCATATTCCAAACATATATGGCCGTTCAAATTAACTTTAAGCTTCACAATCCAAACCCCATATCGCCACCTGCTACTTCATCCCAAAACCTGAACCCCCTTCTACCCATCTCTGAACCTGCACATAACCTAACCATCAACCAACTACCCAAGCTACCTCCACAACCCATCCTGGAAACCCCTCCCATCTGCGTCCCACCCTGGATCCCCAACTCCAGGAGGAGAGACATGGCCCATGCTCTGATAGGCATCGCAGCCTACCTGACCCTCTCAGTATCCACCCTCATAGACTCTTTGCGAGCCTCTCCATTCAGCGCGTCAGGGGCTGAAGTAGCCAGAGTATCAGACCAATCATTTCTCATCTCCTTCCACACCAGGGCAGAGGCAATCACGTTTGAACGAGACTCTATACTCCATCAAGCTATGGGTCTCTGCACAATATTCCCATGGGTTCCATCAGCTGTGTCAACTAACAGAGGTATTTGGATTCGAATCTAAGGAATCCCCCTCCATGCCTGGAGTAGAACCATTATCGAACAAATTGCAGGCAGATTCGACACTGTTGTGGACATTGACCCATCATCCCTCTCAGCTTCCTTCTTCCTGTTTGCCAGGGCGAAGAT
Source organism: Magnolia changhungtana (assembly GCA_030180095.1). Taxonomy (NCBI): domain Eukaryota; kingdom Viridiplantae; phylum Streptophyta; class Magnoliopsida; order Magnoliales; family Magnoliaceae; genus Magnolia; species Magnolia changhungtana. Next base: position 5,445,825 of record JASAUF010000511.1, read on the forward strand.
CCTTCCCTTCCATGGAGCTGCCCTATCCACTTGCCTAGATTTGGAGGTTAAACATCTATCCTTCCCGATAATCATGACCGTTGAAACCATAGCCCTACATCAACCCATAGCAAGTGGCGCCCTGCACCACGATGAACAATCACAAGCACATCCACAGCTCAGAAAGGATACTCCCAACTTAAACACTTCAGGGGAAGCCATCCAAACTCCTCAGCAGGAGCTAGAAATCCCCAGAAATCTACCAATCAGCAAGGATAACTTGGCCTTTCAGCAGCGGCTTGCAGGTGCTCGACCAAATGCTTCAATCACCTATCAGAATCAGAACTCCCTGCCAAGCACAACAAAAGGAAATGAGCTTCAGCCCAACAACCCAATCTCTCCTGACCAAGGCCTTCCTTCCAACCAAGTCCCTCCCCTGTCATGCTCCATAGCGATAGCCAACCTTCCAAGTAACCACTCCAACACCCCAGGCCAACCCCTTCTTAATCATTATCCACCTGATCAAACTCCAAACCAACCCCACATACTCAATGCCCCACCCATATTACACACTGTCCAACCCTACCTCTCTCGGTCATAGCCCATCTCTCTACCTTCGAACCACAACCCTCCATAACCCCCCCACCAATCAGTTTCAATCCCCTATCCCTACTCTCCAACCCAACCCTCCAGTCCTATCTCATAAGGAGACAGCCTCTGATCCACTTTACCTCACCCACTACTCTTTGCAACATAATCTCACATCCAGCCATGAACCCATCTGTCCAGCCCACATCCCTTAACAACTAGCTCTGCATCCAACACCAGACCCCAGCCTATCCCAACTCAACCACCCTATCTATACAGCCTGCAGCACAATACAACCAGCTCTACAATCAACATCAGACCCCAGCCCACTCCAACTCCTTGTCAGCCTAGCCAACCCCACTCATCGGCCTGATGAAGTTTTAGCCCAAATCATACAAACCAGAGACAATCGCTTTACCAGCGCTAAGAGATGGAATTGGCATGATGGAGACCCATTAGTCGCAGATGCAATTGGCCTATGTATAGAAGACGAATCATCATCTTTCTATGATTCAGACTCTTAATCAGAGCAATCAGAGCCTTTTGAACCTCCCCTCTCCCCCCAACTGATCTCCATCTTTGGGTTGACATGAGGGCTCCTCAGGACATCCCCCTCCTAGCACTCAAACTCTATCTCCATCATCCATGCCCACAAACCATCAATGCTCTAAACTTGGTCGGAACAGTAGGAAAGCTCACTTCAGGAAAAACCAAAGGCTTCAATGGCTTAGGAATAGGGCGGTGATAGAAAGATGGGTCTCAGATGCCTAGCTTCCTATCATGGAACGTGCGAGGAGTTGGAAATAGGCTAACTCTCAGATACCTGAAACGACTCATCCGATCCAAAAAAAATCGATCTTCTGCTGCTACAAGAGTCAATGCTCCGCCCTTCTAGGAGGAAAGTCATCGCTGCCACCCTGGGTTTTCAGCAATCCATAAAAGAAGAGTCAGTTGAAGGCAAGATCTGGATTCTAGCTAATCCTCCTTTATTACTCCACACCGTGGCAGCGTTAAAGCAGAGCATCACCATTTATGTCACAACTTCCGATAACAACACATTGGTGCACATAATAGCAGTCTATGCAGCATGCAACAAGAGAGAGAGAGATAACCCCTCTGGGATGAAATCCAATCTTTATCCAAGTCCATTTCTGGCCCCTGGCTTCTATGTGGAGACTTCAACACAACTGTTTGCCCTGAAGAAAGAATTGGGACAAATCAGCCCAACATGAGAAGCATGGAAGACTTCAGGACAACTATTTTCAATGTAGGTTTACTTAAAGCAGGCTATGTGGGATCTCAGTTCACTTGGTGTAACAACAGATTTGGGCTTAGCAGGCGTTGGGCTAGGCTAGACAAGATGTTAGTCAATATGGCTTGGCTGCAAGCTTTTCCTTCTAGTAGGGTTGAACACCTACCTCGGCTCTTCTCAGACCATTCCCCTCTCCTTCTGTCGGTCAACCAACCAACTACTTTAGGGCCCGTTCCATTCAGATTCCAAAATATGTGGTGTCTTCATGATAACTTTCTTACTATTGTTCAAGATTCTTGGGCGCATGAGGAATAGGCTACTCCCATGTTCCGCTTGTTCCTTAAGATGAAGAGACTCAAGTCTAATCTCAAAGTATGGAACAAGGCTGTTTTTGGGAGCATCTTCCAATCAGTCAGACATGCTGAAGACGAGGTGACTAAGGCTGAATTCAATCTCACCCAATCCCGATTGGATAGCGACAGACAGAAACTGAACATGGCCCAAGCTAATCTGAAGAAGGCCCTCCTTCAAGAAGAAACTTACTGGAAACAGAAGTCTGGAGTCACATGGCTGGAGCTGGAGACAGAAACACCAGATTTTTTCACTCCTCAGTGATTGACAGAAGAAAAAGAGCATCCATCTCCTCTATCCGCCTTCCCTCAAGTTCTTGCCTTCACTCAGATTCAGATATTGGAGCAGAAGCCGTCAAGTATTTTTCTCATCTTTTCTCATCCAAAAACACCACGCCCACCCCGAACCTGCTCCATTGTATCCCCTCTCTTATATCCAATCACATGAATGCAATGCTTTTTGCATCCTCCATCCTTGGAGGAAGTAAAAGCTGCTACCTTCTCCATCCTTGTCGATAGCGCTCTTGGTCCAGATGGATTTTCGGGAGGCTTCTTCACATCCTGTTGGAACAACATTCAGAACGATCTCCTTCAGGCAGCCATCGACTTTTTTCAGGGAGGCCAAATTCCCAGATCCTTTCACTGTACGACGATCTTCCTCATTCCCAAAAAAGCAAATCCAACCAGCTTCTCAGACTTCAGGCCCATCAGCCTCTGCAATTATGTGCATAAGATTTTCTCTAAAATCATTGCTTCACGACTGTCCAATATCCTTCCAACAATCATATCCAGGGAACAGAGTGCCTTTACCAAGGATAGATCAATAGCAGAAAGCATATCCTTAGCATCAAAAATGGCTTTTGATATAGACAGGAAAACAGTTGGGGGCAACATTATATTCAAGTTGGACATGGAGAAGGCCTACGATAGGATGGAATGGGTCTTCATTGAGAAGGTTCTCCTCACCTTTGGTTTCAGCCCGGAGTGGGTCCGACTAGCACAACAATGCTGGGAGGGTTGCTAGTTTTCTATAATCATTAATGGAAAACCTCTCGGTTTCTTCCAATCTTCTAGGGGCCTCCGCCAAGGAGATCCCCTCTCCCCGGCCATTTTCATTATAGCGACGGAGGTTTTAAGTCGAGGCCTGAACTTTCTTATCCAATCCGGGGCCTGCCTTCACTACAAGCTCCCCAGGGACAACACGCCTATCTCCCACTTACTATTTGCTGATGATACAATTTGCTTTCTTAATGGCAAGATATCTTCCATCCGTACTTTCCTCTCTTTTCTTAGATCCTATGAGCAAGGATCGGGGCAGAAAGTCAATGCCTCAAAGAGCTGCTTATCCTTCCAAAGAAGGCCTCATTTGGAAGGGCGAGACAGATTGCTCACCTCTCTAGGTTCCAACAATCCTCTTTTCCTCTCACTTACCTGGGAGCTCCGCTAGTCAAAGGAAAGGTCTGATATTAGCATCTTCTGCCTCTTACACATAAGATCAGACTCCGGATAGCGGGTTGGAAGGCCAAACTCCTCAACCAGGCTGCTAAATTAGTGCTGATTAAACATGTCCTGAATAGCATCCCTATACATATCCTCTCAGCCATCCACATCCCAAAAAAAACATGCCAACAGATTGATAGAATGCTAGCCTCCTTCTTTTGGGGTAGCTCGGAGACTGGCTCTCATCGACATTGGGTCAGATGGAGTGAATTATGCTATCCTATAAGCGAAGGTGGGCTAGGCATAAGAAGATTTGAAGATGTAATGTTTGCCTATCGGTGCAAGATGGCATGGAGACTTCTAGAAGGAACTTCTCTATGGGCCAATTTATTCCATGCGAAATACTTCACCAAATGTATTAGTGCAAGAAATCAGGCTATCATTGGTGGATCGAGCATATGGGTTCAAATTAGAGGCACGCTCCCGTTATGCATCCTCTACTCGAGATGGCTGATCGGCAGCGGCAATATCAAATTCTGGTTACAGAATTGGACGGGTAACGGTTTACTTATTGGAGTAGCTCTCGCCCCCCTCTTGGCCCATCCAAAGAGGCTTTGGTGAAGGATTATTGGAATCAAGCAGAAGGCTGGAACCTATCTTCTTTTGAGTCTATTCTCCCAGAATCTTCGACTCAGATAGTCAAAGATAGCGGTATTTCTCTATCAAATAGGCAAGATAAGCTCATCTGGAAACTCACGTCATCAGGAAAATTCTCCTCCAAATCAGCTTGGAATGTCAATCGAGCCTCACGCCCTAAGCAACCCTGGACCTTCTGGGCCTGGAACAAAGTTCTACCTCCAAAAATAGGCATATTCATGTGGAAGGTGATGAATGGAGCTACCCCAGTAGATGCCGCAGTTTAGAAAATTGGCATAAGCTTGGCCTCCAAGTGTGAATGCTGCAAGCACCCCAGCTCAACTCATATTTACATCCATCAGCCCCAACCTTCCCCTTTTCCACCCTTACACGCCCAGGCCATCATCCTTTCTCCCCCTTCTCCAACCACAGTAACTCCAGCTCATCTCCTACCTCCACCCATCACGTTTTCCAGCCACTTCGCCTAGGTCCAGGCATATCCCCAGTCCAACAATCAACCTGCTTCCCCCTCCCCCCATAACGTCGAAGACCTCAATCACCTCCTCTGCAATGGTCTGGTAGCGTCCCAAGTCTGGAGTTTCTTTGCTCATCTTCTCAAAGTTCGCCTCATTCCAAGACAATCCATATCTAACCGGATCCACCAATGGACGCTGGCTGCCAGAAAATCTACCTCTCGGAAGACTCTTCGTGGCATCACTCCCCCTCTCATCATCTGGGAGCTATGGCTTGGTAGAAATTCAGCAAGATTCAATAATCATCCTTTCTCAACAGCCGCAACCATTGCCAAAATCTCCAAATGGATTAGAGATCTCCAACCTCTTCTGCCTCAACTGGACATCTCCTCAGGCCAAGGTTCGATCATTGGGCGAGTTCTGGGAATGAACATTCACTCTCTACCAATCTCGCATACAACTTATATAGTCACTTAGAGCAACCCCCCACTTGGATGGGTTAAGCTGAATGTGAATGACTCAGCTAGGGGTAACCTAGGTGAGGGGGCGAAGGCGGCATCTGTAGGGATCATCTGGGTAACTTAATCTTCGCTTTCCACAACAGATATGACACTATCTTGAACACAGTTGCAGAGGCCCGTGCTCTGGCGGATGGACTGACTCATTGCAGAGACTGTGGCCTATCTCAAATCATGGCAGAAACTGACTCGCGAGTCATTTTTGAAGCGTTGACTGTCCCAAACAAATCAAGTTGCTGGAACATCTGGTACCATCTGGGTATCATCCAGCAAATGACACAAGCCCTCCACATCCACTTCAGCTTCACATTCAGGGAAGGTAATTCTATTGCTAACGGTCTCGCTAAATTGGCAAGTGGGGGTGCTCCGAACAAGCTCTATCATCATCAGAATGATCTCCCCAGGCCCATTAAAGGCTCCATTCTTCTGGACAGAGCCAATCTCGGCCATGTCAGATTATCCAAGCCAAAAACAAGAATCGGCTAACTCACAATCTCCTCTCTTCGGCTCTCGCAGTGAGTAGATCATTTGTTCTTCATTTCCTGGGAAGCCTCTTCCTTTCCTGCTAAGGTTCTCCAATATGGCAGCTTCTTTCTTTCAGTCCGTCTTCATCTCTTTCCCCTGTTCTGCTGTTTGTTTCTTCATCATCTAGCCATGCGTCTGGAGAAAAGAGCAGCCTATGGTAAGGGGTCTTCTTGCTGTTTGAGCATTTCAGTTTGGTTCAGGCCTCCTCTCAGGTGGCCGAGTTCCTTCCAAGTTTGGTTGTTAATTGGTGGATGCGGTCGGATGTGCTTGGGCTCGGGATGTGCTTGGGCTTCTGGTGTGCTGCCCTGCTCTAGGACTGGCAACTTGCCTAAATTCTCCTTTTCTGAAGGCCTTCATATTTGTAGATTCCCTCCCTTTTCTTTGTTTCCAGCTTAGCCTTGTATAGCCATATGATAGGCTAGGTCTGAATCCTTTTTCTTGAGACCCGCCCGAATGATTGTAAATCCTAATTTCCAATCTATAAAATTCTGGTGGTTTGTTTAAAAAAAAAAAAAAAAAAAAAAAAAGGAATGGCCTAATCATAAAATTTTATCAATTTCATCATTATAATTTATTCTTGTAATTACGCTTCTATTATAATTGGGCTATAATATCTGTTTTTCAACATCTTAGTTTTTTTATAATCTCAATTCTTTTCAAAATCTCAATTTTCTCAAACATTGTTTTTTTTTTTTCAAACTTTATAACTTTGATTTTCAAAATCACATTAAAAAAAAAAAAAAGAATTTCAATTTCTTTTCAAAATCTCTCTCTCTCTCTCTCTCTCTCTCTCTCTCTCTTTGTTTTTTTGTTTTTTTTTTTTTTTTTTAATATCAAAACTTTTTAAAATCCCAAAATTTCTCAAACAGTTATTTTTTTTTCCAAACTTTTGAACCTTCTTTTTATTTTTTTCAAAATCACAAATTTTTTTTTTAAAACATAAAATTTCATTTTCAAAATGTTAATGTTTTTTTTTTCAAAATCTTAGTTTTTTAAAATCTCTTTTTTAATCATTATCAATTTTTTTTTACTTAATTATCTTTTTCAAATTGTCCATTTTATGTCAAAATGTCCATTTTTTTAATCTTCAATTTTTTTTTCAAAAATTTTAAGAAAATCTCATTTTAAAAAAAAAAAATCAAACTTTTCATTTTCTTTTTTCGAAATACAAATTCTGATTTTTTTTCAAAATCTCATTTTTTTTCCAAAATCTTTTTTTTTTTTTTAATTCAAACTACTCAAAAATTTCAAGATGCAATTTTTTTTTTCAAATGAACCATATTTTTTTTCTACTTTTCAAAATCTCGGTGTGCTTTTTTTTTTTTTTTTTTTTTTAATCTCAATTTTTCTCAAACATTTTTCTTTTTTTTTTTTTCAAAATCACAATTTTGTTTTAACTTCTCAATTTTCCTTTTCAAAGTGATAGTTTTTTTTGTCAAAATCTTGACTTTTTCTCCTTTTTTTTTTTTTTTCAAAATTTCTTCTTTCGAACTTCTCCATTTTCTTTTTCAAAATGTTTTTGTTTTCAAACTTGTAAATTATTTATTCAAATTCTTTTTCTTTTTTTTTCTTTTTTCAATATCCTACTTTTGTTATATATCGAACTTTTAAATTTTCTTTCTTTCTTTTTTTTTTTTTTTAAAATACCAATTCTCAATTTCTTTTTCAAAATACTTTTTTTCAAAGTTGTAAAATTTTTCACAATTTGTTTTTAATCTTTTCAATTTTGTTTTTCAAAATATAATTTTTGTTTCAAAATATTTTTTTTTCCACAATATAACTTTATTCAAAGTTCTTAATTTATTTTTTCAAAATCTATATTTTTATTAAATCACAGTTTATTTTTTAAATATCAAATTTTCCCAAACATTGTTAATTGTTTTTCTAAGCTTATCAATTATTTTTTTCAAAATCATAATTTTATTTTTAATTCTCAATTTTCTTTTTCAAAACATCAATTATATATCAAAATCTCAATTTTTTTCAAACTTCATTTCCTAAAATCTTGATTTTGAATAAAATACGAAGGATGTAGTGGGATTTTTAATGTGATATTGCTAAGCATTAAAATATCAGTTTTAAAGGAAAATAAAAAATAAAAAATTTCCGCTTAATTGATATAAAAACAATAAATAAATAAATAAATAAAAATCAATGCATTTAATCAATTGATGCAAAAATAATATTAGATACAAATAAATACAATTAAACCACTAAAATTCTACTAAAAAACACTTCTTAGACTACAATAAAACACAAATTTCCACCATATTTTACAACAACAAAAAAAATTCCGTCTCTATATGTTCTGAGTTGGGTTTTTTGGCGGTACTTAGAGACGGATTTTGGTCCATCGCTAAATACCCCCACTTTAACTGCCATGATTTCCATAAAATCTGCACGCAATGGACAATTTCCACTAGCGACGGAGTAAGATGGTTGTTAAACCAAGCCTTAGCGTGGTGACTGAATTTGCCCTTGCGTTTAAAGCTAAAGCGCAAGTGGTATAGCACGAGGTTGGGGGGAACTATGTTCGACCCATTTAAGATTAAGATCAGAATTTTGACCTGGACCCAACTCTATTTAGGTCAGGTTCTGGTCGAATACAAATAATAATAATAATAATAATAATAATAATAATAATAATAATAATAATAATAATAACTGACACATCAATTTAATGGGTTCAGTATAGGTAAAGAGGTCCCAAACCCAATCCATTTTTATATCATGGCCTGCATTTACATCAAGGCCTGGGTATGGGGTTGTGGGTCGGGCGTAAAAGTGGTTTTCAAATAAATAATATTCCAAATATGTTAGTTGTATCAAGATTTAAAAGAAATGAGAGTCGAGGGAGAATGGTTAATTCTAAGTTCCGTGGATATGAGATAAAATTGAGAGAATTTAACAATAAACCCATGTATAAATTACCTTCGATAAACAGTCTCATACTACAGGTTGGGTTCATTTTGGTAATGCTCATATCAGACCCCCTTAAAAAACCAGGTCCAGCTCCCGACCCATTGATAATTTCAGCCAAATCCACTTATTGGACTGAAAAGATAAGTGAACCGAAAAGATGTATAGGTGTATCATACCACCCAAGTTTTCAGTTTATATAATTCGGGCTCAGTGGTCAATGATCTAAACGGTTGATATGATGGGAATAGCTATGGATTGCCCATGGAGAAAAGTTTCCCTAGATTGATTGATTCTAGCTGTTTAATATCTTTCCTTTTTCTTAGTTAGATGGAAACAGTATAGGAAAACCTGTTCAGGATTCTCATATGGTGGGCCAGAATCAATCAGACCGTGGGATCTGTAGGGTGGTCAACCCTCCGTGCCCACCCGAGCTGGACAATAGGCTCTCCAACCCGGCCCAAAAAGCAAATCCTAGGCCTGAGCCCAGTGGGCTAGTAACTGGCAAAAACAAACATGTCCCAGCCCATCAAAGATGATACAAGCCTGAACACTGCCACCTAGTTTTCTGCAACATCCGAGCTTCCCATTAGGTGGAGCCCATCATTCATGATATATGACAAAAATGCCCCTAAAACCCTAGGGCTAGGCAGGGCTGACAGGCCTAAACGGGCTAAAATTTTAAGCAGTCTCTGACAGAACCCACCATGGCCCATTGACATCCCTAAATTGATGGTCAGAATGTTTTGGCCCATCACCCATCCATGTTGTGGCCCACCGGATATATTTGCTACTTTATACTGGGCCACGTGACAACACAATATCTCAATTTTGAAACATAGAAATATTCCACTTGTATGAGGAGAGACATTTTATATATGTTAAGTGTTCACAGATCATCCCATACATGTTTTATTATATATCATACTATATATTTTTTTTATATTTTTATATATAAGCTAGTTAGCCAACTTCCAAGCTCATAAGGCTTTTTTTATTCCTAATCTACCCTCACTAACAAAAACTTGCTTCTGGTTTTAGACCTCAGTACTATCTACTAAAATAACGCAGCTGCCCTTTCTTGGGACTAAAACCTTGGAGCGAAGACAGCAATCTCCTCCCTGTTGTACTTCAGTCTCCTTGCTTCCTCCCTGGAGATTCTATATGAATTCATGAGGACATCTTCGGGCATGGCACGAATCACTGACGTCTTCCCGACGAGCGGGCTGTTCATTGCATTGTCGTTGGTCTTGAATGCAACGTACTCGAACCCCTCGTTCCCAGCCTTCTTCACTACCGCGAAGCTCTGCGGGACAACCACAAGCTGACCCTCCCGAAGCTCACCGTCAAAGACAGGCCGCCCTTGCTCACCAACAATCTGGACCCGTCCATTGCCACGGGTTGCATACACCACGCTGTGGGCGTTCACGTTCCAATGAGGTGCTAGGAGTGCATTCTGCATGCAATGAGGGTATTTTCGTCATTAAAAAATTGGTAATTACCATATGTTCCAGCTGAGTGTGGCCTACCTTGATGTATGAGTGCCATCTAACCCGTCCAGTAGATGCACAAAATCCAACCTCATCTATAACTCATGTGGCCCACACCAAAGGGAATGGTGAGGAACGCCAGGGGAGGGTGACACCCACATAGGAAATTTTAAGATGTAATGTGGGGTCCACCGAGTTGTCTATATATACCATTCAACTCATTCATCATATGCGTCCCACTTGGATGAAGGGATATACCGAAAATTAGGTAGGCCACCAGTCTGAGGCATGATTGTATATTTCTTTGTGTGGTATGTTCATCTTAGTATTTTACCATGGTAATTAGAAATTCCCATTTGTGGATTTTATGGACCATATATGGTCCTATTTTCTAGCATCCTGGCGCCTGGATGTTATAGGCCGAATAAAAGAATAGGTAATCATAGACTGCTCAAAAGTGGTCAGAGAATCTTACCCTATAGAGGATCCCTCTTTCAGCACTCAGTTGGAGGACGTTGAGGATGGGGAATTTCTGGCTGTTGAGGCTAGTGATGCGGCCAGCTTGAGGATTGTACACATCAGCACGGGTGGGGTCCGCAAGGTTATGTGTGAGTTTTGCCGAGCATTGGGTCTCTTCCAATCCATTAAGGCGAAACTGTTCCTGCTCCTCATCCTCCTCTCTCCTTGGGGGCCTTACCACCTGAAGACCATTTTCGACTCGGACAATACTGCCTCTGTTGTCGTCCTGACTCTGCAGCTTCCTTGCCGTCTCCCTGCTCACACCGAAAGCCTCTGCGAGGGTCTCTACATTGAAGCCATTGAAAATGTTGTCGCTTGGGCCTTGTTCGCGGGTCTGCTGCTGCTGGTAGGACTGCCTGGATTGCTGTTGTTGGCCCCCAGCAAGGCGGAATCTCTACATTAACCAGGGTCAAAATTAGAAACGTGTGTAAAAATTTTAAAAAAAAATTAAAAAAAAAAAAAACCGTCATGAACATCATTTACAGACGCTTGTGACCGTTCATTAGGTCCGCATTGATTGAGCTTACCCTGTGGTTTTGATCAAGCTGGTTAGCATAGTTACTGGTGTCCAGGACACTGACCAAGACGACCGGGGTCTCCCCATCGTTGTAGGTCCAGTGGGCCACACCGGCCGGGATCGCGATGATGTCGCCCTGTCGGAAGTGCTGGATCTTCTGATGCTGATCTCTTTGTCTCTGGCGCTGGCCTTGCCCTTGTTCACGTGGCTCCGATTGTTGGAAGGATTGGAACGACTCAGGACAGCCAGGGATGATTACTCCAGTGATGCCCGTACCTGCATGGCCCACCACATCACACGCACTCTTGAAATTTCTAAAATATGAGATTTATCACCTATAATCTCGTGCATGTGGCAAAGGCGTACGAGACTTGCACTGAAGATCAGTATGCCTTAGGCTGGATGGGCTACATTTTGAATTTCAAACTGATTAAAGTATCGTGACCCTTGGATTGGATACTTTTTTTCAAGGAAAAATACTGGAGAATCGAGGAACTTTGGTGGGCTTCTTTTTATAACTGTCCATTTTCTTTCCTTTGCAGCTCCTCCAATAGAATGGTTAGGATTGCCAGAAAAGTGAGATATTCCATTGATGGACAATCAAATTTATATATAATCCACAAGATGAACGGGTCGGATCACATACGTGTGACGTTGGCTTGAACATTTATGGAGATCACTATCAATGAGAGGCCGGATCCACTGCAAAGCTTTGCAAGTCAAGCTTAACCTACAACGGATGTGGGGCCCACCTCATTTTTTCTATGTCATCCAATCCATTCAGAAGATGCACCCAAATAAGATGGACATCCCAAAATAAGGCCACACCAAAACACAGGTGGACCACACCACTTAATCTTAGAGGCTTTATGCATGATTTTACATGGTGTGGCCCACCCAAAATTTGGACCAGCACGATTTCCATGCCCCTAGGAGTAAATCAGGGCACGCACCGGATGAACGGATTGTGTGTAATGTAAAATCATTGAGGGCCCCACACATGGCGTGGCAGGTGCCCTTGACTTGGCCCCACTTTGGCTCAAGACTAAACGAGTCGTTCTGATTCGCCGAGTCTTCAATCCATGAGTGGATCCGGCCAAGGTCAGGGTCAGGGTCGAACCTTGGACGACGTAGAAAAGCCGTGGCGCATTATCAAAGGAAGGCAAGAGAAGGCCCCTGGGTGCAATCGTGTGGCGAGTCGCGGCCACACCGGCACACTCCAACTGCTCATTGTTCTGGTCCCACTGCTCCGTTACCCCAGCTTCGGACTCGTACCGCCTGTTGGGCTCGAGCGCGCTCAGGCTCTGGACCCGGCATTCACTCTGCCTGCGGAATCGCTGTTGTTGCTGTGGCTGCTGTGGCTGCAGTGGGCCACGGCCAAATTGGGCTACAGACCCATGACATATGACCAGGAAGAAAAGTGCAAGAGAGATCAAAGCGGCCATTGGGTGCATTAAAGATACGGTTTGACTACGAGTGGTTGTGGTCTGGGTTTGAGGGTTGAGAGCTTTGTCTATTTATAGGATGAAAAGCTGGGCTTCGGTTCGCCACGTAAGGGCGTTTGGTGGAAGATTCTCTAGCCATTTTGCGCATTGCATGCCCCCTTTGCGCTAACGTGCACACGGCTGTTATACTGTGATGATGTCTTCCAGGATAACTCCAAACCAAGCTGCCGATGGCATCAGCAAAACCATTTCCTGAATGAGAAAGGATATGGTAGAACTAGGAGTACTGGAATATGGTAGAGCGGCCTCTGAATTATGCATTTGGAAGGTTGAGGAATGTGATGATGTTTTGGATTGCCTGTAAATGGAAAAAAATTCAGTTTGGCCAGTGTTACCCTTCTGATCGGTGTGGCCTTCCAACCAACGGTAAAGAAAGAAGATGTAGATTTGTTGGTATTTGGAGAGGATCCTGTTCAATGTGGCAGGGGCCATTGATCCCGGTACGAATTCACACATCCCACTGCCACGTGTAAACATGTGGGACAGCAATCTCAGGTGGATGTCGCCCGTCTCTTGCTCGTCTCTTTCTCTCCTCTTATCAACACTTTTTATTTTTTACCCATAAGATTTTCGAGTCGGGATCCTCTGTTATCGGGTCAATTTGGCGTCCGAAGCTTTTTTTTATATTTTTTCAGTGAGTGTTGACGTGGACCAATGATTTTTAGGGTATTAGGAATTCTCTGTTGACCTAGTAACAGAGGATCCGAACTCAAGATTTTCATATATGAGACGGACTTTACACCGGGACTGACTTCGGACCTCCTCTCAAAAAACAAGACCAAGAGGCGGCCTAGGAAAGACGGAAAAAAAAAAAAAAAAGCACTAAAAACACAGCAAGATCCCTTACTCGAAGCCTGCAATGTAATGCCCAGGCGGCCCCTACTGCCCACATAATGCTGCCTAATAGACACCAGCCCCACTCCGTCTAACAAGGCTAGGCCCCTAATATGAGGGGGAAGATCTGCTGCATGCGAAAACTTGGAAAGCGATTGCCGGTCACTCCCAATCGATCTTAGCCAGACTCTCCTCTAATCAACACCCTCTGCTGGTTGAATCCATGTCTTGCATTGCTTCCGGGAGCCATGGTGTTGTTCATCCAATTTATATTTGTTGATGGTCTCGGTCTAGAGCTGTACACAAGTCGAGCTAGCTTGAAAAGCTCGCTCAATTCGACGTGGTTTAGCTCAGATCTCATTCATTTGAAAGGGGGATTTGGGACAAGCTGATTCCTGTTTAACTCAGCTCATTAAAAAATAAGCCGAGGTCATGCAACAGGTAGCTTGGTTTGGCTCATTTCACACCTTGACTTGGCTCACTCTATATGTGTGTGTGTGTAAAATTTTCTCCCGCATATATGTATTGTGCGCTATTTGCACTTGTTTGCTAAGAATTAACCGTTGTATTTAAAAGAACAGCTCAGATCACCTCCCGCTCCAACTCAAGACGTGAGTAGAATCTCTCTCTCTCTCTCTCTCTCTCTCTCTCTCTCTCTCTCTCTCTCTCTCTCCCCGTGCAAAAAATTCCTCCCCATCTCTCTTGAAACATGCCCACAAACAGCCATCTCTGTTGGCTATTTTAGCCAGAGTTTATCTTGGCTTTTCAAAGCCTTGGGTTTGAGCTCACTGGACTCGTAGAGGAGAAGAAGAAACTTTGTATTTCTTACTGTATGTTGCTTACAAGCTTGCTGACTTTGTTAATACCAAACGGATTACATGAGCTTCCTTATATAGACTTTTCCATCAAGGTGAAAAGACACAAATGCCCATCTAAAATACACTACAAGGGCATAGAACTAACTGCTATTACAAATATCAAGCTAAATATTAAATAGTTGCTTGGAGAAGCTGAACAGACGCATGGGGAAGACGTCCTGGACGCTGGAAGCTTCCTCCTCCATTTAATGTCCTTGAGAATCAGACGAACAGTGGGAAGATGCACTGGTTTTGGTTTGGACTTCCAACACTCCCCTTCAAACCAAAACCGGCTTCATTCCGAGCATTGTTCTTAGTCGTTTGAATGCATCTGTCGGTAATGCCTTTGTGAAAATATCCGCCACCTGTTCCGTAGTATGACAATACTCTAATTTTATCGTTTTCTGCTTCACATGATCTCTCAGAAAATGGTATCGAGTATCAATGTGTTTGCTTCTTCCATCTTTGCTTGGATTTTTGGCTAGTTCGATTGCCGACTTGTTATCCACATAAATGATGTGGATCCTTCTGCGGATGCTTGGCTCCTTTAGTAGGTTTCTCAACCAAATTCCTTCACAAACAAGTGGACGATCGCCACGTACTGCACTTCACATGTGGACGGGCGACCACACTCGCTTCTTCGAATTCCATGTGAAAGCAGATCGTTCCAAGATAGAATACATAGCCGCTTGTAGTGCTTTTTCTTTCATCTTGGTCACCTCCCCAATCATTGCCTCGAGTATCCATATAGCATTGCTTCATCATTGTATGGATAGAAAAGACCGAATTCTATTGTTCCTTTGACGCACGAGGATTCTTTTGCAGCTAACCAATGTGATTCTTTTGGTGCTTCCATGTACCTACTTAGAAGCCCAACACTGTAGACGATATCCGGCCTTGTGATTGTGAGGTACCTTAGGCTTCCAATCAGACTCTTGAACATAGTCGAATCAACGCTTCTTCCTTCTCCATCCTTTGTCAACTTTAAGCCCGTTGCTACAGGCGTGTTTACGGCATTGCAATCGGCCATTTTGAACTTTTCAAGCAATTCTTTGGCATACTTCTTCTGAGATATATAGATGCCACCATGTTGTTGCTTCACTTCAATGCCTAGAAAAAATGACATGAGACCTCCGTCGGTCATCTCGAACTCCTTAAACATAGCCTTCTTGAATTCATCAAACATTGATCATTTGTTTCCTGTAAACAACAAATCATCAACATATAGGCATGCTATAAGTATATCGCTATGAGCATTCTTCTTGATGTAACTGCATGCTCATATGGACATTGGGCGGCCGTTCTCTTGAAGATAGTTGTCGATGCGTGCATTCCAAGCACGTGGAGCTTGCTTCAACCCATAGAGGGCTTTCTTCAGTCGATACACCTTGTGTTCCTCCCCTTGCATAACAAAGCCTTCAGGTTGGTCAACATAGACCTCTTCTTCTAGAATTCCATTTAAGAATGCAGATTTCACATCCAGTTGATAGATCATCCAACTGTGATGGGCTGCAAGGGAGATAATCATCCTCACAGTGTCAAGGCGAGCAACCGGAGCGAAGACTTCTTCATAGTCCACCCCGTACTTCTGTTTATAGCCCTTTGCTACGAGCCTTGCCTTGTAGCGATCGATCTCGCCATCAGCGTTTCTCTTAATCTTGTACACCCATTTGACGCCAATAGTTTTCTGGCCATTAGGAAGCGTAGTCAGCTCCCATGTGTCATTTTTCTCAATGGCATGAATTTCTTCTTTCATAGCAATTCTCCAACATTCTTCTTTTATGGCCTCCTGAAATGTCAGAGGCTCATGATCTGCATACAGTGAGAAAAAGATTAACCTCTTCGGCTTTGCTCATAAATGTCGCTTAAGCTTTTCATTTTTATGGGTGCCATGGGTGAGGATGAGCTGGCTGAATTTTGACTTGGAGTGCTTTCAGGAGTGATGGACTGTACTCCTGGACTTCTGCGAACTGATGATGCGGCCGAAGAAGGTGTTGCGGGCGTTTGCTCTTGACGGTCATGCCTTTCTTCATGTTCTTCTGTTTCGACTAGAATATCTTTGGTCGATTCTTCATTATTCCATTTCCAAGCTTCTTCCTCACTAAAGACCACATCTCTACTCACCACTACTTTATTGGTTAGTGGATTGTAGAGCTTGTAGGCTTTAGATGCTTCACTGTAGCCGATGAAGATGCATTTTTCGCCACGATCATCAAGCTTCCTTCTTCTTGCTTCTGGAACTTGAAGGTAGGCGACACACCCAAAAATCCTTAGGTGCGCCACGCTCGGTTTGTAGCCACTCCATGCCTCTTGTGGTGTCATGTTTCTGACGCTCTTGGTTGGACACCGATTGAGCAGGTAGGCAGTACATGCAACTGCCTCTGCCCAGAAGCTCTTTGGTAGGCCTTTTTCCTTCAGCATGGTCCTTGTCATGTCGAGGATGGTGCGGTTCTTCCGTTCCGCAATTCCATTCTGTTGTGGCGTGTAAGCTGCAGTATGTTGTTGCTTAATGCCATATTCCCTGCAAAAATCTCGAAATGCATTTGAGGTGTACTCTCCACCTCTGTCAGATCTGAGTACTTTAATTTTGTAACCACTTTCAACTTCAACATGAGCTTTGAACATTTTAAAGATAGTGAAAGCGGAAGATTTTTCTTTGATGCAATACACCCAAAGTCTTTTGCTGAAATCATCAATGAAGGTAATAAAATATTTATTACCTCCAAGAGAGGGTGTTTCAAGTGGTCCGCAAATATCAGTGTGAACCAACTGAAGTGGTTCCTTTGCTCTTTTGGACACTCCACTTGGGAAGGAGTTCCTTTGTTGCTTGCCGAGTGTGCACGCCTCACACACATGTTCTGGAGCTTCAATAGCCGGCAAGCCATGCACCATGCTTGATGAGGATAAGAGTTTAAGACCACTGAAATGGAGATGCCCAAAACGAAGATGCCATCTCCATGAATCATTCTTCACAAGTCCATAAAAACACTTCTCGGCCTTTGTGTTGATATGGAGCGGAAACATGCGATTCTTCGCCATTTGGACTTGAGCCACAAGTCTCTTGTGAGCATCTCTTATAGAGAGAGAATGATTCTCCATGTGTATGACATACCCCTTCTCAAGGAGTTGGCCGATACTGAGGATGTTATTTTTCATATTTGGTACGTAATACACATTAGAGATATAATTTGGCTCACCATTCTTCTGATAGATTTTAATTTTTCCTTTGCCAATCACGGGTACCTTTGATGAGTCGCCAAAACTCACGTCGCCACGAACTCCTTCTGTGAGTTCTACGAACAGTTCTTTGTTACCACTCATGTGGTTGCTTGCACCGTGTCAAGATACCACACATCTGGCTGTTCACATGCCTTTTCTTGTGCGAGGAGGAGTGTAGAGACTTCTTGTTCTTGGTGTGATGCTTCAGCATAGTTGGATCGTTCATTTTGATCCACTTTACTCCAACACTCAGAGGCATAATGGCCGAATTTCTTGCAATTGTGGCATTGAACATTCTTTGTGTTTCCACGACCACGTGTGAATCGGCCTCTACCATTTCCTCTTCCACGGAAACTGGTAAACTTTTGTTGATTTTGTTGATGGCTTGGATGATATCCACGCCCTGCCTCTTGCACGATTGCTAGTGCCACGACCGCCTCGTTGTGTATGGCCATTCTTTTGTTCATTTAGAGTCAACTTAGACTCTAAGGCATGTTCAAGTGTTGAACCAGCATTCTTTTGCATTCGTTGCTCATGCACTTGCAACGATCCCATCAATTCTTCAATGGACAGTTTTTCAAGGTCCTTTGATTCTTCGATCGCCACAACCACATGCTTAAACTTGGTTGTGAGAGATCATGGTGCCTTTTCAATGACACGTATGTCTTCAACTTTTTCACAATTTCTTTTTAAATTGTTAATAATAACAATTAGACGTGAGAAGTAGTCAGAGATACTCTCACCTTCCTTCATGTGCGCTGCTTCAAACTCGGCTCTTAGTGTTTGAAGGCGAACCCGCTTCACTCGATCAACACCCTTGAAGATGGTGCCAAGAGTATCCCAAGCTTGCTTGCTTGATGTCGCTTCGGCAATCTTTTCAAAGGTTGATTCATCCAACCCTTGATAGAGGAGGAACAACGCCTTGTTATCTTTCTTCCTTTGATTTTTTAGAGCCGTCTTTTCTTCGTTGGTGAAGGCGGCTTCTTCCTCCATAGTGGGTTCTACATACCCATCAGTGACGATCTCCCATAATTCTTGCGACCCGAACAACGCTTTCATTTGGATGCACCACCTTTCATAGTTGTCCTTAGACAACGTAGGAACCTGTGGCTGGATTGAGCTGGCCATCTTTTCTATTTTTAAGGAAGGATGAACTGATTTTTTTTTTTAAATGAAGAGAAAGAGAGATGAAATAGAAAAATCCGAATTTTTCTTTTAACAATTTTTTTTTTCACTGAAAAAACAAAACTGCTGGAATTTGACTTTTCTCGGCTGCGAAAAAAAACTGATGAAATAGCTTTTTCTTTCTTTGGCTGGGAAAGACCGCTGGCAACTTCAACAGGGATTTCAAAAACTTGGCTTTTGCAATGATTTTTTGGAAAAAATCTGGACTTAATTTGAAAAAATCTTTGGAAACTCTTGTAGAAAAAATGAACTCGCAATGTGAATTTTTTAAATAGATTTTTCTTGACCAGATTTTTTTTAAAAAGCAGATTTTTCAAATTTTGGCTTGAAGAAAAGCAGATTTTTTAACGGATTTTTTTTTTTTTTTTTTTTGGGAACAATTTGCGTGACTTCAAACAAACAAAAGCTTCGGCCCTCAATCTAAATTTTTCTTGAAAAAAAGCTGCGGACGATCTCCAACCAGGAAACAGAAACTTTTCTTAAACAGATTTTTTGAGAAAAATCGTACTTAAAAAGCTCTTTGGAAAAACTTCCCCGTAGGAGAAAAACTTGTGCTCGATACAGTTTTGTTGGCTATTTTAGCGAGTTTATCTTGGCTTTTCAAAGCCTTGGGTTTGAGCTCACTTGGACTCGTAGAGGAGAAGAAGAAACTTTGTATTTCTTCTTGTATGTTGCTTACAAGCTTGCTGACTTTGTTAATACCAAACGGATTACATGAGCTTCCTTATATAGACTTTTCCATCAAGGTGAAAAGACACAAATGCCCATCTAAAATACACTACAAGGGCATAGAACTAACTGCTATTACAAATATCAAGCTAAATATTAAATAGTTGCTTGGAGAAGCTGAACAGACGCATGGGGAAGATGTCCTGGACGCTGGAAGCTTCCTCCTCCATTTAATGTCCTTGAGAATCAGACGAACAGTGGGAAGATGCACTGGTTTTGGTTTGGACTTCCAACAATCTCCATCTCATTTCCCTTGTTGTCCCATCCCTCTCTTGTCTATCTCAACACACGCATGCAAGTGGCCACCTCAATCTCCATTCCTCTCAAGGTATACTCACACACACACAAACACACACACACACACACACACACACACACACACACACACACTATATTCCCGCCCCCCTCTCTCTCCTCTCCCTCTCGATTCTTCTTCTTCCCCTTTGCACGACTTCTTCTTCCGCACCTTCTTCTTCTTACTCTTCTTCTTCTTTTTCTTTTCTACCTGAATTATTTAATAAAAAATCTAAATCAGGGATTTGATTTTGTGAGAGAATTTTATCAAATCCTAATCAGGATTTTTTTTTTTTTTTTTTTTTTTTTAAATCTAAATCAGGGATTTGATTTTGTGAGAGAATTTTATCAAATCCTAATCAAGGATTTGATTTGAATTGGGGACTTGATAAAATCTTTAATCATTAGATGTGTGGAATCGAATTATGCATTTAGATTTGTAGATAATTAGATTTGCATATTTAGATTTTAGAATCGAATTTAATAGATCTCACGTGTGTTTCTTATCTTTAAATTTATATATGACTATTGAATAAGTCCCAACTACCCCTAGTAATAGTGCATCAGCCACATATCATCTTCTTGTGGAGGGAGATGTGATGAAAAACATAAACACTTCAACCTTCGGTAAAGTGAAGAAAATGTCACAGGCTCTTCAAATCTTCAACGGAGCTCCCTAGCTTGATTAATGGCCTCCTCTTCTTAGATAGAGTTGGCTTACGTTGCATGAGGGAGGGATAGTTTTTTCCTTTTCTTTTCTTTCTTTTGCTTCTATTGTTACACTCTGATATGATAGTTGGGCCCATTCCTCTTTTTGTTTTTGGGCCTACCTGAAATATGATGTGTACATCTTTCTAGCATGTATGGATTGTCCCTATTGTTCAAAAAAAAAAAAAAAAAAGCGAAGAAAATCTCAATTGTGTGGGGTGAATTTTACGAAGAGGTAAGAGGTGGTGAGACCAAGCTAATATGTAAATATCGCAAAATAACTTTTAGCAAGTATTTTGGGGAAACAACTTCTCATTATTGCAGACACATTAAAAAATATCCAAAGAGATCAAGAACTATGAGTGGAAGTGTGAGACCCAACCTGAGTTCGCATGTGTACATGTGTGTGTGTGTGTGAGTATGCATCTTGTTCATCATGGTCTCGCGGTCTTACTGGTCGAATTCCAGCGACCCGCGACCCTCGGATTGTGTTTGTAATCATCCTTGAGTTTGGCCATGTAGACCCGACTCGGATCGACCCGAGACCTATGCCATCCTGTTCTCATCGTTGCTGCGATTCCGACGATGTGTCTTGTGCCTCCATCCGACTTATGGATCAAAAGTTATGAACATTACATAATATGGCCCTTGATCACATGGCCCACTTTTGTGTAAATGCATGTGGGTCACCTCCATGGCACAATTCCCCAAGCACACCACACACACACACTACACAATCCCATGGAATAACACCACCCACTCAAGTCACTACCCAAGCCTAGTCTAAAACCTACAACATAGTAATTTCCTCCCATAGCCAACATTATTTTCTTACAACTTCATGATCACTTTTCTCTCTCTCTCCTTATCTTTCCTTCCCTCTCATTTTCTTCTCATAGATAGCAATTCCTCTCCCTCCAACATGCATATTTTTTTCTCTTCTCTAGTCCCTTGATTTTCAGGCTTCTTTATTTTTAGTCATTTGATTTTCTCGAATCTTTGGCGTGTGAATTCTTCGATCGATCTCCTAAGATCCGTCCCTTGCCTTGGTGATTTTTGAGCATCAAATTTATACTTTTAGTACTCTTTTCAGTCCAAGCTCCTAAATTCACCTTGCAACACAAATATGATTAAAATAAAGCGTTAAGCATTATCATGTTCGTAAAATCAAGTAATAACTGGGGTCTAATATATGCAATATTTAACCTTCAACAAGTGCCCATTATGGTTTAATTCCAATATGTGGTGTGAGTGTGTGGGTATGTGTGGGGCGTGAGTGGGTGTGTAAAAAATAAAAATAAATAAAATAAAACCTATCTTCGAATTCCATATGGTATGAGGTGATTATACAATTGTTGTCGGTGGAATTGCACCACCAAAAATAATAAAGATGACGACGCCACCCTTGAAATCTTGCAAGGGCTAACCATGATGTTTATTTGCCATTTAACATGTTCGTAAGGCCACACAAACCTAGCTAAAGGGAAAACATAAATACCGGCTTCATGAAAACATGTGTCCCCCAAAAAGCTTTCAATAATAGACATTCAATCCCCCACTATTTCACATGGTGTGGTCCATTAATAATACTTTTGTGACATCCACTCCATCCATCAAATTCACAAGGTAGTGAAAGTGCAAGAGCAAAAAAAAAAAGCAATTCTAACACTCGAGTGTGCCACCATGGGCACAACAGTGGGCGATGATATTTTCAATAGTTTTTGTTCAATCCCACTATTTCATATCACGTGACGCACCTGAATTTTGGATCTAGCTAATTTTTTGGCCAAACAACCTTTCATCATCTCTCAAAATGGATGGACAAAGTGGATGTCACACAGACATTGTAGTGAGCCCCACCTGAACCATTTTGATCTTACACATGCAATCAATGTCATCACTCATTGATATATCTTACAGGACAGGTCTTGCTAGTCTAATGGGATAAAAGGGTGAAAATTAATGCTAGGGGGCAAAATTTATCTTTTTGCCACATAATTTCATCTTTTACCAATAGTCCCTCAATCAAAGTCAGTACAAGTGGTTGAAATTTTCATATGTAAAAGACAGAGATGGTTCTATGAAAAATAATTTAAAGATAGAAATTTTTTAGTCCATATCTTAAAAGGCAACGGGCTATATAGAAATAACTCAAATTTCTTTTATTGTGTGTTTTTATCTCTTCAACTATCAGCATGGTATTGTTCATTCTTGAGAGCCAATTAGAATGAATTTCGTGTAATCAAGAAGGATTTGTGTGGTGTATTTAAAGATCTTCAGGATATACAGGGAGGATTCTGTAGTAATACTAGTCTTTATAGAGCAATGCCATGTTATCCACTAAGCGGTCGAGTGAAGAAGAATGAAGCCTAAAGCAATTACTAGGACAAGTGACAAATTTTAAAGGAAATCTCCAGAAGGTCAAGTAGTGCTAAAACGATTATAACAACTATCAAAACGTGGGAATCATCCAGATGATCAGTTTAAGGCTATAAATAGTAAGAGAATTCAGCAGGAAGAAATTGTCCCATACCAACCAAACCAAATCTATCTGTCAATTATTAGTCATTTACATCCGTTAGTGTAATCTTTACCTTTACCTGCTATTCACATTCCTTAATGTAATCCATAGCGATAATCAAATAGTTGTTAAAATTTAACTATAATTCGAGTCTACACTTGTAACATCCCAAATTTGTGTGGCTAGAGTACATACTCGTGCTTGAGAATTCCGAGTATTAATAATGTAAAGATTTGGATGCTTTCAAAATCTTACCTTGATTTTCTTTTCATTTAGATCATATCCAGTGACATTCACGAAAGTAACCATTCACGAGAGTAAAATCAACTGTATTTAATATTCCATTAGATTAAAAGAATTTAATAAATTATCAAATGCCCGCTCAATGAGAGCTTATTACATTATCAAATTTTGCAGTGGAAATAAATAAAACTAAATGTAAAGTTATCTCTTTATTTATTAAGAATAATCTTCTGTAAGGGGATTGTCATCCGTGTCTTCAATCTGCACATCACCTGCATTATATGTATAGTTGGAGAGGGTCAATGTCCTATTCATAGTGATGGTTATCCTTTAAGATTAACAATAATTCAAAAAATTCATAAAAGTAATGTAAGAGTTCTGATACGTCTCATACTCCACCAATATGAGTGGTATCAGTATGCGCAACTAATATATATATAAATGCATGCTTAGCAAAGTGTGTGTGACTTATTATACTAGTGATCACCACAATGTGGAATATAATTCATAGAAAATCCGACTCGCCCTGCACCTCATAATTATGGAGATTCATCATCGTGTCCAATGCTACCATGGATTTACGTGAACACCTCAAGACAGTACAACACAAAAATCAGATGAATTATGTAACACAATTTATTCATGGAATGACTATTTGCGACATCCAATCCCGGAAGTGATATAATACACATTACGGATTACTTACATCGATTTGTACACCACTACCCAAAATTCATGGAATTACGCATTGACTAAGAGGGTCACTACCTCGAGCGCATTACGTCCACGATAGAATATATATATGAATCACTAGATGTGAGACCTCTAACACATCACTTGCACCAAAGGGGAAATAAATTAAACTATGGGAGTTTTGGAATTCCGAGACACATGCCCAAGCCATAGAGGGATGTAGCACAAGGCTGACTTAATAAGGAAGAAGAGTAGTAATAGGTTATTTCAATAAAAGAGAAGAGTAGCAAATAGGCTAACTCAACAAAAATAAGGGGAGAGAAGCAAAAGGCCAACTCAATATAGAGTGGAAGCACATGTCGCTCTCAAAATTGGCAAAGGACAGGTCCTATATCCATCACTCCACATAAATTCATAAAAATCATGCATAATTAAAATCATACCTTAACCATAATTTTCAAAAGGATAAATAATTGATAATGGTAAATCAATCAATTGCATGAAAAATTACAGTAATATGAAAGTATGCAAAAACAAGATAAATCATATCAACTCAAATTAGTGTAAGCTTAAAAAAATTCCTTACCTTAATCTTAGATCTAAACACCAAGTAAATGTTGATGTAGGAAAGCTTCTACATAAATCACGACATCACTTGAGCAAGAGGGAGACACCACACGTGTGGAGAAGGAAGAGGATGGTGCCTAGGCTTCCTCTCTCTCTCTCTCTCTCTCTCTCTCTCTCTCTCTCTCTCCCTTTCTCTTTCTCTTTCTTTCATGGGCATTGGGAGATTAAGCATGTGAGTGGAGAGGGGAGCGCACACCCCTTTTATAAAAAGAGTAGGCGTGTGAGAGGGGTGTATTCCACATCCCACTTGGATTGGGTTTCTCCAATTTGCCCTTTTCTAATAATCTTTCTTTAAATCTAGTTCATCTATTGTGTCAGGGTCATCAAATAGAGCCAGGGTATGCTATTTTCTTGGTGATCCGAAATTTTGATTGGCCTATCTTGTAAGTTCTCCCAACGGGTGCCAAAATGAAATTGATCTCAATTAACGGTCCACACTTAATGATCAAGGCCCAATTTTGGAAGAAATGTATAGTCAGGATAGGAAAATGGTTGGTCAAAAGTTAATGGTTGATCAATGGTGGAAAAGGCCTAAATATAAAATTTCATCTTTTGCACCAAAAGGAAGGAATTGGAGTCGAGGCGGTCATCATTCAATGGTGTAAGATCATAGATCGGGGTCTAAATTTTGTATAATATCATAGTCATATGAGGCCAAATTATGGTCCAAATTTGGGTTGCAATTGATGGTGTAAAGTGGGTCATTAGAAGCTCCAAATTTAGAAAGAGTTAGTAAGCCTAAAACGAATAACTTCGTGCCTAAGAAAAAGCCTACTAAGATGGGGTTCTCATATTTCACACTTGGTCTATATAATGAAAAATATAAGTCATTCATGTGAAGGAAAATATCCTACTATGATTACACACGAGCTTTCTTCACTCGATGGACACTAAAATCAACTGTTAAGGGGTTGATTTGTCAATTAGGCCACTTTTACAATGATCTAAGGACTGAAATTTGACATGTATGGTTAATTTATGATAAATAGGTATGGTATAAAATTTTACATGAAACGGATCATGGAAACCATGTGATCTAGAATTCAAGGGTATATGTTAATGGCATTAAGTATTTACGACTTTGTCATCTTTTATTTCTTCAACTTCCACCATTCGTAACGTCGGATTACACCATTCAAATGTATTAAAATTTAACAGATATTCTTTATTTTTCATTCTCTTTCAATCGCCCCATTTTGGGCCTTGATCGCTTACAGAGGACCAAGATGCCTTTTTAATGGGCTATACCGCTCCGAAGTCTAAATAAATACTTTCATATATCTAATAAAGAAGTTAACTGGTAGTTGTGGCATATCCCTTACGATCTTCGAACTAAGCAGTTGTTCTGATATTTACGTGGCCCATTTGGCGGATCCAAATATAATGGACAGTTAGATGATATGTTAAAAATAGAAAAACTTGATGGTTAGTACTCTGATCATGTATGTAGGTAATTGTACAGTCGGTTTTGTGAACGGATGAACATAAGTAGGTTTTGGAGTGATCAAGAGGTAGAACATGTATACCGTTAGATTCAAGTGACTTGTTCACATGTGTAAGTTTCTCAGATTATAGTTCTGATGGTGGGTTAAGCATATTCATACATGATAAACAAGATGAACAGATTAGAATCTCAACGTAATATGTGTATGAGTAGATATAAAGATCAAATAACTAGTTTACTACGATCGAGTGGTCCAAAATTAAAGTGGACGGTCAAATGTCTCTATCTAACAATGCATATTTGACTGAGCGGTTGGTTATGATGAACAGGCAAGGATACTTAGATAGATGATGGTCCTGTCTTAAAATCAATGGTCGGATAACTTGATCCATGGATGAAGATCATTCTCAACTGTCAGATTCATGTTAGAGAATAAGCGTAAGGTTATGATAGTTAAATGGGTATCGTACACATGTATATACTAAGTTAGATTTCATGGTAACACTCGAGAACTTTTAATACTCATGTATTGAAAAGTTTGGGGTGTTAACAATGCTCATATGCTAGATTCAGTTCAAGTATAAGTAGAGTTCTCCATCTAAAAAGGTATTTTGCAGCTGTTCTCCACGATTGATTGTAAGAATTTTCTTTTTGTTTTTCTTTTATCTATATCGAAAAGTCCTTTCGTACTTAAGGCAAAGGTGTAACCCATTTACAGAGGATGAACCCTACCCTCTGACTATCGCCTGATCGTTTAAAAACATTATGTGAGTGGTTGAATAGACGACCGATGTTATTTATCTTAGTCACATACTACGTCTCTGCCTATCTTAACACCCGGAGACATAGTTGTTCGGTTTGAATTGAGCTGCCCGTTCAATTCTGGCATGCCTGCATTTATCACATGACCAAATTTGTAAACCGAAGAGCCAACATGTATTAACACTGGAAAACACTTTAAATTAATAGGGCTATATAAACAATTGAATCCAAATATAATATTTCTTTTGAATTAATTCATCCAAATGTTTGAGGCGCTACTTTAATATTGCTATTTTATTTCTTTTATAAATGATTGTTAATTATCATTTCAATTTGGTGTTTTCTATGAAGAGGATGAGTGAAGTTCTTGCAAGTATTATTATATTTATTTAGTAGGAAATCAATTCAATGCTAGGATTTTATTAATAATAATAATAAGAAGAAGAAGAAGTAGCGCTAGGGAGTGCATGGGTCCTGACTCAAGCAGGTATATAACTTTCCAAATATCATACCTTTATAAGCCCCAACAAAATGAGGTTAACAAAAGGAAAAGTCATTGCTTGTTGAAGGAAAAGGAGGTTAACAAAAGGAAAAGTCTTTCATTCCTCACATCTTTTATTATATATCATACTGTTTATTATATTTGTATTTATATTTATATATAAAAGATAGCTAGCTAACTTCCAAGCCCATAAGGCTTTTTTATTCCTAATCTACCCTCACTAACAAAAACCTGCCTCTGTTTTTAGACCTAATGTTCCACTAAAATTATGCAGCTGCCCTTTGTTGGGGCCTAAACCTTGGAGCCAAGACGGCAATCTCCTCCCTGTTGTACTTCAGTCTCCTTGCTTCCTCCCTGGAGATTCGGTATGAATTCATGAGGACATCTTCGGGCATGGCACGAATCACTGACGTCTTACCAACGAGCGGGCTGTTCATTGCATTGTCGTTGGTCTTGAACGCGACGTACTCGAACCCCTCGTTCCCAGCTTGCTTCACCACCGCGAAGCTCTGCGGGACAACCACAAGCTGACCCTCCCGAAGCTCACCGTCAAAGACAGGCCGCCCTTGCTCACCAACAATCTGGACCCGTCCATTGCCGCGGGTTGTATACACCACACTGTGGGCGTTTACGTTCCAATGAGGCGCTAGGAGTGCATTCTGCATGCAATGAGGGTATTTTCATCATTAAAAAAAAAAAAAAAAAAATAGTAATTACCATATGTTCCAGCCGGGTGTGGCCTACCTTGATGTATGAGTGTCATCCAACCCGTCCATTAGATGCACCATACCTCATGATAGGCCCAGGGCCCAAAATCTATAATTCATGTGGGCCACACCAAGAAGAAAAGGTGGGAGACGCGAGGGGTCCTCATTGAGTTGTGTATATGTGTCATTAAACTCATTCATGATGTGCGCCCCACTTGGATGAAGGGATATACAGAAACTCAGGTAGGCCACCGGCCTTAGGCATGATTGTGTATTTCTTTGTGTTCTAATTAGCACTTCCCATTTATGGATTTTATGGGCTATACATGATGGGTCTCTTTTCTAGGCTCCGAGTGCCGGGATGTGCGGCCAAAGAAATGAATGAGCCATCATGGACGGCCCAAAAGTGGTTAGAGAATCTTACTCTATAGAGGACCCCTCTTTCAGCACTCAGTTGGAGGACATTGAGAATGGGGAACTTCTGACTGTTGAGGCTAGTGATGCGGCCAGCTTGAGGATTGTACACGTCAGCACGGGTGGGGTCCGCAATGTTATACCTGAGTCTTGCAGAGCATTGGGTGTCTTCAAATCCATTAAGGCGAAACTGTTCCTGCTCCTCATCCTCCTCTCTTCTTGGGGGCCTTACCACCTTAAGACCATTTTCGACTCGGACAATACTGCCCCTATTGTCATCCTGGCTCTGCAGCTTCCTCGCCGTCTCCATGCTAACGCCAAAAGCCTCTGCGAGGGTCTCTACATTGAAGCCATTGAAAATGTTGTCGCTCGGGCCTTGTTCGCGGGTCTGCTGCTGTTGGTAGGACTGCCCGGATTGCTGTTCTTTGCTTCCAGCAAGGCGGAATCTCTACATTAACGAGGGTCAAATTTGGAAACGCGTGTTAATCGCAAAAAAAAAAAAAAAGAACTGTCATGAACATCATCTACAGACTCTTGTGGCCGTTCATTAGGTCGGCAATGATTGAGCTTACCCTATGGTTTTGATCGAGCTGGTTAGCATAGTTACTAGTGTCCAGGACACTGACCAAGACGACCGGGGTCTCGCCATCGTTGTAGGTCCAGTGGGCCACCCCGGCTGGGATGGCGATGATGTCGCCCTGTCGGAAGTGCTGGATCTTCTGATGCTGATCTCTTTGTCTCTGGCGCGGGCCCTGCCCTCCTTCACGTTGCTCCGATTGTTGGAAGGATTGGAAGGATTCAGGGCAGCCAGGGATGATTGCTCCAGTGATGCCCCTACCTGCATGGCCACCACAGCATACGTACTCTTGAATTTTCTAAGATATCAGATTTATCACTTATGATCTCGTGCATGTGGCAAACGCATACGAGACTTGCACTGAACATCAGTATGCCCTACGCTGGATGAGCCACATTTTGAATTTCAAACTGATTTAAGAATCCTGATCCTTGGATTGGATATTTTTATAAGAGGAAAAAAATAGACAGTCAAAACACTTTTGGCGGACTTCTCTATTTTCTTTCTTTGGACTCCAATGTAATGGTTAGGATTACCAGAAAGGTGTGATTTTCCTTCGTTGGCCCATCAAATTTATTTATAACCCACACGATGAAGGGACCGAATCTCGTACATGTGACGTTCGCTTGAACATTTAGGAGATGACTGTCAATGAGAGGCTGGGTACTCTGCAAAGCTTTGCAAGTCAAGTTTAAACTACAACGGATGCGGGGCCCACCTCATTTTAAGTCATTCGATCCATTAAGAAGATGAACTCAAAAACGATGGACACCCCAAAATATAAGGCCATACCAAAACTCAGGTGGACCACATCACGTAATCTTAGAGGCTTTAGGCATGATTTTACATGGTGTGGCCCACCCGAATTTTGGACCAGTGTGATTTCTTGGCTCCTAGGAGACCAGATGCATGAACAAATTGTGTGTAATGTAAAATCATAGAGGGCCCCACACATGGCATGGCAGGTGCCCCGACTTGACCCCACTCAGCTCAAGGCTCGTCGAGTTGTCGAGTCTTCCATCCATGAGTGGTGGATTGATGTAGAGCGGGTCGCAGACAGTTTCATGGCCAAGATGGATCAGAAAAGGCCCGGTCGACGACAGAAGTGATCTGGACCGTCGGACCTTAGATCGAGCGTATCTCACAATCCGGGATGAGTTAGCCGACGTAAAATATATGATTTTGGGGTAGAACGAGCTACTTTAGCCAACCAACCCTGCTATGCGGGTTGCGACACCCGGAATTGCGAAAAACCCCTGGATGGACGGTTGTTTCCCTGTTTTAATTTCGTTTTTACTATAAATAGTAAGTTTTAGTTTGATTATAACTCTTCATCCGTCGGGCTTTAGGAGTTACGCCCAACGTGAAAAGAGCTTAGAATAATTAGGAGAACGGTTTGGTGAAGCCAAATAGGACACTTACTATTTTTGGCCAAAAACCTTGCGCACAAGTAGACATCACGACCGTCTATAAATAGTAAGTTTACTATTTATAGTAAGTCGCGGATTCTAGGAGTTTTAGTTGTAGTTTGATTGTGATTTCTTTCTCATTGCTTGGTACCCCTATTTAAAGGGTTGTGAACTCGTTTTTAAGAATCAATTAATCAATTTTGAATTTCTTAGAATTTATTTATATTTTTTTTGCTTTCTTTCCTCGTGGATTCGAGAAGTCTTTGTGAGGAGTCCAGAGAAGCTCCGTGGATTCGGAGTAATTATCCTCATCACGTTCATCCATGCATCAAGGATCCAGCCAAGGTCTTGGTCAGGGTCGAACCTTGGACGACGTAGATAAGCCGTGGCGCATTATCAAAGGAAGGCAAGAGAAGGCCCCTGGGTGCAATCGTGTGGCGATTCACGGCCACACCGGCACATTCCAACTGCTCATTGTTCTGGTCCCACTGCTCCGTTACCCCAGCTTCAGACTCATACCGCCTGTTGGGCTCGAGCGCGCTCAGGCTCTCGACCCGGCATTCACTCTGCCTGCGGAATCGCTGTTGTTGTTGTTGCTGCTGCTGCGGCTGCAGTGGGCCACGGCCGAATTGGGCTACAGACCCATTACACAAGACCAGGAGGAAAAGTGCAAGAGAGATCAAAGTGGCCATTGGGTGCATTAAAGATAGGGTTTGGCTCCGAGTGGTTGTGGTCTGGGTTTCAGGGTTGGGAGCGTTTGGCTATTTATAAGATGAAAAGCTGAGCCTCGGTTCGCCACATAAGGGCGTTTGGTAGGAGATTCTCTAGCCATTTTGCGCATTGCATGGCCCCTTCACGCTAACGTGCACACGGCTGTTATACTGTGACGATGTCTTCGAGGAAAACTCCAAACCAAGCTGCCCGGCATCAGCAAAACCATTTCCTGGATGAGAAATGATATGGTAGAACTGGGGGTACTAGAATATGGTATAGCGCCCTCTCAATTATGCATTTGGCAGGCTGAGGAATGTGAATCCGTATGGTCCATTTTGTAGGACGTGTTTTGGATTGCCTGTGATTTGAAAACAATTCCGTTTGGCTAGTGATACCCTTCTGATGAGTGTGGCCTTCCAACCAACGGTAAAGAAAGAAGACGTAGATTGGTTGGTATTTGGAGAGGATCCTGATCAATGTGGCAAGGTCCATTGATTCCAGAACGAATTCACACATCCTACTGCCACGTGTACATCCACATGTGGGACAACAATCCTAGGTGGATGTGGCCCATCTCTTGCTCTCCTCCGATAAACATTTTCTACCCGTTGAATCCATGTCTTGCATTGCGTCATGTTTCGGTCATAAATGAATCTGTTTGGCGTACGAGATTATCTTATCCAATATTAACAAAGAAAGAATTTGTACAATCATCACAAAATATTTAATTCATTTTAAGTTCATTTATATTATTATATATCCCTTGATTCTAATACAAAGTATAAAATGATAAATATAAATTGTTGATGTCAAAATCTGGTCAGCCCTCTCCCCTTCTTTTCACACTCCGAGCAGGCGTCGGACCAGGAATCCTGCACACAAACCGTAAGCAGTGGAGACCCTGGCTAAGCCGGGGGACCCTCCGATGCCTAAGTCAGGACAACAGAATCTGGGTCTAAGTTAAGGAGAAAAGGGAGAGTGTCAGATGTTGCGTACCTGTTCTCATGGGATGATGTAGTATTTATACATTTCCATTGCTCGAATCGCATCCGATAGTTTCGGCACGATCAGTGGGATTCGTGGATCATGGAGATATTGCCCAGAATCCGGAGATCATGTCCTACAATGTGCGTATCTCCGGGCGAGATAATAAGCGCATACCTATACATGGCAGTTTCTCCACTTAGTGCGTGGGACCTTTATTCTCGGGGATGCCTCGGCTCGGCCAGACCGAAGACGACGATATCGTTCCGAGCTGATGGTTGGTTATGCCAACTCGATCCGGACCTTGATCCGTTTGCTAGTAGTACAGTTAGCTCTTTCAGGTGTCATGATGGATGCTTACTCAGAGTCGGCCGTATAACTCGAATATCTTCTCTTCCGACTGCTCTCGGAAAGAGTGATCAAGAATGGGAGCTTCGTCCGCCTTAACCCACCTTCCTATTATGACGCCGAGGCTCGGACTCTCCGCTCGGAGTGACAGGCCGTCGATCCCTCCGATTGTAGTCGTCTTGGATCTTCCCATAACATAAATTATATGCGAACAATTATAATTCAAGTAATAGCTTTGGCAGTCTCCCGGCTTGTGATATATTCATCTTCGTAAGAAAAGAGTTGTGCGGATCTGAATATCTCCATCTTCCCTCTTCATTTGTTTACACCACCAAAATTGCAATTTTGAACGCCTAATCTTTGGTTCGGGAATGACTAAAGGCCGTTTCAAATTTGGATCGGTTTTAAGCCATTTCATATTTGGATTGGCTTAGGTGAGACCCTGACCTCCTGTGTTGCCCACGAATTGTTTTGAAGAGGCCGTTTTCATTCTCTCTCTAGCGAACCCTGAGAAATGCCATTACCCATTCTCCCACTCTCTCTCTAGCCAGCTCTGGAAAATGTCGTTACTTCCAACTTGTATTTTGGAGAATTCCCCAAAATCCCCAATCTTTCTCGCTCTCTCCCCTTTTCTTTTTCAATCCTCAGTATAGCTAAGAAATCTCTCTCTCTCTCTCTCTCTCTCTCTCTCTCTCTCTCTATTGAAGAAGCAATGGCCATGGCGGTCTCGATCCGCCCCTGCCCAGGGCCGTCCGAGATGGACAACACGGTCCAAATTGGCGAACGTTAGATCCTCACCATCGTCGCCGAAAGTGACGTTGATGCCCAGATGTGGGTGCGCGATGTCCGTCAGGTCTACCGGAAGCACCGCGGCCACCTCGTCATCGGCCTCTGCCACTACCCACATACGAATCGCTGACCGCTTGCTACTCGTCCTGGATTCGGGACGCCCTCAATGATCTGCCCAAAAATTTCCTGATCACTGATCCATGCATTTTTGGCCATCCGATCGTCTTCACCAGCAGTGGGTTCTTGAAAATGTCCGGGTACTCGAGGGAAGAGGTCGTGGGCCGCAATGGGCGGATATTTCAGGGGCCCAGCACCGACCGGCGATCCGTTTCACAAATTCGGGAGGCAATCCGACAGGAGCGAACGCTGCAGATCAGTTTGCTGAATTACAGGAAGGATGAGATGCCGATTTGGGTGCTTTTCCAATTGTGTCCCGTTTTTGGGAAGGACGATGGTCGGGTTATCCATTTTGTTGCGGTTCAAGTGCCTATTTGCAGAAAGATCGTGGGGCCCTAGGTCTGGGTTCCAGAGGAATTGAGTTGAGGATTATTCGAGTGGGCGGGAGATTGTTTTCGGGTCTTGTCGGTGGGAATTTGGTTTGGATCCGGTCGGGGAACCGGGCCGCGTTATGCCCTTTGATTCATATGTTGATTCAGATAATAGAGGTTCGTTCCTCATTGTTTTGCATGGATAAACAGAACATTCATAATTCAATTCATTAGCTGAGTTAGAAAACTGTCTTCTGGTTTCCAGGCCCAACTTAGCTGAGTTTCATAGAACTCTGTGGCTCAGCCCAGTGTTTGAGAAATTGGTTAAAAGCACCAATCTGATTGTAAAGGGATGCAAGGAAACCATGAAAAAAAAATTGAGGAAAATAGTGAAAAAAGACGCTAGGGACATGTAGCTTCAATCTAATGATTAAATACATGTGTTAAGTGGGTATATGCAAACATGATTATCATTATGCCTTTCCTTTATTATTTTTGCAGGTTAGGCAGGATTTCTTGGCAATCACATGCTTTGCTGCTGTTTGTTTCCTTGCTCTGCTACTTTCGGGCTTTGCTGTTTGGTTTTTCGGCAATTGTGCTCTCAGGTTTGACTCAATAGGAATGGATGCAAAAGAGGAAAGCTTGGGTAGGGTTTTGGAAGTAGGAAGAGGAATAGTAGGAAAGATAGGTAAAATATAAAAGTTCTATATGAAGAACTTGAAAGGAAGAAAGGTTAAGGCCAAAAAGGTAGAAAACAATGAAGTTACAGTGTTACATTTTCTTGATCATTAACATTAGGTATATTAGATGGGGTAAAGGGTGCAAAAGAATCTCTTGGTTCCTAAAATTCACCCAGATAAAATAAATAAATAAATACAAGAAAGAGGGGAAACTACAGTGTTCTCCTTCAGTTGTTCTTGTAAAAATCACCCAATTTGTAAGAACGGGTCTTGTCTATCATCAATTTGGCTAAATTTTCAATTCAAGCTAAAATTAGCTACCTTTGTTGAATTTGTGATCACTTCCTTGTCAAAGGTTTCTCAATCCTTGGAGTGGAGAACTACAACAGGTACTTACATTCTTTTAACTTCCATGTCCTTCTATAAATTGAGATTCGTAGTTGATTGATCCATTGTATGGAAATCGATTAGGTTGTGGCCTTGAATTCAAGTATTTTAGACTTTGTCGCATCTGCTTTTGTAACCATTGGTGGTACCTGAACTAGTACCCAAAGCAAACTAAATGAACATGAATTAAAAATATGAAATGATACTGAATTCACTTTAGTTGCACCACCACTATCAAATATCAACATCATTCAAGACATTTGTAGATCCCACTTTTTTTCTTTTTTTTCCCTTTTGTATTTGCAGATTCTCATGAGTTAAAACAAGGGGATACATAATCCCACTTTTTTTTTTTTTTTTTCCTTCTATATTCGCAGATTCTCACACAAGAAAACTGTGTTTGCAAGAATGACATTCTTGATGAAACATGATATTTGTTCCAAATTAGACCGATTAATCATGAAATTTCAGATATTTGGCGCAACCAAATGTACCCTAAAGAGCTGGAGTTTTTGCCAGTCCTTTTTAAAAATTGCTTGTGTTGAATGATCCTAACCATCTGATTATCTCTGGCAAAAATGATAGTTTTCATGGTACTTTCTTCCAAAATTTCAGGACAGGCATCATGTGCACCTGCCAAGAATGCCTAAGCCTCAAACGAGATGGGTAAAACTCTACTCCAGTGACTCGTAACAACATAATCTGTTATTTCAGGGCAATGTTGCCACGGGTGAGTGGTTGAATAAGTAGTGTTTGGCATCTGTGTATGTAGAGTGCAGAATTTTCATCCGCTGAAAAGGTATTTGGTTGAATATCTTCATATGTAGTAAGATATATACAAATCCCTTGATATTTCAGGGCAATGTTGCCACGGGTGAGTGGTTGAATAAGTAGTGTTTGGCATCTGTGTATGTAGAGTGCAAAATTTTCATATGCTGGAAAGGTACTTAAGAGATGCTAGATTTGGTTCAATTTGTATGGAAATACCAATGTATGTACTTGGGCCATGTAGATGATGCATAGGTGTAGTATATGGATCATGTGAGCCTTGGGTAAATAACTTGGCATTTCACAGCGATTGATCGATTCTAAATTGTTTGGAATCTTATATGATTTGTGATATTTGGGATATTTTGATAAACATGATGCATGGGTGCAGTATATGCCTTTTGTTAATGTTTGGAGCAATCAATAGTTGTGAAGCTAGTTCCATTACATTAACAAGAATTCTTTGCTTGCTTTACTCCTATTTTCAGGAAATGGTGAAGGGTGGGAAGCTAATCTTCTCATTTGATGCAACAAAGAAAGCTCGCTTTGGTGTACTCCCACGATATGCAAAAGATGAGCTTCAAATCAGATGGTTTGAGCTCCCAAATTACTTTATCTTCCATAATGGTGAGTTTTCTTTCTTTCCTTTAATAGACCAACAACAATGTCTCAGGAAACATTTCAAGCTTACTATGCCTGATGTGCATGTTGCATCATAATCCTATATGTCATATCAAGCAGGGTTAATTGGCCTGGGCATTGAGGGGTCCCCAGATGTGTGTTTGTGTTTCTAGTCCTTTGTAGCATGCTCCCATTCTTCAATCTTGATAATTGGTGGGGAGACTTTTCTTTTTCACTTAGTTACCTTTGTCATCTTTTTGTATCTTGCCAGAGTCCAGATCTGTTTGTTGTTTGTTTGTGATTTGAATTTAACACTTTAACTGATTTACTCTATTGGCTGGCATGCATTACCTTGACACATGTTTTTATTGGATATGCTTAATTATTGATGCTTGGAAGAAACAAAAGAATTTCTTTTATTGGAAAAAATACAAATGCATGTGCGCATATGTGCAAATTTATCGAAGAGAAATGACAATAATTACCTGATATGGTCTGAGGAGAAGATATAAAGAATGTTGATGTAATAGTATTTAGTTCCTAGTTCTCTTCAAATTCTTCATCGTGAGTCAGTCAAATTGAATTCAATAGCCATAGTTAATGCTGGTTTTTTACAAAGTTTGTAGTCATGTTTGGTTTGGTGAATTTCCCTTTTATTCTGTATGTTTACTAATTTCACATGCACAATTGAGGTTACAAAAGAAGGTTAATTGGTTTGATATTATCCTTCAAGGTTAGGTTGCAAGACTGCCAATTCCTTTTGGACTTCCAATTAATCAATACACAAGAACAGAACACAGTTCTGTTGTGGTTTCTAATACTGAATATTTCTTGCTCATTCTGCTGATGGAATACTAATCTCATCTTGTCTGTCTCTTGAACAAACCTCATCAAAATTTGAACCCACGCTTCAATCATTTATCTGGTGCACAACAACAATGTAGATCCATGTAGGATATTGGGTAAGCTGATGAACCCCAAGGCATTCGACATCAGGTTACATGGATGCACATATCATTCTCTCGACTTGAAGAGCTTTTTATTTTATTTTATTATTCTCCAACACCTGATGCTGAATATAACATTTTGCTCACTGGTGGGAGTTTTTGGAATGGCCAATCAAGTCATTGAGAACCATCCATTGTCATCTAACATTTAGCTTGCATCACTGATTGACTCCTTAATGCCCTTAGTCAAAATACCATGGATACTCATGTTTCACATTTCATAAGGTGAACTGTTGAATGTTTTTGTTACCAGGCAATTTGTAAGACCCGTATCCTAGCCCGTACAATTCCGTATGCCTTCGCGGTCCTCCGGTCGAATTCCAGCAACCCACGATCTATTATCGGCATTTGCGCGCAATCCTGAGTCGTGTCCCATATATTAGAGTCGGCTTGACCCGAGACCTGTATGTCACGCCCCAAACTCGGAAACCGG
This sequence comes from Magnolia changhungtana, assembly GCA_030180095.1. NCBI lineage: Eukaryota > Viridiplantae > Streptophyta > Magnoliopsida > Magnoliales > Magnoliaceae > Magnolia > Magnolia changhungtana. The sequence goes on from JASAUF010000511.1 coordinate 5,483,480, forward strand.
GCTCACAAAATTCCCGATTGCCGAATCTGGCGCCGACAGCCTCCGTAGAACCCCATTCTCGGCTCCCAGCGCCCATACGCCAGGTTCCGATCCTGGGATGCTACGAGGAGGATTTTCAACATCGGTTTAATTCGTAATAAGCATAACCAAAGGCATAACCCACAAACAACAACCAAAAACTCCATCACATTTTCACTATGATAAAAAACTTTACAAGTACAATGAGCATAAAAGGGAAATACAATTAGAATAGACAAAAAGCTCCAAAAAGATCTGCTCTGCGCTCCTGCCTCAGCGCTGCTGCGTCCTCGCGTCACCTGCACGCGACGGTCGTTCATAAGCTTATAGAAAGCTTAGAGGGTGGTAAAAGTGTGTGCGCAAGGTAGTAATGCAGATATACAGTATCAGAGTAATGCGGAACATGCTGGTGAATCCATGAATACTGTTAGCCGTACCAAGGCTATGCGATGCAAGACATGAATGATGTCGGCCATACCAAGGCCATGCGATACGAAATGCAACTCAAGCATACAAATCCTCATCTAAGTCCACATATCAGTACAGCTCAAAATCTGGGATATCACCGGGGTCTAGTACACTCTAAACCAGATTGCTGCCTCATCGCGCCCAATAAGGTAAGTGGAAGAGGCCTCACTACCCGCCTGCCAATTTCAGGCTCGGCTCGTCGATAGCGGACCCATTCCTCGAGCTGGTCAGACTCAGCCTAGCATTGCCCCCTCCTCTCGGGCGGGTAAGGCCGTACCCCCTTCCAACCGATCACGACACAGTGGAAAGTGCAGCCGTCTGGTAATCGGCACTCGGTGCTCCTGCACCCACTCGGTCTAGACGTTGGAGCAACCTCTTGGTACCATAAGGGTTTAGGGACTTTCACCCAGGGATATCTATAGCACCCCATATGGAACAAGATTTCTGGTATCCAATCCTGCCAACCACGATACACCTATGGAGGCTACAACCCTGATGTCGTTAGGGCGTACGGTAACCATGTCACACGATGCGAAATGCATGAATCACACTATCCCGTCATGCAGCAATCCTGCCCGTCTCGTGCGCTCATGTGGGGCAACACCGCCTAACCGGGAGCCCCTAAACAATCTGCCCGAACCAGATTGCTGCCCCATCGCGCGCAATAATATATATACACACACAGACACACCTGCACACACCACACGCATGCACACGCACGCACCCAATGCACACACGCATGCACACAGGCACACGTATGCACTCACGCACACCCACCCATCGTCCCTGGACGGTGGGGATTTAATACATACATAATTGTGGGCTCCACCGTCCAGGCGGACGGTGGAGGAAAAATACATACATCATGTGTGCTCCACGTGGGGCCCACCGTAGTGTTTACATGCCATCCGACCCGTTGAAAAGGTCATACGGACCTCAGTGAAGGGAAAACACAAATTTCATCTTGATCTAAAACTTCTGTGGCCCACAGAAGGGTTTCAATGGCAGTGGTACAATCCCACTGTTTTCTTTGGTGTGGGCCATCTGAGACCCAGATTAGCCTGATCTTTGGAGGGGAGCCACCTTAGGAGGTGGCCCACCCAATGAACGGGATGGATGACACATATACATCATGGTGGGGCCCACGACAGGAGCCGTGGGTGGCTGCTGCCGCCCGCCGTCCGTAGGCAGCAGGCGCGGGTAGCGCCTGCCTTCACTGACAGCGATAGCTTCCATTTCTGTTTTTTTTTATTTTTCCTACGAAAATTCGCATGTGGGGCCCGCTACTGAAGAATCCACTCGGTCCAACGCATTCTATGGCTCGAAATACACAAAATGAGTCCAATATCCGGTATTTTTGGCGTGTAGAAACAGAAAGGAGGGCTTGAATAGCCTTGAACAGTAGGAAATACAGTTTCCTATGGTATGGTCCGCCTGATCATCAGATTAACCTCATTTTTCGGCTCAACGCCTAAAATGAGGCAAGGATTGGGGTGGACGGCATGGATCTAACCCTTACATCAGGGTGAGGCCTACATAAGCAGCCCTTCCTGAAAAAAAACCAAATTTATTTTATATATATATATATTTTTTTCTTTCTGCACTGTTAACACACCCACTGTCGGTTCGCACTTCAGTGTTTGGTAACGTCCAGCGTCCCTGGACGCTGGACGGTTGTTCACACACGTATTTAAGGTGGGCCCCACCCACAGACATGCAATCAGGGTGGGCCACCAAATGGTTGGATGGTGTGGGTAATTCATACATTAAGATGGGGTTCACTTGGGTGGGCCACATGGCCACTTCATCACACCACAAAATGTGAAAGGGAGAGGGAGGGAGAAAGAGAAAGGCACCGGCAATATCGGAGGGGCCCCGCCACTATGGGCCCCTCTTGATCATAAGCATACATCAAGGTGGGTCCCACTACAAGTGAGCCCTTAAATCAATAAATGATAAAATAGGTGGAGATCCGAGATCACCCACCAATATGGACGGTCTAGATGACCTATCTAAAGCAAGAAAAATAAACATCATGATGGGGGCCATGGAGAATGGCCCCATCATGGAATGATCATGATGATCGAAGCGGGCCATCGGCCACATCTTAGGGTCCCAAGTGAGATCCAAACCATTGATCGGTTGGCCTCACTTGACCCATCCTAAAAGAAATGAAAACTACTCTATCAAAGCACCCACCACTTGATCTTCTTGCTCCAATGGGTTCCTTAGCTCCTTAGCTTCCATTCCAATGGAGGAGAGGATGAATGGATGGATAGGATGGGAGATCTTAGGATGGAAAGGTGGGCCACACTTGGAGCTTAGAAAGAGAGGGAGAGGCTCATACGTATAGAGTTTTTCTCTCTTGCTTGGGAATGAAGTTTGAAAATGAGAGAGAGAGGTTTGTAAAAGGGAGAGAGAGATGGGTGATGTTTGATGTGGTGGTGATGGGTGTAAGAGCCACTTTTTTACTTTTGTGGCAAATTGTGTAAGAAAAGCATGGGTGGTGTAAGAAATTCTTGACTTTAGGGGTTGCTTAGGGAAGAGTGTGAAGTGATGTGTACTTGACTTGATAAGATTGATTGATGGTTGATTGATGTGACATCTTGTTGAGATTCTCTTGGGTTTCGCAACGCGCGGCATTTTCCTCGCACCGAACGCTGGCCCACATCTCCTAGCCAGAGTATCGCCTCGACTCGCGAGTCGCGGCATCGGAATCGCGGCGACGGTGCGGTCGCAATGGTACAGGTCTCGAATCGAGTCGAATCAAATTAATGATGTATGAATCAAGGTCGCGGGCAACGCCGGTTAAGGGTCGAAGGTTGCCAGAATTCGACCGGAAAGACCGCAAGAACCTACGGAACGGTACGGTCTAGGATACGGGTCTTACAGCTCTCCCCTCCTAATAAAAATTTTGTCCTCGAAATTTACACAATCATCACAGCTAGTCATAACGCGTGAGGAAGAAGAGACATAATATCATCATATAAAATCAGAAATAACATACAAAATACAGCACATAGTCAGTCATCAAAGAGATGGGGATAACGCTCTCGAATCTCGGCCTCACGCTCCCAAGAAGCCTCCTCTATAGAATGGTGACCCCACTGAACCTTCACCAACGGAATGACCTTGGTCCAGGGGACCTGCTCCTTACGATCAAGGATACAAACTGGCTGCTCGATATAGGAAGTATCCTCACGAACCTCCAGCGGCTGCCAATCAATAACAGGAACAATGTCTGACCAACACTTCCTCAACATGGAGACATGAAAAACGTTGTGGACGCCAGACAACTGAGATGGTAAGGCAAGCCGATAGGCCACAGCGCCAACGCGCCCAGTGATCTCAAAAGGTCCTATGAATCTCGGGGCAAGCTTGCCCTTCACTCCAAATTGAACTACGCCCTTCATAGGCGAGACCTTGAGATACACATGGTCCCCTACATCAAACTCCAAGGGACGACGCCGACGGTCAGCAAAACTCTTCTACCGGCTCTGAGCTGTGCGCATCCTCTGTCTGATGATATCGATAGCCTCTGATGTCTCCTGCACAAGCTCGGGACCTAGGAGACGACGCTCTCCAACCTCGGTCCAACAACTCGGTGATCTGCATGGTCTGTCATATAGTACCTCAAAAGGAGTCATGCCGATGGTCGCCTGATAGCTGTTATTGTATGCGAACTCAACCAATCGCAGATGCTCATCCCAGCTACCCCCGAAATCAATCGCGCAGGCCCGAAGCATATCCTCAAGGATCTGATTGACCCTCTCGGTCTGGCCATCGGTCTGCGGATGGTACGCGGTGCTGAGCCGCAAATCAGTCCCCATCGCTCTCTGAAAGCTCCCCCAAAACTGAGACGTGAACCTCGAGTCTCAGTCCGAAACGATCAAGACTGGAACACCATGCAGTCTCACGATATCCTCGAGGAATAATCTCGCAAGCCGGTCCATAGACCAAGTCGCACGCATCGCAAGAAAATGTGCCGACTTCGTCAGACGATCCACAACAACCCAAATGGCGTCATGACCGCGCTGAGTCCTCGGCAAGCCCATAATGAAATCTGTCGACACGTGCTCCCACTTCCACATCGGGATACTCAACAGCTGCAATAGACCATGGGGTCTCTGATGATCTGCCTTGACATGCTGGCATGTGTCACACTCGATCACAAAACTAGCGATCTGGTGCTTCATCCCTGCCCAAAAATACTGTCGCCTCATATCACGGTACATCTTCGTCGAGCCAGGATGGATAGAAAACTGCAATCGATGTGCCTCAGTCATAAGATCTCTGCGTAACTCAGGGATATCTGGGACACATAATCGGCCTCTTAAGCGAAGTCCACCATTTATACCAATCTGCCAATCTTCCTGACTCTCGGATGCTACATCAGCCATATAACTCTGCAATGACTCATCAGCCTGCTGAGCCTCGATCACCCTTGTAACAAGAGGGTTGAATCGACAGGCTCGATAACTGCATGATAGAAGACTGCAGGCCGAACTCAAAATCATACTCTGCCACATCCTCAAACATCCGCCACTCCTGAATCATCATATGCGCCACCAGGCCTCGTGGCTGACGGCTGAGGGCATCCGCCACCACGTTCGCCTTGCCCGGGTGGTACTGAAGATCAAAGTCATAGTCCTTCAGGAGCTCCATCCAGCGCCTCTGCCTCATGTTCAACTCAGACTGCGAGAAAAGGTACTTCAAGCTCTTGTGGTCAGAGAAGAGCTCGAACCTAACCCCATAGAGATAGTGCCTCCACACCTTCAGTGCGAAGACAACTGCAGCGAGCTCCAAGTCATGCGTGGGGTAGTTCAGCTCATGGATCTTGAGCTGGCGAGACGCGAAGGCCACTGGTCTCCCATGCTGCATCAGGACAGCACCCAAACCAATATGCGAGGCATCAGTAAATATAATAAATCCGTCACTCCCAGAGGGAAGAGTGAGGACAGGAGCGGACGTCAGACGGTCCTTTAACTCCTTAAATGCTCGCTCGCAGGCGTCGCTCCAAATAAACTCTGCGCCCTTCCGAGTCAACCTGGTCAGCGGGGCTGCAATACGGGAAAAGCCCTCAATGAAACGCCGGTAATAGTCCGCCAAACCAAGAAAACTGCGGATCTCGGACGCAGTCGTAGGTTGGTCCCACTGACGTACTACCTCAACCTTCGAGGGGTCCACTGCGACGCCCTCCCTAGTTATCACGTGACCGAGGAACTTCACCTCCTCCTGCCAGAACTCGCACTTCTCCAGCTTCGCATACGGCTGATGTGCGCGGAGGGTCTGCAACGTAACCTCCAGATGCTGCTCGTGCTCCTCACGGGTCCTCGAATAGATCAGAATGTCGTTGATGAAGACTACAACAAAATGATCGAGATAAGGGCGGAAGACCTCATTCATCAACTACATAAAGACCGCGGGTGCATTGGTCAGTCCGAAGGACATGACCTGGAACTCAAAATGACCGTAGCACGTCCTGAATGCCGTCTTCGGAATGTCCTCCTCTCGGACCCGAATCTGATGATAACCAGAACGCAAGTCAATCTTCGAAAAGAACTGTGTACCCTGCAGCTGATCAAACAAATCATTAATCCTCGGAAGCGGATACTTGTTCTTGATCGTAACCTTATTGAGCTCGCGGTAGTCTACGCAGAGCCTCAACGATCCATCCTTCTTCTTCACGAAGAGTACCGATGCTCCTTACGGCGAACTGCTCGGACGAATAAAGCCCAACTCACACAACTCGTCCAACTGCCTCTGCAGTTCCCGCAACTCCAATGGTGTCATACGATACGGGACCTTCGAAATAGGCGCGGTACCGAGCACGAGATCAATCTGAAACTCGGTGAGTCGGCAAGGCGGTAATCCCGAAATCTCTTGAAACACATCGGGAAAATCACAAACGATCGGCAACTGATCAATACGAGCGGCAACAGGCTCCTCAATGGCGCAGGACATCAAGCAAGATAACGGCTCTCCTCGGGGCTCTGTAACAAACTGGAACTGCGGTAAGCCTGGTATACAGAATGTGACGGTCCTCGCGGAGCAGTCCAATATGACATAGTACTCGGCAAGCTAATTCATGCCCAAGATGACATCGAACTCGGACATCGGTAATGTAAACAGATCGGCAGGCAAAAAGGTATCCTCGACTAGAACGGGGCAAGACGAGCAAAATCGGCCCGACACTGCAGTCTTCCCCAAGGGAGTCGATACTGACAGACTCTCACAAGTAGACTCCAACGGTAGGCCAGTCGATCGGCAGAAAATCTCGGCTACAAAAGAATGCGATGCACCAGAATCAAATAACACACGTGCAGCGCATGCAGAGACTAAAAACATACCCTCGACAACCCCTCCAGATGACTGCGGATCCTGCTGAGCCGCGTAAAACCTAGCCTGAGCTGGCTGGGGAGGTGCCTGTCCCCTCTCGAACGTCTTTCTTCTTCTTGGGGTCGCCGAGGCGGTCGAAACCGCCGCTCTCGCGTCGCGGTCTCGGAGGCCCAGTGCGATCGCCGCCGAGGTGGCCTGGTGGTGGGGAAACCTTGTCCTTCTTCTTTGTGAGGGCCTCTATTGCTGCTGTGGGGGCCTCTATTGCTGCTGCTGGGGGTGGGGACAGTCCCACATACGGTGCCCCATCGCACCGCACCCAAAACAGGTGCTAGTGAACTGCCTCGGAGGAGGTGGTCTTTGGAGGTCTTCTTGACGCTCGAAGGCCTGGGGGCGACCTGTGCGCCTCTGCTGCTGTGGTCGATGCTGTTGCGAGTCACCGGAAGGAGCGGGCCTCTTCCGGTCTCTCCTCTGACCGCGATCAGACTGAGAACCAGCCCACTCAGCCTCATATATCTAGGCCTTCCGTACCACCCCCTCAAATGTCGGGAGCTCATGCCCAATGACACGGCCTCGAAGACCGTAACGCAAGCCGTCTTGGAATCTGCGGGCTTTCTGCCCCTCATCATCTACTAGGTATGGTGCAAATCTAAACAGCGCTACAAAACGGGCCGCGTACTGAGCCACTGTCTATCGCCCTGCACCAGGGCCTCGAACTCCAACGCTCGCTGTTGTCAGATGTGATCAAGAAAATACTGTCGTTCGAACCGATCCACAAAATCCTCCCATGTCCACACAAAATCAGCGCCTGCTGCTAGGGAGACTGACGCCCACCAGTGCTCAGCCTTACCATAGAGGAGAAATATGGCTAATCGGACTCGCCGCTCGGTCGCACATCCCATCGTCTCGAATATCTTCTCCACATCGGCGCGCCATCTCTCAGCTACCGCAGGGTCTGGCTCACCCTAGAAACGTGGGGGATCGAGTCGTCGGAACTCACGAAGAAGGGCATTCGTGTGGTCCTGCTCGGCCTGCTCTGGTGAAACAACAGGGTGCCTGCCCTGTCCCTGAAGTGCAGCCGTCACAGCCTGTAACATCTGCTGCAACTGGGAGGCACTCACGGATACGGTCAGGTCCGCACCGGTCTCTGGTGGAGGAGCAGCATACTCCGGATAAGTAGTAGGAATCTCTGGTGGTGGAATGGGCATCGTAGGTGGTAGTGCTGGAGTCTCAGACGGTGATGCGGGAGTCTCAGGTGGTGGTGCGGGGGTCGATCGAGTCACTCTCTGGCACGCCATGTCCTACAAGAAGACCGAAGACGCCTATCAACTTTGAAACTCTCGAAGGTACGAACGTTAAGGGTCGGTAATAAAGATTGCTAAGCTATCCGAACTTGGGACTTAATCATCCTAAACTCATAGCAAACATGTAAGGTTGTTCTTAGTTATTCCCGAGTTATGCTCTGATACCAACTTCTGTCACGCCCCAAACTCGGAAACTGGGCTCACAAAATTCCCGATCGCCGAATCCTGCTTCGACAGCCTCCGTAGAACCCCATTCTCGGCTCCCAGCGCCCATACACCAGGTTCCGATCCTGGGATGCTACGAGGAGGATTTTCAACATTGGTTTAATTCGTAATAAGCATAACCAAAGGCATAACCCACAGACAACAACCAAAAACTCCATCACATTTCCACTATAATAAAAAACTTTACAAGTACAATGAGCATAAAGGGAAATACAATGAGAATGGACAAAAAGCTTCAAAAAGATCTGCTCTGCGCTCCGCCTCGGTAGCTGCTGTCCTCGCGTCACACACTTTAGACGCGGTCGTGCATAAGCTTATAGAAAGCTTAGAGGGTGGTGAAAGTGTGTGTGTGCAAGGTAGTAATGCGGATATACGATGATCGTAGTAATGCGGAACATGCTGGTGAATCCATGAATACTGTTAGCCGTACCAAGGCTATGCGATGCAAGACATGAATGATGTCGGCCATACCAAGGCCATACGATGTGAAATGCAACTCAAGCATACAAATCCTCATCTAAGTCCACATATCGGTCTGACTCAAAACGGGATATCACCTAGGGTCTAGTACACTCTAAAAGATTGTCGCCCCATCGCGGAATAACGTAAGTGGAAGAGGCCTCACTACCCGCCTGCCAATATCGGGCTCGGCTCGTCGATAGCGGACCCATTCCTCGAGCTGGTCAGACTCAGCCTAGCATTGCCCCCTCCTCTCGGGCGGGTAAGGCCGTACCCCCTTCCAACCGACCACGACATAGTGGAAAGCGCAGCCGTCTGGTAATCGGCACTCGGCGCTCCTGCACCCACTCGGTCTAGACGTTGGAGCAACCTCTTGGTACCATAAGGGTTTAGGGACTTTCATCCAGGGATATCTATAGCACCCCATGTGGAACAAGATTTTCTGGTATCCAATCCTACCAACTACGATACACCTATGGAGGCTACAACCCTGATGTCGCTAGGGCGTACGGTAACCATGTCACACGATGTGAAATGCATGAATCACACTATCCCGTCATGCAGCAATCCTGTGCATCTCGTGCGCTCATGTGGGGCAACATCGCCTAACCGGGAGCCCCTAAACAATCTGCCCGAAGGTATATGCTATGATTAGTCACTTCTCATATCAAGCATACATATGATGCGTATGATCATGAATCATGGAGCTATACTAAACATGTTATATGGGATAGATGCTGTTCATAAGGAGATGGGCCTAGACGACCTACAAGTATGGGCCTAACAATGGGCCCTAGGGAGAATCAGAACGCGGACATTTAACCAACATTATTCTACAATGTGGACGTCAAACCAACATTACTCCCAAGGCATTGCCCGTCGTAAACATCATTACATAAATCATGTTGGGATCACACATTGCAATGGACCTTAGGTACATCCCATTGGGCCTTAAATACATCAAATGGGCCATATCACATGGGCCTTACATTCATCAAATGGGTCACATTAATGAGCCTCACCAATGGGCCTTAAGTACATTGCAATGGGCCATAACCCATGGGCCTTAGAATGCATCAAAATGGGCCTCGCAACATGGGCCTTATATATATCAAAGTGGGCCTCAACCACGGCTACAAATACATCGAATGGGCCTCATAATACGGGCCCTACATTCACATCAAAGTGGACCCCAATGGATTACCACAGATCAAACAAGATGGGCCTCATAACATACCAAGGTAGGGTCCACTTGAACTAAGGATCTGGCTCATTTTAGCTCATGCCATAGAGATGAGCTTGCAAAATAGATGGACAGCTTGCACGCAACACATGCATCATGGTGGGTCCCATGAAGGCCCACCATCAGGTATATGTATATTACATAATATAATATATAAATATACATAATATATATATATATACACACACACACAGACACACCTGCACACACCACACGCATGCACATGCACGCACCCAATGCACACACGCATGCACACAGGCACACGTACGCACTCACGCACACCCACCCACCGTCCCTGGACGGTGGGGATTTAATACATACATAACTGTGGGCTCCACCGTCCAGGCGAACGGTGGAGGAAAAATACATACATCATGTGTGCTCCACGTGGGGCCCACCGTAGTGTTTACATGCCATCCGACCCGTTGAAAAGGTCATACGGACCTCAGTGAAGGGAAAACACAAATTTCATCTTGATCCAAAACTTCTGTGGCCCACAGAAGGGTTTCAATGGCAGCGGTACAATCCCACTGTTTTCTTTGGTGTGGGCCATCTGAGACCCAGATCAGCCTGATCTTTGGAGGGGAGCCACCTTAGGAGGTGGCCCACCCAATGAACGGGATGGATGACACATATACATCATGGTGGGGCCCACGACAGGAGCCGTGGGTGGCTACTGCCGCCCGCCATCCGCAGGCAGCAGGCGCGGGCAGCGCCTGCCTTCACTGACAGCGGCAGCTTCCATTTCTATTTTTTTTTCCTACGAAAATTCGCATGTGGGGCCCGCTACTGAAGAATCCACTCCATCCAACGCGTTCTATGGCTCGAAATACACAAAATGAGTCCAATATCCGGTATTTTTGGCGTGTAGAAACAGAAAGGAGGGCTTGAATAGCCTTGAACAGTAGGAAATACAGTTTCCTATGGTATAGTCCGCCTGATCATCAGATTGACCTCATTTTTCGGCTCAATGCCTAAAATGAGGCAAGGATTGGGGTAGACGGCATGGATCTAACCCTTACATCAGGGTGGGCCCTACATAAGCAGCCCTTCCTAAAAAAAACCAAATTTATTATATATATATATATTTTTCTTTCTGCACCGTTAACACACCCACTGTCGGTTCGCACTTCAGTGTTTGGTAACGTCCAGTGTCCCTGGACGCTGGACGGTTGTTCACACACGTATTTAAGGTGGGCCCCACCCACAGACATGCAATCAGGGTGGGCCACCAAATGGTTGGATGGTGTGGGTAATTCATACATTAAGATGGGGTTCACTCGGGTGGGCCACATGGCCACTTCATCACACCACAAAATGTGAAAGGGAGAGGGAGGGAGAAAGAGAAAGGCACCGGCAATATCGGAGGGGCCCCGCCACTATGGGCCCCTCTTGATCATAAGCATACATCAAGGTGGGTCCCACTACAAGTGGGCCCTTAAATCAACAAATGATAAAATAGGTGGAGATCCGAGATCACCCACCAATATGGACGGTCTAGATGACCTATCTAAAGCAAGAAAAATAAACATCATGATGGGGGCCATGGAGAATGGCCCCATCATGGAATGATCATGATGATCGAAGCGGGCCATCGGCCACATCTTAGGGTCCCAAGTGAGATCCAAACCATTGATCGGTTGGCCTCACTTGACCCATCCTAAAAGAAATGAAAACTACTCTATCAAAGCACCCACCACTTGATCTTCTTGCTCCAATGGGTTCCTTAGCTGCTTAGCTTCGATTCCAATGGAGGAGATGATGAATGGATGGATAGGATGGGAGATCTTAGGATGGAAAGGTGGGCCACACTTGGAGCTTAGAAAGAGAGTGAGAGGCTCATACGTATGGAGTTTTTCTCTCTTGCTTGGGAATGAAGTTTGAAAATGAGAGAGAGAGAGGTTTGTAAAAGGGAGAGAGAGATGGGTGATGTTTGATGTGGTGGTGATGGGTGTAAGAGCCACTTTTTGACTTTTGTGGCAGATTGTGTAAGAAAAGCATGGTTGGTGTAAGAAATTCTTGACTTTAGGGGTTGCTTGGGGAAGAGTGTGAAGTGATGTGTACTTAACTTGATAGGATTGATTGATGGTTGATTGATATGACATCTCGTTGAGATTCTCTTGGGTTTCGCAACGCGCGGCGTTTTCCTCGCACCGAACGCTGGCCCACATCTCCTGGCCAGAGTATAGCCTCGGCGCGCGAGTCGCGGCGACGGCGCGGTCGCAATGATACAGGTCTCGGATCGAGTCGAATCAGATTAATGACGTATGAATCAAGGTCGCGCACAACGCCGATTAAGGGTCGAAGGTTGCCGAAATTCGACCGGAAAGACCGCAAGAACCTTCGGAATGGTACGATCTAGGATACGGGTCTTACATTGTACCTTTACGACCGCACCGTCTCCGCGGTTCCGACGCCGTGTCTCGCGCGCCGAGGTGATACCCAGGCCAGGAGATGTGGGCCAGCATTCAATTCAAGGAAAACACCGCACGTTACAATTACCAAGGAAATCTCTACCCTAAACGTCACATCAATCCATTAATCAAAGTCTAAGTACACCACCTTACCTAGCCATTCCTTTTTCACCTACAAGGCATGACACCCATTTCTCTTTCACCCAAAAGTCAACAAGCACCATGCTCCCTCATCCCATCATCTCATCCATCTCACTTCTCTCTCTCTCTCTCATTTTTTTCTCACTCCATTCCAAGCACCTCGCATGAGAGTGGACGTCCAAGCTCTCCATGGGAGAGAAGCTAGGTGTGCCCCACTTCCTACCACCCAATCACACTCTAAAATCAATCTTAACCGTTGAAATGTATTCTTTTGGAGCAATAGAACGTGTTGATGGAAGGAGTCCAAGAAGATCAAAGGTGGGTGCCTCTATTCTTCTCTCTCTCTCTCTCTCTCTCTCTCTCTCTCTCTCTCTCTCTTTCCCCTTTGTTCATGGACCCATGATGTGTGTATTTGATCTAAGTCGTCCACCTTTGTGGGACCCACTTGATGGACATGTTGGATCTACACCGTCCAAGCCATATGGGCCCTACTTGGTAGTGATGAGAAAACACAAATATTGGATTGATCTAAATCAAGTGGGCCACACACACGTGGGATCCACCTTGCATTGGTGTTGTATGCAAACCGTCTGGACACGGTCATGAAGTGTGAACATACAGTGAGTCTCGTACTCACAGCAACCAACAAAAGATAAAAGGAGACTTTTAGATTTTTGGTGGGTCGCTCATGCAGGCCTCACCTTGATATATGTACTCAATCCATGCCGTCCATCCCATTCAGCGGATCATTTTAGGCGTTGAGCTGAAAAATGGGGTCAATCCGATTTTCTGGTAGGCCATGGTATAGAAAACAGTTTCGTTATCGTTGAAAATCACCCTGCTGTTTCTGTACCCCGAAACATGTCCAATATTGGGCTCATTTGGTCTGTATTAAACAATAAAAGTCAATGGGTGGGGTGGATTTTGTTGAAATGGGCCCCACTTATGAAAAACCTCAGAAAAATAGGTTTCAAATATATATATATATATATATATATATATATATATATATATAACATGCGGCAGTGACACTTCTTGTTGTCGAGAGACGAGCAAAAGACACCGGCCGGCTTGTTGGGCGGACGAGCGAGTGGACCCACGGTCCCAGCCATGGGCCCCACCATGACGTGTGTTTATCATCCACACCGTTTATTTGGTGTGTCCCCTCTTGAAGTGGGTCCCCTCCAAAAATCAGCCCCATACTCAGCTCAGGTGGCCCACATAGCAGGAAATAGTGGAACTGAGCGCCTGCCATTGAGACCCGATGTGAGTCCCAGAAGTTTTGGATCACTATGAAATTTGTTTCTTTTTTCCTATGCGTCTAGGTCTGCGTGACCTTATGAATGGATTGGATGGAACGTAAACATTATGGTGGGCCCCACGTGGGACCCACTGATGCATGTATGATAAACCACACTGTCCCTGGGTGGGACGGCTGGTGTACCTCACTCCGGCAGCCTGCTGGAGTGGCGTCACTAAGCTCTGAGGGCCTCCCTTTGCATCCACACCATCCACCAATGGACCCTGCTGGAGTGGCGTCACTAAGCTCTGTGGGCCTCCCTTTGCATCCACGTCGTCCATCAATGGACCCCACCATGATGCATGCGCTGCATCCAAACCGTCCATCCATCTTAAAAGCTCATTTCATGGCATGAGCTAAAGATTGAGTCAGATCCATAGTTCATATGGACCCCCGCCATGATGCATGTGTTGCATCCAAACCATCCACCATTTGGCAAGCTCATCTTAGGCTTAAGACTAAAAAATGAGGTAGATTTATTAGGTGGACCACACCACAAAAAAACAGTGGTGAGATGAACACTTACCATTGAAGTCCCTTTTGGAGCACAACAATTTTGGATTAACTTGATATATGTTTTTCCTCCCAACCAAATTTGGGTGACCTTATAATTAGATTGGATGGAAAATAAATGTTATGGTGGGCCTTGAGGATTTTAATGATGGAAAAATCATTGTTACCGCTGTAGTTTGGGGTGCGGTCCAGTTGATCTTTTGAGATGATTCATATATTATATAGATATTGATGTACTTGCGGCCATTCGTTGAGGCTCACCTTGATATTTATAAGGCCCATTTTAATGTATTAGTGGCCCGTTATTGAAGCCCACCTTGATATATACATGAGGTCCATGTGATGAGGCCCATCTTGATTCATTTAGGGCTGTCCGTTGAGGCCCACCTTGATATTTATAGGGGCTCATTTGATGAGGCCAATTTGATATATTTGGGGCCCACTTGATAAGGCCCAATATGATGTATTTTGAGCCCATGTTATATATATATTTTATATCCAGGCCGCCCGTCCAGGGCTGGGCGCTGGTCAGATATAATGATAGTATTATATTATATTATATTATTATTATTATATTACTGTTATTATTATTATTATTATTATTATTATATATTATAATACATATATACATGTATATGTTGTGGGACCCACGTGGGGACCTCAGTGATGTATTTGTTTCATCCACACCGTCTAGATGATCTGGATGGTGCTAGACTTGGACGGTGCCAAATAGTGTTTGGACAGTGCTGCGAACCCCACCTCGATGTATGTTTCGTATCCACACCGTCTAGAGTGTCTGGATGGCGCTCGGCAACGTTTGGAAGGTGTTGATTCACATGGGCGAAATTTGGACAATGCTAATTAACATTAGTGAGCCATGTACCCCCCATAGAGTGATTGTGTACAGTGATGCACACGTTGCACCTACAACTATTGAAATGATTTTAGATGTGATCCTAGCTCTCATTGTGATCTACAAACCCTTCACCTTCCTGGGAGACCCATATCATAGTGGGACCCACCATGATATATATGTTGTATATTCACATCGTTCACTCATGTGACCCCCACATGATGTACGTATTTAAAGCCCAGATGGCGAGGCCCAATGCTTGTATCTATGGCCCATGTTCGAGGCCTTATATGATATGTACCCGGTCCAGGTGTTGGGGCCCATTGGGATGTATTTGAGGCCCGTGTATTGCGGCCCACATGATGTATGTGAGGCTCATGGGTTGCGGGCTATTGCGATGTATATTGAGGCCCATGGTTATGGTAGTTTGAGGCCCATGGTTATGGCCCATTATGATAAGTTAGAAGCCCATGGTTGAGGCCCATTAGGATGTGTTTATGGCCTATTGGGTAAGGCCCGCTAAGATGTATTTTTGGCCCATGGGTCAAGGCCCATTGTGACGTATTTCCAGCTCGTATGTCGTGGCCCATTGTGATATGTTTCCAACCCAGTTTTTGAAGCCCATTGTGACGTATTTTCGGCCCGTATGTCGTGGTCCATTGTGATATATTTCTAGCCCAGTTATCGAGGCCCATTGTGACGTATTTCCGGCCTGTATGTCATGGCCCATTGTGACGTATTTCCGGCCTGTATGTCATGGCCCATTGTGATATGTTTCCAGCCCAGTTATCGAGGCCCAACTTGATGTGTATAAGGCCCATTAGTGCGGCTCATTGATGCGGCACGCTTGTTGGATATGAGGCCCATTGGTGCAACCCAATGATGCGACTCACTGTGATGTGTATATTAGGCCAATGGTGCGGCCCAATGTATCGACCCGCCGTGATGTGTAAGGCCCACCTGTGATGACTATTTGAGGCCGCTTGTTGGATATTTAGGCCCACCTTATGTTTAACTCTATGTGGACCACTGCTTGGGAATAGTGTTGGTTGAATGACCACATTTTTAGGTAATGATGGTTAAACGCCTGCATGGTGATATTCCCTTAGGCGTAGTTAGGCCCATTCTCATCGATACCGATTGTATGGGCCGATTCGTCGAGGCCGATTTCAATTGCTAAGGCCTATTATGATGTATTCGTGGCCTATGGGCGAGGCCCGTTGTGATATGTAATAGGCCCATGAGGCATGGCCCAGTTGATATATTTGAGGCCGATGAACAGGGTCCACTTGCTGTGTATATGTGGCCTTGAGTAAGGCCCATTGTGTTGTATATTAGGTCTTTGTATGGGGCCATGGACCCATTATATGTTTAGCTTTATATGGGCCATTCCCTGGGGGCAATGTTGGTTAAATGTCCACATTGTCGAGGTCGATCGTGGATACCGATTATTAGTATGTGATAGCATAACATCATGATACATGCCCATACGCATCATCTACATGTTTGTTATGAGATGTGATTGACCATTGCATATGTCATTGGGCAGGACGGTATGAGACTCCCTGATAGGCAGAGGTTATCTCACATGAGCGCACGGCATGCGCAGGATTGATGCACGACTGGATTGTATGACTCATGCATCTTGTATTATGTTGTGATTACTGTACGCCCTAGCGACATCAGGGCCGTAGCCTCCATGGGCATGTTGTGGATGGCTAGATGGGACACTAGAAATATTTGGTTCTAGCATACGGGCGCCATAGATGTCCATGGGTGAAAATTCCTAAACCTCCGTGGCTAGGAGACACCCCAACTTGAGACCAAGTAGATATATATGAGCACATGAGGGTCATATACCAGTAGGCCGCGTCTCCCATTGTGTCGTGGTCGATTGGGAGGGGGTGTGACCTTACTCGCCTGAGTGAGGGGACAATGTCTAGGTTGAGTTTGACCAGATTGAGGAATGGGTCCGCTATCGACGAGCCGGGCCCAATATTGGCAGGCGGATAGTGAGGTCTCTTCCACTTACCCAGTTGTGCGCTTGGATAGGGGCGACAAGCTGACGTTGAGTGTAATAGACCCCGGTGATTTTCTAGAGAACAATTATATTGACATGTGGACTTGTTGAGCAGGAATTGCATATCCATTCATTCATTCATTCACTATCCACTCGGGCTAGTGGTGCGTAACTATTTGTTACGCGTACCTTCGCATGGCTAGGATTTCGGTTGGGCGCACAACTAACCTGAGATTAGGAGTTTACCACATTGTGTCTGACTATCCAAATTTAAGTATGAGACTGGTATGGATAGAAGTCCTTGTGATAGACCCCATAGCCTGTGATACTTCATATTATCATCCCGACTTCACATTCCAACATGGTCATTTCATTCGCACCGCATATTACATTGCATCCGCAGTACTTAGCATTTTGGATTACTATATTTTTGCACTTATATGGGCTAGATGATATTGATGGTATTCATGGCTCGTTAGGATTTGCATATTGCATTGCATCCTCAGCATCTGTTATTGTCTTATCATATTTTGCATCGCATAGCCTTGGTACGACTGATAACACTCATGGACTTACCAGTATATTTTCGCTTACTCTGATATCGTATGATTCATGATCTCGTCAGTATTTTCGCTTATTCCGATGATGACTTTATGGTATACTTGGCACTTATCTTGTGCACACACTTACACTACCCTCTAAGCTTTCTATAAGCTTATGCACGATAGATGCGTGCAGGTGATGTTAGGTTGCAGCAGTGTTGAGCTTGGAGCGTGCAGCGGTCTTCTGGAGCTTGATTTTCGATTTATGTATTTCCTTTTCAGCATTGTACTCAAATGATTATATTAGTGGATATGTGATGATGATGTTGCCTTTATGAATTGGGTATACTTGTGGTTATGCTTATTATGAGATAAATATATAAAAAAAAATCCCCCTTGTAGGATCCCAGGATCGGAATCTGGTCGATGGACACTAGGAGCTGAGAATGGGGTACTACAGAGGCTATCGACACCGGATTCGGCGATTGGAATTCCTGTGAATCCGATCTTCGGGTTTGGAGCGTGACAGAAGTTGTATTAGAGCATAACTTGGGAATACTTAAAGATAACATCACATATCTGCTGATAGCTACATTGCACTGTATGATTGTTGCGAACTTAGAATGATTAGATCCACGAGTTCGAATAACTTAGAGATTTTCTGATATAGATCCATACCGTTAAGATTGTGAGGCTGAATAGTATTCTATTTTCGATCATTTTTTATCCAAGATCCAAAGATTTGTAAGGTCACTATAGTGTTGATAATGCCTCATGGGAGGGCGATGTTGAGATTAGAAAGTGCTATCTCATCCTTTTGTAGATTGTTTTGTGCTTTGACATATATACTTGACGATGTTTCCTCTTCCCTCATCTGTTCTGTAAATTTTGAGGACGAAATTTTTATTAGGTGGGGAGAGCTGTAAGACCCGTATCCTAGCCCGTACTATTTCATATGCCTTCGCGGTCCTCCCGGTCGAATTTCGGTGACCCACGATCTATTATCGGCGTTTGCGCGCGTCTTGAGTCGTGCCCTGTATATTAGAGTTGGCTTGACCCGAGACCTGTACCCTTGCGATCGCACCATCGCTGCGGTTCCGAAGCAGCGTCTCGCGCGCCGAGGCAATACCCAGGCCAGGAGATGTGGGCCCGCGTTCAGTTCAAGGAAAACACCGCGCGTTGCAATTTCCAGGGGAATCTCTACCCTAAACTTCACATCAATCCATTAATCAAAGTCTAAGTACACCACCTTACCTAGCCATTCCTTTTTCACCTACAAGGCATGACACCCATTTCTCTTTCACCCAAAAGTCAACAAGCACCATGCTCCCTCATCCCATCATCTCATCCATCACCACTCTCTCTCTCTCTCTCTCATTTTTTTTCTCACTCCATTCCAAGCACCTCCCATGAGAGTGGACGTCCAAGCTCTCCATGGGAGAGAAGTTAGGTGTGGTCCACCTTCCTACCACCCAATCACACCCTCTAAAATCAATCTTAACCGTTGAAATGTATTCTTTTGGAGCAATAGAACGTGTTGATGGAAGGAGTCCAAGAAGATCAAAGGTGGGTGCCTCTATTCTTTCTCTCTCTCTCTCTCTCTCTCTCTCTCTCTCTCTCTCTCTCTCTCTCTCTCTTTCTCTTTCCCCTTTGTTCATGGACCCATGATGTGTGTATTTGATTTAAGTCGTCCACCTTTGTGGGACCCACTTGATGGACGTGTTGGATCTACACCGTCCAAGCCATATGGGCCCTACTTGGTAATGATGAGAAAACACAAATATTGGATTGATCCAGATCAAGTGGGCCACACACACGTGGGATCCACCTTGCATTTGTGTTGTATGCAAACCGTCTGGACACGGTCATGAAGTGTGAACATACAGTGAGTCTCGTACTCACAGCAACCAACAAAAGATAAAAGGAGACTTTTAGATTTTTGGTGGGCCGCTCATGCAGGCCTCACCTTGATATATGTACTCAATCCATGCCGTCCATCCCATTCAGCGGATCATTTTAGGCGTTGAGCCGAAAAATGGGGCCAATCCGATTTTCTGGTAGGCCATGGTATAGAAAACAGTTTTATTATCGTTGAAAATCACCCTACTGTTTCTGTACCCCGAAACATGTCCAATATTGGGCTCGTTTGGTCTGTATTAAACAATAAAAGTCAATGGGTGGGGTGGATTTTGTTGAAATGGGCCCCACCTATGAAAAACCTCAAAAAAATAGGTTTCAAATATATATATATATATATATATATATATATATATATAACATGCGATGAGCCGAGCGTTCACTGGCTGTCGGAGAGAGTAAGCGACACCGGCCGTCTTTGGTGGGTAGACGAGCAGGGACCCACGGTCCCAGTTGTGGGCCCCACAATGACGTGTGTTTATCATCCACACCGTTTATTTGGTATCCCCTCTTGAAGTGGGCCCCCTTTAAAAATCAGCCCCATATTCAGCTCAGGTGGCCCACATAGCAGGAAACAGTGGAACTGAGCGTTTGCCATTGAGACTCGGTGTGGGTCCCAGAAGTTTTGGATCACTATGAAATTTATTTATTTTTCCTATGCGTCCTGCGTGACCTTATGAATGGATTGGATGGAAGGTAAACATTATGGAGGGCCCCACGTGGGACCCACTGATGCATGTATTATGAACCACACCATCCCTGGGTGGGACGACTGGTGTACCTCACTCCAGCAGCCTGCTGGAGTGGCGTCACTAAGTGCTGTGGCCTCCCTTTGCATCCACGTCGTCCATCAATGGACCCCACCATGATGCATGTGCTGCATCTAAACCGTCCATCCATCTTGAAAGCTCATTTCATGGCATGAGCTAAAGATTGAGTCAGATCCATAGTTCATGTGGACCCCTGCCATGATGCATGTGTTGCATCCAAACCATCCACCATTTGGCAAGCTCATCTTAGGCTTAAGACTAAAAAATGAGGCAGATTTATTAGGTGGACTACACCACAGAAAAACAGTGGTGAGATGAACACTTACCATTGAAGTCCCTTTAGACCACAATAATTTTGGATTAACTTGATATATGTTTTTCCTCCCAACCAAATCTGAGTGACCTTATAATTAGATTGGTGTTGAGGGTCAAATATTGCATATTAGACCCCAATTATTGCATGACTTTACGAACATGAAACCGTTTAACGCCTGATTTTAATCGTGTTTGTGTTGCAGAGTATATTTATGAGCGTGGACTAAAAAGAATGCTAAAGGCATGGATTTAAGGATCTGATGACACCAAAGGCAAGGGACGGACCCCAGGGGACCAAGATCGGCGGATTGACATGCCAGAGATCAGAGAAAATCGAGAAACTGAAGCTCAAGTGGCTTGAAAGTCAGCCAGAATGCAAGATCACAGGGTTCCCACCATCCACTCGGCTCAAAACCTCATACATAGCCTGAGGACCATAAATGGACCGTACACATCGAAGTTCAGCTCCCAGATCCCTGTGGAAGTGGTTAAACTGACTGATCAGCCCATAAAATCCTTATGTGGGGCCCATCAGAAATCTGGATATACCTCAATTTTGGAATTAACCATTTAGATTAGCTTGGGAAGTGGACGAGCGGAACGGATTTCCAAGATCCATCACAATTCACAGTGGACCCCATCTTACGGTGCACGCACACACCTCCAGAGCATACACGCGATGCACCAAATCCGGTCAAACCGGTCAGCATCCACTACCTCGCAGAATCCCTCTCGGATTCAAATTCTGCTGCGAATTTGAAATAGGGGGTCGCGGCCGATATCTAGTGGGCCACCACCTTCGATCAAGCGAGATCAATCCGGACCGTCCATTCGTTTCAGAAGGTTGAACCAACCGTACAAAAGGAGTTTCTCCAAACCCATGCACACACACTCAGAAGAATCTAGATCAAATGCAGTTTGGACGGTAGAATGATACTCTTGATGGACCACACCGAATGTCGCCCAAACAGCATCGATTCCGACCAGTTTTGCGAGAAAAATCCAATGGTTGGAATGGATCTATGGTCTGATGTTTGATCTTGGGCCACACCAAGCTTCAGCGCAAGCGACCTGCGATACGTGCATAAACAGAGTCCGAGACCCAGATGATCCAGTCCATACAGCGACCACTAATAGGATCGGTCCGACGATTCTGACCATCTAAATCCATCCCAGGGGACCACCGACCAAGCTCAAGGAGCCTCAATGGCTCGGATCACGCATATGAGACGGCCATGGGCCGACAAAACTGAAGAAATGCAGGTCGGTTGCGGCATCTCTCTTTGTTGCTGCGTAAAAGCTACGCACGCTGCAGCTGTGCAAACAGCTGTCCACCTTTTTGGCCACCGACTTGGGACAGTTATAAAACAGAGAGAGGAGACATGGGAGGGGGATCTTCAGCTGGGGAAGCTTTGGGAGAGCGTTGGACGTGGAAGACAGACAGAGTTTGTTGAATTATCTTATTTATTCTTTTATTTCTAATTAAATCATGGAGAGATCTGGTCCATTCATGTCTGGCTAAGCCTCTCAGCTAGGGCTAAGAGGTGAAGCTTGTAGTGAGATGGGAGATTCTACTTTATACTTTTAATTTAATTCATGAATTGAAGTTGATTTTAATTGATTATTAAGGAAATACTTTCAGTTTTTAATGGTTTATTGTGACTGAAATTACAATAGATCTGTGATGGCTTTAAGTATTTCTTTCTCCTTTTTATGTTTATGACATCAGGAAGCCCTGTTGTTCACCATCATCTCTTGGGCATGGTCGGATGACGGTACCCTTCCTAACCCTCATAGCATGTTGATTGGTTGGTAATTAGTTTAATTCTGTTGTTTGCTTTGCGTCTTGGTCATGGTTTGGTGATGGAATCCATTCTAATTCATATACCTTTCATCTCTTGAAAACTATATCAACGACAGTTTAGTTAATTTCCATGATTCGTGAAGCAGGCATAAGATCTCCCTGATCTCTATAAGTGGATCCTCTGAATTCTAGTTTCTCTCCTCTGAATTCCTTAAGTTTTAATTTAATATTGCACCATTATTCCTTCAATTCTATCTGATTTAGATTACATCTTAGTCTAGTTCTAATTCTACGTAGTTTCAGATAACGTACAAGTATCAGTCCCTTGGGATTCGACCTCGGTCTTACCAAGTTTATTACTACATCACAACCCTGCACTTGGGGAGTGAACAAGTTTTTGGCACCGTTGCCGAGGATTGATGACTACGATTCTCCGAAATTGATTGGTTTTAGAATTAGTTTAAGATTAGGATTTTTCTAACTTAAATTTTTTTTTTTCTACTTGATTTTTAGAACTAACTTTCCTGTTTTGTAGGGTTGTTGATAGATCGCCTAAATTGGTAATCTCTTTCTGATTTTCTGGTTTTTTCTAGATTAGGTTTTGTTTTAGGAATTTTCCTAATTTATTCCATCTTTCCTTTCTTTTATTTTATTTCCAGAAACTTTCTATTTTTCTTTTTAGAAATTTGTCTATTTTTTTTAGAAACTAACTTATTTTGTTTTGTTTTGCAGGTTTTAGCTTGGGACTCCCATTTGGTAACTTCCTTCCAACCCTCTTTTTTTTTTTTCTAGATTTTTATTTCCTTTCTTCCGATTAGGTTTAGTATTTGATTGAGGGCTGTGAGTGTTTCATGCCCAAGTGGGTCCGTGACAACACTTGACGTCTCTTAACCGAAGGAGGATTAGTTTAGGGGTTAACTGTCCATCGCAGGACCAGACACTGCTCGAATTTCCCTGAGTTAATTGAGGTTATGGCTGCAAATCAACCTCAAGCACTACCTCAAGCTAGGGTTGAGGAAGTACATGATGAGAATGAGGTGCATTAGGCACCCCTGCCTCGTACTTTTCGGGATTATTTACAATCGGCGGGAGTGAGCACGCCCTCATGTATAGTTTTTCCTGAGAATACGGGACATATGGATATCAAGCTAGGGGTAATCCAACTCCTTCCTAAATTTCATGGGCTTGAATCTGAAGAACCGTATCTACATCTGAAAGAGTTTGATGAGATCATAGCCACTTTATAATTTCAAAACGTGTCTGAGGACACAGTCAGGCTGAAACTCTTTCCCTTTTCTTTGAAGGAGAAAGCTAAGACGTAGTTACATTCACTGTGTCCTAGATCTATTGGCACATGGAATGATATGCAGAGGAAATTCATAAAGAAATTTTTTCCACATCATAAAATGATTACCCTCAGAAAAGCCATCATGAACTTCACCCAAAAGGAAGGTGAAACATTCTTCCAATGTTGGGAAAGGTTCAAAGATCTTGTTAGTTCATGCCCACAACATAGCTTTGAAATGTGGTGCATTACAAATTTTTTCTATGATGGACTAACATCTGACATGCGCCAAATGGTCGAGACAATGTGTAATGGAGAATTCATAAATAAAAATGTCGATGAGGTATGGGATTACCTCGATGGACTTGCTGAAAAAACACAATCATGGGACCATTACCCAAATTCGAACACCGCGTCTGGGCCGACTCAATCTAAGGAGAGAGGTGGAGTGTATCTCTTGAAAGAAGAGGATGATCTCAATTATAAAGTGAATAATCTCATAAGAAAATTTGAGGCCATGGAAGGAAAGAAGGATAAGGTTAATGAAATTGTTTGCGGCATCTGTGATTGCAACATTCACACAACTGAAAATTGTCCTACAATACCTGCTTTTTGAGGAGTATTGAATGAGCAAGCTAATGCCGTAAATAACTATCAAAGGCCTTTTAATGGACCTACCTCTAATACGTACAATCTTGGTTGGAAAAATCATCCAAATCTTAGTTGGAGAAATGGACAAACTGCGACCCCTCAAGGTTTCTTCAATCAAAATCCAAATCAGGGGAAACCTCAAGAAGAACCGGTTCAAAATTCCATATAAGAGTTGGCTCAGGCAATGCGAGGATTTACAGATTTTATGCAAAAAATGGATTCACGTATGACGGTTATAGAAAAGGGGATGCTTCCTGCACAACCTCTCCCCAACCTTAAACCGCAGTATGAGATCAGTGATCCCAGCTCTTCAAATCAAATGGGGCACGCTAAATCCATCACCACTCTTAGGAGTGGGAAGATCATTGATAAAACCCTTCCGGTTAGGCCCGAAAAGCC
This sequence comes from Magnolia changhungtana, assembly GCA_030180095.1. Lineage (NCBI taxonomy): Eukaryota > Viridiplantae > Streptophyta > Magnoliopsida > Magnoliales > Magnoliaceae > Magnolia > Magnolia changhungtana. Next base: position 5,508,457 of record JASAUF010000511.1, read on the forward strand.
TCAAGAACCAGAAGAGGACAACAATGATGGATCTGGTGATGCCCCACAAAAATTAGAACTGGAACTTCTAGAAAAGCCAGTTGCTCCATTTCCCCAACGGTTGGTTACACCAAAACCTCTTTCTAACTCTCAGGATATTCTGGAAGTATTGAAACAAGTGAAAGTCAACATTCCTCTACTTGATGTCGTAAAACAGATTCCCTCGTATGCCAAATTTCTGAAAGACCTATGCACGACCAAAAGACGGCAGAGTATTCAAAAGAAGATCTTCTTGACTGAGAAAGTGAGTGCCATCCTGAAGCAAGACGTGATACAGAAATTCAAGGATCCCGGTAGCCCAACCAAATCATGTGTAATCGGGAACCATTGAATTGATCACACACTTCTTGACTTAGGAGCGAGCGTCAATCTAATTCCCTACTCGGTATACAAACAGTTAGATTTGGGTTAATTAAAACCCACCCTAACCACACTACAACTTGCTAATCGCTCTGTTCGTATACCAAGAGGGATAATTGAGGATGTGTTAGTCCAGGTCGATAGATTTTACTACCCTGTAGATTTTATCATCCTGGACACCGAACCCATCAATAACATGAGCACTCAGATTCCCGTCATTCTTGGTCGCCCATTCCTTGCCACATCAAATGCGATTATCAATTGCAGGAATGGTGTCATGACTATGTCTTTTGGGAATTTGACATTAGAGTCAAACATCTTTTTCAATAACGGCAGCAACTCAGAGGATGATGACGATTTCCACGACATTAACATGATTGACTCTTTCGTGGAAGATACGACATCTCTGACCTTATCTTCCGACCCTCTAGAGACGTGCCTGGCCCACTCCCATGAGTTTGATGATGATATGATTAGGGAGATGTGTGCCTTATTGGATACTGCACCGGTACTTGAAGTTAACCGTGGAGGCCACAATTTGAAGAATTGCCATAAACCGATGCAGCACCTCTACCGTCTAACCTCAAGCCACCGAAGCTTGACCTAAAACCTTTGCCCTCTGATTTGAAATACGCCTATTTAGGTCAAGATGAGACATACCTGGTGGTGATCTCTACCCACCTGGAGAAAGAACAGGAGAGTATGCTCATATCTACTCTCATCGAGCATAAAGGAGCCCTGGGATGGACGATAGCAAACCTCAAGGGAATCGACCCCTCGATTTGTACTCACCGCATATATCTTGAGAATAATACAAAGACCACTCGGCAACCACAACGTAGACTAAATCCAAACATGAAGGAAGTGGTTAAAGCTGAGGTTCTTAAACTATTGGATGTGGGTATCATATACCCCATATCCGATAGTCAATGGGTGAGCCCAACTCAGATGGTTCCTAAGAAGTCTGGGATCACCATCATAGCCAATGCCAATAATGAACTTGTGCCAACTAGAGTTACCACTGGTTGGAGAATGTGCATTTTGACTACAGGAAGTTGAATACCGTCACGAGGAAGGATCACTTTCCTTTGCCCTTCATAGATCAGATCTTGGAAAGGTTAGCCGGTCATTCCTATTACAGTTTCCTTGACGGGTATTCGGGCTATAACTAAATTGAAATCACCCCTGAGGACCAGGAAAAACCACATTTACATGCCCCTACGGCACCTTTGCTTACAGAAGGATACCATTCGGGTTATGTAATGCCCCTACCACCTTTTAGCGATGTATGTTGAGTATCTTTTCTGACATGGTGGGGAAATATCTAAAGGTCTTTATGGACGATTTCTCTGTTTTCGGTTCGTCTTTCAGCGAGTGCTTAAAGAATCTTAAATGTGTGCTGAAACGATGTGAAGAAAAGAATCTGGTACTTAATTGGGAGAAGTGTCATTCATGGTTCATAAGGGGATTGTCCTTGGACATATCATCTCGTCCAAGGAAATTAAGGTAGATAAGGCAAAAATCGATCTTATCTCTAATCTACCTCCACCCAAGAACATCAGAGATGTGCGATCTTTTTTAGGACAAGCAGGGTTTTACAGACGATTCATAAAGGACTTTAGTATCCTCTCTCGTCCTTTATGTAATCTTCTTCAAAAGGATGCTCCATACGAGTAGACTGAGCAATGCCAAGAAGCTTTTACCAAGCTTAAAGGCATGTTAACCACTGCACCTATCATGCAGCCACCCGATTGGAGTCTTCCTTTTGAGCTTATGTGTGACGCTTCTGATTATGCTTTTGGAGCGGTTCTAGGCCAAAGAAAAGATAAGAGGCCATATGTTATCCATTACGCAAGTAGGACTTTAAATCCTGCCCAAGTGAGCTACTCGACTACGGAAAAGGAACTCTTAGCCGTAGTATTCGCCTTGGACAAATTTAGGTCCTACGTGATCGGATCCAAGATCATTATCTATATAGATCATGCGGCACTTAAATATCTTCTTTCTAAGAATAATTCTAAGCCTCATCTGATATGATGGATCCTTCTACTCCAAGAATTTGATTTGAAAATTAAAGATAAAAAGGGAGTAGAGAACGTAGTGGCCGATCACCTTTCTCGCCTTAATACCTCTAATTCCCTTGAGGCGACCCATATCAACGACATGTTCCCTGATGAACAACTGTTCAGAGTCTCCTATTCACCTTGGTTCGCTGATATTGCTAATTATCTTGCTACAGGTTCCATACCGACACATTGGACCGCACAAGATAAGAAGAAATTTTTTACCGAGGTACGCAACTTTTTCTGGGACGATCCATATTTGTTTAAATATTGCCCAGACCAAATCCTGAGGAGATGTGTGCCAGACGATGAGTATCAGAGTGTCATCTCTTTCTGTCACTCACAGGCCTGTGGTGGTCACTTTTCTGTTAAAAAGACCACGGCCAAGATTCTACAGTGTGGCTTTTATTGGCCCACTATGTTCAGGGACACTCACGAGTTCTGCAAGGCTTGTGAGCATTGTAAAAAATTGGGAGCATTGTCCCATCGAAATATGATGCCCTTGAATCACATCCTTATCATAGAAGCATTTGATTGCTGGGGTATTGATTTCATGGGACCATTCCCCCAATCCTTTGGAAATTTGTATATTTTGCTCGCCGTTGATTATGTCACTAAATGGGTCGAAGCAATTCCGTGCCGAAATAATGACCATCGCACGATCATTAAATTTTTAAAAGAGAGCATCCTTTCGCGATTTGGAACGCCTCGAGCCATCATTAGTGACGGGGGCTCACACTTTTGTAATAGACCATTCGAGAGCTTAATGAAGAAATACAGTATCTCTCATAAGGTGAGCACCCCATACCATCCACAGACAAGTGGACAAGCTGAGATTTCCAATAAGGAGATCAAACATATCCTAGAGAAAACAGTTAACCCTGATCATAAGGGTTGGTCAACTTGATTGACCGATGCTTTATGGGCATACCGTACTGCTTTTAAAACCCCTATTAGAACGTCTCCCTTTAGACTTGTCTATGGGAAGGCTTGTCACTTACCTGTGGAGTTGGAACATTAAGCATATTGGACGATCAAAAAACTGAATTTCAATCTGGACAACGCTGGCTTGCTACGCAAACTTCAGTTGAATGAACTTAAGGAAATTCGGAATGACGAATACGAGAACTCGAGAATTTCCAAGGACAGGATGAAGGCGTTTCATGATCAACATATTCTACGAAAATCATTCACACCAGGTCAGAAAGTCCTTTTGTATGACTCTCGACTACATCTATTTCCGGGTAAGCTTCGATCTCGTTGGATCGGCCCTTACATTATTGTTACTGTTTATCCTCATGGGGCCGTTGAGATAAGAGATCCCGACAATGGTAAGGAGTTTAAAGTAAATGGACATCGATTAAAACCATTTGTCGAGAAATTTGATTCAGAGGACATATCCATGCCTTTAACTGCTCTTGTTTACCAGGATTGATCTCCTAGTCTGATAGAGGTATAGGTAGGTTTATTGCTTTCATAGGACTAGGGTAGTTACTTTAATTATCTGGCTGAAGACGGTAAACTTAACGCTCATGGGAGGCAACCCAGCTTTTCATTTAATTCCTTTTTCATAATTAGTTAGTTCAATGTTTGTGGGTAACATTGCTGCAAACCCTCACGAGACTACAACTCGTCCACTAGGGGCAACCTAGGGGTTTAAAGGCTTATTGCATATACTAAATGCAATCGAGAGCACCTGCAAAAGTGGTATACGTAGGATTTTATCTTTTGTTATTTTTGTTTTACTTTCTATCTCTTGCTGACCGGCTTTCATGCTGCGATCTCTTGGAAAGTCTCTCTCGATTTATCATCCAGGTACTATCTTCCCATCACTTCACATTTACTTTCGTGTCCCATGTGCATTGCATGCTCATATCTTTTACATTGAGGACAATGTAGATTTTAGGTTGGGGGTGGGAGATTAGGTTTTATAATCAGTTTTTTCTTGGTCTTGAGCAAAAATTGTGAAAATTTTTAAATTTTTCTGAAATTTCATATGAATTTAAAGTAATTTTAACGGCTATCATTAATTTAGAATTCTAAGATACGGAGTGTTAGGGAGCCACGTTTCTTGAACTTAGTTATCTGATAGATTTCATAAGCACGTTCGAACTGTTAATCCATGATTAGAAGTTTTACACATTGATTGAGTCATGATTCCACAAGACACATATCGCTTGCACATTAAGGTTTCAATTCGATATTGAATTGTAACTTGGTGATCATTAAGCATGGAAGGAACTACCTTGGGGAATTTGTCCATCATGTTTAATAAGAAGAATGAAAGAAAAAGAAAAAACCCAGCTACAATATAGCTGCCTACGGAAAGGGTTGGGCGAATAATCTTCACCATAGGTTTGCTCCCTATAGGTGTAGATTTAATAACCCATGGATGATATGTGAAAAGGGTTAGGTGTACAATCTTTACCATGGGTTTGCTCCCTATAGGTGAGGATTTGATTACCCTGCTCATTTAAAAAAAAAAAAAAGTTAGAAGAATGAAAAGGAGAACTGTAAGGCAAGTTCTGATTTATGTTTTGGGTGCCCTGAATGCTCTTGCTGGTTACTAATGATATCCTGAAATAACGAATTGAATCTTAATGTTGACAAGCCGAGATTACACTATACACCCATGGAACTCAATGTTTAGAATTATTCTAGTTAATGGATTAATATTTGAACTTGATTATGAAGTTACCGTGAACTTGATTATAGGAGAAAGTAATACCCAACATTCATGAATCTTAGAAATCTGGTATCTGAATTGTTTTTCGAAATATCACTCGAATTTATAGAAATTGTCCTGTAAGTCTCTATTTATTTTTCGCATACTTTACTCGGGACTAGCAAAATGCTGGTTGGGGGTTGTGTTGAGGGTCAAATACTGCATATTAGACCCCACTTATTGCATGAATTTACGAACATGAAACCGTTTAACACCTGATTTTAATCGTGTTTGTGTTGCAGAGTAGATTTATGAGCGTGGACTAAAAAGAATGCTAATGGCATGGATTTAAGGATCTGATGACACCAAAGGCAAGGGACAGACCTCAGGGGATCAAGATCGGCAGATTTACACGCCAGAGATCGGAGAAAATAGAGAAACTGAAGCTCAAGTGGCCTGAAAGTCAGCCAGAATGCAAGATCACAGGGTTCCCACCATCCACTCGGCTTAAAACTTCATACATAGCCTGAGGACCATAAATGAACCGTACACATCAAAGTTCAACTCCCGGATCCCTGTGGAAGTGGCTAAACTGACTAATCAGCCCATAAAATCCTTATGTGGGGCCCATCAGAAATCTGGATATACCTCAATTTTGGAATCAACCATTTAAATTAGCTTGAGAAGTGGATGAGCAGAACGAATTTCCAAGATCCATCACAGTGGACCCCATCTTACGGTGCACGCGCACACCTCCAGAGCATACACGCGATGCACCAAATTCGGTCAAACCGGTCAGCATCCACTACCCCGCAGAATCCCGCTCGGATTCAAATTCTGTTGCGAATTTGAAATAGGGGGTCGCGGCCGATATCTAGTGGGCCTCCACCTTCGATCAAGCGATCAATCCGGGCCGTCCATTCGTTCCAAAAGGTTGAACCGACTGTACAAAAGGAGTTTCTCCAAACCCATGCACACACACTCAGAAGAATCTAGATCAAATGCAGTTCGGACGGTAGAATGATACTCTTGATGGACCACACCGAATGTGGCCCAAACAACATCGATTCCGACTGGTTTTGCTGGAAAAATCCAATGGTCGGAATGGATCTATGGTCTGATGTTTGATCCTGGGCCACACTAAGCTTCAGCACAAGCGACCTGCAATACTTGCGTAAACAGAGTCCGAGACCCGGATGATCCGGGCCATTCAGCGACCACTAACAGGATCGGTCCAACGATTCTGACCATCCAAATCCATCCCAGGGGACCACCGACCAAGCTCAGGGAGCCTCAATGGCTCGGATCACGCATAAACAGCTGTCCACCTTTTTGGCCACCGACCTGGGACAGTTATAAAACAGAGAGAGGAGACGTGGGAGGGGGATCTTCAGCTGGGGAAGCTTTGGGAGAGCATTGGACGTGGAAGACAGACAGAGAAAGTTTGTTGAATTATCTTATTTATTCTTTTATTTCTGATTAAATCATGGAGAGATCTGGTCCATTCATGTCTGGCTAAGCCTCTCAGCTAGGGCTAAGAGGTGAAGCTTGTAGTGAGATGGGAGATTCTACTTTATACTTTTAATTTAATTCATGAATTGAAGTTGATTTTAATTGATTATTAAGGGAATACTTTCAGTTTTTAATGGTTTATTGTGACTGAAATTAGAATAGATCTATGATGGCTTTAAGTATTTCTTTCTCCTTTTTATGTTTATGACACCAGGAAGCCCTGTTGTTCACCATCGTCTCCTGGGCATGGTTGGATGACGGTACCCTTCCTAACCCTCATAGCATGTTGATTGGTTGGTAATTAGTTTAATTCTGTTGTTTGCTTTGCCTCTTGGGCATGATTTGGTGATGGAATCCATTCTAATTCATATACCTTTCATCTCTTGAAAACTATATCAACGGCAATTCAGTTAATTTCCATGATTCGTGAAGCAGGCATAAGATCTCCCTGATCCCTACAAGTGGATCCTCTGAATCCCTAGTTTCTCTCCTCTGAATTCCTTAAGTTTTAATTTAATATTGCACCATTATTCCTTTAATTCTATCTGATTTAGATTACATCTTAGTCTAGTTCTAATTCTACGTAGTTTCAGATAACGTACAAGTATCAGTCCCTTGGGATTCGACCTCGGTCTTACCGAGTTTATTACTACATCACAACCCTGCACTTGGGGAGTGAACAATTGGATGGAAAATAAATGTTATGGTGGGCCTTGAGGATTTTAATGGTGGAAAAATCATTGTTACCACTGTAGTTTGGGGTGCAGTCCAGTTGATCTTTTGAGATGATTCATATATTATATATATATATATTGATGTACTTGCGCCCATTCGTTAAGGCCCACCTTGATATTTATAAGGCCCATTTTAATGTATTTGTGGCACTTTGTTGAGGCCCACCTTGATATATACATGACGTCCATGTGATGAGGCCCATCTTGATTCATTTGGGGCTGTCCGTTGAGGCCCACCTTGATATTTATAGGGGCTCATTTGATGAGGCCAATTTGATATATTTGGGGCCCACTTGATAAGGCCCGATATGATGTATTTTGAGCCCACGTTATGTATATATTTTGTATCCAGGCCGCCGTCCTGGGCTGGGCGCTGGTTAGATATAATGATAGTTGTTATGGAAAGGTCTGAGCCGACTCCATACTCCGAGGCAGAGGTTGAGGCAAACATCCCTCGGGCCGGACTTACCCTACCTACCTAAAGGTCCGATCCGACTCCATACTCCAAGGCGGAGGTTGAGGTGGACGCTCCTTGGGCTGAACTTAGAAATTACCATAAGAGGACAAGGCCGATAATGTCACCCGCAGATACGCACGATGCACACCATATATTGCGTGATCCTTGGATTACGCGCTATATCTCCATGATCTTAAAATCTCCCTGATTGAGGGAATCGTGCTATGACTAACGGACGCGGATTATCATGCAGTCAGGGATATATACACGAAGACGCCATTACTACAGGTATGCAATATCTTGTACTCTCCCTCTACCCTTCAACTTAGACCCCGATTCCCTTGACCTGACTTAGGCATCGGAGGGTCCCCCGTCTTAGCCAGGGTCTTCTTTGCTCAATTTTTGTGCAGGATTAGAGTCAATCAGGGGTGTAGAGGGCGATCCGAATTTTGACATCAACAATAGTATTATATTATTATTATTATATTGTTGTTGTTATTATTATTATTATTATTATTATTATTATATATTATAATACATATATACATGTATATGTTGTGGGACCCACGTGGGGACCACAGTGATGTATTTGTTTCATCCACACCGTCCAGATGATCTGGATGGTGTTCGACATGCTTGGACAGTGCCAAATAGCGTTTGGGCGGTGCTGCGGGCCCCACCTCGATGTATGTTTCGTATCCACACCGTTCAGAGTGTCTGGATGGTGCTGGGCAACGTTTGGAAGGTGTTGATTCACATGGGCGAAATTTGGACAATGCTGATTACCATTAGTGAGCATGTACCCCCCACAGAGTGATTATGTACAGTGATGCACATGTTGCACTTACAACTATTGAAATGATTTTAGATGTGATCCTAGCTCTCATCGTGATCTACAAACCCTTCACCTTCCTGGGAGATGCATATCATAGTGGGACCCACCGTGATATATATGTTGTATATTCACACCGTCCATTCATGTGACCCCCATGTAATGTACGTATTTAAAGCCCAGATGGCGAGGCCCAATGCGATGTATCTATGGCCCATGTTCGAGGCCCAATATGATATGTACCCGGTCCAGGTGTTGGGGTCCATTGGGATGTATCTGAGGCCTGTGTATTGCGGCCCACATGATGTATGTGAGGCCCATGGGTTGTGGGCCATTGCGATGTATATTAAGGCCCATGGTTATGGCCATTTGAGGCCCATGGTTGTGGCCCATTATGATAAGTTAGAGGCCCATGGTTGAGGCCCATTAGGATGTGTTTATGGCCTATTGGGTAAGGCCCGCTGAGATGTATTTTCGGCCCATGGGTTGAGGCCCATTGTGACGTATTTTCGGTCCGTATGTCGTGGCCCATTGTGATATGTTTCTAGCCCAGTTATCGAGGCCCATTGTGACGTATTTGGCCCATATGTCGTGGCTCATTGTGATATGTTTCCAGCCCAGTTATCGAGGCCCATTGTGATGTATTTTCGGCCCGTATGTCGTGGCCCATTGTGATATGTTTCCAACCCAGTTATCGACGCCCATTGTGACGTATTTCCGCCCGTATGTCGTAGCCCATTGTGATATGTTTCTAGCCCAGTTATCGAGGCCCAACTTGATGTGTATAAGGCCTATTAATGCGGCACGCTTGTTGGATATGAGGCCCGTGTATATTAGGCCAATGGTGTGGCCCAATGTATCGACCCACCATAATGTGTAAGGCCCACCTATGATGACTATTTGAGGCCGCTTATTGGATATTTGGGCCCACCTTATGTTTGACTCTATATGGACCACTGCTTGGGAATAGTGTTGGTTGAATGACCACATTTTTGGGTAATGATGGTTAAACGCCCACATGGTGACATTCCTTTAGGCCTAGTTAGGCCCATTCTCATCGATACTGATTGTATGGGCCGATTCATTGAGGCCGATTTCGATTGCTAAGGCCTATTGTGATGTATTCGTGGCCTTTGGGCGAGGCCCATTGTGATATGTAATAGGCCCATGGGTATGACCCATTTCATGTATTCGAGGCCCATGAGCAGGGCCCACCTGCTGTGTATATGTGGCCTTGAGCAAGGCCCATTGTGTTATATATTAGGTCTTTGTGGGGGGCCGTGGGCCCATTATATGTTTGGCTCTATGTGGGCCATTCCTTGGAGGCAATGTTGGTTAAATGTCCACATTGTCGAGGCCGATCGTGGATACCGATTATTAGTATGTAATAGCATAACATCATGATACATGTCCATACACATCATCTACATGTTTGCTATGAGATGTGATTGACCATTGCATATGTCATTGAGCAGGACGGTATGAGACTCCCCGATAGGTGGAGGTTATCTCACATGAGCGCACGACATGCACAGGATTGATGCATGACTGAATTGTATGACTCATGCATCTCGTATTGTGTTTTGATTACTGTACGCTCTAGCGATATCAGAGCCGTAGCCTCAACAGGCATGTTGTGGATGACCAGACGGGACACTGAAAATGTTTGGCTCTAGTATACGGGTGCCATAGATGTCCTTGGGTGAAAATTTCCAAACCTCCGTGGCCAGGAGATACCCCAATGTTGAGACCGAGTAGTTACATATGAGCGCATGAGGGCCGTATACCAGTATGCAGCGTCTCCCACTGTGTCGTGGTCGGTTGGGAGGGTGCGTGACCTTACCCTCCTGAGTGAGGGGGCAATGTCTAGGTCGAGTTTGACCAGCTTGAGGAATGGGTCTACTATCGACGAGCCGGGCCCGATATTGGCAGGCGGATAGTGAGGTCTTTTCGACTTACCCAGTTGTGCGCTTGGATAGGGGCAGCAAGCTGGCGTTAAGTGTAATAGACCCCGGTGATTTCCCAGAGAACAATCATATTGATATGAGGACTTGTTGAGCAGGAATTGCATATCCATTCATTCACTATCTACTCGGGCTGGTGGTGCGTAACTATTTGTTACATGTACCTTTACATGGCCAGGATTTCGGTTGGGCACGGGACTAACCTGAGATCGGGAGTTTACCACATTGTGTCTGACTATCCAAATTTAGGTATGGGACTGGTTTGGATAGAAGTCCCTTGTGATGGACCCCATAGCCTGTGATACTTCGTACTATCATCCCGACTTCACATTCCAGCATGGTCATTTCATTCGCATCGCATATTACATTGCACCCACAGTACTTAGCATTTTGGATTACTATATTTTTGCACTTATATGGCCTAGATGAGATTGATGGTATTCGTGGCTCATTAGGATTTGTATATTGCATTGCATCCTCAGCATTTGTTATTGTCTTATCATGTTTTGCATTGCATAGCCTTAGTACGGCTGATAGCACTCATGGACTTACTAGTATATTTCTGCTTACTCTGATATCGTATGATTCATTATCTTGTCAGTATTTCCGCTTATTCCGATGATGTATGATTTATGGACTTTATGATATACTTGACACTTATCTTGTGCACACACTTACACCATCCTCTAAGCTTTCTATAAGCTTATGCACGATAGATGCATGCAGGTGATGTTAGGTTGCAGTAGTGTTGAGTTTGGAGCGTGCAGCGGTCTTCTGGAACTTGATTTTTGATTTATGTATTTCCTTTTCAGCATTGTAATCAAATGATTATATTAGTAGATATGTGATGATGATGTTGCCTTTATGAATTGGGTATACTTGCGGTTATGCTTATTACGAGATAAATGTACAAGGATCTCAGGATCGAAATCTGGCGGATGGACGCTAGGAGCCGAGAATGGGGTACTACGGAGGCTGTCGGCACCAGATTCGGCGATTGGAATTCCTGTGAATTCGATCTTCGGGTTTGGGGCATGACAGAACTGGTATCATTTTCTTGAAAACTTGTTTGTTATTTCATGAATAGGAAAATACTAGGTGTTCTTTGGGTCTTTTTTAATACTTTCAGTTACTTTCTTGTATTAGCCAATAATTGGGAGGAGGAGGATGAAATTGTTTTAGTCACTTGTCGAATTGAGAATCTTGAACTAGACATGGTCAATGGACCTATGAAAGAGAAGCTTAAAAACTTCATAAATGAGTTGTATGCAATTCTGACCATTGGTTAATTATTGTTGAAAATCTTGTTCGCCTATGTTTCTAACCTTTTTTTCTTTGTTTTCTTTTTGAGCCAGATATGAAATGCGATTCAACATGAAAACTGGTGTTGCTTCACAAAAGCAGCCATCAGCATCTGCTGTAGATTTTCCTCAGATTAATGAGAGTTACACTGGCAGGTCCGTCTTTATTCCTTACCCCTTCAATTTTGGCAATGTGGTACAGCTTAGATTTTGAAACTATTTGAAGGGGATACTGTGAGAACTCGCTTCTTATTTCTGGAAGACTGTTGGATAAGAAACTTAATATCCAAGGACCAATTAACTTCAATTTCTATAGTTAGTAGTTCCACCGGTCTTTTAGATGAACAAGCAGTCCTGTAATTGTACTCTTTTATCACCACCATTGCTGATACTAGGAAATTCATGAAGTCATCCTTTTAATTGGGTAGTTTATTTGTTTTCACATGATGTGGTCAATACTTTGGATTCAAATGCTTTTATAATGTACATTTCACATTTAATTACGAAAACATCTTTGAATGGGGAAGTTCATTTCATGTTTTTAGATGTACCCAATAGTGGGTATATTGGGGACTGGTTTGTCAATTAGTGCACAGTGCAGTGACATTTTTCTTTTATGTGGGGAGTGGTTTGTCAATTAGTGCACCATTTTGATACAATTGTATCTTTCTTCTTTTCTTTTCTTTTCTTTTTCTTTCTTCTTTTCGTTTCTTTTCTTTTTTCTTTCTTTTTTCTTTTTTTTACCAGTAAGATACACCGTCAAGATTATGGGGTATCTAGCCATTTTTTAAATGTTTCAAAAGAATCCTTCCTTTAAATCAATGGTTTCTTTGTTATCTTTTGGGTGTTCACTAACTTCATTGAAGACCCAAGTTATTTTAATCATCTTCCTATGTATTTAGTTATCTTTTGTAAATTCATGAAACAATGGTTTGTCTATGGAACCATATTTCTTGACAACATTACAAAGGTCAAAAGCATCATCAAGTTTGATTTGCATGCGGAACCAGAGGTTGGGAAATCAAAGCTTCAAGTTGGAGGAAACATTCCAGGCATCTTTGAGTTTAGAGCTGGAAGATTTGGTTCAGAGGCGACATTTGTTCCTCGTAAGCCTGGTATCACTTCGGAAGAGGATGATAGCTACTTGATATTCTTCGTACATGATGAGAACACCGGATAACTATTACTTCTTCCTCTCACCACCAATGGATGGGACTGCACTTTGGATGATGCTAAATCCCGGATGGTATGCTTAGTATTTGTTATGCTTTTTAGGTGAAACCACGCGAAAAAGAGGAATTATATTTTGTTCGGTGGAGCAAATATTTGTTTCTGTTCAGCCAATTAACTGCATAGGCGAGGCTACTTTTTGGTGATGCAGAGCATTCATCGAGTGCTGCCAATATGGATGGTCCATGCTGTAAAACTTTTTTCCATTGGAATTATTCCAACTTTCCACCAATCAACCATTTAACTTTTTCATAATTTAGATTTAGATTGTTGACACAAGAAACTAGTACTTTAGCTACCTTATTGAGAACTACTTAGTCAAAAATTGGTGCTGCATCTTCATGTTTTGATATATTCCGCATGAAATATTGTTTGCTATAGGATTTCCAAATTCATAGATCAAAAGCCACCTAAAGTTGCCAAACCAAAGCAAGATATCCGCTATTCTAGATCTGTTGAAAAGTTAGTGGGAAATGAGTTTGAGTTTGGACTCTTTTTTTTTTTTTTTTTTTTTTAGTCCAAATATTCTCTATGGTTGAAATGTCGGCTAGCGTGAGTTTGGAACGGTTTTCAACCGTCCCTAATTTTTTGCGACACCCTATTTAGCCACGGCTGAAAACCATTCCTAAAGAGGTATTATGGTAGTATCAAAAGAATGATCGAGTCCCAAGAAGATTGTAGGGAATTCAGAAAATCCAGCAGCATATAGACTATACATAATTATTAGCGTGCAACAAAGTATAGTTGCGCAAACCCGTGCAACTGAACCTTGTTGCGCGGTCCAGCGCAACCGGTCGCACAATAGACCTTTGGCCATCTTGCTTCCATCTTCTTCTCCTTCTCCAAATACCTTGCAGAAGTATAAAAAATCTTTCTTCAAGAGCTCCAATCTTGTCTATCTCAAATGAAGGGGTGGATGAATATTTATAGGCTTCAACACATGTAGAGTCTCGATTCTCGTGCTGTGGACCCCACTGCGCAAGACCCCTGTTGTGTAGCGCGCAATGGATTTCATACCCATAATGTGTTGCGCGGGTCCGTGCAACAAACATTTGTTGTGCGGACTCGTGCAACTCAACTCTATCTTCTTTTATCTTTGTTTTCTCTTCTCTTCTAGTATTTTCTCTTCTTTTATAATTCCCCCTTTTTTATCACTATACACATTTTTATGCTCCAACAGATGCCCTCTTGATCCTTTGTTTATTCAATCATTTAGAACAAATAGAGGATCAATTCATCTCGGAGTGTTGTGCAGACCCACGCAACTATCAATTGGGTCCCGCGCAACTCTCTATCGAGTCCATTCGGCTATAAATATTAGCACTTCGAATCTTCATAATCATTTTGTGAAACTTTCATTTGTGCAACCATCCTTTCCACCCAACTCCTCGTCCTGCTCAACTGCCTATCTGCACAACTGTCCGTCCGCGCAACTGTCCGAACTTAGTGTAAATTTGTCGAAGTCCCAGAACTCTGCTGAATTTTCTGGAAGGACCATAATGACCAAGACTAAAAGAACTTATTGCCTCATAGAAGAGTCAACAACCTCTCCCTCTCATGTTGAACTTCCAGTCCCTCCAACTTCGTCGTATGCACCTGAGTCTTCTCCTTCATCTCCTGTTTAGGAAGACCATTTGAAAAAGAGAATAAAAATAACTAGAAAATGCCCAGCTTATATCAAGGAACCGGTTCTTCCCACTTTCAATTTCTCAGACCAAATCAGTGCCCTATCAACTCCAATTCGTGACGCTATTGTAGTTGGTGACATAGACCTCCGAGACAAGGTTGACAAGTTGATTGGGAGACATGGCTGAAGTCTTCGTACTGATCATACCTGTCCGCCTCCCAGAGAAGATAAGCCACCTCCATCCTTCTCAAAGAAGAAACAAATGAAGTCGAAGAATCAAGAACTTCAGGAGAAGATCAAGAAGCACAAGAGAAACAAACTTCAGAACTCTTGGGATAGTGTAAAGGTTCAAGAGGATATAATCAAATTCAACAGTCCCTTCAAAGATGAAATGGTTATCATCCCACTGAATATTCACTATCATTTATCCATTCTCCAAAGTGAACCCACTGATCAAATCACCCAGAATCGGCTAATGTATACACCTAACTGGACAATCAAAGAACTGAAGATCTTAGAAGGTATCTTGTCAGAGAAAGGGTCAAGGCAGAGAATTGGTAATGTGTATCCTATGCGATTTCTCATCCCCTGCTATGATCCTCATGCTTTATACCTCACACACTTCTACAAGACGGTGCAACAATGTTTTCGAGATAGAAGTCCTCTATGGGGGAATGAGGAGTTTCGTACTCGCGGCATTTTGGCTTTACGCAACTATTATACTAATTGGGCAAACGCTATTTTGAAGAAACATTCCATTTTTTTGGTAGAGATCGGCCTCTACGGTGCTATCGAAGTCACCTTCGAGTATTTCTGCAAAGATTCGATGATCCTCATGGGTTTTCTAAACTGTTGGTGCCCGACCACCAATTCTTTCCACTTACCGCTTGGTGAAGTCAGCATTTCCTTATTTGATTGGGATCTATATAGAATGGTGGGACTTCCCATGACAGGTCGATTTTATGACGAATATATTCCGACCAATGAAGAGTTCACACACTTTTCACCCTCTCAGAGGCAGGCGCTGGTATCACACATGACGGTCGAGCTGTTTTGAGAAATGGCTAAGTTCCCTGATATCTGGAATCACACATGACGGTCGAGTTGTTTTGAGAAATGGCTAAGTTCCCTGATATCTGGAATCACACATGACGGTTGAGCGGTTTTGAGAAATGGCTATGTTCCCTGATATCTGGAATATCCCTCATCTTCAATGGCTTGCTCATTTTTCTAGAGGATTGCGTTAAACTACTTAACTCAATCTATATTCTTCTAGCATATATATGAGTTTCACCATTATTTACTTGTTTTCTTGTTGTAGCTTCAGAAATAATATGTCCAATGACATAGAGAAAGTACGCCAGAGGATCCGAGGTTTCCCAAAATACAGTTCTCAAGGTGAACTTGCAGCCTTTCTTGCATACTGGCTCAGCATCGTAGTGCTTTCTAGTTTGAAATGGGCTGACGCAATTAGACCAATTGTTTTTGCTATTATAATAGGGATGACAAAAGGACGAAAGTATTCTTTAGCGCCTCCTGTTCTTTGTTCACTCTATGGAGCTTTTGGTGACATGACAACTCACTGCAAAAGTCCATCAGTAGGAGCAGGTTCTGCATATACGTCATGGCATTACTTTTTAGGTTGGCTTAGCATATATTTCCCATGGACGTATGACGATCCGAAAAAAGCCTACATTAGCCCTGTTCATCTCCCCTTATGGCATTATCAGAAACAATCGATGGTCAGAAAGACTTACAAATGGGTCATTGACAAGATTGAGATGACAGACACAATCAATTTCTATCAGTTCTCATTCTCTCAATATGTTGACGATCACGACACTGTAGATAATGATTCTCTCATTCCTAAGCAGTCTTCCCCTTAGAGAGGGTAGTGAGTTCTAGAGAGGGTCGTATTATCCGAGCAGGTTTGCCCACCAATTTGGTTATGATCAGACAGTGCTCGAGTACTGTGAAACAGTTACTCATATCATGAGTTATGGTATGGGTCCTCATAATTGGGCACTGATTTGGAAGCAATTGATAACTGCATGCATTAACTCTAGATTTGTCATTCCTGGCCATGCTGAGCGCATCGATTTCTCCACATCCGTCATTGTCCATCGATCGATTCTTCAATATTGGTACCTCCTCCAAGATTGAGGAAACGAGATCTTGTACAAGGGATAAGGCATACTATTGAGCAAGATCCCCGGTCAAATCTGTGCAAAGATCTCTTTAGAAGAGCCTATTCACCAGATCAAATCAATCAACACTCTTGAGGGTTGGACAGCTCACAGGTTTCCCTTAGATCATTTAAGAACCCGTAGAGGACAAACTACTAGAGCGGATGCTGTAGATCCTGCAGAGATCTCTCAGACACCTTTCATTAACATTCCTTCTCCCGTGTCAGAAGTTACAGAACATGTTGAGCCTCAAGAAGTATCTCCAACTGTTTCACCTCAACTGCCATCTACTCGTAGGAATGTCTTCTCCAGTAACTCGGTCTTAGACTTGATCTAAATCTCCTATTTCCCATTCTCATGCTATTACAGAAGAGCTTGTTCTCACTGATAAAACCATATCGTTGAAGAAAGGTAAACAAGTGATTGTTGAAGAACCGGACTTGGAGTCATCATCGTCAGAAGACGAAGATGAGGAATCTTCTTCTAATAATACTTCTTCTATTGAAAGTATTCTTCTTTAGGTGACTCAAGAGAAGAAGGAGAGATGGATGTTGGTGAAGAAGAATAAGGAGTAGTAGATATTGGTGAAGAAGATAACATTGATGTTATTACTACTATAGTCGTTAATGAGGAAACACCATAGGATATAACTGTCCCTTAAGCGGTAATGGCAAAAATTCCCACTGAAGAAGAACCCTTAGATTATGGAGAATATAATGATCCACCGAAAGAAGATATGACTATATCATTTAGCGTTGACTATTCGACTCTTCTGCATGAAATATTCTCTTATCCGGCAGCCAACACTTCAGTTGCTTTGAAAATTCCTCCTATCGTTACTGAAGTAGTTCAATGTGAAATGGGCATTCCTATTTCTTGTACGAAATTTGCTAAGGCGACTAAAACATCTTTTGCGCCTCTAACTAGGCCTAGTAATGTAGCGCACGAAATAATATTTCCAATGGAGCCAGCTGATGTAGCAACTCCAACTACGCTTGATTTCAATACTAGTACTAAGGCGCCTTCTTTTAGGATATGATCCCAGATGCCCCTATGAAAGTGCACCTGCTAGTGCCCTGGCTTGTCAAGTTACGTGAATGGTGGGTCAGACTATCTACAAAGTTCGATAGAAAAATCAATTCAAGCATCTGCCTCAACCGGATGTGTGGAAGCTTGCAATAGGTAAATAATAGCCTCACATCCCATGTCCCAAAACACCAGGTGATTAAAACCCTTAAAACAAGATAGACATCTTAGGGTTTTTATGGTGAGAAAACTTTTTTCAATTAGGAAAATCTGTAAGTTTTTCTCGCCTTGTCGATTTTATCGATGCACCCTTGATATGATCGACCAGCACTGTCGATGTCCTCGATACCTTGACGATATTATCGATAAGAGGACTAAAAGTATCCAGTAACTAAATATTCATTTGGACGGATTTATCGATGCATCAATACACCTATTGATATCATCGATAAAAGCAGTAAATATGTCTCGATTCATCGACCAATTGGCAAGAAGTTTCAAAGGCGTATAACATTGAGTCCGTCGAGCAGACCATCGATGTTATCGAGAGTATACACTCGATGATATCGAACCTGCTCGATGATATCGAACTCTGTCATATATATGACCATTTTATATCCGTTGGAACTTTTTGCTTATATATAGAGGACTTGTCTTTTGTTGCTGTGAGAGAAAAAAAAGAGAGAGCTTTTAAGTATTTCAACTTATATCTTATATCTAGAGCCCTTTCTCTCGAGGAAGTTCATCCTCTAATCCACCCTCACCATTGACATTTCATAGAGCGGATTGGGGAATGAACTTCCGCATTCAAGGAACCTCCAGCTACTACCTTATTGGCAAATCATTATGCTAGGATGCCTTGAATGCATAAGATTGGAGCTACTTTATCTTCCTAATAGGAAAATCTTTAGAGAGTAGGATTCCATCTTCACCTTGACCCAACCCTAAGCCTAGTCTTGATATATCTTTTGTGTTGCTGATCAAGGGAGTAGAAGACTCTTCGTCGACAAGGAGGAGGAGATCTTCAGCGTTGTGCTTAATGGGACTCATCAACTTATTTGTAAGTATCTAGAGTCCAGAGGACACTTGTGATCATTCCCTTCTAGGATTGGGTTTTAAGTGGTTCTCACCCTTTGAAGACCTCAAGGAGGCCTCTGGCGGGAGTGTATGTGGTGGGTGCGTTGTGTGGACCCTTGCTCTGTGGAGAGCATAAACATCTGGTTAGGAGTGAACCAGTAAAACTCCTGAGTGTGTTGTGTGGACCCTTGTTCTATGGAGAAAATAAACATTTGGTTAGGAGTGAACCAGTAAAACTCCAGGGTTAGAGGTGAACCGAGTAGAAACCCGTGTAAAGGTTGAAGGTAAACCTAATTTAAAACCTTAGGTTTGAGGTAAGCCCTGGGAAATCTCCTCAGTGAAATCCGATACACTCAAGGGTTGAGTGCGGAAGCTAGGAGTGGAGTAGACAAGTAGTCAAACCACTATAAAAATGACTGTGTCTGTGATTGATTCTTATGCTTGATCATTTGTGTGATTATGTTAACTAGATTCATATCTGCTCACACTTCACACACAGTCACATCCATCATAGACTATAACTGTATCATGCTTATTATTTGAATAGTTCTGTGATTGGATCCTCAACTAGGCTTGGAAGCCGGTTGAGTTACATTTGAGCAATCCTGAAAATTGCATACTTGTTAGGATTAGAGTGATAGGATTTTTAATAACTCGTAAATCTTTAAAAAGTCCTATTCACCCCCTCTAGGACATATTGGCATATTCCTTCTTCAACTAGTGCGGTCTTTACCGCCATTCTAATTGGTATCAGAGCGGGTCTCTCTTTAAGGGCTTCACTGCCTAGAGAGTGATCTTGACTGAAGTTGGGAATATGGCCAAAGGAGAGGGCTCATTAGTCATTAGACTTCCAGTATTTGATGGCTCAAATTATGCATACTGGAAGGTTAAGATGCACTACTTTCTGAGATCTTTGGATCATGACGTTTGGGATATAGTTGAAAGTGGATATGTGCTACCTACTGAACAAATTGTACTTGATAGTGGCACAATAATCACAAAGCCCAAACCCAAAGAAAAGTGGACAACATTCGACAAAGAAAGGCAAATATCTGAAGCCAAGGCTATGAATGATATCTTCTGTGCCGTGTCCCAGGATATATTCAATCAGATAAGTATGTGTGGGACATCAAAAGATGCGTGGGATCTATTGGAAACAACTCATGAAGGCACAAGTACTGTGAAGAGATCCAAACTTCAACTATTGACCTCACAATTCGAAAGTCTCAGAATGGAGGAGCATGAGACATTTATGGAGTTTTTCACCAAATTGAACATTATTTGTAACTCCATGGGTGGATTGGGAGAGAAAGTTCCAGTACCGAAAATTTGGAGGAAAATTCTAAGATCTCTACTGGAACGGTTTAATCCCAAGGTAACAACAATAGAGAGTGTAGGAACATAAACGAGATGAAATTAGAAGAACGAGTAGGTTCCCTACAAACTTTTGAACTACACTTCACTCAATCCCAGAAATCCAAAAACACTATCCTAAAAACCTCAAAGAAAACAATTCATGAGGACATTGAAAGCGAAAAGGAAGATGAAGATGAAGAAGTGGCTTTGCTGGCACAAAAGTTCAGAAGATTCTTTCAAAAGAATCGTGGTCGTCCTTCTAGAGGAAGAAACGTGAACACTAAACCGTCTGCAGGTAAATTTGGTAGAAGAACCAGAGAACCTTAATGTTATGTCTGTCAGGAGTATGGATACCTATCAACCGAATGCCCAAACAGAAAAATCAAGGGTAAAGTAATGGCTGCCACGTGGGATGATAAAGATGAGTCAAAATCAGAATCTAGTGACTCAGAAAGCAATGATGATCAGAAATCATTGAAAATTCTCATGGTATCCACTAATTCGATCATTCCCACTGAATCTGAGAACGAAAAAGAACAGCAAGCCACAGAATCATTTCCATCCGGTGATGAAGAAATTGGAAATGAAGAAGAAATAGAAAAGGATAAGTTGTAAGATGCTTATAATCAACTCTATACTCATAGCATCAACATTCTTAAGAGACTTAGAATCTCAGAAAACAAGAAGGTACTACTACAAAAAGATCTGGATAAAACACTAGAGATCAATTCACATCTAATTAATGATCTACAGCATTATTATGCAGATAATGACAAGTTGGAAAGAATCAACCTATCCTTAAAAACTGAATCATCTAAGCTTACCAGACAAATTGAATTGTTAGAAGATGAAAATAGGCATCTCAAGAATGAGAATCACACACTCCACTATGACTTAGAGAAATCTAGAAAATTTGCCGAAATAAATTATAAATTTTCTCAGAGTGGTGAAAAGTTTGAAAGGATGTTAGGGATTGGAAGGCCCGGAAAGGATAAGAGTGGCCTAGGGTATGAGAAAACTAAGAAGAAAACAGGAAATGCAGCACCAACAACTATATCATTGGCTGATTCAGGAAGCAATATAAAAATCTCTCCAGTGTGTCATTTATGTGGTGATACGGATCATTATGAGGTTGAATGCCTAACACTTAGACGGACTTCACATAACTCTGGACAAAATCACATTGGTAAATTTAAACCGATCAAAGAAACACAGAATGTCAAGAGTCCACCTAGGAGAAGCACTCATCCATCACCACCTAAGATGAAAGACAGGATAAAGAAGTCTGTTTCAAAATGGATAGAAAAATAAAAACAAATTTGTCTTATGACTAATCTTCACATACACTGAAATTCCAAGCATAGAAGGACAAGTCCAAGTTATGCATCTAGACCTGGATATTTGCTGAAATGATGC
The DNA here is from genome assembly GCA_030180095.1 of Magnolia changhungtana. NCBI lineage: Eukaryota > Viridiplantae > Streptophyta > Magnoliopsida > Magnoliales > Magnoliaceae > Magnolia > Magnolia changhungtana. Next base: position 5,530,302 of record JASAUF010000511.1, read on the forward strand.
AAATTTTGCTGAGCTCAAATGATACATCTGAGGTTCCTGACCTCAAATTTCTGTATACACACATTTTATATGTTTATAATTTTGCTGTGTACAATAATTTTGCCAAGTATATTGTTGTTTCATAGAAATATAAAGAGCATACTTGAAGGATCGTCTGAAAATATAGAATCATTTATCGGCGATTGGGCTATCGATGGGACATTTTCGATTAAATCGGTAGAGGGTCGATATTATCGACGATTCCTTACAATACAGATTGACAGGTGGCCAAGAATGATATCGAAGATAGACTTGATGGTATCGATAAGCAATCTCTCGATATTATCGAAACAATAATCGATCATATCGAAAGATGCCGCCCTATAAAAGCGAGAGAAACGAAAAAGGGGGTCATTTTTTTTCAAGGGTTTCACTATCACTCCCTCTGCTCGTTCTCTCGACCAAATCAGTTGAAGCCACGTCAGATTACTCAAATCATTCTACAAATCCAGTAATATCCTTCAAACACATCAAGAGGCCTTTCTCTTTTAGGTATTTGCCGTTTTTTTTTTTGTCGTCTTTCCCAAATCGCTCAACTTTCTATCTAACATATAGGAAAGGACAAAGGGGCTGTATCTAGTCAGGGGGAGTTTTCAAAAGCTACCAGACAAAAAGTCCTCGCATCTAGAGAAAGAGCGAGGGCCAGGACTGTATTCCCATCTGTCAGCGCATTAGGACGCTAACCTCTATGTCCTCCGTTCCTCTCTTGGTAACTGTAGTAAACAAACATGCGTGCACAAGTAAAAGTGGGAGCGGATTAGATACTGAACAGTTGTGACGTGCTGAAATCGAATTGGTTGAACGCAATGAGTCTGTTACATTACAATTAAGAGAAATTTACCACTATACGGCCCATTTATGGCACATTTACCTGCTTAAGCCCACTCCTGTTTACCTGACTAGAATAAGCCCTGGCTGTACGGATGACTTACAAAAGGTCGAAAATGCCCTGCTTTTTCCTTCAAGCGGATCGGCTGGTGCTTGAAGGCTGGGTTTCCTATAGCTATGGATTATAACCATAGCCATTGAAAAAAAAATTATCCGGGCAGCAGTACTGTCGATTCGGCGGTAATGCCACCGACCTCTGGATGTCTGTGCGGTAGTGCCGCCCGGGTGTGGTAGTGCCGCCCGATTTTTTAAAAAAAAAAAATTGGGTGGGTCCCATCATGGGCCCCACATAATTTTGAATGGGCCTCACACTCAATGTTCATGATTTTGGTGGGCCCCACATCCACCTGTGCACTTTTTTTTTTTACATGGATAACTTTATTCTACCTACGTTTTTCTCTAATACATATTTATATAAATATGTATATATAAGCATATAAAAAAATTTCTCTCTTTTTTTCATTTCTTTCTTTATTCATTTAACAAGAATATATTCTAAACCAAAATTAGTTACTTGATGTACTATATGATTTTGGGGTAGGAGAAGCTACTTTAGCCAACCAACCTATTTATTTTCCAGGATTCCATCAGGTCGATGGTCAAAAATCAATTTCATTCACTTCGCGGTCAATTTCAATCAGTTCGCGGTTAATTTCATTCATTTTATTTACTTCACGATCAATTCCATGCATTTCACGGTAAATCCCGACGATTCTGCTTCACTTCACGGTCAATTCCATGTATTTCACGGTCAATTCCCTTCACTTCATGGTCAATTCCATGCATTTCACGATCAATTCCCTTCAATTCACGGTCATTTCCATGCATTTCATGGTCAATTCCAGCGATTCTGCTTCACATTACGATCAATTTTATGTATTTCACAGTTAATTCCCTTCATTTCATGATCAATTCCATGCATTTCACAGTTAATTCCGTTCACTTCACGGTCATTTCCATGCATTTCACGGTCAATATTCCGCTTCACTTCACGGTCAATTCTATGTATTTTACAGTCAACTCCCTTCATTTCACGGTCAATTCTAGTGATTCCTCTTCACTTCACGGTCAATTCAATACATTTCACAGTCAATTTCGTTCACTTCACGGTCAATTCCATGCATTTCATGGTCAATTCCCTTCACTTCACGGTCATTTACATGCATTTCACGATCAATTATACGCGATTCCGCTTCACTTTACGGTCAATTATATATGGAAATAATATTGATATCGTCAATAATATCGCTGATAACTGGAAATATCGGTATCGCTACAAGTTTCGCTGGCCAAGGATATAGAAACAATATCGATATCGTCGATAATATTACTGATAACTGGAAATATCGGTATCGCTACAAGTTTCGTTGGCCAGGGATACGGAAACAATATTGATATCATCGATAATATCGCTGATAACCGAAAATATTGGTATCACTACAAGTTTCGCTGGCCAGGGATACGGAAACAATATCCATATTGTCGATAATATCGCTGATAACCGGAAGTATCGGTATCGCTACAAGTGAAGGGGATTGACCGTGAAATGAGTGGAATTGACCGAGTTGAATTGCTGTGAAGTGAAGGGAATTGACCGAGTGAAAATGACGGTGAAGTGAAGGGAATTTACCGTGAAATGTATTGAACTGATTATGAAGTGAAAGGGAATCGTCAGAATTGACCGTGAAATGCATGGAATTGACAGTAAAATGAAGGGAATTGACCATGAAATGCATAGAATTGACCCTCAAGTGAAGCGGAATCGCCGGAATTGATTGTGAAATGCATGGAAATGACCGTGAAGTGAAGGTAATTGACCATGAAATGCATGGAATTGACCGTGAAATACATAGAATTGACCATAAAGTGAAAGGGAATCGCCGGAATTGACCGTGAAATGCATTGAATTGATCGTGAAATGAAGGGAGTTGACCGTGAAATATATAAAATTGACCGTGAAGTGAAGCGAAATCGCTGAAATTGACCGTGGAATGCATGGAATTGACCGTGAAGTGAAGGGAATTGACCGTGAAATGCATCGAAATGACCATGAAGTAAGGGGGAATTGTCCGTGAAATGAATGGAAATGACTATGAAATGAAGTGGAATCACCGGAATTGACCGTGAAATGCTTGGAAATGACCGTAAAGTGAAGGGAATTAACTGTGAAATGCATGGAAATGACCGTGAAGTGAAGGGAATTACCCGTGAAATGAATGGAAATGACCGTGAAGCAAAATCACCGAAATTGACCATGAAATGCATGGACTTGATCGTGAAATGAAGGGAATTGACCGTGAAATGCACGGAATTGACCGTGAAGTGAAGGGAATTGACCTTAAAATGCATGGAAATGACCGTGAAGTGAAGGGAATTGTCCGTGAAATGAATGGAAATGACTGTGAAGTGAAGTGGAATCACCGGAATTGACCATGAAATGCATGGAAATGACCGTGAAGTGAAGGGAATTGACCATGAAATGCATGGAAATGACCGTGAAGTGAAGGGAATTAACCGTGAAATCAATGGAAATGACCGTGAAGTGAAGCAGAGTCATCGAAATTAATTGTGAAATGCATGGAATTGACCATGACATGAAGGAAATTGTCTGTGAAATGAATGGAATTGGCCGTGAAGTGAAGGGAATTAACCGTGAAATGCATGGAATTGGTCGTGAAGAGAAAGGGAATCATCAGAATTGACCATGAAATGCATGGAATTGACTGTGAAATGAAGGGAATTGACCGCGAAGTGAAGGGAATTGACCATGAAATGCATTGAATTGACCATGAAGTGAAGGGAAATGACCTTGAAGTGAATGAAAATGACAATGAAGTGAAGGGGATTGACCATGGAATGAATTAAATTGACCGTGAAGTGAAGGGGAATCGCCGGAATTGACCGTGAAATGCATGAAATTGACCGTGAAATGAAGGGAATTGACCGTGAAATGCACGGAAATAACCGTGAAGTGAAGGGAATTGATCGTGATATGAATTGAATTGACCGAGAAGTGAAGGGGAATCGCCAGAATTGACTGTGAAATGCATGAAATTGACCGTGAAATGAAAGGAATTTACCGTGAAATGCATGGAATTGACCATGAAGTGAAGGGAATTGGCCGTAAAATGAATTGAATTGACTGTGAAGTGAAGGGGAATCATCGTGAAGTGAAGGGAATTGACCGTGAAATGAATTGAATTGACAGTCAATTCCCTTCATTTCACGGTCAATTCCATGCATTTCGCGATCGATTCCCTTCACTTCACGATCATTTCCATTCATTTCACGGTCATTCCCGGTGATTCCCTTTCACTTCACGATCAATTTAATGCATTTCACGGTCAATTCCCTTCACTTCACGATCAATTCCCTTCATTTCACGGTCAATTCCATGCATTTCACGGTCAATCCCGACGATTACCCTTCTCTTCACGGTCAATTCCATGCATTTCACGGTCAATTCCCTTCACTTCACGGTCAATTCCGTGCATTTCACGGTCAATTCCCTTTATTTCACAATCAATTCCATGCATTTCACGGTTAATCCTGACGATTCCCTTTCTCTTCACGGGCAATTTCATGCATTTCACGGTCAATTCCCTTTACTTCACGGTCAATTCTGTGCATTTCACGGTCAATTCCCTTCATTTCATGGTAAATTTCATGCATTTCACGGTCAATCCCAGCAATTTCCCTTCACTTCACGGTCAATTCCCTTCACTTCACAGTCAATTCCGTGCATTTCACGGTCAATTCCCTTCATTTCACGGTCAATTTCATGCATTTCATGGTCAATTCTGGTGATTCCACTTTACTTCACGGTCAATTCAATGCATTTCATGGTCAATTCCCTTCACTTCACAGTCAATTTCCTTCAGTTCACAGTCAATTTCATGCATTTCACGGTCAATTCCGACGATTCCCCTTCACTTCATGGTCAATTCAATTCATTTCACGGTCAATCCCCTTCACTTCAAGATTATTTCCATTCATTTCATGTCATTCTCTGCGATTCCCCTTCACTTCACGGTCAATTCAATTCATTTCACGGTCAATCCCTTTCACTTCACAGTCATTTCCATTCATTTCACGATTAATCCCCGCGATTCCCTTTCACTTCACGGTCAATTCAATGCATTTCATGATCAATTCTCTTCACTTCACGGTCAATTCTGTGCATTTCAAGGTCAATTCCCTTCACTTCACGGTCATTTCCATTCATTTCACAGTCAATCCCAACGATTCCCTTTCACTTCACAGTCAATTCAATGCGTTTCACGGCCAATTTCCTTCAATTCCGGTGATTGACCGTGAAATGCATGGAATTGACCGTGAAGTGAAGGGAATTGACCGTGAAATGCATGGAATTGACCGTGAAGTGATGGGGAATCGCCGGGATTGACCGTGAAATGCATAGAATTGACCGTGAAGTGAAGGGAATTGACCTCGAAATGTATGGAATTGACCGTGAAGTGAAGGAAATTCGCCGAAATTCAGCGCGAAATGCATGGAATTGATTGCAAAGTTAATGGAATTTGCCGCAAACTGATTGAAATTGACCGTGAAGTGAATGAAATTGACCGCGAAGTGAATGAAATGAATGAAATTGACTGCGAACTAATTGAAATTGACCGCGAAGTGAATGAAATGAATGAAATTGACTGCAAAGTGATTGAAATGAATGAAATTGACAGCGAACTGGTTGAAATTGACCGCGAAGTGAATGAAACGGATTTTCAACCATCGACCCGATAAAATCTTGGAAAATAACTATGTTGGTTGGCTAAATTATCTTCTCCTACTCCAAAATCATATGTGGTACCTTAAGTAACTCATTCAAGTTTAGGAGATATGCTTGTTAAATAAATAGACAAAGAAATGAATTAAAAGATAGAAAAATATTTTTATATATATATTTACATCATTATGTATTAAAGAAAAATGTAAGGGGGAAAAGTCCTACTTATTTTAAAAAAATTCTACCAATGCCGCGCCAGTCTGGGCTTATTTTTTTTTTCTTTTTTTTTCCTGTGGAATCTTTGTTGCTTTTGTGGGTCCCATCATGAGGTCTGTGTTATATCCAAACCGTCCATCTATTTGGCGAGATCATATTAAGGCTTGAGACAAAAAATAAGACAGATCTTACTATCAAGTGGACCACGCTGTAAAAGGCAGTGGGGAATTGAACGTCTACCATTGAAACCCTTTTAGGAGTTACAGAAGTTTTGGATCATTATGAAATTTGTTTTTCCTCTTCATCCAGGTCTTTGTGACCTTATGAATAGATTGGATGGAAAATAAATGTTATGGTGGGCCCTACAAAGTTTTAACGGTGAAATCAACTTTCCCATTGCTCTTTGTGGTGTGGTCCAGTTGATCTTTGGATATGATTTTTTTTTTTTTTTTGGATGATGCTTCGAAATGATCTCAAAATATGGATGGATGTTGTGGATATAATAAATGCATAACTGTGGGGCCATGTAACTTTGTTCTCTTTTGAACCGTTCGTACAACTTGGAGTTCGAGGAGCTTCAGCGCTCATCTTGGAGCACCAGCCGGTCCTCTTAGAGGTAAAAGCAGGGGGCATTTTCGACCTTTGGCCAGTCGTCCGTACAACTGTACAACTGAGGCTTATTCTGATGAGGTAAAAAGGAGTGGGCTTAAGCGTGCACACACTCAATCATGTAAGGGTAAATGTTATTTTCAGCTCATTTCTTTTATTGTCTCTCCCTACTGAAGTGACGTCACCATTTTACGTGGGTTCCACCATGATGTATGTATTGTATCCACACTGCTCATCCATTTCAAGAGATCATTTTAAGGCATAATCTAAAGAGTGAGAAAGATCTAAATTTCAAGTGCACCTCGCCACGGAAAATAATTGGGATTGAACGCTTACCATTAAAACCTCTTTGACTCACATAAGCATTCAATTAAGCTAATATTTATACTTTACCTTATTCCATCTTTTTCAACTTATAAAAAAGTTAGATCTCAAATAAACATTATGGTTGGCCCAGGAAGGTTTTAACAGTGGCCATGTCTGTCCCACTTTTTTCTCTGGTGGGGTCCACTTGAACTTTGGATCAACTTAATTCTTTGGCTCACTCTTTAAAATGATCTCTCCGTATGGATGGGTGGTATGGATATAACACATGCAGCTTGATAGAGCCCAAAGAACATAGTGACGTCACATCAGTAGCCAAACTCGCTACGGTCTGATTAAATAACCAACCAGCTTCCGTTTCCAATGGACGCCGATTGCGGCCAGCCATCAGTGTGAACTTCCTTCAACGACAAGCTAGGTGGGGCACACCATGATGTTTCTGAGAAATCTACTCCGTCCATCCTTTTTTCTATATTATCTTATAATGTAGGCCCAAAAATGAGGCAGATCTAAAACTCGTGGGCTATACGGCTGGAAATGGTAAGTGGGGGAATTCCTGTCGTTGAAAATTCCCCAGGTCCACCATGATGTATATATGCCGTCCATATGGTTCATGAGATTATTCTTACAGGGATGAACTGAAATTATAAAAACATTAGCATAATCCAAAACTTTTGTGGCCGATTGAATGTTTCAATGGCGGAAGTTCAATCCTCACATTTTCCTACCGTGTGGCCCACTCAAGGTTTGGATCAATATCATTGTTAGGTCCATGTAGTAACATAATCTAAAAAAAAAAAATTGATGGCCGGGATATATTTATAAAAAACATCACTATGGGCGCCTCCCAAACATGTTACTACTTTTAATATTATGTGTGACGACATTTTCGTAATTTATAGAGGATGGGATTTTTAATTCTTTAAATTATATGGAGTAGGGAAGCGGGCTGGGTACTCAACCAGATGGTAGCTAGTCTCGTGAGACGTCACCAGGTTATATGGCCCCCACCAGGATGCATGTGTTGTATCCACAACATCTATCCATTTGGACAGATCATTTGAGTGAGTGAGTCAAAAAATTAGGCAGATCCAAAGTTCAAGTGGACCCACCATAGAAAATAGTGGGACAGTGATGGCCACTGTTGAAACCTTCCGAGGGCTAACCACCATGTTTATTTGAGATCTAACTTTTTTATAAGTTAAAAAAGACATGGAATAAGGTAAAGCATAAATATTAGCTTTATCGAAAGCTTCTGTGGCCCAAAGAGGTTTTAATGGTAAGCATTCAATCCCCATTGTTTTATGTGGTGAGGTGCACTTGAAATTTGGACTTTTCTCAATCTTTGGATTGAGAAATGAATGGGTAGATTATGCCCTAAAATGATCTCGCGAAATGAATGGGTAGAGTATGGATACAATACATACATCATGGTCCAGTGAAAAGATCATTTACCCTTTCATGGTCGAGTGCGTGCACTGCCAAACGGAGAGAGAAGTCTAACAAAGCTCCAACAGAAAGAGCATTAATTGTAGAGTCGAGATCCTCTATTATTCAGTAAACAGGGACTCCCTGATTGCCTAATCCTCATTGGTCCACGTCACCACTCCCTTAAAAAAACTAAAACAAAAAATTGGACTCCAAACTATTATGGAAAAAACCAAAGGAATATTTTTTTAAAAAAAATGAAAACGAGAAGAAAAACCCATGGAAATAAAAGAAAATCCTCAGAGAGAGAAATCAAATGGCATCTGCTTCCTTCTCCCATTTCTCTACTTTCAGAGGTCCCGAAAAAATCCCCAAATCCAAAACTCTAATTTCCAGCTCCAAATCTCATTCATATCCATCTCCCTTCACTCACCTTCGATCTCATCATAATCATCAGATCTCTAGAAGCTTATTTGCATAGGTCTCCACGCAGCAGTAGATCCACACGAGCTCGGACGATCTTGTTTCTTCGATTCTTTCCAAGGTTTGATTTCGATCTCAGATTTCTCGATTGTTTGCTTGCATTCGTTTCCTGTTCTTGAAAATTGCCAGATTTTTAAGCAATTTATGACGAATTTAGATCAAGAAGTAGGAAATGCTGATGGTTTTGAAGCGGATGCCTGATATGACGATTTTAAGTCTAATCTCGGTTGTTTAATACCAGGCTATCAATTGTTATGATCATTGTTGTGACATCAGGTAGTATCTCATCCACTCTGGATTCCATGATTTTGACTACCAGGATTATCAAGAATGTATGTCAGGTGTACGGTTGATGAGTTTCTACACCTGAGTTCACCATTTTGGCAATGACGGTGCCTCATTACTGTAATGTGTGCGGCAATCCAGATCGTCCAAGTCACCAACCGACTTGGAGATGGTCTGTAATCGAAAAATTGCAATAATTCGATGGTAGTTACTGTCCATTTGTTCCTTTTGAGTTAGGATAATGCACTATTTTACTTTTCACCACTCATTGAATGAGTCCGAATTCTCTGTTATTCGGTAAATTGGGACTTCCTGATTGCCTAATCCTTATTGGTCCACATCACCACTCACTTAAATAAAAAAACTAAAAGAAAATTTCGGACTCCAAACTATTAAAAAAAACTAGAGGAAAAAAAAAAAAAAAAACAGAAAAAGAAAATGAGAAGAAAAAACCCAAGGATCTAGACTCCACTCATTGCTTCTGCCCAATCCTCTTAGTTGTGTTTCCTTCTTAGGTTTTCTTAGAAAAACTCAATTCCATTTACCTTTTTATGTGTTTTTAATGTTAGATGATGAGTTTATAGGTCTGAATCTTTCAAATCCTCTTGGGTTTTAATCCAAAACACCAGTTTCTTCACTAGAATCGATATTAAATCTCAATGAAATTAAGTTTTGAATGAAAAATCAATAGCAATTCGAAATCTCTCTTATTGATGATGGATAATATTGAAGTTTTCTTTGTGTCCAAGTTCCTAGAGCTTGTGTAGGCAAGCCGTGTGGCCAAGGAAGTCAAACACCCATTCAGGAACCTCCTCAAGCATCGCAACAGCCTGCAGCTGATTATTGTTGTGGTTATGTTGCTCAACCTTCCTCACAAGTCTCTGCCTTAAGTATAAAACACCCACAACAAATGACAAAACGGGTCATTTTCATAGCCATTGTGGGCATTTTGTAATAACCTGCATGACCACAGATAATCATACAATGATTAACAGGGTGGGCTGCAGGCTGCAGGCTACTCTTGCTAGAAGCCTAATTTACAATTCTGACAAGTGGGTTTCACATTTCAACAATCTATTTTTTGGGTTGTTAAGTCTCACCATGTATTTCATTTATAGGTAGCTTATTTTACATGCATCCAAATGACCCCTTACATTAATCTTGTAATCAATGGGGCATCAATCTCTCTCCCATGTAGTAGTATTAACAAAAGTACAAGTATTTACTATTTATAAATTACAACATAAGCATTCTAAGACCTTGGCCAGTCAAGTTCAATACTTCTTGTATAGTAGAAGGTTTACTCATGCCTTGCTTGTTATATAACAATATTTTTTTGGTCCTTATATTTATGTAGGTCAATTTACTTATGTCTCTGTTGAGAGCAAACATGTCAGAGGCAGGTCAATAAACTACTATAATGGTTGTAACAACCACTATCGAAATTGTTTAAACAAACTCAGTGCATGCATTAATGAGGTCAGGTGACTTGTTTGTTGATGTACAACCATGCTTTGGTAAATTTTTGCAGTAGAGTTAGCTACCGAAAGTTCAGATGAGAATGCAAAGAAGGAGCGATCATAGAGGGTTTTCCAGACGACTGAAATTGATGATATGCAGGCCCCTCGTGACCTTTCGCTTGCACGACTTTTATTGAGGTTTGATTCATCATCCTGAGTTGTTTGTAGTTTTGTTGATAACTTAGATATCTAAACATGTTTGTTGACAACTTAAATATCTAAATAGTTATGTTGACAACTTGTATATAGGATTGCAACTACTATCATGTTGATCATATAGTTGTCTTTAGTTGTCTACATAGTACATTGCATCTACACATGGGCATTATGTTGGATTTATCTGTTGTACTACATCTCATGGCATGGATGCCTCTTTTATGCATGCGCACATTTTACTAATTAATATTCCAAATGGGGATCATCATCATTTAAGACTCATCCAACTATGAACATGTTGTGGTCTGATAATTAAGCCAGTTGTCTCATTTACATGGTCATACATGCCTCATTCAATGTCCTTCACAAAACAACCTAAAAACTTTTTAAAAAAATCAAGTGAAACAACCAAATCAGTGGCCAACAAATGAAAGAATTATTGGGTTTTAATGTGTCAAATGCGCCCATTCCATATGGATGGACTATGATAAGGCAGTCCAATCTGTTGATATGATGGACCCAATGTAAATGGGAGATGCACTAAAAATCTGTCAAATTAAAGCTTTCATGTAAGCTTTAACTTACCCACCAATCCACATGTTCCACAAGTTTAGGTGCATCTTTCAATCCATTTTCCCCTAATCATTTGGTAGAATTGTTTCAACGATCTGATTTTAGAATTCTTAGTTACTTAATGGGCCTCTTTTGAATGTTTATAGGTTTGGAATGCTCCATAACAAGAAAAGGAAATTCACTTCTTAAAGACTTGGTCTTGTGTTTGTAGGAGCAAGTTGTATGATGTTTGCATGGCAGCCCATGAAATGTATACTGGAACTAATAACTAGTTGAGATTGATGACTTGGATTATTAGAAGGCGTCCCAATGCAGGTAAAATAAATTGTTTTTTGTATTTTTTTATAGGGTTGAAAATTTTTTAAATATAAATGAAAGAAATGACAGACACCATGTAAGAGAGTAGAATCTATATCAGAATTGGTACATGCATTTGTGGAAGTGATACAATTGATGGACTATGTGATGAGATTATACTTGAGGCGTTGATATAATATTGTCCCAGTATGATGGGGTTACACTTGAGAATGTGATACAGTTGATGGACTAAGTGATGAGATTACCCTTGAGGATATGATGTAGTTATGTGATAGTGTAAAGTAATTCTACTTGAGAATATGATGCGGTTGATAGACTATATGATGAGGTTGCGCTTGAGGATATGTTATAGTTGTGTGACAGTGTGATATGGTTCCACTTGAGAATGTGATATGGTTATCATATTATGTGATAAGGTTGCACTGGAGGATATGATATGGTTGTGTGATAGTATGATGTGGTTACATTCGAGAATATAATATAGTTGATAAACCATGCGATTAGGTTGCACATTTGGATATAATATGATTATGTGACATTGTGAAGTGGTTCCAAATTAAAGAATGTGATACAGTTGGTGGACTATTTGCGCTTGAGAATATGATATGATTGTGTGAGAGTGTGATAAATGATCTTTACTTGGGAATGTGATATGGTTGATAGACTATGTCATGACGTTAGATAATCCAAGGTTGTGTGACAGTGCGATCATGTTATAGTTAAAAATATGATATAATTTATGGACTATGTGATGAGGTTACGCTTGAGGATATGATATTGTAGTGTGACAGTGTGATGAAGTTATACTTGACAATGAAAGAAATTGAAAGACTATGTGATGAGGTTACACTTGAGGATATGATATGTGGTTGTGTGAGTATGATGTGTCCACTTGAGAATGTAATACCGTTGATGGACAATGTGATAGAGTTGTACTTAAGGATGTGGTATGGTAGTGTAATCATAGTGTGATGAGGTATATATCCACTTAAGAATGTGATATGATTGATGGATAGCGTGATGAGTTTGCACCTAAAGATATGATATGGTTGTATGATAATGTGATATGGTTACACTTGAGGATAAGATATGGTTGATGGACTATGTGATTAGGTTACACTTGAGTGCATGACATGGTTGAGACGATAGTGTGATGTGATTCCACTTGAGAATATAACACAGTTGATGGACTATATGATGAGGTTGTACTTGAGGTGCATATGATATGGTTGTGTAATAGTGTGATATGGCTCCGCTTGAGAATGTGAAACACTTTATGGACTGTGTGATGAGGTTGCACTTGAGGATATAATATGGTTGTTTAATAGTTGGTGTGGTGGATCCACTTGAGAATGTGATACGATTGATAGACTATATGATGAGGTTACACTTGAGGAAATGATATGGTTGTGTGTGAAGTCATTTCACTTCGAAATGTGATATAATTGTTTATTTTGACGAAGATTATAATTTATTTTTTTTGTTTCTAGTTTTTAATCTTCATTCATTTAAAACTCTCAAAAGAAATAATCAAAAAAATAGTAAAAAGTTTTTTTTTTAAAAATTAAATAATAATCTTAGGTGATAAAAAGTAATAGTTACCTAGACAGATTTAAATAAAAAAATTTAGTTAAATAAGAGGTCATGTCAGTTGGTGAATAAAAGATCATGTTTGGAGGTTGAATTGAATTATGTAGGATACTGTACATCCCAAAATAGCATCAGACCTGACCTGTCGAATACTAATTAAGGTAGGAAGTATCAAACCCAACAATCAAGATGAATAAAATTGCAATTCAACACCTAAGCTTAGAGATGTGATATTCGTTATACAAGTATGTTGTGTTTGTAAATCATCAAAAGTAAGGACTGACTCAATTGAAGAACCTCAAGAGCCTCCGACAATCTCCAAACTTGTAACTTGCATGACTTTAACTTCCTTGATCGTTATCACATCTCAAAAGTAAAATTTCAATATGTAAATGGCATTCCATTACATTTATAAGTGGAATTTCAATATGTAATTTCATCAATTTTCAAAATTACTATATATGAACTCTTGAAGATCCACAAAAAAGAAACATGCCTCACCTATCGTATAATGCACTTAAACAACATAAAATGTACATTAATTCAAGTGGGCCTCACAAAAAAAAAAGAGAAAGAAATGGAGTTCACCTTCCTCGCGTATCGTATAATTAATGCACTTATAACTGCACAAAATGTACATGAACTAAGATAGGCCTCACAATAAAAAAAAATAAAAGACCTCACCTATCGGATAAGGTATGTATATAATACAAAATGTACATTTGTTATAAACAAATATATATATATATATATATATATATATATATATATAGCCATTCTAAGTTCTTCTAACATGCCAAAACCTGAGCATCCTTGGACTTGAACAATGAACCTTGGCATAACTGAATTACCCTCCCACGGCATATAACGAAGGAGTTGTTGTTGCTTGAACTTTTTATCTGCATAAGCCCATCCATAACTGAATTTTCCTCCCGTAATATATAATTCAAAATGAAATTCACCCTCATGAAGATCCTGTTCATAACAACACACCATTTCTAATTCAAAGCAATGCCTGAAAAAATGAATGAAAGCAATATATAATTACACATTTAATCCACATTTTGTATATTTGGGTTATACACTTGGAGATGTATATATTTACATTGTACATGAGAATGCGAAGAGGTTTGAAGATAAAGATAATAGGGTTTTAATGATACTGTGATTAGGTTGCACTTGATCATATGATATGCATTTATGTAAATGTGATGCATTTACATTTAGAAGTATAATGAAAATGAAGGTGTGTGTGAGTTGGTTACACTTGAGAATGTGATGTGGTTGTAGTATATATCAGAGTTAGAATATGTGATGGGATTACCATTGAGAGTGCGATGTGGTTGATTGGGAGTATAACTTGGTTCCACTTTAGGATGCGAAGGGATTTTCAGTTAGAGTGGTCCCATTACACTTGACAGTATCATATTAGTGATAAAATGTGTGTTGAGGTTAAACTTGAGGATGCGATATGGATGGTGGAGTGTGATGGCTTACACTAGACAATCTGTTGTGCATTACAAGGAAGTGTGATGTGATTACACATCAGGGTGTGACAAGGATAGAGTATGTGATTATACTTAGGAGCTGAGATATTTTAGGAAAAATATGAAAACGGTTTAAGAAAATATTAGATAGGAAGAACCTTACCATATTCTATTTCAATAAAGGTCATTGTTCCTCTGTTCCAAATTTTGAATTACTGCCTCTTACCATGAACTGTTGGGATGCACCATATGTAATGGGATACTACACAGTCAACATTCTATAAATTTCGAGTTAATTTCATTAAGATATAATTTAAATCAAAGTTCAAATTGAATAACAACTACTTTTTTAATTACTAAAATACCTAAGTTTATAAAATACATATGCATATATTTTCATTTTACAAAACTAAACTATATCAGCTTTCCTTAAATGTTATTCATTACCTGGAGTAATTGAGTAAAGTTAAAATTATCAAGTATATGAAAATCAACTTCATGCTGGATATATGGATGTGGTTGATCCATGGAAGGAAACAGTTGTGGTTGACACCAAGAAGGAGAGAGTTGTGGTTGAATTTGTGCTTCCGGTATATAGTACGTGGTTATGGGGAGTGGCCCGACATTATTATATCCCTAACATTATGTATAAGTAAATATTAAGTTCATCGAAAAATTTCAATTTCACTATAAAATAAAATTTTGTTACTCTAAGGGTAAACAAAATGCTACCTGAGCAAATGGAGATTGAACATTAGAGCGTACTAATGTACGTTGTTTATTGGGATGGACTAGATTTGGTGTATCTCTCTGCTCTTTCTGTCGATATCTCTTCAATTTTCCTTTCTCCAACCTATTCTTAATTCTACGTCTACCACAATAATTCTCTTTTCTTTTAATTTCATGAGGTTTTTCTCTTACTTCAATGATTTTAGCGCTTTTTCTTTTGATATAATAACTTTACATTGCTTTCTCATGAGCTTATTTTTTAATTTTAATGATTTCACTTCTTTGCTGTACATCATCATCTTCGAATTTTACCTAATAAGCTTGAACGCCTTTTTCATTACTCAGGCTTTCAACATGTGACGAGGGTTCTTTTTCATTCTTTTTTCTTTTAAAATATTTTTCAAATCTTGCAACATCCATTCTAAATGCTTGGAAGCACATTCAAATGTTTCTTCACTTTCACAACCCATTGTTGTTGATTTCATAAAATTGCAAAGTAAATTATTGTAACGCCGGGATTGTGATTTCTTACTTTTGTCATTGGAGTCATATCCACTACTTAATGAGGGGAATGAAATTGAATCAGCTTCTCCACCTTTTCAAGATATACTTAGCCAGGATATTTGTGAGGGTATGATTCGTAGCTTCTAATGCATGGGAACACAAAATACCCATGAATTCAAACTTTTTACAGCTGCAAGTGATGGACTCGTCCATTGAGTCAATAGTAACAATGTGAAGACTCTGATTTATTCTATTCAAAACTTGATATTTTTTTACTGTATCGGACTCATCTACTTTTTCCACTATTTGATCAAGGCTATCACTAAATTCTGCTTGAAATAATTTAAAAATAGTTGGTGTATATACACAAGTTGCGTGCTTCAGGATACTAACAGGAAAAGTCACAATTGGTGAACTTTGGGTCATTTTGAAATTGGCTTCTAATTCTGCATTTCGTTTATCATCCACCAAGCATTCGAAATGTTCAAAAAATCTGATTACATTTTAGCCAGGATGCAAGTATTTCTTCAAATCCTTATTTAAACTTTCACAATGCTGTGTGTTGTTCATATCTGCACAAAAACTGTTCTTTCCATATACTAATGCCCACTTCTCTTTTTCATTGAATAACTGTTGTAACCATATATTATCTGTGAGATTATATTTCATAATCATTCTTTCCCACACTTCAAGAAATTCATGTTCCTCATTAAAATCATATATATATATATATATATATATCTACTAAAATCATTGCCAAACGACTTAAAAGAACAAAATAGATGACTTAGATGTTTGCAAGCGTTCTGAAACATATGCCATACACAAATATGGTGAACCGTTCCGGGTAACTCTGTGTTGATGGCATTTGACATAGCCTTATCCTAATATGTGAGAATGGTTTGGGGTTTTTTTCTACACATTGCATCACAGAATGTTCTAAACAACCATTTGAAAGAATCGATTGTTTCATCGTAGAGGAGTGCAGCCCCAAAGATAAATGTATGTCTATGATGATTAACATCGATAAATGATGCAAATGGTCATCCATACTCGTTTGTTTTATACTTTGTGTCAAAGCAAATCACATCTCCAAAATGTTCATAATCTAAAATTATTCTTCCATCTGCCCAAAAAATGTTAGTGATACAATCTTCAACATCAAATTGAATACAATAATGTTGAGAAGTGGAGCCACATCTGGGGCCGCGCATGACCAGTCGTGGCCCCTGCTCGACCGGCCATGGAGCCCACTCGACCGGTCGTGACCATTTGTGGACTGGCTCGACTCAAAGTCCATCGAGCATCAATTTTGGGTTCCGAGGTGCTTGATCAGTCATGGCCCTGGCACGACCGGTCGTGGGGTCCTTTCGACTGGTCGTGCAGTCTGCTCGACCGGTCGTGGTTATGCAGATTCGTTTTCGAATTTGATGCGGACTGTGGATTTTTGAGTCGCCTTTCGCAAGGGTGTAAAAGGGAAGTTGCCTAAACTATAAATAGGTGTCTCTAGGGCTATTCTAGGGTTAAAAAGGTGAATATTGGTGAGTTATTCTAAGGTGTGAGCAAAGGGTTTTCTCTGTATTTCCAAGGGAGATATTAGTATATTGCCTTGTAATCTTCATTATTCTTCATAGTGGAAGTTTGCATCTGTGGTTTTTTATCCTAGTTTAGGGTTTTTCCATGTATATCTTATCTTGTGGTTTGTTTGGATTGCTTTGATCTATTTCTAGTTTATATTTCTTCTTGTTTATCGTTTGTAAGTGAGACTTGAGATTGGATCTCGGTTCACTACGTTGTTGGCATGCTGCGTAACAACTGGTATCAAAGCTATTGGTTTAGTTCTATTAGAGCGATGACAGAAGAAGGGAAAACTAGAATTGAGAAGTTTGATGGTTCAAACTTTACCTTCTATAAGATGCAGATGGAGGATTATCTGTATCAGAAGATCTCTATATTCCTCTAGGAGGAAAAGAGAAGAAACCAAAAAAGATGACAGATGATGAATGGTTTTTACTGGATAAGAAGGCTTTAGGAACGATCTGACTCTCTTTGTCTAAGAGCGTCACTTTCAATATATCCAAGATGAAAACTACAAAAGAATTAATGGAAGCCCTAGCCACCATGTATGAAAAACGTTCTACGTTCAACAAGGTTCATCTTATGAAACAACTATTCAACATGAAGATTTCAGATAGTGGGAGCGTGGCTGAACATCTAAACGAGTTCAATACGGTCACGAGCCAATTGGAATCCGTTGGCATTGTTTTTGAGGATGAGGTCAAGGTGTTATTGATCTTATCCAGTTTGCCAGATAGTTTGAATGGTTTAGCGATTGTTGTGAGCAATTCTTTAGGGTCGACAAAGCTGAAATTTGATGATGTGTCCGGTCTAATTCTCAGTGAAATCTAGAAGAAAAGCATTAGGAGTTTCAGGGGATTCAGGGAATGCTCTAAACGTTGAAGGAAGAGGAAGATCGCTGAACAAAGGAGGCAATAAACACGGACGTTCTAAGTCAAGGAAGAAGTCCAAGGGATTAAAAGACAAAGACGGTGTTGGCATTGGGGCAAGAAGGGGCATATGAAACGTGATTGCAGGGCGCTCAAGAAATAAGAAGGAAGCTCTCAAAGCGGGAAGGATTCAGTAAATCTATTTGAGGAGAGTGTCACAGAGGTGTTGATCTTGTCTCTTGATGCGAGGAATGAGTCTTGAGTTATAAACTCGGGTGCTTCGTTTCATGCCACCTCATGTTAGGAAGTTCTATGTGATTATGTGTCAAGTGACTTTAGGAGAGTCTACCTGGGTGATGATGAGTCATGCAGTATTGTTGGAAAAGGAGACGTTCATGTCAATTAGAAAGATGGAACAGTTTTGAAATTGAAGGATGTCAGACATGTACCGAGTTTGAAATGGAACTTGATCTCAATGGGGCAGTTAACAAATACCAATTACATGACGACATTCACCAGTGATTCCTAGAAGATCACAAAAGGTGCCTTGGTGATATCTTGAGGCAAGAATGAATGTACCTTATACGTGGCTTCAAGATTGTATAGTTCACTCGCAGTCGCATCAACTGGAGTGAATGGGCAGTTATGGCATCAAAGGTTGGGACATATGAGTGAGAAAGGGATGAAAGTACTATTGTCAAAAGAAAAGCTACCAGGGCTGAAGTCTATTGACTTGGAATTGTACGAGGACTGCATGTATGGCAAACAGAATAGGGTAAGCTTCAAGAAGACGGGACGCGCTCCAAAGACGCATCTTTTGGAGCTTGTACACACTGATGAGTAGGGACCGGCATAGGTATTATCTCTTGGTAGCTCACGTTATTTTATTTCCTTTATTGATGATGCTAGTAGAAAACTATGGGTCTATTTCTTAAAATATAAATCTGATGTATTTGATGTATTTAAGAAGTGAAAAGTTATAGTAGAAAATGATACAGGTAAAATAGTAAAATGTCTCAGATTTGATAATGGGGAAAAGTACTGTGATAAGAGATTTGAAGAGTATTGTGCAGCAAATGGAATCAAACATCAGAAAATGATTTCAGGGACACTACAGCAGAATGGTGTGGCTGAGCGCATTAACAGGACCATCCTTGAGCGCACCAGGAGCATGAGATTACATGCAAGGTTGCCGAAGACCTTTTAGGTAAATGCTGTGAATACTACCACATATCTCATTAATGGAAGTCCCTCAGCACCATTGGATGGTGGGCTACCAGAAGAAACGTGAACCAGGAAAGAAGTGAACCATGCACATCTCATAGTGTTCGGTTGCACTTCATATGTTCACATTGATGCAGAGCACAGAAATAAGTTGGATGTGAAGTCCAGTAGATACACGTTTATAGGCTATGGGCAGTATGATTTTGGCTACAGGTTTTGAGATGCAGAAAACAGAAAAATCATCAAAAGTAAGGATGTAGTCTTCAATGAAAAAGTGATACATAAGGACAATATGCAGGAAAATAAGGTCGAGAAAAAGGAATTCGTAGAGTTGAAAGAGTTACTGGACACGGGTGTTACAGCGCCATAGGATGATCATGCACAGGAGCATTATGAGGCAGAGCCACATAAATCAGTTGTGAGGAGGTCTACTCGGGAGAGGACACCCACGGTCTGATACTCAACCTCCTTACATTATCTACTACTGACAAATAATGGTGAACCAGAATATTTTGAAGAGGCATTACAGTCTGATACACGGGTTAAGTGGGAGCAGGCCTTGGATAATGAGATAGATTCTCTTGAGTCTAATCTTACATGGGAGCTAGTCACTCTACCCAAGGGTATGAAAACTCTTCATAACAAGTGGGTTTACAGACTGAAGGAGGAGCACGATGGTTCGAAACAGTACAAGGCTAGATTGGTTGTGAAAGGGTTTCAACAAAAGGCAGGTATCGATTTCACTGAAATATTTTCACCTGTGGTGAAAATGTCTACGATTTATATGGTCTTGAATATAGTGGCTACAGAGGACTTACATCTAGATCAACCAGATGTTAAGACAACCTTTCTTCATGAGGACCTTGAAGAAGATATATATATATATATGCATCAACCGACAAAATACGTGGCACCAGGAAAGGAGAACAAGGTGTGTAGACTGAAAAAGAGTCTATATGGCCGGAAGCAGGCCCCGAGACAGTGGTATAAGAAGTTCAACAGTTTCATGTCGAAAAACGGTTTTAGGAGATGTCATGCAGACCACTGTTGTTATTTGAAAAAGTTTGATACGTCGTACATCATCCTTCTTCTATACGTTGATGATATGCTTGTGACTGGTTCAAGCATGAAGGACATCTTAGATCTCAAAAGACGACTATTTAGAGAATTTGTCATGAAGGATTTAGGAGCTGCAAAACAAATTCTATGCATGAGGATAAAGCGTGGCAGAGAAAACAAGAAATTAGTTTTGTCATAGGCAGAGTACATAGCCAAGGTACTTGATCGATTCAATATGGGAGGTGCTAAGCCAGTTAGCACTCCATTAGCCAACTACTTCAAGCTATCTAAGGAGCAAGGTGCAAAGACGCAGGAGAAATGAAACTACATGGCTAAAGTCCCATACGCGTCAGCTATTGGGAGTCTCATGTATGCTATGGTGAGCACGAGGCCAGGCATTGCTCAAGTAGTGAGAGTTGTTAGCAGGTTCATGAACAACCCCGGGAATAAATATTAGGAAGTTGTGAAGTGAATTCTTAGATACCTGGTAGGTACTAAGGATGTAGGGCTGTGCTATGGTAGATCGGAAGTCAAGCTACAAGGCTAGGTGGATTCAGATTTAGTAGGAGATATCGACAGCAGAAGAAGCACTACAGGTTATGTTTTTTCTCTGGGTAGTGCTGCAATCAGTTGGGTCTCTCAGTTACAGAAGATAGAATCTATCAGTACGACTGAAGCAGAATATGTTGCGGCTATAGAAGCATGCAAGGAGATGGTGTGGATGTAAGGTTTCATGAAAGAGTTAGGTAAGAAGCAAGCAGATTGCAAGCTGTATAGTGACAGTCAGAGTGCAATACACTTGGTTAAGAATTCAACCTTTCATTCAAGGACCAAGCATATTGCCATCAGATATCACTTCATACGTTCGTTACTGGAAGATGGATCGATTGCTCTAGAGAAGATTCATACAAATGAGAATCTTGTGGATATGCTGACCAAGGCGGTCACACGAGAGAAGCTGAAGCTTTGCTCAACTTTGATTGGTCTTCAGGCTTGAAGACGGGGAGGCGGTGCACTCCAGATGAAGAAGACAAAGGTTTATGGTGATGTGTCTCCAAGTGAGAGATTGTTGAGAAGTGGAGCCACATCTGGGGCCCCGCACGACCAGTGGTGGCCCCTGCTCGACCGGTCGTAGAGCCCACTCGACCGGTCGTGACCAGTCGTGGACTGGCTCAACTCAAAGTCCAGTGAGCATCAATTTTGGGTTCTGGGGTGATCGACCAGTCGTGACCCTGCCATGACCAGTCATGGGGTCCTCTCGACCGGTCGCGTAGTCTGCTCGACCGGTCGTGGTTACATAGATTCATTTTCGAATTTGATGCGGACTGTGGATTTTTGAGTCGCCTTTTGCAAGGGTTCGAAAGGGAAGTTGCCTAAATTATAAATAGGTGTCCCTAGGGCTATTCTAGGGTTTAATAAGGTGAATATTTGGGAGTTATTCTAAGGTGTGGGCAAAGAGTTTTCTCTGTATTTCTAAGGGAGAGGTTAGTATATTGCCTTGTAATCTTCGTTATTCTTCATAGTGGAAGTTTGCATCCATGATTTTTTACCCTAGTTTGGGATTTTTCTATATATATCTTATCTTGTAGTTTGTTTGGATTGCTTTAATCTGTTTCTAGTTTATATTTCTTCTTGTTTATCGTTTGTGGGTGAGACTTGAGATTGGATCTCGGTTCACTGCGTTGTTGGTGCGCTACGCAACAAGTAAAAGAACATTGGATCTTCAACTTACTTTCTTTTAAAAAATATCAAAAGACCTTCGTCATCAAATTTCTTCATTGCTTTCACCCTTTTTGTCAGTAAATAATTCTTGTAATCTACCAAATTATATCCAACATTCTGTCGATCACCGGCTTGTTTAGTCATGAAATCATATGTCACTTTTGACTTTATACCTACATTATCACAGTTATCGGCAACTACTTCTTGAGTAAATTTTCATTGTGATCTCAACAAATGAGCCTCTTCAGGAGATGCAAGAATATGATTATGATTAATCTTAATATCAGTAACACGATATTTTCCATCAACTCCCAATCTAATTTTCATATGTGCCTCACAACCTGTTCTTGTTTCATCCCGACGTTGCTTCACATTAACATCACGTTTATCAAATGAACGTTTACCTCATTTGGAACAAACAAAATCTCTCATTTTCAATACACGTCTTTTTGTCTTTTATTTATACTATGCTTTCGAATATTGAAACCGACTTTCCTTTCAAAACTATTGTAGAAATCAGATGCATCTTTCTTTGTTTTAAACTCCATACCAATTTCTAGATTCAGTACCTTCTCATCCATGTCTAGATCATCCATAACAACTTTCACTTTTGAGTCGATGTGTATATCATGCCATGAATGAGGCATAAAATCCACCAGGCATGGCGTGTAAAAAGCCATAAGAGCTCTATTTTCAATTGACCTATAATGTCAAGAGAAATTTAACATAAGGACTATGATTAAAATAATAAAAAGAAAGCTATATAATATATATATATATATATATATATATATAACCCGTCATCTAACATAAAATACTTCAAATAAATCTAAAAACTCTTTAAATAAATCTACGGGGTCACCATTAAGAGCAATCGACGAAAATTATCCCCAAATCCTAAATAATCTATGGGCCACTAGAGTTTTGAACGGCCTAATGAATGCCCTAGAATGATCAATCAAAGTGGGCTTGTGAACATTTTAAGAGGAGACATCCTTCCTTTGCGGAATGGTTTAAGTTGCAAATGATTTACAGGTGCCTGTCCTGTTTGCCCTTAAGCAGTAAATGATTTACAGGTAAATGATTGTGTGCGTTTGGATAGCCTGTAAAAAATTTTAAGTCCTGTAAATGGAGAACCAATCGAGCCTATAAATGAAATCCAAACTTTTTACCCATAAATGTTATCAATCATTTACAGTCTGTAAAATGATTTATGGGCAAAAAAGGCCATCCAAAAGCAAGAGGATTAGGCAATCAGGAATCCCTATTTACCAAATAATAGAAGATTCGGACTCGGGTTTTTTTAGACCAGCCTAGTTTTTAAGTTATATAATGAGTAGGACGTGGATCACCTGATGCACGATTTGGATTCTTCACACATTAAAGTAGGCCCCACAAATTGAATTGAAATACGTCTGAGTATGTCATCATTCCCTGTACTTAATATCCATACCATGATAAATGCTTGGCTTTTTTGGTAATTTAACAAAACAATCAGGGAAATTAAGTTGGTTGGAAAAAACTACAGGGTAACTGTATTGATTTTGCCCAAAGGCGGTGAAATGACAGAGAAGAATTCAACAACTTGCCAATGGAAGCAGTCATTGCTTTTCTATAAAGCAGTGAATCTTTTTAAAGAATGTGGAGTCTAATGGCCCATTTGGACGGGTGGATTGGAAGGGATTGAATGGTATTAGGGTGGATGGCATGGATTTTAAGGCAATGATGGTGTTGTCAGTGGATTGTCTTAAGATCCGTGGGATTGCTATATCCCGGGATCGCTATATCAAGTCTGTTTGGCACACCTGGCCAATCTCGAGATTAACCTTCCCATCCCTTCCAATCCCTCGAACCAAACACGTCCCAAGCAAATTTGAATGGATTAGGGTGGATTGGATGGGATTTAAAGGTAATGATGGTGCTGTCAATGGATTGTCTTAAGATCCATAGGATTGCTATATCCCGGGATCCGATCACCCGGTCAGTTTGGCACGCCTGGCCAATCCCGAGATTTAACTTCCAATCCCTTCCAATCCACCCCACCAAACAGGCCCTAAATTTAAAGGAAAACCCAACTAAAATATATGAAAATTCAAATACCAACTTCGTAAATCTTCTACAATTTCTATAACTCTCGCTTGCCTTTTAGCTAGATAGGAAAATGACCTAACAGAAGAGAGAGAGAGAGAGAGAGAGAGAGAGAGAGAGAGAGAGAGAGAGAGAGAGAGGAGAGAGAGAGAGAGAGAGAGAGAGGAGATGAGACTCTCCCCCTTTTCTTCTTTTTCTTTTCACTCCCTTCTCATTTTCTTTTTCTATTTTTTTTCTTTATTTTTTTATAATGGTTTGAAATTCGTAGTTTTCTTTTATTTTTTTCTTAAGTGAGTGGTGACATGGACCAATGAGGATTAGGCAATCAGGGAATCCCTGTTTACCATAAAACAAAGGATTCAGACTCTAATTGTAAGGCAACGGACTCTTGGCGTTCAACCAATCTTATTTCACCACGTCACTTCAGTAGCCTCTTGGCTACTGAAGTTTTCAGTATTTAATCCGCTCCCAGTAAAAAAGCCACCCCACCGAACGCATGACATGCCATGCATGGGATGGGGTCATGCACCATGCATGCCCCATCCCACTTGTCACATGCCAACTCATCATCCTCACTCCATCTCTCTCTATTTATTCACTCACCATTAATGCATTTGACCACTTGCTAACATAAAAGAAAATAGGGAAATTGACCGTACTCGCCTTAAAGTTTGGGCAAATTACCTAGAACCCTACAACACTCCATATATTCCCTAAAGGGCCTTCTGACAGCTTTTGGAATTTGTTTCAGATGAAAATGCCCATGACCTTGGTTCAGTAGTTGCACGGTTTTCTAGGGACTAAGAAGTTACGTAGTATTTAATGCCAGTAAAGTGATGTGTATGGAATCCTTTTTGCACATGGGCAAGGACTAAACTCATGGGGCCCATATTGATGTATGTGTATAATCCATGCTGTCCATCCTTTTTACCATGTCATTTTAGGGCTAGGGCCTAAATATCAGCCTGATCCAGAGCTCGTGTGGGTCACATAATAGAAAATAATGGTGACAATGGAACCCATTGTTAAAATTTTTTAGGCTCACCATAATATTTATTAGAAGTGGACATTGCCCAAGTCAGGACTTTTTGGGCCCACGCTGAGCTGGTTGACAAGATGGATGGAACAGATCTCCCCATTGCTGGCCTCAGACTATTGTACCAATGGCTATCCTTTAATTTGGTAGTAAAGGAAGTGAACATGTAACAACCGCGACCAGGAAAAACTACGACCTATGACAACCACGACCCATATATGTTCACTCCCTAAGTATAGGGTTGTGATGTAGTAATAAACTCGGTAAGACCGAGGTCGAATCCCAAAGGACTGAAACCTATATGTTATCTGAAACTAAGTAGAGCTAGAACTAGACTAAGATGAAATCTAAACTGAATGAAATTTAGAGAATAATGGTGGAATAATTATCTAAAATGTAGAGAAATTTAGAGGTAGGAAACTAGGGATTCAAAGGATCCACTTGAAGAGATCAGGGCGATCTTACGCCTGCTTCAAGAATCATGAAAATTAAACTGAACTTACTTGATATAGTTTTTAAGAGATGAAAGGTATATGAATTAGAATGGATTCCATCACCAAACCATGCCCAGGAGACAAAGTAAACAACAGAATTAAACTAATTACCAACCAATCAACAATGTATGAAAGTTAGGAAGGGTACCGTCATCCGACCATGCCCAGGAGACTATGGTGAACAACAGGGCTTCCTGACGTCATAAACATAAAGGAAAGAAAGATGCTCAAAGCTATTGTCCTTTACCATGACCCACTTAAGTTGTGGATCTTTCTCACTTTTGTTCTGGCATACTAAAATGATCTCACAAAATGGATGGACAGAGTGAATTTCTCACAAACATCACGGTGGGCCCCACCTGGGTTCCCAGCGCAGGAACGTGGCGAAAGACTTTCGCAGGAAATCCGTCCCTACGAAATCGGATTGCGTACTTAGTTACTTAGTACGCTTTTATCGTCCTGAGTAAACTCGGTTAAGCCTACTGTAAATGTATATAGGTTTTCCACACTGCCCATCTATTTTTCCAGATCATTTTAGTGGTTGGGTCCAAAATATAATTATGCCCAAAGCTCAAGTGGACCACACCACAGGAAACGGTGGGAATAATGACTTCCACTGTTGAAACGTTTCTAAGGGCAACAGTGACGTTTATTTGTCATCCAACCTGTTTGTAAGGTCACAAAGAAATGGATGAAGGGAAACCACAAATATCAGACTGATCCAAAGCTTCTGTGGGCCCCAAGAAATTTTCAACGATAGAATTTCAATTCACACTGTTTCCGGTGGTGAGGTCCACTTGAGATTTGGATATACTTCATTTTTTAGATCAAGCCCTCAAATAATATGTTAAAATGAATGGACGGAGCGATAAAATATGTAAATCACGGTGGACCCCATAGAGTTTACTCAGCACGCTTAGCGTACTGAGTTCCTCAGTATGCAATCTGCTTCCCGTCCCTATTGTTGTAAGTACGTGCCATGCACTGACGCTCATCGAGCTCCGAGTCGTACGACCGGCTCAAAGTAGATCAAAGCTACGTGGCCCCACAGTGATGTATTTATTATATCTACACCTTTCATATATTTTTAGAGATAATTTTAGAGCATCATCTAAAAAATGAATCATATCCAAAGATCATATGGACCACACCACAGAAAACCATGGGATCAGTCCACCCACCGTCGAAACATTTACAGGGCCCACTATGATTTATTTTTTAGATCCAACCTATTCATAAGTTAACGTAGAGATAGATGAAGTGAAAACAAAAATATAAGCTTGATCATAAGCTTCTGTGGCCCTTAAGAAGTTTTGAATGGTGGATGTCACTGTCTCTACTGTTTTCTATGGTGGGGTCCACTTGAACTTTAAATATATCTCATTATTTTTCTACTGCCATAAAACTATCTCTCAAAATGGATGGACAGTATGGATACAACACATGCATCATGGTGGGGTCCACAAAGCTTGGTGACGTCAATTCTAGCGATGTCTCTAATCCGCGGCCGCCATGTAACTGGTGTAAGGTACACTAGCCAATCCGCTTTCGTCCCGGATGGAGGATTTCGTCCTTCCCCGGCTCAACTATAGCTCGGAAAGGTGGAAGGGGAGTAGCTAATTCATTCCCGATTAGACACGGACAGGTTGAGTAGCGAGTTTGGATACTCAACCTTTCGATTCGTTCAGGTTGAGTAGCCAGTCAAGATACTCAACCTAAAAGTAGCATTCCATGCCCGTGGCTGGTGGTTAGTGCTCTGTGGTAAAGGTCATAGTTGCTATGGGTCGTGGTTGTCATGTTATATGGGTCGTGGTTGTTGTGGGTCGTAGTTATCATGTTATATGGGTCATGGTTCTCATATGATATGGGTCGCGGTTGTTACATGTTCACTTCCTTTACTACCAAATGAGAGGATAGTCATTGGTACAATAGCCTAACGCCCACAATGGGGTGATCCGTTCCGTCTACCTTGTTGGCCTACTCATTATGGGCCTAAAATGACACGACAAGAAGGATGGGCGGCATGGATTATACACATACATCAATGTGGGCCCCACGAGTTTGGTCCTTGCCCATGCGCAAAAAAAGGTTCCATAGACATCACAACCACAACCCATATAACATGACCACCACGACCTATATAACATGACAACCACGACTCCCATGCTATAATGGTGACAATGACACCCATGACCCATGACAACCACGACCCATATAATATGACAATCACAACTCATAACATGAGAACCACGACCCATACAAGATGACAACTACAACCCACCACCATGTATGTGTTTCATCCATGCCGCCCATCCTTCTTGTCATGTCATTTTAGGACTAGGGCCCAAATATTAGCTCAATCCAATGCTCGTGTGGCCCACATAATAAAAAATAATAGTGACTGTTGAAAGCTTCTAGGCTCCCTGTGATGTTTATTAGAAGTGGACATTGTCCAAGTTAGGACTTTTTGGGCCCACGCCGAGCTGGCCGAAAAGGTGGATGGATCGGATCACCCCATTGTGGGCCTTAAGCTATGATACCAATGGTTTGATATAAAAGAAATTGAACACGTTGAAAACCATGATCCATACAACATGACACCACGACCCATATAACATGGTAACTACGACCCATGCAAACCACGACCCAAATGGGCCGCAGTTGTATGGATCGTAGTTTTCATGTTATATGGGTCTCAGTTGTATGAATCGCAGTTGTCCTGTTATATGGGTCGCAGTTGTCTTGTTATAAGGGTCGTGTCGCGGTTGTCTTGTTATTTAGGTCACAGTTTTCCTGTTATATGGTTCGCAGTTGTCCTGTTATATGGGTCGCGGTCGCAGTTATCCTGTTATTTGGGTCGCAGTTATCCTGTTATATGGGTCACGGTTATATGGATCGTAGTTGTCATGTTATATAGGTCACAGTTATCCTGTTATATGGGTCGTGGTTATCATAGGTAGTGGTTATCCAATTACCATTGTTTGCCTGTGGTGTGGTCCACTTGAGATTTATATCCCTCTCATTTTTTAGTACAAAACTCTAAAATAATCTGTAAAAATGGATGAACGGAATGGATGTAACACATACATCATAGTGGGCCCACAGAGCACCGACCACCAGCCACGAGGTTGTTATCAGCGGGGAGTAGCCAATCCGTTTCTGTCCCGGATACAAACGTGGATCAGAGGAAGTGGATTGGTTGGTGTACCTCACACCAGCTATATATCTACTATATTGAAGTCAACAAGTTATGTGTGTATAATCATGAGGTATATGTTATATCCAAACCGTTCATCCATTTGGTGAGTTCGTCTTAAGGCTTGATATGAAAAATAAGACAGATCTAACATATAACATGACAACCACAACCCATAAAACATGACAACCACGACCTACATAATATGACAATCACGGTCATATCACATGAGAACCACGACCCATATAATATGATAACTACGACCCATTTAACATAACAATCACGACCCATATAACATGATAACCACAACCCATATAATATGACAACCGCGACCCATATAATATGACAATCACGAGTCATATCACATGAGAACTAAGACCCATATAATATGATAACTATGACCCATTTAACATAATAATCACGACCTATATAACATGGCAACCACAACCCATAACAATTACGACCCTTACCACATAACAACCACGACCCATATAACATGACAACTATGACCATGACAACCACGGCCCATATAACATGACAACCACAACCCATGATAACTATGACCTATATAACATAACAACCACGACCCATATAACATGACAACTACGACCTATGACAACCACGATCCATTTTTGGTAGTGTAAATGGATTGAAGGCTACAGATTAAGGTCGTGGTATACTCCAATTGATCTTTAGATATGCTTTAATTTTGGGCTCAACCCCTTAAATTAGATGAAAAAATGGATGGATGGCACGGATAGACCACATACATTTAAGGCAGACCCAATCAAGTACTCAATCCAATTTCCTCTCTCGCGCGCAACTTACACTGGGAAAGAAAGAAAAACGGGCCAACCACACTCCTACTTCATGACAACCACGACCCTTTCCTCATGAAAACCACGACTCATATAACATGACAACCACAACCCATACCTGGGTCGTGGTTATAATGTGGTAAGGGTCGCGATTGTAATATAGTAAGGGTCATAGTTCTCATTTTATATGGGTCATGGTTGTCATGGGTTGTAGTTTTCCCATGTCGCGGTTGTTACATGTTCACTTCCTTTACTACCAAATGAAAGGATAGCCATTGGTACAATAGTCTGAAGCTAACAATGGGGAGATCCGTTCCGTCCGTCTTGTCGGCCAGCTCGGCGTGGGCCCAAAAAGTCTTGACTTGGGCATTGTCCACTTTTAACAAACATCATGGTGAGCCTGGAAAGTTTCAACAATGGATTTCATTATTACCATTATTTTCTATTATGTGGCCCACACGAGCTTTGGATCAGGCCGATATTTAGATCATGGCCTTAAAATGACACAGTAAAAAGGATGGACAGCATGAATTATACACATACATCACTATGGACCCCACGAGTTTAGTCCTTATCCACGCACAAAAAGGGTTTCGTACAAATCACTTTAGTAGCATTAAATACTACGTAACTTTTTAGTCCCTAGAAAACCGTGCAACTACTGAACCAAGGTTACAGTAAAAAGGATAGATGGCATGAATTATACACATACATCACTATGGACCTCACGAGTTTAGTCCTTACCCACGCGCAAAAGGGGTTTCGTACAAATCACTTTAGTAGCATTAAATACTACGTAACTTCTTAGTTCCTAGAAAACCGTGTAACTATTGAACCAAGCTTAAGGGTATTTTCGTCCGAAACAAACTTCAAAAGTTGTCTGAAGGCCTTTTAGGGAACACATGGAGTGCTGCAGCCTTATAGGTAATTTTTCCAAACTTCGTGGTGAGTACGGTCGAAAAGAAAAGAAAACTCAAAACCAGACCAGTAGAGATAGAGAGAGAGAGAGAGAGAGAGAGAGCATAGCAGAGAAAGCAGAGAATATACAAACAAGGTATTTTTCTCTTTCATCTCTTCAACATCTGAAGAGATTTTTGTCATTTATTCATAGATAAATCACAGCCATGTATTTCTAATCCTCTCTCTCTCGCTATATATCTCTTCTTGGGTTTTGATTTTTCCTCTTCTTCTTTCTTTTTGCGATTTTTTTCTATCTTTTTGGGGGTTTTGTGGAAGGAAGGAAGGGATTTATGTCCGAGGGTTTTGGCCAGTTGATGGTTATTGGAGGAGCTCTAAAGCAGCTCTGGATTTCTTCTTCTTTTGCTCTGTTCTTCGTCTGCATGCAATCTCTCAAACAGGCTTCGGTTTACAGGCGGAGAAAAGGGTTGCAGATGCATTTGCCATCCAAAAGGTATGTATTTTCTTTTCTTTTCTTTTTCATTTCTTTGGTCTTTTTCTTTTTCTTTTTATTTTTCTTGTTTTCATTTTTTTAAAAGGGTTTTTGATGGGTTTTTGTTTTGTTGGGGTTTTGCAGGTTTTTCTATCACATAGAAGCGTTTTTCTTTCGGTTCTTGTTCCTGAGAGGCGCTCTTACTTGATAGAGCTTTCTTGAGATATTTCTTGCCATTTCAACCGATTTTGTTTAATTTTTTGTCTTTTTGGATTTTGGGTTTTTTTTTTTTCCCCCTTTCTGGAAACGGGTATTCTTCTTCTTTCTTGAAGAGAAAATGCCGGGGCCTCAAAGACAGCTATTGAATCAAGATAGGGTCTGCAGAAAAGGGAAGAAGAAGTCGGATTTTGAAGAAGAGATGAAGACTGTGAGGAAAATACGCGTTCTCTGCAATGATCCTGACGCTACAGATTCTTCGAGCGAAGATGAAGAATCGAAAGATGAGAGGAGGAAGAATAGATCGAAGCGTTTCAAGCGCCTCATCCAAGAGATTCACGTCCCACTGTCGTCGACCCCGTCTGTTGTCAACACCGAGATCTCTTCGCAGGATAGCAACAGCAAAAACCAGAGAAAGGGTTTAACAAGAACCCCTCGACCATCGCCGAAATACAGAGGCGTTCGGCAGCGGAAATGGGGGAAATTCGTTGCGGAGATTCGAGACCCAATCCGAGGTGTTCGAGTATGGTTGGGGACGTACAACACCGCCGAGGAGGCCGCAAAAGCCTACGAAAGAGCTTCAAAGGAATTCGAGTTGCAACTGCAGCGGATTGGTGGAGTTTGTTTCGAAATCGAAAGAAGGGAACGAGTAGTTAGCACACTGTCTCTCTTTGGCACGAGTTGTGGATGCGAATCCACTTCAAGGGGTATGCGGGGTCCATTGGGATGACAGTACGTGAAATCCAATCCATCCATCCATCTCCTTCTCCAGATCCTGTTTTTGGGATCATTAAAAAATAAAGCAGACGTGATGTTCAGGTGGCCGCTTTAGGCGGAAGTTCGGGCAAAACTTGCCCACCGATGAAATCTTTCTGGAACCTGCTTCATGAAGGGTTTTGATCATCACCATAGCTGATGTGGCCCCCAACAGGTACGGTGATCTAGGCATTCGTTTGAATTCGGAAGAGGAGGAACCGAATTTTTTGTGTTCAACAAAGGACTTGGTGCGTGAGAGGGAAATTGACCGTACTCGCCTCGAAGTTTGGGCAAATTACCTCAATCGCTATCACACTCCACATTTTCCCTAAAGGGCCTTCTGACCTGCTTTTGAAAATTACTTGGACTAAAATGTCTTTATCCTTGTTTCAATAGTTGTATGGTTTTCAAGGGAAGAAAAAGTTATGCCGTATTTAATGTTAAGAAAGTAATGTGTACGAAATCCTTTTTTGCTTGCAAGTAAGGACTAAGCTCGTGGGGCCACATTGACGTATGTGTATAATCCATTCTGCCCATCCTTTTTGCCGTGTAATATAATCCATGTCGCCCATTCTTTTTGTCGTGTCATTTTAGGGCCAGGGCCCAAATATCAACCTTATCCCGAGCTCGTGTGGGCCATATAATAGAAAATAATGGTGATAATGGAACCCACTGTTGAAACTTTTCCAGCTCACCGTGATGTTTGTTAGTAATGGACATTGCCCAAGTCAGGACTTTTTGGGCCCATGATGAGCTGGTCGACAGGGTGGACGAAACAGATCTCTCCATTGTAGGCCTCAGGCTATTGTACCAATGGCTTTCCTTTCATTTGATAGTAAAGAAAGTGAACATGTAACAACCGCGACAATTAGTTATATGGGTCTTGGTCAGCATGTTATATGGGTCTTGGTTAGCATGTTATATGGGTCTCAGTTGTATAGGTCTCAGTTGTATGGGTCTTGGATAGCATGTTATATGGGTCTCAGTTGTAGGGGTCTTAGTTAGCATGCTATATGGGTCTTGGTTAGCATGTTATATGGGTCTTGGTTGTATGAGTCTCAGTTGTGGCCCAATTTAGATCGTGGTCTATATGGGTCTTGGTTAGCATGTTATACGGGTCTCAGTTGTATGGGTCTTGATTAGCATGTTATATGAGTCTCAGTTATATGGGTCTTGGTTAGCATGTTATATGGGTCTCAGTTGTATGGGTCTTAGTTAATATACTAACCAAGACCCATATAACATGCTAACCAAGACCCATACAACATGACAACCACGAGCCATGTAATATACTAACCAAAACCCATACAACTGAGACCCATATAACATGCTAACCAAGACTCATATAACATGCTAACCAAGACCTATACAACTGAGACCCAGATAACATGCTACACAGGACTTATATAACATGTCAACCAAGACCCATACAACTGAGACCCATATAACATGCTAACCAAGACCTATATAACATGCTAACCAAGACCCCTACAACTAAAACTCATATAACATGTTAACCAAGACCCATACAATTGAGACCCATATAACATACTAACCACGACCCATATAACATGCTAACCAAGACCAATACAACTGAGACCCATATAACATGCTAACCAAGACCCCTACAACCGAGACCCATATAACATGCTAACCAAGGCTCATACAATGAGATCCATATAACATGCTAACCACGACTCATATAACATGCTAATCAAGACCCATACAACTGAGACCCATATAACATGCTAACTACGACGCATACAACTGAGACCTATATAACATGCTAACCAAAACCCATACAGCATCACAACTACGACCCATATAATATGCTAACCAAGACTCATATACACCATGACCCAAATGATCCGCAACTGAGACCCATATAATATGCTAACCAAGACCCATACAACTGAGACCTATATAACATGCTAACCAAGACCCATACAACATGACAACCACAACCCGTATAACATGCTAACCATGACCCATATAACATGTTAACTAAGACTCATACAATGGAGACCCATATAATATGCTAACCAAGACCCATATAGACCACGACCCAAATGGTCTGCAATTGAGACCCATACAACCATGACCCATATAACATGCTAACCAAGACCCTGATAACATGCTAACCAAGACCTATACAACTGAGACCCATATAACATGTTAACCAAGACTCATATAACATGCTAATCAAGACCCATACAACATGACAACCACGACCCATATAACATGCTAACCAAGACCCATATAACATGCAAACTAAGACTCATACAACATCACAACCACGACCCATACAACATGCTAACCAAGACCCATACAACATACTAACCAAGACCTATACAACTGAGACCCATATAACATGCTAACGAAGACCCATACAACATGACAACCACAACCCATATAACATGCTAACCAAGACCCATATAACATGCTAACCAAGACCCACATAATTGAGACCCATATAACATGCTAACTAAGACCCATATAACATGGGTCGTGGTTGTAATGTGGCAACGGTCATGACTGTAATGTAGTAAGGGTCGTAGTTCTCATGTTATATGGATCGTGGTTGTCATGAGTCGTAGTTATAATGTTATATGGGTCGTGGTTCCTATGTTATATGGGTCGCGGTTGTTACATGTTCACTTCATTTATTACCAAATGAAAGGATAGCCATTAGTACAATAGCCTAAGGCCAACATGGGGAGATTCGTTCTGTCCACCTTGTCGGCCAGCTTGGCGTGGGAATAAAAAGTCCTGACTTGGGCAATGTCCAATTCTAACAAACATCACAGTGAGCCTGAAAAGTTTCAACAGTGGGTTCTATTGTCACCATTATTTTCTATTATGTGGCCCACGCGAGCCCTGAATCAGGCTGATATTTGGGCCCTAGCCCTAAATGACACGGTAAAAAGGATGGACGGCATGGATTATACACATAAATGTGGTAACGGTCATGATTGTAATGTAGTAAGGGTCGTAGTTCTCATGTTATATGGGTTGTGGTTGTCATGTGTCGTAGTTATAATGTTATATGGGTCGTGGTTCCTATGTTATATGGGTCGCGGTTGTTACATGTTTACTTCATTTATTACCAAATGAAAGGATAGCCATTAGTACAATAGCCTAAGGCCAACAATGGGGAGATTCGTTCTGTCCACCCTGTCGGCCAGCTCGGCGTGGGAATAAAAAGTCCTAACTTGGGCAATGTCCAATTCTAACAAACATCACGGTGAGCCTGGAAAGTTTCAATAGTGGGTTCTATCGTCACCATTATTTTCTATTATGTGACCCACGCGAGCTCTGAATCAGGCTAATATTTGGGCCCTAATCCTAAAATGACACGGTAAAAAGGATGGGTGGCATGGATTATATACATACATCAATATGAGCCCCACGAGTTTAGTCCTTTCCCACGAGCAAAAAGGGTTTCATACACATCACTTTACTAACATTAAATACTACATAACTTCTTAGTCCTTAGAAAACCGTACAACTACTGAATGAAGGTCAGGGGCATTTTGGTCCAAAAAAATCTCCAAGCGCTGTCAGAAGGCCCTTTAGAGAATATATGGAGTGTCGTGGTGATCAAGGTAATTGACCCAAACTTTGAGGCGAGTACGGGCAATTTCCCTACGTGAAATCCAGCTCATCTCAAATTGGTTGCGCACGCAACTCCATTGCATGATCTTCTGGGGTCCATTATGATGTTTACTACACAAATCCCCACCGCTCATTCAACTTGCTAGATCTAGACAGGAGACGAGACAGAATGAAACAAATCTAATGATCAAGTGGGCCGTGCTGATTGCAATTTAGGAGACGAGACAGAATGAAACAAATCTAATGATCAGGTGGGCCGTGCTGATTGCAATTTGGGCTGGGACT
Organism: Magnolia changhungtana; assembly: GCA_030180095.1. Lineage (NCBI taxonomy): Eukaryota > Viridiplantae > Streptophyta > Magnoliopsida > Magnoliales > Magnoliaceae > Magnolia > Magnolia changhungtana. The sequence goes on from JASAUF010000511.1 coordinate 5,566,538, forward strand.
TATTTATAGTTAAAACTTTCCTTGAGTCCACCTTTTGATGGACGGTCTGGATCAATATGGGTCCCACTATAATGGTAGCCAATCTTGGTGGGTGCGGGATCCACCGTGGTTCGTGGAAGAAAGAACGAAAGACGAAGCGAGTAAGGCAGAACGAAAGACGAAGCGAGTAAGGCAGGAGACACCATAATGGTTATGGATTTTATAGACGTCAGAGTCATGAGGGCTCTCTCATCTACTCATATATACAACATTCAAATGCATGTGTAGCCCATTTGCACCATCATCTTGCTGAACCACCTTCTATCATTTTTTGTGCTCTTTCTATGAACTAAATTTGGAACTTGATATGGGGTGTAAAAGATGCATTTTAATGAACTATGAGATTATGTGGTCCAAAACAACAATTGTACACATATAATAGAAAAGTTAGCCCATAGACTTAACATACACCCAATCACCCAATGATCTTCTAAATGATTGGTTTATTTTAACATTTGCATAGCCCGTTTAGTGAATATAAATATAATAGACAGACAGATAATGGACTAAAATTAAAGTGATTGAATGGTTATTAGGAGTTTAATCATATATATGAATTATTGTACCATCAGTTTCATGAACAGATGAACACAAAATGGTTTTGGAGTGATTCACAGGTAGGACACGTACATTGTTAAGATTCAAGTGACTTATTCACATGTGCAAGTTCCTTAGATCGTAGTTTTGATGGTAGGTTAAGCATATTCCTAGGTGATGAATAAGATGAACGGATCAAAATTTTAATTCGATATATGCACGAGATGATATGGAGATCCTATAGTTAGTTTATTATGATTGGTTGATCTGAAATCTAAGTGGTCGCTCAGATATCTTAATCTTAGTGATAATGAGTCATTTCAATGGTTGGTTTGATGAATGATCAAATATAGTTCAGTGTATAAAGGTCCAAGGTCTATTATAGTATGTATGTGAGAGTACAAAGGTGCCTACATGTGTAGAACTTTATCTAAAAACTTAAGTGTAGGTTACATGTATTCCCATGCATATATTTACTAAATTTAATTAATTTTCATGATAACACCCGAGGAATTTTGATACTTGGGTATTGAAAGGTTCGGGGTGTTACATATAAATAAGAAGTGTGGGGGAGAAATTTCTTGATATTTTTTCATTTAGATCATAGACCGAAAACCTCGTTCTTTTAAATTATTTCTATAAAACCGCTTGCCTTTTACATTGTTAGCCAGCAATCTCTTGCCACTAGTCTTGCATTTGGTTGACCTTAATATTTTCATATTATCGAAACGACCTCAACGCATTTAAACCCACTAACCCCAAAGTTGGTCGCAAGCCCCATGATGTAGGTGGGGCCCACCATGATATTTTTCAGAAATCCACTCGTCCATCCCTTTCGCCAAGTCATGTTAGGGAGTGGGCCCAAAAATGAGGAAAATCCAGAACCCAAGGGGGCCACACAAAAGGAAACAATGGAGAGGGAAATGCCTAGTATTGAAACCTTCCAAGGGTCCACTGTGCTATTATGTATATGTCATCCAAATCGGTTATTTCCACTGGAATAAACTGAAAATGAAAATATGGTAGCACAATCCAAAACTTTTATGGGCACATGACTACCCCATGAGTGTTTGAATGGTGCACCTTCATTCTCTACTGTTTCATGTTGTAGCTCACATGAGATTTGGATTTGCCACATTTTTTGGTCCACACCCTAAAATAATCTTGCGAACCTGGTAGACGGTGATTTTCATAAAAAAAAAATCACGGTCATCCCTTAGTGTTTGAATGGTGGTCATTGATTCTCCATTGCTTTTCTGTCATGTGGTGCACTTGAGTTTTAGATCTACTTCCATTTAGCTCACGCCCTAAAACAGTTTAGCAAATTGATGGACGTGGTGGGTTTTCTCGCGAACATAATTGTGGACCCAACAACAGTTTCAATAGTGGACCATTAATGCCCATTTTTTTTTGGTGAGTTTTGGATCCATCTCATTTTTGGGCCCACCCCTAAAATGATCTCGTAAAACTAGTGAACGAGGTAGATTTTTAGCAAACATCTCAGTGGGCCCCAATATCTTTTCAATGGTGGGGTTAAATTCCCATTGTTTCTGTAGTCTCCAGAGAGAGAAATGTTTCAACAGTAGGTGTTCACTCTCTACTCTTTCCTGCCATGTAGTCCACTGGAGTTTTGTATCTGCCTCAATTTTGGGCTCACCCCCTAAACTGATGTGGGTAGATGGGGTGGATTTTGCAAAAACGTTACTGTGGATCCCAAGTGTTTGAACAGTGGTCATTCATTCTCCATCGTTTTCTTACTGTGTGGCCTACTTGAGTTTTAGATCTATCTCATTTTTGAGCTCACGCCTAAGAAATGATCTCGCAAAAATGATAGGCATGGTAGATTTTCTCACAAACATAATGGAATCCATGACCATTTTTATGGTGGGCGTTGGATACCTATTGGTTCCTTACATATGGCCCACTTGAGTTTTGGATCTACCTCATTTTTGGGCCTACCACCTAAAAGATCTTATGAAACTGGTGAGCAAGGTGGATTTCACAAACATCACGGTGGATAATTTTATGATTATAATACATATGGATAATTTTTATGACTTTACATATGCTAAAATAATTTAAAATCATGGTATTGAAGATTTATTAGAGTCATGAAATAAGAAGTTAGTATACTCTGCTAGGGTCTACCAAATATACTAAAATTAACAGTTTAAGAATTCTTGGCCCTAGATCTCAGCTTTTTATCTTTGTTCAAGTCAAGATTTTTATAAGGCGTTATTGATATTGCGTCAAAGAAATTATTAAACAGTGCTCTATAAAAAGATCAAGTGGTCCAATGGAAAATTCTCAAGATCTTGATTATATATCTGTTAAATGATAATTTTAATAGTAGATTTAAAAATTAATCAGTTACTATTCAATTTAGATGGTTTGGATTAATGATTCATGGTTTGAATTGGTGATCCAACGGATAGATTGTCACATATCTTGGTTTAAATGGTTAAAATGACTCACTTGATGATCGGTTATGATTAAATGATCAGAAGGGAAAAAAAAGTACCCTTTGAAATTTTTAGTATATTATATTATATCCCACTTAAAAGAATTTCATCCCGAAATTTATTGTACCTTAGCCGATAAAGAGGTTAGGATACTTTTCTCGGATCTCAGTTTCTCGCTCCCATGAGGCTTCTTCTTCATAGTAGTGACTCCATTGGACCTTGACCAATGATATCACTTTCGTTCGCAACACCTGTTCTTTTCTGTCTAAGAGGTGCATTGATCTCTCGATATACGATACATCTTCTTGGATTTTTAATTAATTCCAATCTATTACGTGAGACGGGTTTATCTCATATTTACGAAGCATGAACACGTGGAAGATGTTGTGAATACTGGCGAGCTATGGGGGTAGTGCTAGACTCTAAGCAACAGGTCCAATTCTCTCTAGGATCTCAAATGGTTTTATAAAATGTGACGCTAATTTTTCCTTCTTTCTGAATTGCATAACACCATTCATAGGTGACACCTTCAAGAACACGTGATCGCCCAAATTTGATATAATGAGTGGATATAATGAAGGATCTTCCTACTGGGGCGGAGATCACTAATTCTTTTTTCTAATTCTCTCAGGAATCAAGCCTAATGAGTGGATATAATGCTTAGATATAAAGGATTGTGCAACTCCAGTATCAAATAAAACTTTAATAGGTAAAGAATAGATGATCAAGTTACCCTCAAAGGTATCTCCGGGAGCTCCTTCAATCTCCAGTGTCATAACATAAACCCTTCCTTGCATTAGCAATTGTAAGTTCTGCCCACCACTCCTATTCTATTGACCCTGCTGCCAGTGAGATGACTGGGCTCCGCCATAACGAGGTTGATTCCCCTACCTTTATTGATGTTGTGGCCCGCTTGCTCCTAATTGTGGCTAATAAATTCCCGATCCCTTCTTTGTTGATGTCTTTTGCTGGTAGGGTTATTGTTGTTACTGTTGCTTCAGATGTCGGCAGTCTTTGGCTTTGTGGCACTACAACAAAAAAGGCCTTTAGCCTCAATTCAAAATTGTGGCTAAAAAGGTTAAAAACTGAGGCTAAAGCCTTTAGCCTCAATTTTGCCTCAAAGAATAACAGCGAAAAGATCCTCTCTAAATGGCAAAGCGTTAAAGCAATCCAAGATTCAAGAAACTTGAAATCCTGCATCCGGCCAACCTTGGAACACAAATTTCTAAAGAATCTGCTTAATTCAATTAGGATTGAGCTCATGTTTGGAGGTAATGTCCTTCGTACAGCTATCAGAAGTATTTGTTGCATTAAAACATGAGTGTCATGGCTCTTGAGTCTTAAAATCTTCTTCATTTTGAGATTGGTACATCGTGAGATATTACTCCCATAGACATCTGGTACCTTCACGTTCTTTATGACTCTGTAGAAACCATCCTTCTCCTTATTCACCATTATGAAGCACGCAGGGGGCAAATATGTTTTTCCTGATGGCCTCTACTTTAGGTGAAGTGTTCGTCTTATCTTCATTTCTTAAAGCTCCAGACGAGACTTCACATTGTCCTTTGTCTTCCCGATGATGTTCAACAACGTATTAAGCACATGGTCACATACATTATTCTCGATGTGCATCACATCAAGGCTGTGACGCAACATATTACCTGCCCAGTATGGCAAATCAAAGAAGATACTTCTCTTCTTCCAACAAGATGCCTTTCCCTTTTCCTTATTATCGTCTCGATTTCTCTTCTTTCCAACTTTAGTATCAGACTTCTTTTCAAATATTATGTTAATTTTGCTCACTTGATCTAACACTTCATTTCCAGACAATTGTTTCGGTGCCTCTCCCAACTCTAGCTTTCCATTAAAGTTCTTTTTATCATGTCTATACCTATGATCTCTATCCAAGAACCAACAATGACCCATGTAACAAAACTTATGGTTATGTGTCAACCACTGGGACTCTGTGTCCTTATTGCAGTTAGGACAAGCGATCTTACCTTTTGTACTCCATGCTGACAACATTGCATATCCAGGGAAGTCGCTAATAGTCCATAACAAAGCGGCATGCATTCAAAAATTCAACTTCGATAATGTCACACCCCAAACTCGGACATCGGGCTCACGGAATTCTCGATCGTCGAATCTGGTGCCGATAGCCTCCATAGTACCCCATTCTTGGCTCCGGCGCCCATATGCCAGATTCCGATCCTGGGATCCTACAAGAAGGATTTTTCAATGTACATTTATCTTGTAGGAAGCATAACCATAAGTTTACCCAAATCACAAAGGCAACATCATCATCACATATCCACTAATATAAACAGTTGAATACAGTGCCGAAAGGGAAATACATATATCAAAAAGTGAAGCTCCAGAAGACAGCTGCACGCTCCAATGCTCAATGCTGCTGCGGCCTAATGCCACCTGCATGTATCTATTGTGCATAAGCTTATAGAAAGCTTAGAGGGTAGTGAAAGTGTGTGCTCAAAGTAAGTGTCAAGTATGCACTATCAGAGCAATGCGGAAACATGCTGGTAAGTCCATAAATACCATCAACCTTATCCTAGTTATGTAATTCAAAAAGCATAGTAAACCAAATGTTATGTTTTGAGGATGCAATGCAATATGTGGTGCGAATGAAATGACAAAGCTAGAGTGTGAAGTCGGGATGATAATATGTGGTATCGCAGGCTATGGGGTCCATCACAAGGGACTTCTATCCAAACCAGTCCCATACCTAAATTTAGATAGCCAGACTCAATGTGGTAAACTCTTGATCTCAGGTTAGTCGCGTGCCCCAACCAAAATTTTGGCCATTACGAAGGTACACAACAATTAATTATGCACACCAGCCCGAGTGGATAGTGAATGAATCAATCAATCAAATGTTGAGTACGTAACTGTTGCTTAGTAAGTCCACATATCAGTATCGTACATCTCTGGAATCATCACCGGGGTCTAGTACACTCCAAGCTAGCTACCGCCCCTACCGGCCGCACAGCCCAGCGAGTGAAAAAGACCTCACTACCTGCCTGCCAATATTAGCTCGGCTCATTGATAGTGGACCCATTTATGAGCTAGTCAAACTCAGCCTAGCTTACAACTCCCTCACTCAGACGGATAAGGCCACACCCCCTCCCAACAGACCACGACATAGTGGGAAGCATGGCCTCCTGGTATTCAGCACTTGACGCTCATGTCTTCTAATCGGTCTAGACGTTGAAGCATCCCATGGCCAGGGGAGTTTAGGGACTTTCATTCATGGATATCCAAAGTGCCCATATGCTCAAACCAAACCTGTTTGGTGTCTCATCTGGTTATCCACGATATGCATGTAAAGGTCGCAGCCCTGATGTCGCTAGGGCGCCAAATGATTATGTCACAAAATGCGAGACACATGAGCCATACCATCTAGTCATGCATCAAAGCTGCACGTACCGCGCGCTCATGTGGGGCAACTCCGTCTCTCGGGGAGTCCCATAAACAATCAGCCCAATGGCACATGCTATGTTCAATCACTCCTCATAACAAGCATGTGAATGATGTGTATGAGCATTTATCATGAAGTATACTAAGCATGATTATAATCACATACATCATGGTGGGCCTGTATAAGGCGGCTTATGGCCTGTAAATAATGAACGAGTGGCGTGCACACAATCACATACACATGGTGGGTCTCACACATCACAATTAGGCCTCGCACATATAAGGGGCTTCACACAATCACAATGGGCCTCATATAATTACACAAAGGGCCTCATACAATCGTGATGTGCCTCACATAGTCACAATGAGCCTCATACAATCACAATGTTATGCTAACACATACTCAATGTGTATACCAATCATAGTCGTAATCGATAATCTACCTATATATATATATATATATGGCGGGGTTCATAGAAGGACAGCAGATTTAATCCATAACATAAGGATCGGTCCTCAATAGTGGATCTACGCTGACGATGTTCTCTCCTCATATCAAGGATGGGCCTAGGTGGCCTACTCCTATCAAGAATGGGCCTAAGAACAAGGAGTGGGCTTCCTTGCCTGTTCCATCATGTAACAATCTGGGCTTCCTAAGGGCCCAATAAGCACAAGGTGGGTCACATTCCCTATGGAAGGCTTGGTACAAACACAAGATGGGCTCCAAGGCTTGGTGTAACGCCCTGAAAATCGGGGGTCGAGCATAAACTCAACTCCCGAGTTCCAGAACATCACTTATGCAACAAAATGAATGATGATTGAATGTGATTGGTATTAGTGTAATGAACATGAGTGAGATTAAGCCAAAACAGCATATCATACTCCAGAGAGTTAAATTTGCAAGCGGAAGACTGTGATAGATAGATAAAATATATAAACTGTGGTGGGTCTCCAGAGTGTGATAAAGTTACCAGGTTAAATAATTACAAGTATGATTTTAAATTATATCAAGTTGTGCAGTGTGATCTAGTCAACATTCCTGTAGCCCCGACAATCAAGGCACGACTCTCACGAAGCCGCCAGAAAACAGCATATACGAGAAAGCATTCTTGTCGTCATAGAAGTCCAGCTCCGCCTCAGAAGTAGCGTCGCCATCTGCAATCAGACAAAGTCTGGTGGGTGTTCGGAACACTGTCCCGTATCGTAGGAGTGAGTGATCAACTCAGTGGAACAATAAAGCATAGGTTAACATGTTATCAATTCAGTCAAGCAGTAATGATAAAGCAGTACAATCAAACAATTTTAACTACTCTTATTTAATGCAAGTATGAAATGACATGATGAAGTATGCCCTTGTCAAACCACCCTCATGCGACATCATCTTACGTTCACGAATGCATACCTCCCTCAGTGCTCCACATCTACTAGGCACATGCGGTGCGATGATGAGCATGATTACCGAGTTATTATTAGTCCATTTCAAACAGCAGTATTGGGAAACTAAGGAACCTCCCTTGTATCATTTCCAAACATGATCCATTCTAGGGTCGTCAGTCCTAGTTAATCTCATACGACATTATGGTTTGAGAGGCGTAGCGAAGGCATCACAAAGGGCTTCTCAACCGGTCACGCACAGATACAGATCTCACCGTATGCGTCTCAATTCGACCGTCAGCTCGAGTACAGGTCTCACCGTACTCGGCTCAATCACTAGCCGTCAACTCGAATACAGGTCTCACCGTACTCGGCCCAACTCATACTCTAGTTGCTGTGAAAGACTCGTCGCCAATCACAGACCTTGGAGTATACTCGAAGATACTACAGAGGACTCGTCGCCCGTCAGCACGAGTACAGGTCTCACCGTACTCGGCTCTCGCCGTAAGTATCGACAGCTCGAATACAGTGTCCCATACCACCGTATTCGGCTCACGAGTTTGGATTGCTCAATGGTCACTACGGGGAGGCACATGGCCCCAGCATAGGCCGACAGCTCGGCCACGGTATCCCATACCACCATGTCCGGCTCATGAGTCTTAGCGGATCGAGGTACCATGGTTAACGGGATTGCCACTGGTAAGTTTGGTACCGTAGGTTCAAATAGTAATGACCAAACATGGTGAACACACATTCGACATATCGGGTTAATTGACGAGCCCGACTAGCTTGAGCGCACAACGAGTTGGACGACATGAAGTGCATAAGCACTTCGCGTGGCCAACCACTATCGCCAACCGAAGTACGACTCAGGTTTGTCGAACACATCTCACGTGGCAAATGAATTGCAACCACGAATTCAATTCTGGTACCGATTGTCTGGACTATAATCATAGCCCCAAACACAATCAAGTGCAGATAGATAAAGCAGTAGTGAATCAAGATTCAACTCATACAATCGAGGTCTGGTAGTATCCGTTTAGGTCGCTGTGGTACGTTGCACGCATTCGTTGCTCCACTCCCCCATCACCCATGACGGATCATACAATGTAAATATAAATTTAAACATATGCATTACATAGTTAAAATCATAAAGCAGTTGAGCATGTTATGAAGCACAACACGAGCATGAATTTATACATGTTCCATTCCTAATCACACAACTATCCAAGGAGATCATACACATAGTTAGAAGAGGTTGAGAATCATATCTCAACACCCTTATACATTACAATTTGCTAACTACTACTCATTCAGCTAACTACTACTCATTCAGACATTTCAAGAAACACTTAAACAAACATACATCAACATACATGACATATGTCGATCACATAGGCATTAGGCCAAATCCTTTCACTAGGGAGTTGCCCCAATCATAACACGCGTACACCCACGACGGATAGTCATGGCATGTAGGAATCCAAGTTCCATATTCATTCAGTCATTTCCACAAACACTTGGGCCACACATTTTAGCATATATGGTGTATATTGGTCGTGGCGTGATTTAGGGCAAATCCTTTCGTCAAAGGGGTATCGCTAATACAACAATCATGAATCCATGACAATTAGTCATGGCGAGTACAAATGAGAATTCGGTACTCATTCAATCATTTTCACAAACACTTAGAATACACTGTTACAACATACATGGTGTATGTTAGCAAAACATGTATTAGGGCTATCTTTTAGCTAAGTGAGTATTTTATCCATGTATAATATATTACTACAGCGAATAATCATAATAAATATATCTCCCAATATTTATACGTATACAGTATTTTCTAGAATACGTATTTTCAACATACATAGTGTATACAAGCAAACATGTATTACGGCGATTCTTTTCACCAAGAAATTAATTTATACGCACATAATATATTTATACAACAATTAATCATGACAAACACAATGCTAAAATATACACGTATACGGTACTTCTTACAATACCGTATTTCTACATACATGGTGTATATTAGTAAACATGTATTTAGGCGAACCCTTTCGCCAAATGAGTGTTTTATCCATACATCATATATCCATACGACAAATAAACATGTCAAATTCATTTTCATAAAAAATACGTATACGGTATTTTATACGAATACCTAGAGTATGTGAAATCTCAAATTCTACAATTCTAATCGAAACAGAAAACGGAAAGCACTTTGTACATGTGCAATTGCATACAGATCATGAATCTATCATTATCTGACATTGAAAGCGTTGAAAACCGCAACCTATACACCTAAAGTCCTCACCTTTTGTCGTAGAATCGCAACGGAATCGATAGGTTTGTCTAGCTTCCGTATACGGCAACTAAGCAACCTAGAGAAGGTAATAGGTTAGCTATTTCATAACCTACAACAATCAAATCCCCAAACAGTTAGGGTTAGGGTTTATTACCTAGAAATGACGCGGAATCGCGAAAAAGTGGCAAGAATGAGGTGGTTAAGCACCGATAGCAAGGTAGAGTAGGCGGGAGATCTTCCCACAACTCCCACACATTCTCCTTCTTTTCCCTCTCTCAAATCCCAAATTCGTATGGCTGCCATGAGAGAGGGTTTAAGGTCCTTATATAGTCTCAAAACTCACCGAAATAGACTCCTGTTCAAGGGGTACGACTATTATAGGTATTTCGGCACTTTTCCAGCTCAAAAGAGGGTTTTTGGTGGCCCTCCTCGAGCCAAACGTCAGGCTTAAGCTCTTAACACATGGATCTACGTGGGATTATGCTTTCGACTCGATCGGATTCCCAGATCGCACGTGGCGGACCATTTTCAGTTCGACAGTCGGTGGGCCACGATCCGAAATTCCAAGTACATGTAAATGTTCCTGAAATTTTTCCTAATCCGAGGGTGTAATTTGGTCTGATTCTGACGGTCTGGTTGCTTAATACTGATCCGCAACCGAATGGTGCCAGATCACTATTCAAGATATTTATTTTGTAAAGGAAAGAGTGATTTTCACACTCCCTCACCCCGGACTCAAGCGAATAGCCGTGGGACATCGACTGGACCTGATTTTCGAGGTGGTTGTCAAGCCCAGTGAGGCGGTCCTAGTTCCTTAACCTCGTATTGTTCGGACTCCCGATGTGCGGTCCAGATCAGATACGGAGTTTCAACGTGCTCCCGAGAGCAGTCGGATAATGAGTTTGATCCTAGATTTTAGGGTAACCTAGCGTCAATGATTCTACAAGTTTTGGGTCTTGCAGATCGTATTTAAAGCGATTCAAACGGATTTCGTAGCTAATCTAGTTTAGCACTTAGTTAACTTTGTCAAATTTCTAAAGGATTTAATCCTAAGTGATTTCCGTCTGAGGTAGTATTTAGTCCTTTGCAGTTTGTATCTAAAGTGATCCAAGTTATACTACTTAGCTAGTTTAAGATAGTGTCTAGGGCGAAAGTGCTTTGAAAAATTGAAAGAACAAGGTAGTGAAGGGTGGGATTTGTGAAGAAAATGGTTAAGGAGCGATTTTTAGACTGTGGGATTTAGTTCTGACAAGTTAATAAGGTCTTAGGATCGACCCATTGCCTAAGGACGTCTAATCCCAGGTTGGCAAAAATCCGGGGCGTTACACTTGGGTGGTCCTACAGGGTATGATGGAAAGCATTATTATCAAATGGGGGCCCAACGGATTGGGATAGCCTAATCAAGGGAAATATGGGTAATATAATCATCAATGGGAGCCCAACAGTTTGGGTTAGTCCATTAAGGGGAGATGAGAATGGGCCTAACAATGGGCCCTAGGAAAAGTTACAATGTGGACATCTAACCATCATTGCTCATACAACGTGGACATTAAACCATCATTGCTCCGAAAGCATGGGTCGTTCAATATCAACCAGGAACATGGATGGGCATCATAAACATCATTACATACATCCTGGTAGAATCACACATCACAATGGGCCTCATATACATCACCTTAGGCCTCTCACAAGAGCTTTATATACATTGCCTTGGGCCTCACTTATGGGCCTCATATAGATCACATTGGGCCTCAAATACATCATAATGGGCCGTATTACATGTGTCTAATACACATCATAATGGGCCTCATCTCATGGGCCTCTTATACATCACAATGGACCTCATATACATCACCATGGGCCGCATCACATGGGCTTCATATACAACACATTGAGGCTCATCATATTTATATAACACATCGGGCCTCACTCATGGGCTACATATACATCATAATGGGCCTCATCACATGGGCCAATAAATACACCACAATGGGCCTCGCCAAATGGGCCATAAATACACCACAATGGGCCTCGCCGAATGGGCCATAAATATATCTCATTTTGGGCCTCATCAAATGGGCCTTATACACATCAGATTGGGCCTCACACAAAGTGCCTAATATACATTACGATGGGCCACACTCATAGGCCACATATACATCGCATTGGGCCTCACTCATGGGCCACTAATACATCATAATGGGCCTCGCTCATGGACCACATATGCATCAAATTGGGCATCATCAAACGTGCCTCATACACATCAGATTGGGACTTACATATGGGCCTCATACACATCACAAGGTGGGCCCCACTCGTCCAGTAAACCAATGGACGACTAGATATAAAACACATATCTCAAGGCGGGCCCCACCAACAATGGACTGTAGATATAATAAATAAATCATGGGGGTCCCACAGGTGGACGGCTGGATGAAACGATACATTGAGGTGGGCCCCACCTGTCCAGAAAACGGACGGGCAGAGTGGCTGAAACACATGTATTACGGTTGGCTCCAAACAACACAGCCTGAATGGACGGTGCGGTTACAAAATAAATACATCAAGGTGCGTTCCCACCATCCAACAAATCTGGACGATGAGGATAGGGCCCACACATCATGGTCGGTCCCTCACAGGGATGAAACACATACGTTCAAGGTGGGGGTCCCACTGTCTTGTGATGTAGACGATGTGGATAAGACCCATACATCACATTTGGCCCCACAGCAGCAGATGGACAGTGTGTATAAAACACATATATCAGGAGGTGGGGTCCACGTCCCCAAACAGATGAACGGTTTGGATATAACACCTCCTCATGATCCCCACGGAACTTGCTGGTGTCAAGTACAACAGCCACGTGCTGTTGGTGTAAACTTACACCAACCAATCCTCTTCTACAGAGGTGGGTCCCACCATAATGTTTATTTTCCATCCAATCTGTTCATAAGGTCATAAAGACCTGATTAAAAGAAAAAAAACAAATTTCATATAGATCCAAAACTTCTGTGACCTTAAAAAAAAAAGGTTTCAATGGTAGATGTTTAATCCCCTACTGCTTTGTAGTGTGGACCACCTGAGTTCAGTGTACGGTTGATTTTTGGGATATCCCATAATCTAAAGGGAACCCCTCAAATGCACGGTGTAGATGATTGACAGACATCACGGTGGGACCTGTAGTGGGACCCATGTCCCTGCCTATCTCATGAGCAGCAGGACACTACTTGCTACAAGATGTCTTAGCAGAGCGGCAAAGAATCAGCTCAAAGGTTTAATCTAATCTTCTTTTTTTTTTTGTTTATCTGTGGTTTTTCATAGGTGGGGCCCATATCTCGATGATACAGTCCCTCTGTTGGATTTTATGGCTCATGACAGACCCAAAGAGCCCAATATTCAGCTTGTTTTGACGTGCAGAAATATTACATTGGGCCCTAACAGATTTATCATTATTAAAATAATCTTTTTGATGGTGCGGCCCACTAGAGATTTGGATTGGATTCATTTTTTGGCTCAACGCCTAAAATGAGCTAGGAAGTTGGATGGACGGTGTGGATACGTTACATACATCAAGGTGGGGTCTGTAACGTCCTGAAAATCGAGGGTCGAGCATAAACTCAACTCCCGAGTTCTAACGCATTACTTATGCAACATAATGAATGATGATTGAATGTTGTCTGTAGTAGTGTATTGAATATGAGTGAGATTAAGCCAAAATAGCATATTATACTCCAGAGACAAGTGAGATGCAAGAGGAAGATTGTGATAGATATATAAACTGTGGTGAGTCTCCAGAGTGTGATAATGTTACCAGGTTAACTATTTACAAGTACAATTCTAAAATTATACCAAGTTGTGTAAGGTCATCTAGTCAATATCCCAGAAAGTCCCGTTGATCAGGACACGGCTCACAGGAACCCGCCTGAAACTGCATAAAGGAGGAATCCTCCTCATCCTCATAAAAGTAAAACAAAGCCGCAGCATCGCCATCATCTGAAACTCAAACAAGTCTGGTTGGTGTGTACAACACTGTCCCATAACGTGGGAGTGAGTGATCAACTCAGTGGAACAGTAAAGCATAGGTTAACATGTTATCAAAACAGTCAAGCAGTAATGATAAAGCAATACAATCAACAATCCTAAGTACTCTTGCTAATGCAAGTATGAAATGCTGTCATGATGCATGCCCTTACCAACATACTCCCTCATGCGACACCATCTTACGTTTGCGGCACGCTTTCATTCCTGAGTGCTCCACATCTTCCAGGCACATGCAGTGCGATGATGAGCATGATTATCGAGTTGTTATTAGTCCATTTCAAATAGCAGGATTGGAAAACTAAGGTACCTCCCTTGTATCATTCCCAAACATGATCCATTCTAGGGTCGTCAAACCTAGATAATCTCGTACGATAGTGTGGTTCTAGGGCACTGCAAAGGCTGCCAGGGCTATTACACGCATTCGTTACACCACTCCCCCATCACCTTTTTAACGGTTCATCACTAAATTGATACAGGCCTACTTCATACTCTATTCACTGCGGCAAAACTCGTCGCCTCACTGCAAATTAAGAGTATGCTTGAGGTCACTACAAAGGGCTCGTCACCAATCAATGTAGGCCGACAGCTCGAATATAGTGTCTCATACCACCATAATCGGCTCACGAGTCTGGTAACTCAATGGACACTATGGGGAGGCACGTGGCCCCAGCGTAGGACGACAGCTCGACCACGGTGTCCCATACCACCATGCCCGGCTCAGGAGTCTTAGCGGATCGAGGTACCATGGTTAGCGGGATTTCACTGGTAAGTTTGGTACCCTAGGTTCAAGCAGAGGCATCCAAACATAGTGAACATACATAAGACAGATCGGGTTGCTTGACGAGCTCGGCTAGCTCGAGCGCACAACAAGTTGAACGATGTGGAGCGTATAAGCACTTCGTGTGGCCAGCACTATCGTCAACCGAAGTACGACTCAGGTTCGTCGAACACCTCTTACGTGACGAATGAATCTCAGCCACGCATTCATTTTTATTTCCGATTACCTGGACTATAATCATAGCCCCAAACACAATCAATTCTTTATTCAGAAGCATGTAGAGTAAAGCAGAATAAGCAAAGTAATTCAAGCATGTTAACAAACATGTCATAAAGCATGTTACGAGCATAATATATACAAGAAATACAAACACATATATTTCATAATAAGCGATTAACTGAAACAACCAACATGGAGGAAATCATATATGTTTCTAAGGTAGTTGAGAATCCTATCTCAACACCACTATTAAATTTAGTTCATCACACAATTTCTCACACAAGCATTTTATCAAACACTTAAACTACACCACTCCAACATACATGACGTATATTGATTTCAACGTAGAATAGGGCAAATCCTTATAGCAAAGAGTTGTCGCATACACATCAATCATGTTCTTACATTCAGTACATATGGCAGGCATAAATCATAAATCCATATTTATTTAGGCATTTCAACAAACACTTAGACTACACACATTAGCCTACATAAGCTATGTTGGCCAAAATGTGAATTAGGGCGAATCCTTTCGCTAAACAGATCATACATCCATAACTAGCATATTTACACGGCAAATACTCATGTCAAGCATATCGGCAGAATTTATATGGATACGGTATTTTCTACAAATACCTAGAATACACAAAATTTCATATTCTTCGTATTTAACCGAAACGGAAAACAGACAGCACTTTGTACATGTGCAAAGCATACAGATCATAAATCTATCATTATCTGACATTAAAAGCGTTGAAAACCATAACCTATACACCTAAAGTCCGCACCTTTTGTCGTAGAATCGTAAAGAACTCGATAGATTTGCTAAGTCTTTGTATACGGTAATTTGGCAACTTATAGCATGCTTTAGGTTAGTTATTTCATAACATACAACTATCAAAACCCCAAATCAGTTTAGGGTTAGGGTTTCTTATCTAGAAATGACGCCGGAATCACCGCGAAAGCGATTAGATAGGGGTGGTTGTGCTTGCATAACGGCAAGGTAGAGCATCAAGGAGATCCTCTCACAACTCTCACACTTTCTCTCTTCTCTCTCCTAGGTTTTCTCAAATTCGTATGAGCTGGAAATGAGAGAGTTTAATGTCCTTATATAGGCCCAAAACTCACCAAACTAGACTTCAGGTCAAGGTATACTTAGGTTATAGCCAAAGTGAGGCTGTTTCGTCTCAACGGAGCACTTCTAGCGGCCCCCCTTGAGCCAAAGGTCAGACTTAAGCTCACATACTATGGATCTAGGTCGAGTTAAGTTTTCATTTCAGTTGAGATTCCAGATCGTAAATGGTGGACCAATTTCAGTTCAACGGTCAGTGGATCTCGATCAGAAATTTCGAGTACATAGATATGTTTGGGGAAAGATCCCTGATCCGAGGGTGTAATTTGGCCTGATTCTGACGGTCTGGTTGCTTAATACTGACCCGCAAGCGAAATGTCTTAGATTTATTTATTTTGAATTTAATTTAGAATTATTTTCACATTTCTCACACTCTTCACTCCGAGCTCAAGCGAATTGCACTGAGACACTATCTGGATTTGATTTCCGAGATGGTTGTCAAGCCCAGTAAGGGGGTCCTAATTCTATAACTTTATATTAATCGGACTTCCGACGTGCGGTCCAGAGCTGAAACGGAGTTTCAACGTGCTCTCGAGAGCAACTGGGTAATGAGATTGATCCTAGATTTTAGGGTAACCTAGCGTCAATGATTCTACAAGTTTTGGGTCTTGTAGATCGTATTTGAAGTGATTGGTGCTAATTTCACAGGTGCTTTAGTTTAATACTGGCTAATTCTCGCCTAATTTCTAAACGATTTAGTCCTGAGTGATTTCTGTCTGAGGTGGTACCTGGGCCTTTGTAGTTTGTATATAGAGTGATCCAAGTTATAATACTTAGCTAGTTTAAGATAGTGTCTAGGGTGAAAGTACTTAGAAAAATTGAAAGAACAATGTGGTGAAAGGTGGGATTTGTGAAGGAAATGGGTTCAAAAGCGGTTTTAGACTTTGGGATTGAGTTCTGACAAGTTAATAAGGTGTTAGGATCGACCCATTGCCTAAGGACGTCTAATTCCAGGTTGACAAAAATCTGGGATGTTATAATCTACCCCCCTTAAAATAAAATTTCATCCCCAAAATTGCCTAAGGGTAATAAGGAAAGATTTAATTATTTTTTTACCTAAGTTTTATTGATTTCGAGTTTCTACGCGTGGTAGGGTATATACTAGCCTGGTTCATTTTAGTCTACCCCCCTTAAAACTTATTTCTTTATCCATTTCTCATACCCTGATGGTTTGCTACAATGGATTTTTTTTCCTATTTGGAGTCTTGATTTCGATTCCCAACTAGTTAGAGTAAGATAGCTGTTTTCAATGTTTGACCAACACGGAGAGACGGTTATAGTGGGCTTGATCCCGATACATCGATCATCTACCGGGCCAGGGTAGAAAGCTCATCGTATCCCTTCCGAATCCTGGTGGATCCTGGTCTTCTGCTCGGCCAAGCAGTGAGTCCATTGGTAGTCGCCTAGGATTGAGAATTGGGTCAAGCCGCGAATGTTTCGCAGTTGTATATTTCGGTAACTCTATGGTCTGATCACTCTAAAACTGTAGGGAGGGTCCTCGTTATTATCTATGTCCAAGGAAATGGTGAATCAAATCTTACTAGATCATCCTAAAACGGTTTCTCATCGTAGAACAAGCTTCTATTATGTTCGTATTTAATAAGTACAGTTGTAGATACGTTAACCTTGGCTATTGTAATTCAGTTCATACCCATTGTTAGGCCTATGGTGTAATATGAAATTATTTAATACTTGAACCCTAATTGCTTTACATTCTAAGGAAGATTCAGATCCTAGTTAGTGACCTATCTTTACGTACAGTCTGGATCAATTCCATTTGATCCCGGGCCAGTGGGGCAAGAGTCCACTACGCTTTCGCTGCGCCACCCAGATCAAAGAGGTGTATTGATTTGACTTAGCTACATCTATCGGTCTCTAGCATTTTCTAATGTAACCGGTAGTCTAGTCTTAATTTAGGAGTAGCGGTAATCCACTAGTTGTACTCCAAAGTTTATGCTTATACGCTAGATGATTTCACATAATTTCTAATACAGGAAGGGTTTTATCACTTAGGGTCCAAGTTGTCTAATTGGAACTGAGTTGTCTGTACTTGATGCTCGAGCGTTTCACATATGCTCATTCCAACTAAGAGGGTCCTAAGGTTCACATTATAAAGTTGTTGGATTTCCTACACGGTCAGGCCTGTCGAAATCTAGGAGCACCGCTCTAGGTCCAAAACTCTAGGGCTTATTGTCTTAAATGGGACTGCATTACTAATCCCACTTCGGGATTGGGAATGGCATGTTTAGTAGGAGGGTGGGTGGGATAAAAATTAATTTTATAGGCTTTGGAAAATGAGTCTGGTGTTGGAAAAGTGTGAAATGGGATTTCCAAATCCCGGGATAATGAATTTCTACGTGTAATTTAAAAGGAAAATACGGGATTTACGTTTAACTGCATACATTCCATACATAGTATCGGAAACCATGGGATACACCCAATCTAGGGACCATACCTTACACATACATTTATTGTTACCTTTACAATTCTATCCACCTTAAACTCACCTAATGCAATTTGGCCAAATGGGCCTTAAACGTCCTCAAACATCTAAAATATTCTACCAACTACTACACCCATCAACATGAAAACAAAAACATCCAAAGACGATAACCCATGCAAATTACAAGACAACAGTATGGATGATTAGGCCTCCAAGAAAATGGCGTACAAGCTCGGATAGAGCCATGGAAAATAAGGATAAGGGAAAATGGGGGGTATAGGAGCTCAAATGGACTTGAGCCTCAACAGGGATTGTAAAGGCTTAAAAGGCATGGTTTGAAGAAGGAAAGGGAAGAAAATGGATGGGTTAGAGAGCTTACACGAATTTGAGCTTCAAATAGAGGAGGGGGGGTATAGGAGCTCAAATGAGAGAAAACAGAAAGGGTAGAGGGTAGTTGTTACTGTGAACGATAGATGTGGATGGGTTGTGGCAAAAAATGAGGGATTGGGCGATTGGGAGAGAGATTTGAGAGCGAAAACAACAATTTTAGAGAAACGGAGAGCTTGGAGGTGCTTGAGAGAGAGGGGGCAAAACGGACGTGAAACAGGGGTCCCCACAAAATTTGGTGGGCACCACATGTAACTAGGGGTCGGGCCGACCCTGACCAGCACCAGCCCGGCCTAACCTGACCGCGGTCGACCGCGATGACCGCGGTTCTGCCGCGGTCCACCGGACCAGCCGTGGTGCTTCCGCGGTAGAGCGGTGTTCACCATCCTCCCATGGTGCCAAGGGTACCCAGGGTCTGTCCCGGGTCCCACTGGATTGCGTCATGTGGCCCACGACTCCGTTTGAGGCATTTTCGGGGCCAATTTGCAAATCGGAGTGAGTTTATGTGACATGTAGCATATGATTTTGGGGTAGGAGGAGCTAATCTATCCAACTAACCCATTTTTTGGTTAGATTCCAAAAGGTTAAGGGTCAAAACCCAGTTTATCCATTTATTTCCTATTTATGGTAAGTTTTAGTTTCGGTATTGTTCTTCATAATTTATACCCTAGGATTGGTGTGTATTATGAATCTGCTTAAAAGGAAATGAAGAATACAGTGGTGGAGGGTGAGATTTTGAAAGAATTGAATAAAAAAGGGTTTTTGGCTTTGAGATTAAGTGTAAGGTGTTGTGGTTGACCCACAACTTAAGGACATTCATTTCTAGGGAACGACTCAAACCCGTCAACTAACAGCCGACCTAGGTCATTTCACACGGCCAAAGATACGTTGTAGACTAAATTACCGTATAATCTCACCTGTCAGCGAAATTTGGGATTCGAATATGGTTTCTAAGTTATATCGCCCCCTTCCTAATTCAGAGTGCGTCATGTTACCATAACCCAGACCCGGTTTAATCTAAATCATGCTCTAATACCATCTTGTAACGCCCTAAAAATTGGGGGTCGAGCATAAACTCAACTCCCGAGTTCCAACGCATCACTTAAACAACATAATGAATGATGATTGAATGTTGTCTGTAGTAGTATATTGAACATGAGTGAGATTAAGCCAAAATAACATATCATACTCCAGAGACAAGTGAGATAGCAAGCGGAAGACTGTGATAGATGTATAAACTATATAAACTATGGTAAGTCTCCATAGTGTGATAATGTTACCAGGTTAACTATTTACAAGTACAATTTCAAAATTATACCAAGTTGTGTAAGGTCATCTAGTCAATATCCCAGAAAGCCCCGTTGATCAGGACACGGCTCACAGGAACCCGCCTGAAACTGCATAAAGGAGGAATCCTCCTCATCCTCATAAAAGTCCGGCTCCGCTTCACAGCATCGTCATCATCTGAAACTCAAACAAGTCTGGTTGGTGTGTAAAACACCGTCCCGTAATGTGGGAGTGAGTGATCAACTTAGTGGAACAGTAAAGCATAGGTTAACATGTTATCAAAACAGTCAAGCAGTAATGATAAAGCAGTACAATCAACAATCCTAAATACTCTTGTTAATACAAGTATAAAATGTTGTCATGATGCATGCCCTCACCAACATACTCCCTCATGCGACACCATCTTACGTTCATGGCATGCTTTCATTCCTCAGTGCTCCACATCTTCCAGGCACATGTAGTGCAATGATGAGCATGATTACCGAGTTGTTATTAGTCCATTTCAAACAGCAGGATTGGAAAACTAAGGTACCTCCCTTGTATCATTCCCAAACATGATCCATTCTAGGGTCGTCAAACCTAGATAATCTCATACGATAGTGTGGTTCTAGGGCACTGCAAAGGCTGCCAGGGCTGTTACACGCATTCGTTACACCACTCCCCCATCACCTTTTTAATGGTTCATCACTAAATTGATACAGACCTAGTTCATACTCTATTCATTGCGGCAAAACTCATCGCCTCACCGCAAATTCAGAGTATGCTCGAGGTTACTACAAAGGGCTCGTCACCAATCAATGTAGGCCGACAGCTCGAATATAGTGTTCCATACCACTATAATCGGCTCACGAGTCTAGTTGCTCAATGGACACTACAGGGAGGCACGTGGCCCCAGCGTAGGCCGACAGCTCGACCATGGTGTTCCATACCACCATGCCCAGCTCATGAGTCTTAGCGGATCGAGGTACCATGGTTAACGGGATTTCACTGGTAAGTTTGGTACCCTAGGTTCAAGCAGAGGCGTCCAAACATGGTGAACACACATAAGACAGATCGGGTTGCTTGACGAGCTCGGCTAGCTCGAGCGCACAACAAGTTGAACGATATGAAGCGTATAAGCACTTCATGTGGCCAGCCACTATCGTCAACCGAAGTACGACTCGGGTTCCTCGAACACCTCTCACGTGGCGAATGAATCTCAGCCACGCATTTATTTTCGTTTCCGATTGCCTGGACTATAATCATAGCCCCAAACACAATCAATCCTTTATTCAGAAGCATGTAGAGTAAAGCAGAATAAACAAAGTAATTTAAGCATGTTAACAAACATGTCATAAAGCATGTTACAAGCACAATATATACACGAAATACAAACACATATATTTCATAATAAGCGATTGACTGAAACAACCAACATGGAGGAAATCATATACGTTTCTAAGGTAGTTGAGAATCCTATCTCAACACCACTATTAAATTTAGTTCGTCACACAATTTCTCACACAGGCATTTTATTAAACACTTAAACTACACCACTCCAACATACATGACGTATGTTGATTTCAACGTAAAATAGGGCAAATCCTTATAGCAAAGAGTTGTCGCATACATATCAATCATGTTCTTACATTCAGTACATATGGTAGGCATAAATCATAAATCCATATTTATTTAGGCATTTCAACAAACACTTAGACTACACACATTAGCCTACATAAGCTATGTTGGCCAAAATGTGTATTAGGGTGAATCCTTTCGCCAAACAGATCATACATCCATAACTAGAATATATACACGGCAAACACTCATGTCAAGCATATCAACAAAATTTATACGGATACAGTATTTTCTACAAATACCTAGAATACACAAAATTCCATATTCTTCGTATTTAACCGAAACGGAAAACAGACAACACTCTGTACATGTGCAATAGCATACAGATCATGAATCTATCATTATCTTGCATTGAAAGCGTTGAAAACCATAACCTATACACCTAAAGTCTGTACCTTTTGTCGTAGAATCGTAAAGAACTTGATAGATTTGCTAAGTCTTCGTATACGGTAATTTGGCAACCTATAGCATGCTTTAGGTTAGTTATTTCATAAATACAGCTATCAAAACCCCAAATCAGTTTAGGGTTAGGGTTTCTTACCTAGAAATGATGTCGGAATCGTCGGGAAAGTTATTAGATAGGGGTGGTTGTGCTTGCATAGCGGCAGGGTAAAGCATCAGGGAGATCCTCTCACAACTCTCACACTTTCTCTCTCTTTTCTCTCTTCTCTCTCCTAGGTTTTCTCAAATTCGTATGGGCTAGAAATGAGAGAGTTTAAGGTCCTTATATAGGCCCAAAACTTACCAAACAAGACTCCAGGTCAAGGTATACTTAGGTTATAGCCAAAGTGAGGCTGTTCCGTCTCAACGGAGCACTTCTGGCGGCCCCCCTTGAGCCAAAGGTCGGACTTAAGCTCACAGACTATGGATCTAGGTCGAGTTATGTTTTTGTTTCAGTCGGGATTCCATATCGTAAATGGCGGACCAATTTCAGTTCAACGGTCAGTGGATCTCGATCGGAGATTTCGAGTACATAGATATGTTTGGGGAAATATCACTGATCCGAGGCTGTAATTTGGCCTGATTCTGACGGTCTGGTGCTTAATACTGACCCGTAAGCGAAACGTCTCAGATTTATTTATTTTGAATTTAATTTAGAATTATTTTCACATTTCTCACACTCTTCACTCCGGGCTCAAGCAAATTGCACTGGGACACTATCTGGATTTGATTTCCGAGATGGTTGTCAAGCCCAGCAAGGCAGTCCTAATTCTATAACTTTGTATTAATCGGACTTCCGACGTGCGGTCCAGAGCTGAAACGGAGTTTCAATGTGCTCCCGAGAGCAACTGGGTAATGAGATTGATCCTAGATTTTAGGGTAACCTAGCGTCAATGATTCTACAAGTTTTGGGTCTTACAGATCGTATTTAAAGTGATTGGTGCTAATTTCACAGGTACTCTAGTTTAACACTGGCTAATTCTCGCCTAATTTCTAAAGGATTTAGTCCTGAGTGATTTCTGTCTGAGATGGTACCTAGGCCTTTGTAGTTTGTATATAGAGTGATCCAAGTTATAATACTTAGCTAGTTTAAGATAGTGTCTAGGGTGAAAGTACTTAGAAAAATTGAAAGAACAAGGTAGTGAAGGGTGCAATTTGTGACGTAAATGGGTTCAAAAGTGGTTTTAGACTTTGGGATTGAGTTCTGACAAGTTAATAAGGTGTTAGGATCGACCCATTGCCTAAGGACATCTAATTCAAAGTTGGCAAAAATCAAGGATGTTACAGGGTCCACATGAGTGTGACCCACCAGCTTTTGAATTAAAACTGATATTTGGATTTTTTCTCTTCATCTGGGCCTGTCCAGACGGACAAGCAGCAAGCCCGTCCGCTGGATAGTCCAGCAAGGTGGGCCCCAACAGGTAGATGGTCATGGATATAACATATCTTGGTGAGCCACACTCACACATCAGGTGGGCCACACACCTCATCATCATCACCATACAAAAGGAAAAGAGAGAGAGAAGGAACGACATGATGGAGGGACCCCGCCACCATGGGTCCCTCTAGGATTGTAATAAATACATCAAGATGGGTCCCAAATAGGATCCATACCATCAATCGGTAGGCCCCACTTGGTCCATCACAAAAATCACAATCTAATCCTACAAACACCCACCTTTGGATCTTCTAGGCTCCTTGATCTCTCAAGCTCCTAAGCTTCCTCTTTGATGGAGGATGATGAGAATTGAAAGGTTGGATGGTGAGGATTGAGGGGGTAGGAAGTAGGTCACGCCTAGCTTCTCCTTCTCCCTTGAAATGCTTGGACGTTCCTCTCTCTTAGATTGCTTGGGATGGAGTGAGAAATGAGAGAGAGAGAGAGAGGAGTGATGGATGAGATAGAGGGATGTTGATGGGTGTAAGGAAGGAATGGGTGGAGAGAGAGAGGGTTGACTTTGGATGAAAGAGGTATGGGTTGCCATGCCTTATTGGTAAGAGAGGGATGGGTGTTGTACTTGATTAATTGATGGAATTGATTTGATAGATTGCAGAGATTCTCTTCTCGGGATTTGCAATGCGCGACATTTTCTTGAAATAAACACGGGCCCACAACTCCTGGCCTGGGTATCGCATCGGTGCACAAGATGTAGCGTTGGAACCGTAGCGACGACGTGGTCGCTAGGGTATAAGTTTCGAGTCGAGCCAACTCAAATCTACGGGATGTGGCTCAGGGTCGCGCGCAAACGCTGTCTACAGGTCTTGAGTTGCCGAAAATCGTCGAGGAGAATCGCAGAAGTCTAAGGAATGGTGCGATAGAGGATACAAGCCTTACAGATAATGCATCGTAAGTGTCGACACAGACCTCCCACAATTTAAGTAATTCTTCTATTAACAATTGTAGATACACGGTGATATTATTGTCGACACCATGCGGGCTAGGTATAAGTAGAGACATCATGATGTAAGGCTACTTCATGCACATCCACAGTGGTAAATCGTACAGCATCAAAACAACAGACCATGTGCTATGAGCAATACTCATCATCCTAAAGGGATTGCATCAGTTGCTAACCCAAGCCTGACATTACAACTATCACATGAAAAATTCAGGTGTTGCTCGTCAAAAGATTTCCATACAGGATAATTGGCAAGATGTCTCATGCACTCATCACTGGTTCGTCCCTTGTCATGCCATCTCATGTTTTTAGCTGTTTGTGCTTCCATGAATAACCTTTGTAGCCTTGGTATCAAGGGAAAATGCCACAATGTCTTCGTTAAAATATTCTTAACTTTGGAGGGAATAGTTGTTGCCTCATCATTATCAGAATTAAGTTATATAGTTTTCTATCTAGATACACCACACACAGCACATGACTCATCGTTCACATTAGTCTTCTAATACAATTGGCAATCATTGGGGCATGCATCAATCTTGTTATAATTGAGGCCCAGGTCTTTAATAATCTTCTTGGTCTCATAAAAGGAACTCGACAATGTCTCACCCTCAGGGAGTGCTTCTTTCAGCAATTCAAGCAACATGGTGAATGACTTGTTACTCCATCCATTTAAGCACTTAAGTTGATACATTTGAACAACAAAAGAGAGTTTCGTGAACTTCTTACATCCTGGGTACATGGCTTGTTCGGCGTCTTACAACAACCTGAAGAATCTTTCAGCTTCAGGATTTGGTTCCTCTTGTATTAGCTCCTGTGATGGCAACTCATTCGAAATGTCATCCACGCTTGATATTCCAAACACATCATGCAACAATCCATGCATGTCATCACGTGGAGACATATCATCATGTGTACTAGTTGCAGGGCCGAAAGTTAATGAAGAAGACCTCCCCATGGAACACCTAACGGGTGTAATTTGGCATAATTCTCTCACACATAAGATGATCTACCACTTCTTTATGAGCACGCCAAAAGAGGTTGACGCACTTTACACATGGACAAAGGATCTTCCCTTCGCTAGTAGCATTGTTGAATGCGAACTCAATGAATTCCTTAATGCCCTTAACATATTCCAAGCTCACCCTATATTATCTAAGGAAACAAAGGGAACTCTTAAAACAATACAACTTTACGAGAAATCCAAATTCGAAGGAGAAAGTATTGCTCAACACATTACCTTGACTTTTGCATCCAACTCTTATCCATCGCTTGTATCCAACTTTGAACAATGTAATACTCTGCCCAAAATTCATGCCAATCCACTTGATGATTATTGCCTAATTTTTTTTTATTGGATGACTTTCACTACATAAATACACTCTAGCCATTACTCTACTCAACAACACCATCACACTGGTGTCCTTAACTTTAGCTCACTCTAGTGTGACATTGGTCCTGCTACTATCTTATATTCTAGTATAAATTGGTCACCAAGGCTTCAGGACTCCTCTAGAGTCACCAACACATCCCTTCAACTAGATTAGTGGAAGAGGAAAATAGAAATGGCATAAAGAGAGCTTTTATTCTAAAATGAAATGAGTTATGGCAGTCATACCCTTTGACAAACAATTTTTTTGTGAAATGAAAGTTTCACTAGAGATGACAAAATTCAGTGTGTATGGATAGCCAAAGTCGGCCAATGAAACCATTGTGAAAAATTGACATCACCCAAAGTTTCTAATGAAATAAAACTATAAAGACAATTAGGAAGGAAAATAAAACCATCATACATATAGTGGCTCATGTTGAATGTGTCTCTCTTTTAGACTCAACGGGCAGATCTGGTAGTTCCACGCTAAGACCCTTGGGTTGACGTGAAAACAGGCTCCAAAGGAGCTACTACTCAGGGAGCATGGCTAGAGGTGTTACCTCTTCTACCAAATGGACCGTTGTTCTAAAGAAATTTAAACTAAATAATAGAATTCGAAATACTATCAAACGAAGGTTTTTATTTATTTTATAATAAAAAATTCATTTGCAAATACTAGAGAAGAACTAGCAAGTATGGAGAAAATGGTGTACTTCTGCTCATCTTGAGAAAAAATCTACTAGATGTGTACCTTCTGTAATTAACAAAACACAACTGATCTAGCAGACCCT
This sequence comes from Magnolia changhungtana, assembly GCA_030180095.1. NCBI lineage: Eukaryota > Viridiplantae > Streptophyta > Magnoliopsida > Magnoliales > Magnoliaceae > Magnolia > Magnolia changhungtana. The sequence goes on from JASAUF010000511.1 coordinate 5,593,597, forward strand.
TTTAGAGGAATCATATGGTCCTAATCAATTGAAACTAACATTCATCATCTAGCCAATTTATAATAAAATGCATTGAAACTAAAGAAACAGATTTCAAAATTTGCACAAGAAAAATCCAAATAATTAACCTAGTATATCTAATATATACTAGTAACATACAAGCAATATTGGGGCACCATACCATAGGCTCTAATAATATCATTTCCCCTTAAAAAAATGAATCCTCCAAGAATAACATATATATATATATATAGAGAGAGAGAGAGAGAGACATACACATTTTTAATCACAAGTACCATTCATCATCCAACCAACTATTAAGAGCATTTATACAAATAAAAGATACCCAACCATGTACACCAACTTGCAACTTAACCTGCTGGGAACCATCATACACTGTGATGTCTTATAGTAGAGCGGGTTCTGAGGAGCCTCTAGGAAAGAATATAAATGATGCCATAAAAATATAAATTAAACAAGATCAATTAAGAAGATGCAACAGATCAATTAACTAAGTTGATTGGTCTATCATCAGATAACATATTGGATTATTATGTTAAAAAAACTAAAGTATATTAAATGATAGAGAAAAAGAAACACAATGAAAGATACAATACATCAATTAATTTGAAAGAGAGAAAACGAATAAATACTCACATAAGGTTACTTATCAGTGGATCTTTTTGCTTAATAGATGAGGTATGGGGCAAAAAATGAGATCGATCCAAAGTTGTTCATAAGGTCACATGGACCTGGATGGAGTAAAAATAAAAATATCAGCTTGATCCAAAACTTGTGTGCCCTCAAGAAGTTTTTAATGATAGGTGTTCAATTCCTGTGTTGTGATTAAGCTGATATTTGTATTTTTCCTTCACCTAAGTCCATGTAACTCTATGAATATATAAGTTAGATGACTGTCATTATCACCACTACTTCCTATGTTGTGATCGATGTTGAGACTCAAATATTGCATAATTTCTCCCATTTATATCTTGGTTTTATGAACATGAATCAGCTTGATGTTCTATTTTACTCATGTTTGTGTTGCAAGGTGAATTTAAGAGCTTGGATTAAAAAATAGTACTAAAAGCATGGATTTGATGCTCAAGAATCACCAAGCAAGGGATGGATCTTGAGAGACCAAGATTAAAGAATTCATATGCCAAAGATCCAAGAAAACCAAGTGAGGAATGAAGAGAATTGGAGATTTGAAGTGAAGAATCTTGAAATCATCCTGAAAAAGTGTATTTTGAAATTCTGAAGTCTATTTTGGAAAATTGCGCAGCATGAAGTCTTTTAGGAGACTGCGTAGAGGCGGTTTCTAGAGTTTTCCAACTTTGTACGAAAGTTGGAGTTCCCTACTTATAAATACGGCTTCGCAGGACATTCCTAAGCATCATTCAAAGCATTCAAGAGTAAGATTTAGGATTTTTAGAGGGTTTTTAATTTTATTAAAGTTTTATAAATTATTTTTTTTAAAATCTTTTCTATTTGCATTTATTTCTTTCTTGTTGCTTTCTTTCTCTATTCTAATTATATTTTTCTAAGTTCCCTCTAGCCCAAGCTAGAAGGGAAGCACATTGGTTTAATGTTTTCATAGTTATGATGATTGATTATTTTAATAATGAGAAGAATGGTGTATGCATGTTATCCGTTGTTTAGGTTTAGTTTTTTATTCAAATGTGAGATCCATATGTTTCCATCATATGAGATCCACATTGATAGATAGGCTTACCCTGGATCAATTAGATTTCCTAAATAAGAGATGTTCTCAACCAACTATATTTCTTTGATTCATTATCTCATAGATATTGAATGCTTAAAATCACTGGTGCTTGAAAATATATATCAATGGTGCAAATCCATGATTTTCTAATCTTTTATATCATTTATTTAAAATATTTAAATTGTTTTATTTTCCGATTAGGCCGACCATAGTGCTCGGATCCTAGTTGTGTTATCTAAGTCATCATGATTTTGGAACATTAACCTATATGTGGAACTTTGAAGCTTGGGTGTTGTTTTCAAATTAATTGAATTCCATACATTCAAAACCTTTAAAATCATTTCATTTATTTAGTTTCCATTACTTAGTTAATTTTGTATTTGATTTTCTCATTCTCACAATTTATCTCCCCGTGGGATTGACCCTGTACTCACAAGATATTACTTATGAATAGATGCACTTGGAGGCAAGCAATCAATCAACTCAAGCCTTGAATCTGCCAAAGTTTTAATTTCATGCCCTAAAATAATTTGAAAAAAATGAATGGATGAAAGTGAATAAATCCCATACATTGTGGTGGGCGCACAGAGCCGCTGCCTGCCATGACACAATCTGTTGTTGTGGAGAGATGGCTTTGCCATATTTTGGTTTGTCCAGGCAAATGAAATGGTTGTGTCTGGCTGGTAGCGTGTGTGAGTTATAGCACATTGGTTCCAATGGTACCACGCCAACCGAACTTAAGTAGGCCAGCTCTCATGTGGTATATGTTCAAATGGATCCGGACCTTCCAACTCATGGGCTAGACTGTAGCCGAAAATTACATTGACTGGGCACTCTTGACCATCTGATTTTTTTCACTTACGACTAGACTCTGCATGGGTTTTGTACTATTAACCAACCACCTATACATCAGCTTTGTTGGAGGACAAATGTGAAAGAAGTGCTAATGTCCATAGTATTGGGATCATGTTCAACAAAAAGCTTTGTGGGATAACTATGATGGATACATGGCATCCACCCATCCATTAGTTGCACAAGTTTATGTTATGACCTGAGTTAAAAAAAAAAAAAAAAAAAAAAAAAAAAACCAGCTAGTCCAAAACTCAACTAGATCACAGCATAACAGGGATGGAAGCAACCACCATTTAAACTTTCTAGCCCCACGGTGATGTTGATATGCAATCCAACTTAATCCAACTCCTCACTAAGGTGAGCCAAAAAGAAACTGATGTTGTCGACTTGAAGTATTTCAACAAATTAGAAGATACTAACTCTCAAAATGTATTTCAAATGCATGATATTACATAAATCAAAGGTAAATCTCTAAAATCTAAATACATAAACCTAAATTACAACTTAAATCAGAAAGAATCGGATCAAAATCCAATGAAATCTTTAGGAATAAAGAGACATAAGTTGGATCAAGATCAAAACAGATCAAGCACCAAAAATCAAGAAAAATTACAAAAATCAAACCCTAAGTGGAAAATTTTGGAGAAATGAGAGGGGGAAGCTCACCTGATTGAAAGTTAAAACCCTTCCTCCATCCTCAAATAATGCCAACTGTAAATCTGAGTAATTGCTTCAGATGAATAGTCAAATTGAGAAAAAAAAATCGAAAAGGAAGGCAATATGCATCATCAGCTCAAAAAAAAAAAAAAAAAGCAAAGCTCCGAACAATGAGATCCGAAAGGAAAACAGATTTACAATTTTCCATTGCATCATCAGAAAAGCTACTGATATGGCAGATCACCTTCTATACTAACCAAATAGTACATCTCCTTTACTCCATTTCAGTAAAAAGACAATAGAACAAAATTGATAAGCATAATCCAAACACGAAATATACGAACACATCTACCATAAAATCAAACCATTACAAGCACCAAAACCTAACCCTAATCATTTCGATCTATCAGATTCAAAAAATTTCCTGGCCTGCACGAAAATCGGCTCCCTCCCTTCTTTGGATCTCACAAAGAGAGAGAGAGAGAGAGAGAGGAGGGAGACAGATCTAGAGAGAGGATGAGGGAGATAAAGAGAGAGAGGAAGAGAGAGAGAGAGGAGGGAGACGGATCTAGAGAGAGGAGGAGGGAGAGGAAGTGAGAGAGGAGGGAGATGGATCGAGAGGAAGAGAGAGAGAGAGAAGAGAGAGGATTAAGGCGATAGAGAGTGGGAGAGAGGAAATCAGTACATATTAAAGCTTTGCCAAGCCCACATGCGTGTATGATATGTATGATATCCGATCCGTTCATCAGGTGGGCTCCATTGGATAATTCATCTCTAATCACCCAGGTAACAAAAAAAAGAAGAAGTAAGCGACGGTTTGAATGAGTTTAAATGTTTTTCAACCATCCATTGGTTTCGTTCATATGTGGCTTAGCTGACATGCAGTTGATCAGTATGTGTTTTTTTTATGAGATAATTATCATGATGTCCCACCTGATATATGGCTGGGATACGTGTAGAAGTGTTTCTGGAGGGCCCCACACTATAGAGTTCTTAGACCTTAGAACTAAATGGCTTCAGGAGTGCAATTTGCATCGAATTTATTGAGGGCTTCTAGGATTATAAATCCAGCCACACCAAGCATGTCCCACTGGGCGTGGATGATCTCGTAAGCTTGGTACCTGCAAATGGACACATGTTAACATGTGCCGAGGCAGAAATGGGGCATTTTGGCAATTTTCTTTCTTACTCACATGTTCTATCCATGTAAAAGATAACAATATCCCAACCTCTACATGTGGCCCCCATCTGCCAACTTGGAAGGAGTATGTCACTACAAGAAAATAGACCTTTAGCCACAATTTTTTAGCCTCAGTTGAAAAAATGGAGGCTAAATGTATTTTTTAGCCTCAATTGCTAAGGAACTGAGGTTAAAAGTTCATTTTTCACACCAGTTACATAGGAACCGAGGTGAAAAGTCTACTTTTTAGCCTCATTTGCATAGGAACCGAGGCGAAAAGTCTACTTTTTAGCCTCAGTTGCATAGGAACCGAGGCCAAAAGTCTACTTTTTAGCCTTAGTTGCATAGGAACCAAGGACTTTTTAGCCTCAGTTGCATAGGAATCGAGGCGAAAAGTTGATTTTTTTAGCCTTAGATGCATAGGAACCGAGGTCAAAAGTCTACTTTTAGCCTCAGTTGCATAGGAACCGAAGCCAAAAGTCTACTTTTTAGCCTCAGTTGCATAGGAACCGATCGAGATGAAAAGTCTGCTTTTTAGCCTCAGTTGCATAAGAACTAAAGCCAAAAGTCTAGGAACTAAGGCCAAAAGTTTACTTTTTAGCCTCAGTTGCATAAGAATTGAGGCGAAAAGTCTACTTTTTAGCCTCAGTTGCATAGGAACCGAGGCCAACAGTATACTTTTTAGCCTCAGTTGCATAAGAATTGAGGCGAAAAGTCTACTTTTTAGCCTCAGTTGCATAGGAAACGAGGCCAAAAGTCTACTTTTTAGCCTCAGTAGCATAGGAATCGAAAAGTCTACTTTTTAGCCTAAGTTGCATAGGAACCGATGCCAACAATCTACTTTTTAGCCTCCATTGCATAGGAAGCCAAAAGTTTACATTTAAGAATATTGAAAAAAAATGAGAATATTGAAAGAATTAATAATTTTTAAATTTTTTTACAATTGTGAAAAAATTGAGAATTTTGAAAAAAAAATAAAAATGAGAGTTTTGAAAAAGATTTGAATTTTGAATTTTCTAAGAACTAAGAATTTTTTTTTTAAATTTTGAGACCTTTTAAAAAATTAAGAATTATTTTTTTTTGAAAAATTAAGAATAAAAAATGATAATTATGGAAGAGTATGTTTTTTTTTTAATTGAGAATTTTTTAAAAAATTAAGAATTTTTAAAAATTTTGAAATTTTTGAAAAAAAAAAAGAATTTTGAATTTGAGAATCTTGAAAAAAATTGGAAATTGTAAAAAAATTGAGAAATTTTAAATAACTGAAAATTTTGAAAAAAAAATTAAGAATTTTTAAAACTATTGAGAATTGATTTTTTTTTTTTTTTTTATAATTTTGAATAAATTGAGAATTTTAATTTTTTTTTGATAAATTTCAATAAATTTATAATCTTGAAAAAATTTAGAATAAAAAAAAGTAAGAATCTTGATTTTTTTTCTTTTTGAGAATTTTCGTAAAATTGATAAAATTAAGAATTAATTTTAGGGTAGGAATTTCTGATCCAAATCTCAAGTGGACCATACCATTGTAACAATGACGATTAACTGTTAAAAACTTCTTACGTACTACACCAATATCATGTAACTGGTACGGTTGGCATTTTGGTTCAGAAACGGCTTTAAGCCATTTTTGATTTGAAACGGTACTAAACCGTACTGGAATAGTTGCTGTTGTACGTTGTTTATTTCACTGTTTTGTTGGTGTGTCCAGATCGAGTGGTGGATCTTCTTATTTATTTATTATTATATTTTATTGTATTATTTTAAAACAGATCGACGAAATGGATTCTATTAGAACCCTCTAAGTGGACCCCACATGTCCCGAGAGTCACATTTATGTAAATCTACCGGAGACTACTAGAGTATTTTCATCCCCAAAATGCCCTACTGCCTTCAAAACGCTCTACTCCCTTCAAAACGCCCAAAACTCCTACCTCTCCCTCTCCCGATCCCCCTCTCCCTCTCTCAATCTCCCTCTTTCGATCTCCTAATCTCAACCCTCTCTCTTGATCTCCCTCGATCTCCCTCGATCTCCCTCTCTTTCGATCTCCCTGTCCCGATCTCAACCCTCTCTCTCGATCTCCCTCCTTCTCTCTCGATCTCCCTCTCCCTCTTCCGATCTCGACCCTCTCTCTCTCTCTCAATCTCTCTCTCACTCTCCCTCCCTCTCTCGATCTCCCTCTCCCTGTCCAACTCTAGATCTAACAGTCCCCACACGGTATTGTAGAAGTAATAGCAGCAGCACTATGTGGGGTGTGTGTTCTGTCATCTACGGTTGAATGGGGAATTTTGAAATGTGGTGCCACATCTGGGACCGTCTTCGACCGGTCGAGAACCATGCTCGACCGGTCGTAGGGTCCAGCTCGACCGGTCATGGACTAGCTCGACTCAAAGTCCAGCGAGCATTATTTTTTTTATCCCGAGGTGCTCGACCGGTCATGGCCCATTCACGACCGGTCGTGGGGTCCTCTCGACCGGTTGTGGAGGTTGCACGACCAGTCGAGGTTACGCAGATTCATTCCGCAATATTGTGCAGATTTCGTGTCGCAAGTCCTTTCGCAACTGGGATGTGGAAAGGGGAGTTACCTAAACTATAAATAGGGGTTCCTAGGGTTTTTCTATGTATTGGAAAATGCAAGGGAAAGTTATTCTACAATGTGGGCTAAGGGTTTTCTATGTTCTTCCAAGGGAGAGGTTAGTATATTACCTTGTAATCTTTGTTCTTCATAGTGGAAGTTTGCATCCGTGGTTTTTTACCCTAGTTTGGGGTTTTTCCACGTATATCTTATCTTGTGGTTTATTGAATGCTTTGATTCTGTTTCTAGTTTATATTTCTTCCTATTTCTCATTTGTGGGTGAGGCCTGAGATTGGATCTAGGCTCACTGCGTTGTTAGCATGCTGCGTAACAACTGGTATCAGAGCTATTGGTTTAGTTCTATTGGGAGTGATGACGGAAGAAGGAAAAACTAGAATTGAGAAGTTTGATGGTTTAAACTTTGGTTCTCGAAGATGCAGATGGAGGATTATCTGTATTAGGACCTCTATATTCCTTTAGGAGGAAAAGAGAAGAAACCGGAAAAGATGACAGATGATGAATAGTTTTTACTGGATAGAAAGGCTTTATGAACAATCCGACTCTCTTTGTCTAAGAGCGTCGCCTTCAATATATCCAAGGTGAAAACTGCAAAAGAATTAATGGAAGCCCTAGCCACCATGTATGAAAAGCCCTCAGCATCCAACAAGGTTCATCTTATGAAACAACTATTCAACATGAAGATATCAGATGGTGGGAGCGTGGCTGAACATCTAAACGAGTTCAATATAGTCATGAGCCAGTTAGAATCCGTTGGCATTATTTTTGAGGATGAGGTCAAGGCATTATTGATCTTGTCCAGTCTGCCAGACAGTTGGGATGGTTTGGTGATTGCTGTGAGCAATTCTTCAGGGTCGACAAAACTGAAATTTGATGATGTGGCCGGTCTAATTCTCAGCGAAGAATCTAGAAGGAAGGCATCAGGAGTTTTAGGGGATTCAAGGAATGCTCTAAATATTAAAGGAAGAGGAAGATCGTTGAACAAAGGAGGAAATAAACACGGGCGTTCTAAGTCAAGGAAGAAGTCCGAGGGACCGAAAGACAAAGACGGGTGTTGACATTGCGGCAAGAAGGGGCACATGAAACGTGATTGTAGGGAGCTTAAGAAATAAGAAGGAAGCTTTCAAGGCGGGAAGGATTCAGTGAATCTATTTGAGGAGAGTGACACAGAGGCGTTAATCTTGTCTCTTGATGCGAAGAATGAATCTTGGGTTATAGACTCGGGTGCTTCGTTTCATGCCACTTCATGTAAGGAAGTTCTGCGTGATTACGTATCAGGTGACTTTGGGAGAGTCTACCTGGGTGATGATGAGCCGTGCAATATTATTGGAAAGGGGGATGTTCATGTAAATTAGAAAGATGGAACGTCTTTGAAATTGAAGGATGTCAGACATGTACTGAGTTTGAAATGTAACTTGATCTCAGTGGAGTAGTTGGCCGATACCGATTATGTGATGACATTCACCAGTGATTCCTGGAAGATCACAAAAGGTGCCTTGGTGATATCTCGAGGCAAAAAGGAAGGTACTTGTACGTGACTTCAGGATCATATAGTTCACTCGCAGCCGCATTAACTGGAGTGAATGAGCAGTTATGGCATCAGAAGTTGGGACATATGAGTGAGAAGGGGATAAAAGTGCTATTGTCTAAAGGGAAGCTACCAGGGCGAAAGTCTATTGACTTGGAATTCTGCGAGGACTGCGTGCATACAAGCAGAAGAGAGTAAGCTTCAAGAAGACGGGACGCATTCCAAAGACGCATCTGTTGGAACTTGTACACACTAATGTGTGGGGACCGGCACAGGTATTATCTCTTGGTGGCTCACGTTATTTTGTTACTTTTATTGATGATACTAGTAGAAAACTGTGGGTCTATTTCTTAAAGCATAAATCTAATGTATTTGATATATTTAAGAAGTGAAAAGTTATGGTAGAAAATGAGACAGGTAAAACAGTAAAATGTCTTAGATTTGATAATGAGGGAGAATACTGTGATAAGAGATTTAAGGAGTATTGTGCAGTAAATGGAATCAAACATCAGAAAACGATTCCAGGGACACCGCAACAGAATGGTGTGGCTGAGCGCGTTAACAGGACCATCCTTGAGCACACCAAGAGCATGAGGTTACATGCAGGGTTGTCCAAGACCTTTTGGGTAGATGCTATCAATACTGCCGCATATCTCATCAATAGAAGTCTCTCAGCACTATTGGATGGTGGGCTACCAGAAGAAACGTGGACTGGGAAAGAAGTGAACCTTGCACATCTCAAAGTATTCGGTTGCACTTCATATGTTCACATTGATGCAGAGCACAGAAACAAACTGGATGCGAAATCTAGGAGGTGCACGTTTATAGGCTACGGGCAGCATGATTTTGGCTACAGGTTTTGGGATGCAGAAAATAAGAAAATCATCAGAAGCAAGGACGTAGTCTTCAATGAAAAAATAATGCATAAGGACAGTGCGCAGGAAAATAAGGCCGAGGAGAAAGAATTTGTAGAGATGGAAGAGTTACCGGATACGGGTGTTACAACGCCACAGGTTGATCATGCACAGGAGCATTACGAGGCAGAGCCATATACACCGGTTGTGAGGAGGTCTACTCGGGAGAGGAGACCCATAGTCTGATACTCACCCTCCTTATATTATCTACTGTTCACAGATAATGGTGAACCAGAGTGTTTTGAAGAGGCATTACAGACAGATACACGGGTTAAGTAAGAGCACGCCATGGATGAGGAGATGGACTTTCTTGAGTCCAATCGTACATGGGAGCTAGTCACTCTACCTAAGGGTAAGAAAGCTCTTCATAACATGTGGGTTTATAGACTGAAGGAGGAGCACGATGGTTCGAAACGTTACAAGGCTAGATTAGTTGTGAAAGGGTTTCAACAAAAGGCAGGTATCGATTTTACTAAAATATTTTCACTTGTGGTAAAAATGTCTACGATTCGCATGGTCTTGAGTATAGTGGCTACAGAGGACTTACATCTAGAGCAGCTAGATGTTAAGACAGCCTTTCTTCATGGGGACCTTGAAAAAGAGATATATATGCATCAACCGACATGATACGTGGACCAGGAAAGGAGAACAAGGTGTAAACTGAAGAAGAGTCTATATGGCCTAAAGCAGACCCCGAGGCAGTGGTACAAGAAGTTCGACAGTTTCATGCCGGGAAACGGTTACAGGAGATGTCATGCTGACCACTGTTGCTATTTGAAGAAGTTTGATACGTCGTATATCATCCTTCTTCTGTACGTTGATGATATGCTTGTGGCCGGTTCAAGCATGAAGGACATCTCAGATCTCAAAAGACGACTGTCTAGAGAATTTGCCATGAAGGATTTAGGATCTGCAAAACAAATCCTAGGCATGAGGATAAAGTGTGACAGGAAAAACAAGAAACTAGTTTTGTTACAGGTAGAGTACATAGCCAAGGTACTTGATCGATTCAATATGGGAGGTGCTAAGCCAGTTAGCACTCCATTAACCAAGCACTTCAAGCTATCTAAGGAGCGAGGTGCAAAGACACAGGAGGAATGAGACTATATGGCTAAAGTCCCATATGCGTCAGCTATTGGGAGTCTCACGTATGTTATGGTGAGCACGAGGCCAGATATTGCTCAAGCAGTGGGAGTTGTTAGCAGGTTCATGAACAACCCCGGGAAGGAACATTGGGAAGCTGTGAAGTGGATCCTTAGATACTTGGTAGGTACTAAGGATGTAGAGCTGTGCTATGGTGGATCGAAAATCAAGCTACAAGGCTACGTGGATTCAGATTTGGCAGGAGATATCGATAGTAGAAGAAGCATTATAGGTTATGTCTTTACTCGGGGTAGTGTTGCAGTCAGTTGAGTCTCTCAGTTACAGAAGATAGTATCTATCAGTACGACAGAGGTAGAATATGTTGCGGCTATAGAAGTGTGCAAGGAGATGGTGTGGATGCAAGGTTTTATGGAAGAGTTGGGTAAGAAGCAAGCAGATTGCAAGCTGTATAGTGACAGTCAGAGTACAATACACTTGTCTAAGAATTCAGCCATTCATTCAAGGATCAAGCATATTGCCATCAGATATCACTTCATACGCTCATTATTGGAAGATGGATCGATTACTCTGGAGAAGATTCATACAAGTGAGAATCCTGCGAATATGCTGACCAAGGCGGTCACGCGGGAGAAGCTGAAGCTCTGTTCAACTTTGATTGGTCTTCAGGCTTGAAGACGGGGTGGTGGTGCACTCCAGATATAGAAGACGAAGGTTTTTAGCGATGTGTCTCCAAGTGGGAGATTGTTAAGATGTGGAGCCACATCTGGGACTGTCTTTGATCGGTTGAGAGCCATGCTCGACCGATCGTAGGGTCCGACTCGACCAGTCGTGGACCGACTTGACTCAAAGTCCAGTGAGCACTGTTTTTTTTATCCCGAGGTGCTCGACCAGTCGTGGCCCATTCACAACCGGTCATGGGGTCCTCTCGACCGGTCGTGCAGGTTGCACGACCAGTCGAGGTTACGCAGATTTGTTCCGTGATTTTGCGCGGATTTCATGTTGCAAGTCCTTTTGCAACTGAAATACGGAAAGAAGAGTTACCTAAACTATAAATAGAGGTTCCTAGGGTTTTCCTATGTATTGAAAAAAGCAAGGGAAAGTTATTCTAAGGTGTGGGCTAAGGGTTTTCTATGTTCTTCCAAGGGAGAGGTTAGTATATTGCCTTGTAATTTTTGTTCTTCATAGGGGAAGTTTGCATCCGTGGTTTTTTACCTTAGTTTGGGGTTTTTCCACGTATATCTTATCTTGTGGTTTGTTGAATGCTTTGATTCTGTTTCTAGTTTATATTTCTTCCTTTTTATCGTTTGTGGGTGAGGCCTGAGATTGGATCTAGGCTCACTGCGTTGTTGTTGTGCTGCGCAATAGGGAAGACTGAAGGGAGGGAGTGAGTGCAGCAGCAGTAGGAGCAGCAACAACGTGCTGACAGGTACATTAGCGCATGGTCCTTCCTTTTTCTTTTTCCCTTCTGGTGGGGTTTGTTGTTAGTCATGCCTTTTTGTTAATGGTATGTTATATAATTGTATTGGGCCTCTTAAATAATAGTTGATTTTTGGAGGAGATAAGGGAGAGAAGTATTTGAGACATGGAAAAAGTGTTTGAGATCAGTACTGTTGATCCTATTGCCATAATGTGGATGGACCATGTCCCATTAAATTGAAGCAATTGGATGATCCTATTCATTTAGTTAGGGTCATGACCCACTGACGTGAGGGCCCCTTGAATCGACCAAGTCACTGCACATGCACATTTTTTTTAAGGGATCATGACCCATCTACATGATGGTCCGTTGAATCAATCAAATCTTTTTTTTTGTTAGCTTGTTAGTACACACCAACTGTCAGTACATGCATTGTTAGCCACCCCCGCTCGATAACAAGACCTCAAGTGTTGAAACGAGCTATATCCACTCAGTCTACCAGTTGAGCTATGGATCAGGGTGTGAATCAATCAAATCTACATGATGGTCCATTAAATCAATCAGATCACCGCATTCTATCATGACCCATCACGTCAACCAGATCATCACATACAGACTTGTCTTTTGGATCATTACCCATTGACATGATGGCCCATTGAAGCAACTAGATCATCACACACGGGTGCCTAGGTGGTGATGATCTGGCGTGCACTTCATGATGCTCCAAGAATCAGTGCTGTCATAGAAGCATATCTTCCCTCAAAGTCTTCTAGGAGGGAAGAACCTTTTTGGCCTTTTTTTTGTGTTAAATATAGAACAGTGTACTTTCATAATCGTCCATTTGTGGGCCATTAATATAGGATTAGGGAAGTCCTGTCAGGGAAATTTACAGGCATTGTCCATCGTCCACCCACTACCATGGGAACATCATATGAATAGATGGGATCACCAAACCATAGGCCCCACTTGGCACCCTGGGGTTTGACCATTTGGAGTCAAGAAACTGTGTTTGATTGTCTAGAAAGAATTTTGGAAGTCTATTATGCACGTTCAAAAGGAGAGTGAGCTTGAAGAACTAAATCATGTCAAATATGCCAACATGACATACGTGTGCAACATACATGTAAGATGAGCATTGGGTCCATAGTGGTGGTTTCCAATTAATCCATTAATTCTTGAAGTTGTTACTTTCTCTGGCTTGAAATCTTATGGATTGAATGCTTGGTTTATATTTTTTAGTGACTATGATGATTGAACTAAGTGTTACCTTACTGATTTGCAGATTACCCTAGTTTATTTCTTCTTATTATGTTGAAACATTTGTACTGGAAATGAAGATGCTATTCATTAGGCTTTGTTGAACAGCAAAAAAAATTTGATGAATAGGGTCAATATCCGATACATATGGCATACTTTCTTTCTTTTTAATTCGTGGTATACTTGAAGTTGATGAATTAGGTGAAAAATAAATGGAATTTGGATGCTATCTATTGAATTAATCCTCTATTGGATTTGATGAATTGGTAAAGTAGTCACGCCAATTTGGTTTTTGTTCATACCTTCTTTTTGGTTACTTAATTGTTCTATTGAATTTGAATTTCATATAATATAATTTTTTGTGTGTGATTGAAATTGTATTAGTGGTTTATCTTAACTTCATCTCCGAGGTATGGTCATTGTAGCTGTGCAATTTATTTTGTATGTCCCACTTCTCTGAGATGGAATGGGAAGCGTCTCCATCTGAAAACATTCGTCTGATCTGATTACTCTCATTAAATAAGTAACTCATGACTCTTGACTGTCCATCTAGCGGGACCCAGCTAAAATGGATCACAATTATTGATTTATCATTGACATCACTTTTTCTACAGTGTTCCATACTGAACCTTGACTTCTACCCATCATTGCTTTTACCTTCTGAATATTTTCTCTAACCTGATTACACTCAAACAAATGGCGTACTTATGTCTTGGCTACCCATCTAGAGCCCACCCAGAATGGTTCAAAATTACTGATTGATCCTAGACTAGACGCCACTTTTCTTCACTTGTTGAAACTAAAGACTAAAAAAATGCATTTTGTAATAGAGAAGATGAATCACAAAAAAGCTATCACCCTGGTGGTGCCTTTATATGCCCAAATGTATGCTGTTGGAGTGATAAAATCCCTTTGATTTTCTCCTAGAAGAGAGGCATATAATGATTTGACTGGGAATACTAGGCTGGGGGTTTAAAAACAAAAGAAAGATATGGAGAATAGTGGCTTGTGAGGCCACAAATTCTAATGATGCAAGAAAGACAACCTTGTGTTGACTCACTTTTAGGTGATATAGAGAGAAGTTCAACAGTTTTATAATGTAAATGCTACTAACAAATGAAAAATATAAAATATAAAATACACAATTGCATTACAAAAGAGGGATACACAATAGTCCTCTAGTTCTTACAATATATAAGCTTATGATTCAAGACTTCAACGAACATACCCCTAAATTAGAGTGCTATATAGAGCCCATTATTTTTATGACCTGAAATGATTTAATAATCCTATTGTAGACCTTCGAGTTGAGTTACCAAATGGATCCTTTATCTATGTGTCCTCACCTACCCAAATATCTAGATGAGAAAACACCAAGAATTGAACAAGGATACTTAAAATTTCGTAGTTTTAAAGGTAATTAATGCCACTGAAATTAGCGTTAAAAAAATAATACCACTAAAATTATGAGAAATCCTAATTGGAGGAATAGAGGATTCACATACCAGATCTGCTGTTCATCAATCTCTAGGAATATTTGAAAACTTACAGGGAATGAGAAAGAAGAAGAGACTGAGGGCTACATTATGCGACAGCCCACTTGCCGGTTGCTAGCCAGTCACCAATATCCTCCTATGCCATGCAGTGGTAAAAAGAACATCTCAGCACGTTTATTCAATAAAAAAAGAAGATATAATAGAATAGTGTCTTAAAACTATATCTATAGATTGTTCATAGGTTTCCTTCTAGGACTCAAATCTAATTTCCCAATTTAATCATAATCTGAACTTGCTAAAAAATAACAGAACAACTGAAGAAAAAACCCTTACTACTAATGAAAATTTCATGCGTAGGGGCTAATGTGTCTTTATGCACATTCGAATGGTTGTGTATACTGTTGTACACATCACATGCATGGTACTCTCTGCACAAATACACCAATCACATTGCACTTTTTACATATAAACTGATATCTTTTGGAACCGGTCACGCTATGGCCTTCTCCGGTACACACGTGTGGCCTGGGACTTGACTGTATCAATTATATTCAAGTCTTTTTAAAAAATAATAATAATAATTAAATCCTTTTCAATCCACTGAAAGAGCATAAATGTTGGGAGCTACTCTCAGATCAACTAGAACCAATACAGGATAGTTAATGCTGTGTTGGAAATGGCTACATATCCTTATATGTTAGCTATTTTCTGGAATGTTTTGGACAAATCTAAGCATGATCCAATATGCATGTGCACATGAGAATAAAATCAATCCAGGGGAACCTTCCTCATGCTTGAAATATTGGTCTCCACAATTATTTCCTCTAGTGGTTTTGCTTGTGTGCATGCAAGTTGGTGGTTAGTCAGGTTTTCCTGTGTTTATGATGCAAGCTCATCAATTTGAATGTTTTTTTTTTTTTTTTTTTTGGTTTGATGTAATATCAGGAGTTCTGTTTATCTTACATTCATTTGCTGTTACGTTTTTACTGGGCTTGGATATTGCAGCTCCTAAGATTACCATTCTTACCGAATTTCGTCCAGACAACTTCAATGCAACTAAACTTCTACTCAACTTAGGAAATTTGGTGCTTTGCACAGAGGTTAGCTTAGATGCTTTATATTGAAGTGAGTCTGTTGAATTCCTCAAGTTCAATTCTAAAGTGAAATGTCTTACATATACACAGGATGAGCATGATTCACCAGAAGAAAGTGAGTTGTACTTGCGGTTCACTTTGAGTTTGAGTGAGGTTTCTGCTTTCTTGGTTGATGGTGACTATCATTGGAGTCGAACTCCTCTTGACACACCTACCTGTATTAAACCAAGTTTTATTAATTTCCTGCTTGTCATTGACAAGTGTGGGATAGCCTTAAAGCTTCAGCAGGTTATTGCTTCACTTGTCCTTTCCACATAAACTGTTGTCTGGTGACAACATCTTAATCTCTGCTCTAATCTTGTGTGTTTAACATTATCATATAGATTAGATCAGAATATCCTCTCTATCCATCAACAAGATTTGTTGTTCGTCTGCCTTCTTTGGGATTTCATTTTTCTCCTATGCGTTACCATCGACTATTGCAAGTTACAAAGATCTTTCAGAATGATGACAGTGAGACCTCGGATTTTCCTAAACCTTGGAATCAAGCTGATTTTGAGGGATGGTTGTTTGCTCTTGCATGGAAGGTCCGTTTTTCACATTTCCTTTCAAAGAAATATATTGTTGGATTGAGTTCTCTAAGCATCTTCCACTATTCTATAGGGTGTGGGAAATAGGGAAGTTGTATGGCAGCATGGATACTTTTGTCTGGTCTGGCCATTTCTTTATATACTGGAAAGCCCTGCTTCCAAAACTTACAAACAGTCTTAGGTTCTTATATAGTACTCACTTATTAAGTCGTATGTTTTCTTGGTCATGGGAGAGAAGAAGATGCCCATGAATTTTTGAGGTCAGCTGTTTAAACTATTTCTGGAGTTTATGCTGCATCCATCTGGACATATATTTTATCATTTCAAATGCATGTAATGATATCCTGTTAATGGATGATTTTGGCAGGTATGCTATTGATACAATGCAATCTGTGTGCCTTAAGGAAGTGGTGCAATGCAACGGACCCTTTGGCAGGGGAAACTACTCTTATACAACTGATTTTCGGGGGTTACCTTCGATCTAAGGTACGTCTATGGTCCTCGAGATCGAGAGCATTTTCATCAGATCTTTGTATAGTTTGAGTCATCGTGGTTTATGCAACAAAATTTTGTACTGAGTACTGAATAGCTTGGAAACTTGAATGGTTATTGCAGATAAGGTGCATGAAATGTCAAGGCAAGTCTGAGAAGCATGAACGGATGATGGATCTAACTGTTGAGATACATGGGGATATTGGAACTCTTGAAGCACTTGCACAATTTACGGCTACTGAAATCTTGGATGGAGACAATAAATATCATTGTAGCAGGTTGTTTGGTGCTTGTCTGTTTTGACTTAAAGATGTATATTGCAGTCAATAGGTGTCAGGAATGACATAATATCAGTCATCATTGTCTAAACCTTATCCCGACTAATTGGGTTTGGCTACATGAATCTAGCTGTGTTACAGCTGCTGCACAGCAGCTATCACATGGTGGGGCTGATTTTGTAGCCATGGACACAAAAAACAGAGGGGGTGGGAAGGTGGGCCAGAAGCAGCCAGTTCATAGGAAGTCCATTGATACATTTGGGCAGAGAACATCACAGTATAGAGGTGTTACAAGGTCAGTAGGAGCCCTCTTCTCTCCTCTTGTTTATCATTTTTGTTTTTTGGTTATTTTAGTTCATATATGGTGGTTTGTCGTTGTAACTATTTTTGGGGCTCTTAGTCTCTTGCTTTCCTTCTTCTTTTTTTTTGCCTTAAAAAAATAAATTGAATTGGGTTCGTTCTCACACTGTTTTGTTTTTGTTATTGTTTTTGCGTTTTTGCTCCCCCCTAAATTCATGTGGGGTGCTTACGGGTTTATTTCTCTTAGTTTTTTTCCTCTTCTTTTTAATGATGTTCTTGTTGTTGATATTTTTCTCTTGGGTGTCTTGTTCTTTTATGTGTGATGCTTCCAATGATACATTTTTATTTTCCTGTGGGTTACTTCCATTTCTATTTTATTTTCATTGCTTTCTATTTTGCTTATAATAAGGCATTTAGGAACGGTTTAAAACTGTTGGCACCAGAACGGTTTATAACCATTCATAAAATTCTGTTTCTAAAAATTGAAACGGTACCCGAAATGGTTCTGAACTGTTGCTGTTTTTCTGTGACGCCTCATTTAAGAACGGTTTGAAGCCGTTCCTGAAGCATTTAGGAACGGTTTTAAACCGTTCCTAATTGACAATTTTGGTGTAATAACGAGCCATAAGTTTTGGAGTAATCGAATACTTGAGTTTTCCCTTCATCCTCGTTCGTGTGACTTTACCAATGGATTGGATGGAAAATAAACACTATGATAACATTACGGTGGGCCCTAGTAGGTTTCTAACCGTGGGTGTTCAATTACTACTGTTTCCTACGTTATAGTACAGATTTTATCTTATTAATTTTTGTTCCCGTGCCCTAAAATGATACGGAAAAACAGATGGACAGTGTAGATATACATTATACACATCAAGTTGAGCCCCATGGCCAGGTCGCAGTGTTGGGTGAGTTCGAGGCCGCACCTATTCCGCTTATATGGAAACTGATTAGCTGGGGATCCTGCCACTAGCCAATAGCTAGTGGTTGGTACTATGGGGGCCCATCATGATGTATGTGTTTCATCCATGCCATCCGTACATTTTTCGAAAACATTTTATGATATGAGTCTAACAATGAGATAGATCCAAATCTCAGGTGGACCACACGATGTTGATTGAATGCTCATCATTACAAACTTCTTGCGGGCCACGAAAGTTTTGGATCAAGCTGATGTTTCCTTTTTACCTTCATCCAGGTCTGTACAGCCTAATCAAGAGGTTGGATGTCAAATAAACATTACAGTGGGCCGTAGGAGGTTTTTAATGGTGGACATTCAATCAATACTGTTTTCCCGTGGTGTGGTCCACATGAGTTTTATATCTGCCTCGTTTCTATATCGAAACGGTAAAATGATCTTTGAAAATGAATGGACGGTGTGGATAAAATAAATACATCATGATGGGCCCACAGAGCACCGACCACTAGCCACCTGGCTAGTGGCAGCGTCACTCGCCAAACCGCGTCCCTTTGGTAGATGACTGACCCGCGGCCATAATACCCTATTCATCTCAGACTTCATTTGCGGCAGAGAGCATTTGCAGCGCAGAGAGAGCTAGAGAGCGCGAATGGCGACGATCAAGGTCATTTGAGAGAGAGAGAGAGAGAGAGAGAGAGAGAGAGAGAGAGCAAATGGCGGCGACAAATATCGTTAAAGCTAGGCAGATCTTCGATGGCCGTGGAAATCGAAACGTTGAGGTGATTTTTTCTATTTTTTTCAACCAATGATTTTCTATTCTCGTGTCTAGGTTTTCGATTTTGTCTTCATGCCTGGATTTGATCTCTACCGTCTATTTCTCCTTTTCATCTTCCCATCCGTCGTCTTTTGTACGTGATTGGATCAGATCGTAATCAGGCATCGGTTCAGATTGCGTGATTCTCTCTTCTGATGAAGAAATTTCCGTTTCTTGTTCTTATATGCTATGGGTGTTTCTCTCTGCCTGTTTATTCATTCAGGTGGATGTTTGTCTGAGTGATGGAACCCTAGCTAGGGCTGCTGTTCCGAGTGGGGCCTTCACAGGTAAAAACCAAGAACTCATTTCATATTAGAATCTGTACTGCATCATGCGATTTGGATCTGTATCAGATCTCTTGAATTTTAGCTATGATGAGGTTTTAGTGATAATTTCCCCAACATTGTCTCTTTGTATCTTTGAATCACTACTCTAGCTCTACCCGCTAACATAAATATGGATCGAACCCTGGATCACAAAACTATCTCTCCCGTCCATACTAACCAACCAGAGCTGACCTGCTGTTTTATCGTTATTAAACTGAAACAAGAGAAATGCTCTGTGCTCTCAGAGCACTATGTGTGATAGTGCTCCTGGTTGCATTTAATTGTATTGGGGCACTTAATACTGTTCAATCTATTTTTCTAGACTGTTCATTTGGTCCAACTACAATCGGAGACGTCGATTGAGGGCATGAAATAAGATGTACACTATAGATCGTAGCTTGCAAAGTAGACAGGTCAACCACGGACTTGGCCGAGTTGACCTAGACCAGTCACAAACCTAGTCACTGGGTTAAGAAAACCAAGCCTACCTGGTTCGTGTTAAACTCGGGCCTAGTTTCCAAGAAGGTTGACTTGAGTGTAGCTATAGTGAAACTTTGTAATTTTAACAGACATTAAATGGGTATAAAGATTAAAAATCAGCCCATTACCCATCTTTGCTTTCTAGCATTTCAATCTAGAGTTCAATGTCTCATTGAAGAAGGTGCTCTCCTCTCACCCACTGTCACCAAGAAGAAGAAGAAGAGGAAGAGGGTGATAGAGAAGATGAGCCAGTCAAAGATCCATTTTTTTAGTCGATGGCATAGATTCAATCAAAACCATGAGCCATTACATGAGGTGTTGAAGATTGCAAAGATTACTCTAAAGGATAAAGTTATGTGACATGAGCTGTCAAAAATACCAAAATTAAGAGATTTTCATTATTAAATTTTGAAAAACACCAACTGTATCATCTCCTCTATCTTTATATGTATATTTTATTAGAAGGTTATCTGTAAATTCCTCAATCATAGGATTCTTCCTACCTTATAAAATCTTACTCTACTTTAAATATAGCTGAAGGTATCTCTCATATTTCACCTTCAAGAAAGAATTCATCGCTTGCATTCACTTTTTTCTGATGGTATGAAATCTTTAAGGTTTTTTTTTTTTTTTTTTTTTTTTTTTTTTTTTTTTAAAAAAAAAACACGCACAGATCTTTATCTATTCCTTTTACCCTCTCTCAAATCCCTATCTTTGTTCTTCCTTTTCATAATGTCATTAGCTCATACCCATAACTACCCATACCTGATCACCCTTAATATTGGAAAATTTTGCTTTCTTGAAGCTTACTCAATCCAACTACTTTTTGTTTCAGTTAATCGTGGCCCACCTGACGAGTGGACCAACTTAGGGAATCTCTTAACAAATGGCTTGGGTCTTGCAGCTGTATGATGGAAGGTGCGAATGGGCCAAGGAATCAGTCCAAATTAAACCTTAGCATTATCAAGACATATCTTTCACTACCTTAGCATTATTAAGACATCCAATCATAGCTTGTGTGTGTATGTACAATACATATATTATGCATACATATATGTGTGTGTGTAATATATGTAAGTTATGTGTTTATATGCATAACGCACTGTCTCTTGAATGTCACTATATATGCATAACACACTGTCTATTGAATGTCACTCTCTTTTACATCTGTTTAATGTATAATATCCACTGTATAATTTACAAAACATCTCTCTTTTAAGGCTGCACCCATCGCTTGTTAAAATTGTTTTTACAATTAACTATTTTTTTTCTTGGGCCTCACCACCTGTTTACACAGGATGTGATCTATAATTACTGTGTAAGCAGAGGTTCTCTGTTAATCAATAATAAGGAACCTCTCTGTTGCACATGGAGTTTCTACATGTGAGGCTCATGGTGATTTAGATCATTGATCTGATAGGCCGATCATGATTTTACATTAAATGTGGGCTATCTATGTTGAAATTCTTTGTCTGGCCCACCCATAATGGAGGCCAACTTAACACGATTATGGATTGGCAACTAAACCATGGCCCCACATGTACAAACTGTGTTGAATAGAAATTCCCTAGTAGTCCCTAAAAGGAAGAAGAAGAAGAAGAAGAAGAAGGAGAAGAAGAAACTTCGAAATAAAAAAAATGCAATTTTTGTTTCCTAAGTTTCTGTTATTCTTCAATCAATTTTATCTTTATTCATACTATAGAAGTACAATTATGCATCAACTATTTTGTCTCTCCATTATCGCTTACTTTCATTTATTTTCCAAATGTATTGTTTCTCATTTGTCTTTCCATTGTCTTTCTATTTGGCCTTTAATTATCTATCTTGGGATCTTCCATTGTAGAATTTTTCTTCTAAAAAGTTGTATGTACATTTCAGATCTGTTGCAATTAGTTAGATTTCAAATCCTAGTTGCTTCATCTATCTTGGGATCTTCCATTGTGGAATTTTCAACATGCACACAATTTTCTCATATATATGCAGCCTAATGAATGGACCAATATGATTCTTGGGCCAAGGAAGCTTGTAGTGTTCTACCTGATGAATTTTTATTTTTATTTTTGTTCTCTCTTTTCTTCATCAAAAGTTAGAAACTGAATCAGACCCGATTAAGGGTTGAGTCTGAACCAACCCAAATCTCAGCATTGGATTGAGTTTTTCAAGTTTAAATATCTTGCATTTTTAGTCTAATTTATCAAGTACTTGATTGAGTTCTTCAATTGCTCAAATGAGTTTTAAGGGTGCATTTGGCCACACTGTCTAATTCAACCACTTTAATTGCTCTATTAAAGTGCAAATGGCTGAGGTTTACTTACCTGAGCATTTATATTGCGGATCTTAGTTCCAATTACCATTGCATTACTCTTCCAAGTTGGAGTTGAAAGGAATGTAACTTAAATTTGAGGGCTATAAAATAGGGATGCTAGGAAACCATTTTTTTTCCTCATTTCTTCTTGATTGACTAGAATGTTTGCAATTTAATCTACTTGTGCATCCTAATGAACCTTTACTACTAGTAGTTGTTGTTGTTTCATCATCATCTAAGCCCCTCTCAGCAATTTGGGGTTGGCTTTTATATAAAAGTTGTGCTACCATGTTCGGATATGAATATGACTCTCAAATTTACTAAAACTTTTCCTTTGTGGCTGTCATGAATGTTTTGATGGGTGGCTTCCAGTGTTACCATGACACTTCCAAGGCAACAGATGAGCTCGTTCAGAAGATACTACTGACAGGACTGAAGCCTGGAGTTGTTGATGTGTTTCTTGATTTCATTTGCTACTTAGGTGGTCCTCTACCTAACTGCTCACCCAAGTTAAGGTTAGGCATCATCCCACATGATGTCAAATTCTATTTCTTTTAGCCTTTCGGTTCCTCCAATTCATGAAGCTGGTTCCGCATTTCTATGTATTTTTTTCTTCTTTCTTTGAAGTCAAGGTTTATGTGTTATTTCGTTGATATAATTTAGAAAATTTTCTGCATCAGTATGCAATCATTCTTCAAAGCATTGTCTTTTATTAGATGTCATCAGTTGTTCTTTATCTTTATTCAATTTCTTTAGTGCTATTCAATTTTTGCTCATGCCTCATCTTGAAATAAGGTTTTTCTAATGGAGTTATTTTGTTATAACCAGGGAGTTGATGTTTCAGAGGACTTTGTTGTTGAGCAATTAAGGTCCATGCTTTCTGATATGTAGGTTGATGTGGTAAGTGACAAGCACTCAAAAGCAAGTTATGATTAGAGGGCACTTAAAGCTACTTCCCATATCCAATACCATATTCTCTTTGTTGGATTTATCTCAATGCAATCCCACCTTTGCTCTGCAACTATCAACACATAATACTGGTAATTTTTTAAATTGGTTTTGGCATCTCATGCAGATCTACAGATCTAAAAGGATTTTAAAATCTTGAAGTTGTTTGTTACATACAATTTACTGTAAATAGTGCCAGTTGAGCAACATAGTAGAACAACTTGTAAATTGGATCGTTTTTTTTTTTTTTTTTTTTTTTTTTGCAATTTTGAGAGCTATCTCTGCAGATAAGCAACTGTATCATAATTCGGGTAGAAACATACGGTATTTGGTTCTATCTGTGGAACATGCATCTTTAAACTGAGTTTGTTTAAACCATACCCACAATCTATAAGGTTACAGCTATGTATACAGCTTTTCAAGAAAGATGTAGTTTTAGTAGTATAAAATTCTAGATATTCTCGTTTCTTTTTCATAGAGGAGCTTTAGAGAAATTTGTTGCTACCAACTTAGAAATAGATAGCAGAGACAGATTATCCTTCACATGTCCAAGTCAATTTGTTTCTTAAATCATAAGCTTCTTCAGCATTTGATAAGGATCCTTATGTGATGGTTTTATTAGGAAAACATAATTCATTTGCAACTGAAACATTTATATGCTGAGTGTAAATTAGAATCCCTCATCAGGTACCTGTAGTATTCAAGCATTTAAACTTGTCCTTTTTCAATGATGGATAGTATAGTTATTTGCAAAATTATATCTGTATATTTGATTGTTTGTTTTTCATTTCCAATCAATTACTTTCACAATGAAGAATTTATGTAAATCTTTAGCTATGCAAGATGTTTTATCTCTGACTTCTTTTCAAATGCTGACGGATTATATAATTGAAGAAGTTGAACATCAGAAATCTACTAATGATATGTGGCATGATTAGCTTGGCAGGAATTTGTGAAGGCAGTGATAGCGTATCAACAGAAAGTCAATAACTCAGTGCAGCAAATAGACTAAAGCTAGATCAAGAAATGGAGAAGAAGAGGAAGATATTATCCAAAGTTTCTCAATTGCGAGAGACATGTATGCATATGGGCTTGAAATGCCCCAATCTAAGGAGTCAGATCTCGAGGCAGAAGTTGAATTCCTGGAGGTATTACCATTAGACATTCATTTAGCAGAATTATACTTTGGGACACCTAAAAACATGTTGTGGATTTAGCTTATCACCATCCAGTGAGGATGGGATTTGAATCAAAGTAGGCCCTGCTTTCTTTGACTTTGTTAGGATCAAGTGCCACTTCACATCGTGGTCAGATCCTTGATTGGAGGCATTAGTATTAAATGGATACACATACATGAACTATCTGTTGTGAAACACACTCATTGGGAGTTTTCTGAACGTGAGACTTCTTATCACCATCCCACCAACATATGGTGGCAATGGAAGTGGGTCCCACTTACTTGCTTTGGACTCTTACGGTATGGGTATGTAAAGTGGAATCCACTTCA
This sequence comes from Magnolia changhungtana, assembly GCA_030180095.1. NCBI lineage: Eukaryota > Viridiplantae > Streptophyta > Magnoliopsida > Magnoliales > Magnoliaceae > Magnolia > Magnolia changhungtana. The sequence continues at coordinate 5,618,375 of JASAUF010000511.1, forward strand.
AATCATGGTCTTGTGTTTGAGATTGTGGTTTGGCGTTTCATCGACGAGTGTAAGATGTTTCACCATCCGCGTTTCTTAGCAGATGGTTTCACATATAAAAAACATACAGTGCATAGGCATAACTACCATGGATCTCATTTCTAAATTATTTCCTTTTTTGTTTTAGGTTGCAGTCGAACACAACATTGAGCGTGCGACAAGAAAATAGACTGAAGCGGATGGGTGCGATGGTGAGGAATGTTTGTTCGTATCTAGAGGAAAATGTTAGCAAAGACTAAGGTGGGGGAAATCAGAAAATGTCGATAGGGCAGTTATCTGATCTGCTCTCAAGATCTGCAGCACAAGGCAGCTCTCAAACTTGCGTAGAAAGCAATAGGAAGCAGAACTTGATGCTTAGTGTTATTTGTGTCTTTTTTGTTAGTTTAAATAGGCGGTTAACTATTTTATTGGTATTGTATTTTTATGCTTAATGTTATTTGTGCCTGTAGTATTTTGAAAACCTTAAATAGATTGTTAACTGCTCTATTGGTATTGTGTTTTTATGATTGTTTTTAAACAAATATTTTAAAAAATAAACATTTTTAACCACAGTTTATAACTGAACTAAATAAAAAATTTAGCCTCGGTTTTGCTTTAGTTATCCAAACTGAGGCCATAACCCTTATAGCTAACGGCTTTAAGCCTCGGTTGTTAAGAATCGAGTTTAAAAATAGATTTAGCTTCGGTTAAAGGTAACTAAGGTTAAAATTTGGATTTAGCCTCATTTTGAGACAACTTAAGTTAGAAAGGCTTGTTTAGCTTCACTTGAAGAACTAAGGCTATAAAAGTAATTTTAGCCTCGGTTGCTAAAACTGAGGCTAAAGCCTTTAGCCACGGCAGTTTCAATCTCGGTTTGGATAATTGAGGCAAAACTGAGGCTAAAGGCTTTAGCCTAAGTTTTTAACCTTTTTAGCCACAGTTTTGAATCGAGGCTAAAGCCCGCTTTTCTTGTAGTGTGTGCGTATGTGGCATCCCATCCGTGCATTAGGAGTTCTCCACCATGGAGAAAACTTGGCCATAAAATAAAGCTGATAAAGGCATCTGGTGGACCACACTAAACACTGGATGGTTAAAGTTAAAGGAAATCGCTACAAAATTCTCTAATGAGGTGATAGGGATCGTTGATTTAGTGGCCACGATGCGAAACACATCTTCAACCCGCAAACAGAAAATCATGTCATGCATCGCACCGATGTATCTGAAAAATTAGGTTAGCCCAAAAATCAGGTCCCATCAAATCAACACAGTTGATCACTAAGCAATGAGCCCCACAACAATAATACTAATATTTCATATCTTGTTCTGCTTTAGAAGACATTTGCAAAACAAAAGAGAAAGTCCACATTAATCAATAAATAGTAAACTTTTAACTTCCATTTCCGCAAAATAGTAGACTTTTTGCCTCGGTTCTTGTGGAACTGAGGCAAAATAGCAGACTTTTTGCCTCAGTTCCTATGCAACTGAGGCTAAAAAGTTAACTTATAACTTCACTTTCCTAGCAACTGAAGCTAAAAAGTAAACTTTTAACCTCCATTCCTAACTAACTGAGGCAAAATAGTATACTTTTAGCCTTGGTTTCTATGCAACTGAGGCTAAAAAGTTGACTTATAGCTTCACTTTTGTTGGGATTTGTGTTGTAAAATCACATAGATATGGATCTAGGATAACAATCCAATGGCGTCAAGCAATCATAAGAGAACACAAAGATTTAATGTGGAAAACCATTTCGAGAAAAAACTATAGCACAGAGTGACAAAGATCCACTATGAAAGCATAAATTACAAAGAGAAAGGACTTACTCGATTCAAACAACCTCGAATCTCACCCTTGCTACACCCTTTGAAACCCTAGAAACCCTTTAGAAAGCCTTCGAATATCTTAGAATGACATTAGGGACTCCTATTTGTAGATGTGAAACTCCAACTTACGCACATCCTTAAAAACCGCCTCAAATTTACGCAGTCCGCACACCAAACGCGCACCATTTGCGTAATCCTCGACTAGTCAAGACAGGGCTTCGACTAGTCGAAGGGACCTTCGACTAGTCGAGCCAGTCCCTCGATTGGTCAACCATCTCGGACATCCAAGATTTAAGACATCCGTTTAACAACAACTTTCCTAGCAACTAAGGCTAAAAATTGACCTAGCAACTAAGGCTAAAAATTGAACTTTTAACCTCTATTTCTTCCTAATCGAGGCAAAATATTAGACTTTTAGCATCGGTTCCTATGCAACTGAGGTTAAAAAGTAGACTTTTAGCCTCGGTTCCTATGTAACTGAGGCTAAAAAGTTGACTTATAGCTTCACTTTCCTAGTAACTAGGGCTAAAAAGTAAACTTTTAACCTCCATTTCTTACTAACCGAGGTAAAATATTTAACTTTTAGCCTCGGTTCTTATGCAACTGAGGCTAAAAAGTCGACTTATAGCTTCACTTTCCCAACAACTGAGGCTAAAAATTGATCTTTCTTACTGAGGCAAAATAGTAGACTTTTAACCTCGGTTTCTATGAAACTGAGGCTAAATAGTAGACTTTTAGCCTCAGTTCCTATGCAACAGAGGTTAAAAAGTTGACTTTTAGCTTCACTTTTCTAGCAACTGAGGTTAAAAAGTGAACTTTTAACCTTAGTTTCTTACTAACTGAGGTAAAATTGTGAACTTTTAACCTCACTTTTTTACCAATTAAGGCAAAATGGTAGACTTTTAGCCTCAATTTTACACCACTGAGGCGAAATGGTAGACTTTTAGCCTCAATTTCTTACCAACCGAGGTAAAAAAAATTAACTTTTAGCCTCAGTTCATTTACAACTGAGGCAAAAAAACAAACTATTGCCTCGGTTTCCTTACAACTGAGGCTAAAAAGTGGACTTTAACCTTGGTTTGTTATTAAATGAGGCAAAATAACATACTTTTAACCTCAATTTCTTATCAACCGATGTGAAATGGTAGACTTTTAGCCTCGGTTTTCACCAACTGAGGCGAAATGGTAAATTTTTAGCTTCAATTTCTCAACAACTGAGGCAAAATAGTAAACTTTTAACCTCTGTTTTGTAACAACCGAGGTAAAATAACAAACTTTTAGCCTTAGTTCCTTAGCAAATGAGGTGAAGAATGAACTTTTAGCCTCAATTCCTTAGCAACCGAGGCAAAAAGACACATTTAGCCTCCATTTTTTCAACTGAGGCTAAAAAATTGTGGCTAAATGCCTATTTTCTTGTAGTGGTTAACATGTTCATAAGGCTAGAATTGGGTTCATTGGTTGATGCTAATCGGTTTCTTTGAGTAGTCATGGGATGTGATGTGTTTCTTTGTTTCCTTTAATTTTGTTTACCTGAGGTTAGACATTGTTGAATGTAAAAAAAACTAAAAAATTAAAAAAAATTTTAAAAAAAATTTCGATACTTGGGGCCCTTGCCTTTTGTAGACGTCGATTATAGGGCTTCCTTCTTGTAGAGTTTGGCTGGGTATTGTATTTGAGTGCAAATGATACTTGGGGCCCTTGCATTTTGTGAGGCCCCGCTGGAATGTTTGTAACTTCCTCTTTTTTTTTCTTTTTCTTTTTTTCTTTTTTCTTTTTTTTTTTTTTAAATATAATTCTTCCTTTAAAAAAACATGTTCATAAGGCCACACAAACCTAGATAAAGGGAAAACATAAATATCAGTTTGTTAGGGAAAATGTCTTTTTGCCGCATAATTTCATCTTTTACCAAGGGTCGGTCAGTCAAAGTCAGTACAAGTGTTGAAACATTCATATCTAAAGAACGAAAGCAGTTCTATAAAAATAATTTAAAAATAAAAAATTATGTCCATTTCCTGAAAGGCAAGCGGCTATGTAAAAATATCACAAAATTTTTTATGTGTTTTTATCTCTCCAATTATCAGCATAGTATTTGTTATGGGAAGATCCGAGCCCCTTTAATTCCTAGGTCCGATGCTACGCTGATCAGATTGGATACGTAAGAGTAAAATTCTAAGTAACGATCTGGAGGAAGATGCTCGGGTCGGTCCCTGTTAAACTCCTGCACCGAGGTTATTAGTTCGGAGTAACCCAAGACCAGGGCAGTTGGTATGAAGATAATACCGGAACCTACTTGTGAGATCTCGGACCGTCTCACTACTGCCCGACTCGAGACGAATCGTCCGACCGATCACATCTGTGTCACTCGTCACTGGGAACCTCGGCTCGACTGGTTAAGTCCGCCACCCGCCTCGGATCTCAGAGGGGAGACCTTCGGAATACCTGACAGATATGTAACGTCAGAGCTCAGCTCGGACTCAGGACACGGTCCTCGCTTAATAACCGGATGGTGAAAGCCCATGTGTGCATTAGCCCCGAGTCGACGACGAAGCGGGATATGGGCGCTCCATGCGCTAAACTAAGTAACTACCTTAAGCAGACATGACCAATTGTTTCGCCCGCAGATACGCACGATATGCTACACAATCCTTGGATTACGGATAATATCTCCACGATCTGATAATCTCACTGATTGAGTGAATCGTGTCGAGATTAACGGACCTAGATCATTTGATAGTCAAGTATAAATACGATGAAGACCCTATCACTAGAGGTACACAATATCTGGCATTCTCTCCCTACTCTTCAACTTAGACCCAGATTCCCTTGACCTAACTTAGGCATTGGAGGGTCCCCCACCTTAGCTAGGGTCTCCTTTGCTTGCTTCTAGTGTGCAGGTTCGAGGCATTGAAGTGGTTCGAAATTTGTGAGTCAGAGTGGGGAGCCAACCAGATTTAGTCATCAACATTTTTGACACCTTCTGTGGGAAACCGATACGAAAAGTCAGGTTCCTATTTTTTAATGGCAAGAGGAAAGAAGAAGGTGGTGGCTGCGGAACCAGAGAAGACCCGTTCCTCTTTACTACTTCATGCCGAATCGGCTCTAGGGCCTTCCCAGCGTTCTTGCAATCGGGCAAGCAAGTATCAAGCTATACAAAGCGAGATACAAGCCTTGCGCGACGAGATTAACCAGATGAAGCAGCAATGAGAGCCACAACCATGTCCCAGTCAGGAAGACCCTGTTCTGGAAACAGTTGGTCCGGTAGTGAAAGCCTACTTCATGCCGAGGAGTGTAAGACCCAAGGGGCCTCAGCATCAACCCCCTTAGGCACCAGTTTCATTTTAGAACCCTCCCCCTACATAAATCCAAGTTTCGGATCGGAACACGGCTACTCAAGCTCCGATGAATGCCTCGGTCACCTTGGCCCTAACACCGATAGACCTCTGACATGAGTTAGAAAGGAGGAGGGGAAGGAGAACTCCCAAAGTAGAACGCACACAAGAAATGGTGGCTGAAAACAAAGACTTGTGGTAGACACGGTTCGCCGAGCTTAAGAATAAGATTCTGACGCTAGAAAAGAAACAACAGCCATCGTTAGTTCCCGCCACTGTTCAGGCAATGATGGAAGAGACCGAGCCTCCCTTCACCTTTGTGATCATGAATGAGGTGTTGCCATAGAGGTTCTGGATACCTCCCGTCATCCAATACTCAGGGTCTGGTGACCCATCTGAGCACGTGGAGACTTATCGTTTGTGGATGCAAATCCAGACAGCAATAGACGTGATGATGTGCAGGGGGTTTTCGATCACACTCACAGGATCCACTTGGAGTTGGTACCGTCAGCTCAAACCTGATTCCATTGGTTCCTTCACAGAACTAAGCCGATTATTCCTTACCCAGTTTATAAGTGGTAAGAAGAGTCAGAAGCCAAATACCCATCTGTTCGCCATCAAGTAAGATCCTAAGGAGTCATTGAATGATTACATCGCTCGCTTCAACGAGGAAGCGCTACAGGTGGAAGACTACGACGATAAGATGACACTTTCTGCCGTGTTTAGTGGTCTGAAAGAGGGAAAGTTCACCTTCTCTATTGGGAAGAATCCACCAAAGACATTAGCTGACCTCATCGCCAGATCCCAGAAGTATACTAACGCCGAGGAATTCTTGAATGTCTGCAAGAATGTCTAAGTAACAGAACCGATTGGCAAAGGGAAGAGGCTAAGGAACGAAGAATCCCTACCGTCCAGCAAAGGACTAGATGACTGTGCTCCTCGCGATCATCGTTCGAACAGAAAACCAGAGGGTAAATTCCGTTCCTACACCCCCCTCAACACATCTACTGAATAGATTCTACTGGACATAAGAGGGCACAAGCTTTTGAATTGGTCTGTCTGTATGAGAGCCGACCCGTATCATTGAGACAAACGTAAGTACTGCCGTTTCCATCAAGATCACGGCCATAATATTGCTGATTGCGTAGATCACAAAGATGAGATCGAGACCCTTATTCGTAAGGGTCATCTATGCTGATACACGAAGGAAGAGAGAACCACTCGGAAAGAAGAATGGGAGCAGCCGAATAACACCACTGAGGAGCCGGCCGAAATTCGCACCATCTTTGGGGGCTCATCCAGTGAGGGAGATTGGAACAGGGCTCGAAAAGCCCATTCTCAGAAGTCTGATCCAGAACACTACATCCACATGACCGAGCGACCGAGCAAGGAACTTCAGGTCAGCCCATGCAGTATGAACTTCTCGGAAGACGACACGCGCAGGATCCATCACCCACACGACGACGCCCTGGTGGTTACTATGACCATAGCCAACCATAAGGTGAATCGCATCCTGATAGACAACAGAAGCTCAGCGGATGTGATCTACTCTAAGGCTTTCGAAAGATTGGGGATGCCAAGGTCACACCTCAGACCTATGAAGACCCCCTGCATGGCTTTGCCAGAGAAAGGGTAATCTTCGAGGGATCCATCTCCCTCCTTGTGACTGCGGGAGAAGGACAACATCAAGTTACCCTCATGATGGACTTCTTAGTTATCAATGTGCCATCCGTACACAATGTCATTTTGGGTAGACCTTCTCTCAATGCAATGAGGGCAGTCATCTCTACCTACCACCTAATGATGAAATTCCCTACCGAGGGCGGGATAGGCCACCTCTGAGGCGATCAACGCGAAGCTAGGAGATGCTACGCGAAAGCAGTAAAGAAAGGGTCCGTAAAGCAAGCACTCACCATCAATGATCTAGATCCTAGAGGCCTGCAGAGGACTCACCCGTGGAAGACCCAGAGAAAGTACCCCTTGATGAGGCAGACCCGAACAAAACTGTTCAGCTCGAAACGTTGTTGAATTCCGAATAGCGATCCGGAATGTTGGCTTTTTTGCCACAGCATAGGGATGTTTTTATGTGCTCGCATGAAGATATGCCCGGAATCTCTCCGGATGTTATGGTCCACAGGTTGAATGTGGATCCGGATCACAAACCTGTGAAACAGAAGAGGAGACTGTTCGATGCCGAATGGTACAAGGCCATGGCTAATGAAGTCTCCATTCTGCTCGATGCCGGCTTCGTAGAGGAAGTACACTATCCTGATTGGATCGCAAACATGGTCCTCGTCATGAAAGCCAACGGGAAATGGCGGGTCTGCGTAAATTACTCGGATCTGAATAAGGCATGTTCGAAAGATAGCTTCCCATTGCCTCGGATTGATCAGTTGGTAGACAACACAGCAGGGCACGAACTACTCTCCTTCCTGGACACTTACTCCGGGTATAAGTAGATCGCAATGCATCCCCCAGATAGGCAGAAGACTACCTTCGTCACTGACAAGGGGCTCTATTGTTACCAGGTCATGCCATTTGGCCTGAAAAATGCTGGGGCCACATATCAAAGACTAGTGAATCAGATGTTCGCCAAACAGATCGGGCATACTATGGAAGTGTACGTCGACAACATGCTTATGAAGAGCATCAAGGCATCCGATCATTTAACAAAATTTGGAGAAACTTTCACATTCTTCCGAGAATACCAGATGAAGCTGAATCCCATGAAGTGCGCCTTCGGAGTCAACTCTGGTAAATTCCTCGGGTTTCAAGTCAGCCAAAGGGGCATCGAAACAAACCCAGAAAAAATTAAGGTGCTCCTCGATATGAGTTCGCCTCGGACTGTAAAAGAGATACGATGTCTCACTAGACGAGTAGCAGCAATAGGACGGTTCATATCCAGAGCCACGGATAAGTGTCTCCCTTTCTTTCAACAGTTGAATGGTCATAAGAAGGAAGAGTGGACGTCGGAGTGTAAACAGGCTTTCCGGCAACTAAAACAGTATTTGGGTTCACCACCCCTATTGTTTAAGCCCGAAGAAGATGAGTCCCTGTTCTTATATCTCGCGGTTTCAGCCTCAGCAGTCATCTCGGCACTAATTAAAGAGGTAGGAGGCAAGCAGCATCCCGTTTATTATATAAGTAAGGCCATGGTGCCCGCCGAAACGAGATATCCAACTCTGGAGAAGTTAGCACTCTGTCTCGTCATTTCAGCTCGGAGGTTGTGTCCATACTTCCACGCCCATTTCGTCGTCGTGTTGATCGATTCTCCCCTTAAACAAGTCCTCCAGAGGCCCGAAGTGTCGGGTCGGCTAACTAAGTGGGCCATTGAACTCGGGGAGTTTGACATCTACTTCTGACCAAGGATAGCGATTAAAGGTCAAGCCGTGACCGACTTCATTGTGGAATTCACCACCCCGAGTGAAGGAGGAATTAGTGTCGAAGTCAAGATGACTCCTTCGCCTGTTCCCCCAAGTGACCAAAAGGCGGTACCAAAACCAGGATGTGTTCTCTATATAAACAGGTCGTCTAATGCCAAGCGTGCCGGAGCAGGAATCATCTTGGTCTCACCTAATTCCACATCCATCCAGTACGTGATTAGACTTAGTTTCAAGGCCTCTAACAATGAGGTTGAATACAAGGCTTTGCTGGCCGAACTCAGACTGGCGGCTAGTTTGGGGTCCCAATCTCTCTAGGTATGATGTGATTCTCAGGTAGTGGTCAACCATATCTCCATCGAGTATGAGGCCAAGGAGACTAGGATGATTGCTTATTTGGCAGAAGCGAGGAAATCGATAGAAAAATTTTAGAGCTGCACTATTCATCAGATACCTAGAGTAGAGAATTCCTGGGCCGATGCCCTAGCAAAGCTAGCCTCAGCCACGGAAGGAAAGATCCCGCGAATCATCCCCATTGAATTCATAGAACATCTGAGCATCGACCAGACAGAGAAGAAAACGGTCAATCCAGTAGGTGATATTCTGAGCTAGATCGACCTGATTTATAGCTACCTCACAACCGGAGAGGTTCCTTGTAACATCCCGGATTTTTGCCAATCTGGAATTAGACGTCCTTAGGCAATGAGTCGATCCTAACACCTTATTAACCTGTCAGAACTCAATCCTAAAGTCTAAAGCAGCTTTTGAACCCATTTCCTTCACAAATCCCACCCTTCACCACCTTGATCTTTCAATTTTCTAAGTACTTTTACCCTATATACTATCTTAAACTAGCTAAGTATTATAGCTTGGATCACCTTATGTACAAACTACAAAGGCCTAGGTACCACCTTAGATAGAAATCTTACAGGACTAAATCCTTTAGAAATTTGACAAAGTTAACTAAGTGCTAAACTAGATTAGCTACGAAATCCACTTGATCCACTTTAAATACGATCTGCAAGACCCAAAACTTGTAGAATCATTGATGCTAGGTTACCCTTAAATCTAGGATCAATCTCATTATCCGGCTGCTCTCGGGAGCATCTCAAAACTCCGTATCAGATCTGGACCGTACATCGGAAGTCCGAGTAATACGAAGTTAAGGACGTAGGACCGCTACGCTGGGCTTGACAACCATCTCAGAAATCAAATCTAGACAGTGTCCCACGGCTGTTCGCTTGAGTCCGGAGCGTGTGAGGGTGAGAACACTTGTTTTCTTTACAAAATAAATATCTCAAATAGTAATCTGAGACTTGTTACTTGCGGGTTAGTATTAAGAAACTTGACCGTCAGAATCTGACCCAAATACACCCTCGGATCAGGAAAAATTTTATAAACATATCCATGTACTCAGAATCTCCGATCGAGATCCACTGACTGTTGAACTGAAACTAGTCCGCCACGCGTGATCTGGAATCCCGACTGAAACAAAAACTTGACTAAACATAGATCCAGCATTAGTGAGCTTAAGTCCGACCGCACACAGAAAAGGGGCCTCCAGAAGTCCTCCGTTGAGCTGAAACAGATGTCCTTTGGATAAAAACCAAGTATACCTTGACCTTAAGTCTAATTTGGTGAGTTTTTAGGCTATATAAGGACCTTAGAACCCTCTCTCTCGCAGCTATACAAATTTGAGATTTGAGAGAGAGAAAAGAGAGAGAAAGTGTGGGAGATGTGGGAGAGTCTCCCTGCCCTTCTTCCCTGCTGCTATCCATGCTTCACCACTCCATTCTAATCACTTTTCCGGCGATTCCAGCTCCGTTTCTAGGTAAGAAACCCTAACCCTAATCTGATTTAGGGTGCTGATAGTTGTAGGTTATGAAATAGCTAACCTATTTCATTCTATAAGTTGCCAAACTGCCGAATACGGAAGCTTAGCAAACCTATCGACTCCGTTACGATTCTACGACAAAAGGTGCGGACTTTAGGTGTATAGGTTATGGTTTTCAATGCTTTCAATGTCAGATAATGATAGATTCATGATCTACATGCAATTGCACATGTACAAAGTGCTGTCTGTTTTCCATTTCGATTAAAGACGTAGAATATGGAATTTTACATATTCTAGGTATTCGTAGAAAATACCATATACGTATAAATTTTGGAAATGTGTTTGCCATGATTATTTGTTGTATGAATATAATATATATGGATAAAATACTTAGTTGGCGAAAGGACTCGCCATAATACATGATTTGCTAATATACACTATGTATGTAGAAATAATATATTTTAGAAAATACCATATATGTATAAAATTTGGAATTGTGTTAGCCATGATTTACTATTGTATATGTATGCTAGATTTACTAGTATTAACTTCTGGGTGAACGGATTAGCCCTAATACATGTTTTCTCAACATACGTTGCGTATGTTATAAAGTGTGTAGTTTAAGTGTTTGTTGAAATGACTAAGTAAATATGGATTCATGATTTGTGCCTGCCATATGTATGGAACATGATTGAGGTGTGCTAGACAACCCCTTAGCGAAAGGATTTGCCCTAAATCACGCCACGACCACTATAAGCTATATATGTTAAAATGTGTAGCCCAAGTGTTTGTGGAAACGACTGAATGAATATGGAACTTGGATTCCTGCCTGCCATGACTATCCGTCGTGGGTGCACGCGTGTTGTAATTGGGGCAACTCCCTAGTGAAAGGATTTGGCCTAATACCTATGTGATCAACATATGTCATGTATGTTGATGTAGGTAGTCTAAAGTGTTTGTTGAAATGTTGAATGAGTAATAGTTAGTAAATTGTAATGTATAAGGGTGTTGAGATATGATTCTCAACTCCTGTAACTATGTGTATGCTTCCTTTAGATATCTGTGTGATTAGGAATTGAATATGTACAAACTCATGCTTGTGTTGTACTTCATAACATGCTCAACTGATTGTATGATTTTATCTATGTAATGCGTATGTTTAAATTCATGTTTACGTTGTATGATCCGTCATGGGTGATGGGGGAGTGGTATAACGATTCGTGCAATGTTCTACAGAAACCTAAACGGATAATACCAGACTTTGATTATATGATTTGAATCTTGATCCATTACTGCTTTACCTATCTGCAATTGAATGTGATTGGGGCTATTGTATAGTCCAGACAGTCGGTAATGGGACCGAATTCGTGGCTAAGATTCATTCGCCACGTAGGACGTATTTGACGAACCCGAGTCGTGCGTTGCTTATCGGCAGTGGTTAGGCCACACGAAGTGCTTATGCACTTCATGTCGTACAACTCAACGGACGCTCGTGCTAGTCGAGCTCGTCAAGTAACCCGATCTGTCTTATGTATGTTCACCATGTTTGGACGCTACTGCTTGAACCTAGGGTACCAAACTTACCAGTGAAAATCCCGTTAATCATGGTACCTCGATCCGCTAAGACTCATGAGCCAGGCATGGTGGTATGGGACACCGTGATCGAGCTGTCGGCCTACGCTGGGGCCATGTGCTTCCCCGTAGTGACCAGTGAGCAACCAGACTCGTGAGCCGATTATGGTGGTATGGGACACTATATTCGAGCTATCGGCCTACATTGATAAGGTGATAGGGAGATGTGACACCTTTGTGCGTAACAGCCCTGACAGCCCTTTGTAGTGACCTCGAGCATACTCTGAATTTGCGGTGAGCCTTAGAGTTTTACCGCGGTGTATAGAGTATAAACTAGGCCTGTATCTGTATAGTGATGAATCGTTAAAGAGGTGATGAGGGAGTAGTGTAACCATTGTGCGTAACAACCCTGGCAGCCTCTGCAGCGACCTAGAAACACATTATTGTATGAGATTTACTAGGACTGATGACCCTAGAATGAATCATGTTTGGGAATGATACAAGGGAGGTACCTTAGTTTTCCAATACTGCTGTTTGAAATGGACTAATAACAACTCGGTAATCATGCTCATCATGCATTGCATGTGCCTGGAAGATGTGGAGCACTGAGGGATGAAAGCATGCTGCGAACGTAAGATGGTGTTGCATAAGGGTGGTTTGACAAGGGCATCCATCATGACTGCATTCATACTTGCATTAATAAGAGTAGTTAGGAGTGTTTGATTATATTGCTTTATCATTACTGCTTGATTGTTTTGATAACATGTTAACCTATGCCTTACTGTTCCACTGAGTTGATCACTAACTCCCACGTTACGGGACGGTGTTGTACACACCAACTAGATTTGTTTGAGTTTCAGGTGATGGCGATGTTTATGAAGTAGAGCCGGACTACTACAATGATGTTGAGGAGGAGTTCTCCTACATGTAACTCTCTGACAGGTCTATGAAGACCTGGTATTGTATTGACGGGGTTATGGTATTTGGGATAGAAGACATTACACTTCCACAGCTTGGTATATTTTGACATTATACTTATAATTCTTTAACCTGGTAACCTTATCATACTCTGGAGACTTACTATAGTTTATATATTTTATCTATCTATCACAGTCTTCCACTTGCAAATTTAACTGTCTCTGGAGTATGATATGCTGTTTTGGTTTAATCTCACTCATGTTCACTGCTCTAATACAATCAACATTCAATCATCATTCATTTTATTGCATAAGTGATGCACTGGAACTCGAGAGTTGAGTTTATGCTCGACCACCGATTTTCAGGGCGTTACATTCCTTTGAATAAGTTGGAAGCAAGACGCCTGAGAGTCAGAGCAGCACAATACGTAATCCTAGACGGGATATTGTATAAGAAAGGGCACTCTCAGCCCTACCTCAAGTGCCTCCGACCCGATGAGGCAGATTATGTGGTTTAGAAGATTCATGAAGGAATTTGCGGGAACCACTCCGGCAGCCGAGCCCTAGCTCTGAAAATACTCCGACAAGGATACTTTTGGCCGACCATTAGGGAGGACTCGAAGAACTATGTTTAAAAGTGTGACAAATGCAAACGATATACAGCTGTGCCGAGGCAACCAGTAGAGGAAATGACTCCCATGAGCGGTCTATGGTCGTTCGCTCAGTGGGGGATTAACATCATCGAGCCTCTGTTCACAGGAAAAGGGCAAGTCAAGTTCGCCATTGTTATAGTCGATTACTTCACCAAGTGGGCTGAGGCTGAGCCGATTGCGAAAATTACCAAGCAGAAGGTGATCGATTTTGTCTGGAAGAACATCATCTGTCGATTCGGGATCCCACGCACCATCGTGTCTGATAATGGTAAGCACTTTGATAACGACAAGTTCCGACGTATGTGTCAAGGGCTCGACATCTCGAATGCATATTCTTCGCCTCGGCACCCGCAGTCCAACGGACAGGTGGAAGCAGTTAATAAGGTCACAAGCACCACCTCAAAACAAGATTAGAGAAAGCAAAGGATAACTGGGTAAAAGAGCTCCTATTTATCCTCTAGGCTTACAGGACTACAACTCAGTCATCCACTGGGGAGACCCCATTTTTGCTTTCTTACGGCTCAGAGGCAATGGTGCCGGTTGAAATTGGCCTCCCTACAGCTCGAGTCAGAAATTATCAAGAAAATCAAAACGCCGAGCATATGACAGCCAACCTGGATATACTTGAGGAAGCCAGAGAAATCTCTAGACTCCGAGTCGCTGCTCGACATCAATAGGTGGCACGATTTTATAACTCTAAGGTCAAGACCAGATGGTTCCGTCCAAGCAACTTAGTCCTCCGCCGAGTCTTCCAAAACACCACATAGCCGGGGGCTGGGGCACTCGGGCCTAACTGGGAAGGGCCTTACCGTGTGGTCTGATCGACCAAAACTGGCTCCTACCAATTAGAAGATCTCAAGGGCCGTCAGCTCCCCCACCCCTAGAATGCCGAGCACCTGAAAGTCTACTATCCTTGATGTAATGGCCGTTGTGGGCCCCCAATAAGTGTATGCCTCCGAGCGACAAGCCTTCAAGGTTCTCAGTAAAATTCACATCTCTTCACATCTACATGAACGAATTATCTACTAACAAAAAGCCGCCTCTCATAAGCAAATGCAGACTTAACAAACTGATCCTTCAAAGAAGGGGTTAGAATGTTATCCCACGAAAAGTCCTATAAGGCATCCCCTTTTAGTCAAGGAAAAAGCCAACGGATGACCCGACCCTCCGACAAAGGGGTCGGCTCATCGCCCCACTAACAGATCTATTGAACGCGGCTTGCCAATCGTGGGAGGAAAACCGATCCCTTAGGGGTCCACACTTGACAATGACAATACTACAAAGATTCAAAGTTCTATGAGACGATATTGGAAAGAGCTGACCCGTCAAGGAATTGACTCGGCAATGCCTCGACATGGACCAACCTGTCAATGGATCGGTTCGGCAATCAACAATCAACATCCAAGAACCAACTACAGATCAACATATAAAAAATCATCATCCACACGCCCTCTCTAGAGGGTTAAAAAATATTATCCATCAAATTATTCATCAAAAGGACCAAGTTCAGAAAGAAATATTGAAAACTACGCAGTCGAAGGAGGAGAAGGAGCTTGGGAGCCAGGGACTTGATCCGGGCGAGCATCTTCAGAGGGCTTCTCTCTTGCGTCTTCAGGCAGCAGAGGTTTAAGGTTGAGGTTCGGGTACAAGTCCTAGACCACCTTACTGCAAGCGTCGAAGCCATGGTTGTAAAACTTAATAGCTTCGGCAGTCTCTCCTTTGAAGCCTTGAAAGCCTCTACTGCGGAAGCCACGGCCGAGGCCAGGGACGCCTCGTCTTTAGGTTGCTGGGCATCCTTTGCCTGGGAGACCCTCCTGTGCAGCTCTTTCGTTGCCTCGGCTCTGGTCCACTCCAGCACTTCCCCCAGTCAAGCATTCTCCTTGGCAAGTGAATTTGCGTGGGCCCTGGCCCGGGTCAGCTCGGCTACGGCAGTACTGCATTGGGCTTCGAGATCACCCACGACGCCCTGCAGCTGGAGCACTCGAGCTCTCTCGTCCTTGAGCTGCCAGCGTAGTTCCGCCTGCTCCATTCGGAGGAAGGCAGCTTCATCTCACAAGATCCCTGCCTTGCCCCTAAGGGCCTCCACCTTGACATCTCTCTTAGAAGACTCCTTCAATCTCTCATGAGTCAAAAGGAACCTTGGGACGGACTGAACAAAAAAAAATAAAAGAATTAAGTATCCGAATGCGACAAAAATAAAAGGTAAGGAAAGTCGATAGAAATACCTAGTAAAGGACGAAGGCCAAGTTGTTGACGAAAGTCTCATCTGATTTGGTGAAAAGGCCGGCTATCTCCTCCTCCGGAGCATGCTTAGCGGCCTAACGAACTAGGCAGGACATATGATAGCCCGGCTGGAACCTCTCTCCACTCGTCCCCACCTGAACCGCTTCCCCGGCCCCGGTCCTGCTGCCTGCTGAGGCCTGAGCCTTAGCCCTGAGGTCATTCCCAACATCAGGGGGAGAGAATGACGTCAGCCATCCGAACGGCCTCCCCATGCTCGGATGAAGAGGGGACGACTATGCAAGGCTTGGGGGCAGCGGGAAGGGCCTCTATAGTAGGAGGAACGACGACAGGGGGAAGGGTTAGAGGCGAGAGCATTACAATCACCGCCTCAGCATCAGTGCTGGCAGCCTGAGCCGCAAAGAACAGAATTGAAGCCGCAGCTAGAGCTGCAGTAACAAAAATTGGGGCCAAAGGGCCCTCGCCACAAGGAGCAACCTGCCTCCTCCGAACGATCGTCTTCATTCAGGGCTTAGCACTCAGCATTTCGTCGACGGTTGGGGTGGCCTTCCTCCTCCGAGACCCAGCTACCTCGACCATACCTGCATGTAAAGTAACAAATCGACAACCAAGCCAAGAAGTTTAAAGTAAGTGACGCGTGTGGAACTTACTGAAGGAAGTGGGGAGTGGCTTGGACTTGCAAAGTCCGGACTAATGAAGGTTGACGGCCGTGATTAGATCCAACCAGGAGCGGAGATCTCCTTAGTGCGCCCTGCCCTTAGCAACCTAATTCTTCAAGTCCGAAGTGAGGAGAGGCGTGCCCCTCGGGAAGTCTATAGAAGTAAGAGGAAAGCTTTAGTCCGATTACAACAGAAGGAAGAAAGATGTAAAAAAAAATATGTGCGAGGCCTGACCTGGTGTAGTGAATCGGGTGGGGACCTGAGTCATCAAGTTTTCAAGCTCCGCCGCCAGCGCCTCCCATTCGCCCGAAGCCCAGAACCATTTGTTCTTCCAGTCCTTATTGGAGGATGGAAGATTCGTGACCAGCCCTGACCCTTTGCTGCCGCGAGTCACAAAATAGTATCACGGCTTATGGTTATCGTGCTTAACTAAATATAAGCTTATTAATTTTTCTAGAGTCAGCTCAGGGTTCCCAACTCTGCGCCAGATGATGTAAGAAGAGATTAAAACCCTATAAGCATTGAGGGTAAATTGACCAGGAGTAAGTCTCAAGTAAGTTGTCAGGGCTTGGACGAAGGGAGGCATAAGGAGTCGGAGCCCGCACTGTAGAGCACAAAGGAAAATTGTGACTTCCCCTTTAGCAGGTGTGCCGGCGATGTCAAGGGGCCCCGGCGCCCTTATCTGCACGGAGTTTGGGATATCGAACTCCGAGCGGATTCATCCCATCTGAGACTTCGCTAGTACGGAGCCTCCTAGGACGACCTCCGAAGCTCGCCCGCTCGCGGGCATCTAAGCACCACCCGCCGTCGAATCTCGGGGGGCTCGGGTGGCTTTCTTCGTGCTGACCCAACGGGTCTGAGCCCTCACCTCTTTGTTTCTCCAGGGTGGAGGGAAGAAAGGCACTGCTTCTAATGGGCCTTCGGATACCCCTCTCCTGTCATCCGAGCTTCCCAGCTCGGAACCATCGTAGTCTCCTCTGACCATCTCCAAATCAGACAACATTTCGTGGAGAAGGAAGATGAAAAAGCACTATGAAGGAAGACTCACCGGACGATCACCGGGAATCGCCTTCGCCAGAAACCTCTAGTCGGCCGGAATCACCTCATCGAAAAACCCTGATCGATTAGAATCTCCTTCGCCGGAAATTGCCTCCTCAGGAAACTAACAATCACACGAATTCGAAATGCAGAAGTGTGAGAAGCGTTTCCAAAAAGGCTAAGGTTTAAATAGCCTGAAGAGATTCCTCGCATTAATGGCGAGGCATGATGGCCATAGCCGAATTGTCGCGAGCCAATTCCGAAGCACACATGGCCATAAGCTACTAACACGGGCTCTGCCAAGCGACGTGCGTCTGACATTGAACGATGAACTTCGGGTAGCAGAAGCGGCGGTGACGTTCGAGTAGAGGAAGCATAACTCGAATGTCTCCCAGGGCATACGTGGCAGTCAGCCATAGGCTGAACAACGATTCGAAATCTTAACCATCGCCATGCGTCCGCTAGAGGTTAACTCGCGGATGAAAAAGCCCTGAGGACACAACACTTTGAATATAAAAGTTATAATGGCAACTGCACACATGAAAGATATGACAGAGGAAGTTGTTGATCTTCTATATATGTTTACTTTCCGAGTCCATGTCCAAACTCGAAGAGTAGGGGGCTTCTGTTATGGGAAGATCCAAGCCCCTTTAATTCATAGGTCCGACACTACGCTGATCAGATCGGATACGTAAGAGTAAAATTTTGAGTAACGATCTGAAGGAAGATTGTAACACCCCACGCCCACACTATATGATATTATCCGCTCTAGGCACAGCCTGCACGGTTTTATTCTCGAGGTCGCCCCCAAAAGGCCTCATACAATATAGAGTGGCAACTCCACATATAACCACCACAACTTCAGACGACACTTTCGATGTGGAACAAAGTTTCACCTTCACTGTGTGCACAGTAGCTTGCCAGCTACCTTGGGGCCCGCCTACATGTGTGCCCTCCCACGTGTGCTCGCCCACATGTGACCACAGCGACGGGGTGTCACACAATATCCCCCTCTGAGGGCAGAGCCGAACTTGTCTTTAATACCATTTATAACAGCCCACGCTCACACTATATGATATTGTTCGCTCTGGGCACAATTCGCATAGTTTTATTTTCGGGGTCGCCCTTAAAAGGCCTCATATAGTATAGAGTGTCAACTCTGCATATAACTATCACAACTTTAGATGACACTTCCGATGTGGGACAAAGTTTCACCTTCATTGTGTGCACAATAGCCTACTAGCCACACAGTAGCCTGCCAGAGCCACCTTGGGGCCAACCCACATGTGCTCCCGCCCACATGTGACCATAACGACGGGGCGTCACAAAGATGCTCGGCTCGGTCCCGATTAAACTCCTGCGCCGAGGTTATTAGTTCGGAGTAACCCAAGACCAGGGTAGTTGGTATGAAGATCATACTGGAACCTACTTGTGAGATCTCGGACCACCTCGCTACTGCCCGACTCAAGACGAATCGTCCGACCGCTCACATTTGTGTCGCCCGTCACTGGGAACCTCGGCTCGACGGGTTAAGTCTGCCACCCACCTCGAAACTTAGAGGGGAGACTTCCAGAATACCTGACAGATATGTAAGGCCGAAGCTAGGCTCGGACTCAGGACGCGGTTCCCGCTTAATAACCGGACGGTGAAAGCCCATGTGTGCACTAGCCCCAAGTCGACGTCGAAGCGGGACATGGGCGCTCCATGCGCTAAACTAAGTAACTACCTTAAGCGGACACGACCAATTGTTTCGCCCGCAGATACGTACAATACGCTCCACGATCCCTAGATTACGGACAATATCTCCACGATCTGATAATCTCACTGATTGAGTGAATCGTGCTGAGATTAACGGACGCAGACCGTCCGATAGTCAAGTATAAATACGATGAAGACCCCATCACTAGAGGTACGCAACATTTGGCATTGTCTCCCTACTCTTCAACTTAGACCCAAATTCCCTTGACTTGACTTAGGCATTGGAGGGTCCCCCGACTTAGCCAGATTCTCCTTTGCTTGCTTCTAGTATGCAGGTTCGAGGCGTTGAAGTGGTTCGAAATTTGTGAGTCGGACTGGGGAGCTGACCAGATTTAGTCATCAACAGTATTAACATTGGAAAACACTCTAAAATAACAGGGCCCATAAACATTTGAATCCAAATAACAGGGCCCATAAACATTGGAAAACACTCTTTTTGAATTAATTCATCCAAAAGTGTGGGACACTACTTTAATATTTCTATTTTATTTCTTTTACAGATAATTGTTATCATTTCGATTTGGTGTTTTCTAAGAATATGTGTGAAGTTCTTGCAAGTATTCCTATATTTATTTAGTAGAAAATCAATTCAATGCTAGGATTAAAAAAAGCCTTGATCAAATAATGCTAAGGAGTGCATGGGTCTTGACTTGAGAAGTTATCTAACCACCAAAGGGATAACTTTCCAACATCATACCTATATAAGCCACAACAAATTGAGGTTAACAAAAGGAAAATTCATTGCTTATTGAAGGTAACTCGGTCTTTCATTCCTCATATGTTTTATTATATATCATACTATTTATTATATTTGTATTTGTATTTATATATAAAAGCTAGATAGACAATTTCCAAGCCCATAAGGCGTTTTTATTCCTAATCTACCCTCACTAACAAAAACCTGCCTCTGATTGTAGACCTCACGATCCACTAAAATTAAGCAGCTGCCCTTTGTTGGGACCGAAACTTTGGAGCAAAGACGTCAATCTCCTCCCTGTTGTACTTCAATCTCCTTGCTTCCTCCCTAGAGATTCTGTATGAATTCATAAGGACACCTTCGGGCATGGCACGAATCACTGACGTCTTCCCGACGAGCGGGCTACTCATTGCATTGGCGTTGGTCTTGAACGTGATGTACTCAAACCCCTCGTTCCCAGCCTGCTTCATCACCGCGAAGCTCTGCGGGACAACCACAAGCTGACCCTCCCGAAGCTCACCATCAAAGACAGGCCGCCCTTGCTCACCAACAATCTGGACCCGTCCATTGCCGCGGGTTGCATACACCACGCTGTGGGCGTTCATGTTCCAATGAGGCGCTAGGATTGCATTCTGCGTACAATGAGGGTATTTTCGTCATTAAAAAATTGGTAATTACTATGTTCCAGCGGGGTGTGGCCTACCTTGATGTATGAGTGCCATCCAACCCGTCCATTAGATGCACCAAACCTCATGATAGGCCCAAGGCCCAAAATCTAACCTTATCTATAATTCATATGGGCCACACCAAAAGGAAGCGGTGGGAGACGCCATGGGAGGATGACACCCACCTTGGAAATTTTTAGATGTAATGTGGGGTCCACCGAGTTGTTTATATATGCCATTCAACTCATTCGTCATGTGGGCCCCAGTTGGATGAAGGGATATACCGAAACTCAGGCAGGCCACCACTTGAACACACCGGGCTTAGGCATGATTGTATATTATTTCTTTGTGTGGTAGGTCCATCTCAATATTTTACCGTGCTAAATTAACAATTCCCATTTATGAATTTTATGGGCCATACATGGGCCTCTTTTCTAGGCTCAGAGCGCCTGGACGTTAGGCCGAAGATATGAATGGGCCATCATGGGCGGCGCAAAAGTGGTTAGAGAATCTTACCCTATAGAGGACCCCTCTTTTAGCACTCAGTTGGAGGACGTTTGAGGATGGGGAATTTCTGGCTGTTGAGGCTAGTGACGCGGCCAGCTTGAGGATTGTACACGTCAGCACGGGTGGGGTCCGCAATGTTATGCCTGAGTTTCGCGGAGCATTCGGTCTCTTCCAATCCATTGATGTTGAACTGTTCCTGCTCCTCATCCTCCTCTCTCCTTGGGGGCCTTATCACTTGAAGACCATTTTCGACTCGAACAATACTACCCCTGTTGTCATCCTGGCTCTGCAGCTTCTTCGCTGTCTCCCTGCTCACGCCAAAAGCCTCCGCGAGGGTCTCTACATTGAAGCCATTGAAAATGTTCTCGCTCGGGCCCTCTTCACGGGTCTGCTGTCGTTGGTAGGACTGCCCGCTTCGCTGTTGCTGACTACCGGCCAGGCGGAATCTCTACAATGAACCAGGGTCAAATTTTGAAACGTGTGTTTGAAAAAAATAAAATAATAATCTATCATGAACCTCATCTACAGACGCTTGCGGCCGTTCATTAGATCCGCATTGATTGAGCTTACCCTTTGGTTTTGATCAAGCTGGTTAGCATAGTTACTGGTGTCCAGGACACTGACTAAGATGACCGGGGTCTCCCCATCGTTGTAGGTCCAGTGGGCCACACCGGCTGGGATGGCTATGATGTCGCCCTGCCGGAAGTGCTGGATCTTCTGATGCTGATCTCTTTGTCTCTGGCGCTGGCCTTGCCCTTGTTCACGTTGCTCTTCCGATTGTTGGAAGGATTGGAACGACTCAGGACAGCCAGGGATGATTACTCCAGTAATGCCCCTACCTGCATGGCCCACCACATCATACGCACTCTTGAATTTTCTAAGATATCAGATTTACCACTTATGATCTCGTGCATGTGGCAAACGCGTACGAGACCTGCGCTGAACGTCAGTATACCCGACGCTGGATGGGCCATATTTTGGTGGACGGTTTTTTGTAACCGTCCATCTTCCTTCCTTTGGATGTCCTCCCGTAGAATGGTTAGGATTGCCAGAAAATGTATTTTCCTTTGATGGCCCATCAATGTTAGTTATAACCCACACGATGAACGGGTCGGATCTCGTACATGTGATGTTAGCTTGAACATTTAGGGAGAACTTCAAATAAGATGCCGGATCCACTACAAACCTTTGCAAGCCAAGCTAAACCTACAAGGGACGTGGAGCCACCGTATTTTGTATATGCCATCCAAACCATTCAGAAGATGCACCCGAATAAGATGGACACCCCAAAATAAGGCCATACGAAAACTCAGTTTGACCACACCACATGATCTCAGAGGCTATCTCAGAGGCTTTAGGCAAGATTTTACATGGTGTGGCCCACCCAAGTTTTGGGCCGGTATGATTTCTGGGCGCCAAGGAGAACATGAGGACGTGCACCGGAAAACCAGATTGTGCGTCATGTACAATCATGGTGGCCCCACACATGGAGTTGCAGGTGCTCCGACTTGACCCCACTCGGCTCAAGACTCGTCGAGTCCTCAATCCATGAGTAGTGGATCCAACCAAGGTCATGGTCAGGGTCGAACCTTGGACGACGTAGATAAGCCGTGGCACGTTATCAAATGAAGGCAAGAGAAGTTCCCTGGGTGAAATGGTGTGCCGAGTCGCGGCCACACCAGCACACTCCAACTGCTCATTGTTCTGGTCCCAGTGCTCCGTTACCCCAGCTTCAGACTCGTACCGCCTGTTGGGCTCGAGCGTACTCAGGCTCTCGACCCGGCATTCACTCTGCCTGCAGAATCGCTGTTGCTGCTGTTGCTGCAGTGGGCCACGGCCAAATTGGGCTACAGACCCACGACACGAGACCAGGAAGCAAAGTGCAAGAGAGATCAAAACGGCCATTGGGTGCATCAGAGATAGGGTTGTGGTTTGAGGGTTGAGATCGTTTGGCAATTTATAGGATGAAAAGCTGGGCTTCGGTTCGCCACATAAGGGCGTTTGGTGGGAGATTCTCTAACCATTTTGCGCATTGCATGGCCCCTTTGCGCTAACGTGCACACGGCTGTTATACTGTGATGATTTCTTCCAGGAAAACCCCAAACCAAGCTGCGGACGGCATCAGCAAAACCATTTCCTGAAGAACAATTTCCAACTGTACGACCAGTATATGGCCCACGACCTTTTTAAGCCCACTCGCTTTTTACCTTCCAGGAATACTCCCCAGCTGTACGGCCCCATTTCTCAGGTCGAAAATGCCCGAGAAATTTCCAACTGTACGACCCATATAACCACCAGCCTTTTTAAGCCGATTCGTTTTTAAGCTTCCAAAAATAAGTCTATGCGGTACCGACGCCTCCGCACATGACAAAAATGCCCCTGCCCTATAAATATCACCCCATGTACTCCCTTACACACAAATACACGTCCGAACTCTCCTTGCCATCCCTAGTCCTTATTTTTCACCCATTTTCTTGGTGAAATCTCCATAGAATCTCCATCCAACTATCACATTACATCTTCCATCATCCATTACTCAAGGCGAACAGTTTTCTTTTTTTGAGAGGACGTGGATGCATCGATAAATGTGAGATATTGAAGAGTTGTCTCTGAAGAACATATTTCACGTCAATGTACTCTTATTATTCTTGTGGAACATGATTTTATTGATACGGTGGTGGCACTAGGTAAGGACATTTAAATTCTTAACAAATTACCTAGAAGTTTGTGGTCAATTTCACGTGTCAATTTCATGCATTGCATGCATTGCCAAGTCAATTTTAGGTGGTTATCCAATAAACTTCAAGAAGTTCACAGTCAAATTGACGAAGTTTCGGGGTCAATTTCACTTAGCGCACGTTTGATTTTCTCAGGAAAATGTAAATGCAGTGGAAATGGGCAATAATTATTTCTCGGGTAATTACCTTTGAAGAGACTGCCAAAAATAATGGGGCCCACCATGATGTAAGTGCATTATCCACACCGTCCATCCATCATGACAATTGAATTTAGGGCATGAGCTAAAAAATGAGGTAGATTCAAAGTTAAAGTGGACCACACCACAGTAAAAATGTAATCAAACTTACCGTGAAAAACTTCTTAGAGCCACTATTTACTTTTGTGTGGGCCACTTGAATGTTGGATTTTTTTCATTTTTCAGCTTATGCCTCAAAATGCTACGATAAAACGGATGGACGATGCGGAAATGTCATATACATGACGGTGTGGCCTACAAATTTATGCCAGTCATTTTGGACCCATTTTTCAAAGCAGGAATACGCTACTATTTTCAAACAGGGGAAATTGTAATAATTGGCTATTTACAGGTATTTACATTCTCCTTGGAAAATCAAACAAGCCCTTAGTTCCTGGTCAATTCACTGAATTGATCGGTCAACTTCATGCACTACTTGGTCAAGTTCACGCAATTTACCTTCAAATTATAGTGCAGTTTTGTAATACGACTGTCAAATTTGTAGTGCCTTTTTTGTAATACTACTGTGAATGTTATATGTTGAATACATTTGTTGCTTTCTTTGAAATTGGAAATTTCATACCACTATGATTCAAAATTCACGGTCAATAAGATATTCATTTCACAGTCAATTTTATGCACTTCACGGTCAATTCGCTTCTCTACTTGGTCAAATCCACATTATACATGTGAATACTAAATGAGTTATATTATTGTGTTTGTTTTCAGAAAATGGCTTCGATAATGATCGTATGCTCATATGGTGAAGAGTTAGTAAGCGAAAATAATTGATACACCTAGAAGGGCGGATACTCAAAAACTACTATTGTCGACGTTGACACTACATATGATGAGCTTCTATCGAAAATGTACAAGATTACGAAGAGTAGACTTGAGGATTATGATATTAGGTTGAAAGCATTGTTTCCCTGCATAAATAAATCAGTCCCTCCAATTGTAATTGAAGATGATGAAGATGTGAGAATGTTGTTGGCAACACAGTTGAAACATTCAGATCAGTACATCCCTTTATTCATCAAGACAATGGAGCACATTAACGAGGCAATACCCGAACACCAGTTGGCTTTCAGTGGTTTCGAACATGACGGCCCAACAGTAAGAAGTTTAGGTGAGGAACATATCTTAAAAGTTGAAGTAAAGGCATCACCTTAACATGTTCCTCTAAGCAACACCTCAGTACCCGAGCCGGCTCAGACATCAAACTTCAATACAAGTCAAGTGAGGGCGTCGGTTGACATGAATCTCATAAGTGAATATACGACATCACCTTCATTTACAAGAGTAGATTTGGCCTCAACATCCAATGCCATCAACGTAAGTGGAGGCGACATTCCATTGCCCGAGCAGGCTCGAACATCGGACTTCACCACCGGCCTTCCCATTGTGCCTTTCGAGGATGCTGGTTTCACAAATGTAGACCTGTCATTGTATTCACATTCACTTGATGACCTGATTTATATAACAAAGGGCCAAACTTTTGAGAACAAGAGCCGATGTAGGTATGTGTTGAGCCAATTTGTAATTCGCAACAAGTTTCAATATAAGGTCCTATATTCCACATCCAAGAAATTCACCGTGGCGTGTATGGGAGATAAGTGTGATTGGAGGGTACACGCATCTAGGGTGAATGATGCGGGGATTTTCAAGATTAAGACTTACACGTCCACACATACATGTGGAATATCATACATGAAGAGTGATCATCGGCAAGCAAGCAATAAGCTAGCCAGCAAACTAGTTGTCAATCGCATTAAGCAACGGCTGAGATTAAGGCCGAGTGATATTATATTGGCAATGCAAGAAAAGTATAACATTCTTATTACCTATAAGAAGGCATGGCGCGCAAAAGAAATTGCAATCAATCGCGTAATGGGGTCTTATGAAGACTCTTATAAAGAACTCCCGATGTACTTGCATGAGTTGAGGATGGCTAACCTGGGGACACTGACCGCCCTGCTTGCGGATCAACAAACTGGGAGGTTCGAGAGGTGTTTTGTTGCGCTCGGACAGTGCGTCAGAAGTTTTCGAACATGTCTGCGAAGGGTCTTGGTTGTTGATGGGACACATCTAAAAGGTAAGTATGGTGTTCTGTTCATCGCTACGGCTTTGGATGGCGACAATCATATCTTTCCAGTCGCTTTTGGTATCGGAGAATCAGAGAACAGTAACAGTTGGAACTGGTTTCTTACGTACCTCAGTCATTCGTTAGGCGATCTACCTGGTCTTGTAATCATATCAGACCGGCATAAAGGTCTAATGAAAGAAGTTCCCCAGGTCTTCCAAGTAGCAATCTATGGCTACTGTGCCTACCATATATATCGAAACTTGGTGGACACGTTCAAAGACATGTCTCTAGAAATATACTACTGGCAAGCTGTAAAGACTTGTAGGAGGGTTGAGTTTGAAAAGAGAATGCATGATATCGAACTTGCCAATCCCCCTGTACACGCATGGTTGAGGGAAATAGGGTATGAAAAGTGGGCATCATCGCACTTCCCAGGAAAAAGATTCAATTTAGTCACTACAAACATGACTGAGTGTGTTAATGCTCTATTCAAAGAAGCGCGAGAATATCCCGTGACTATGCTGATAGAGACGATCAGATTAAAAATTTAAGAGATGTTCTATAAGCGAAGAGAATCAGCATCATCATTCGTTGGATCGTTGACATCGTGGGCCGAGAAACAATTAAAGGATCTCATACCGAAGGCACGAGATGTTCGTTGCCATGCAATTTCTCGGGATGAATACTATATTATGGGAGAGTACAATGATACTGTCAAGATCAATGAGCTTTCATGTACATGCCGTGAGTTTGAAGTACTGGATTACCTTGTTTTCATGTTCTTTCAGCATGTATACACTACAACCTTCCTCATTATTCATACTGCTCTCCGTTGTACACGGCGAGGAATTACCAGATGACGTATGAAGATTCCGTGTACTCAATACGGGACAAGAGCCAATGGAAAATTTCATTAGCATTCAAGGAACTTTGCGCGAGTATGAAGCCAACCGCTACAAAGGAGGGCAGCTGGAAGACTGAAGAAGGCACGAATCCTTTCCCGTGGAGAGGAGCGAACAACCAAAAAATGTGGACGTTGTAAACAAACGGGCCACAATCGTCGGAGTTACAAATTTCCAATACATTCTGAATAATGTAATTTTTTGTGCATTTTTTTAAATACGACTATGAATGTTATACATTTTTGTAATACGACTGTAAATGTTATACTTTTTTTATAATATGACTGTGATGAAATGTTATACATTTTTTGTAATACGACTATAAATGTTATACTTTTTTTGTAATACGACTGTGATGAAATGTTATACATTTTTTGTAATGCGACTGTGAATGTAGCACATATGATACGACTGTGAACAAATCAAATGCAACGGAGTGAAACTAAAATGGTGCCTGTGAGACCAATTCAAGATGCAAATTTTATACAGTGGCAAAATCAAGCACTTTCACTTGGACCACACCGAGAATAACAACGAGGATAATGATTTTCACCGTTGAAAAATTCGATCCTTACCCAATCCGATCTGACTCGGTTTCCTTGACCGAGTCGGACTCGGTTTGGGTCAAGCCAAGCACGTAACAAATCTGTTCATGTAAGGTGTTCCGGACTCGGTCCCGGATCGGATCAGGTACGGATCAGTCCAGGCAGCTTTCGGACCCAACTGAGTTCGACCAAATCTGATCTGACTCGGTCAAGGAGCCCAACTCTAGATCTAAGGCTTAAGTGAACCACACTACCTGAAATGGATTTAAAATTTTAATGCACGAAATGTTTTTTGAGTTATAGAATTTTTAGATCAAACTAATAT
The DNA here is from genome assembly GCA_030180095.1 of Magnolia changhungtana. NCBI lineage: Eukaryota > Viridiplantae > Streptophyta > Magnoliopsida > Magnoliales > Magnoliaceae > Magnolia > Magnolia changhungtana. The sequence goes on from JASAUF010000511.1 coordinate 5,646,295, forward strand.
TTGTTGGCGTGGATAAAATGCATAAATCATGGTGGCCCAGCAGAGCCCCCGACATGACGGTCCGTCACTGGCTGGGTCTACCCAATCCGTATCCGGAAAAGGCCTCTATCATCAAAGTCACATGGGATAAAGGGCTTTTATTGATTTAGATAATGAGGCCCACCGTTGTGTCCATGTTAGATCCACTCGGTCCATCAGTTTCATCAACTCATTTCGGTTCACTTGACATTTATTTTTATGCATTTCATGGTCATTCCAAACAATTCCGTGTTGATTCACGGTCATTTCTACGCATTTTGCAGTCATTTCCCTTCACCTCACGGTCATTTCGCTTCACTTTACAGTCATTTCCGTGCATTTCACTGTCAGTCCAAACAATTCCGTGTTCATTCACAGTCATTTCCATGCATTTCGCGGTCATTTCCCTTCACTTCACGGTCATTTCCACGCATTTCACGGTCATTTTGCTTCACTTCACAGTCATTTCCGTGCATTTCATGGTCAGTCCAAACAATTCCGTGTTGATTCACGGTCATTTCCACGCATTTCGCGGTCATTTTCCTTCACTTCACGGTCATTTCCACGCATTTCGCGGTCATTTTGCTTCACTTCACAGCCATTTCCGTGCATTTCATGGTCAGCCCAAACAATTCCATGTTGATTCACGGTCATTTCCACGCATTTCGCGGTCATTTTCCTTCACTTCACGATCATTTTCATGCGTTTCGCGGTCATTTCGCTTCACTTCACAGTCATTTCCGTGCATTTCACAGTCAGTCCAAACATTTCCGTGTTCATTCACGGTCATTTCCACGCATTTCGCGGTCACTTCCCTTCACTTCACGGTCATTTCCACGCAATTCACGGTCATTTCGCTTCACTTCACAGTCATTTCCGTGCATTTCACGGTCAGTCCAAACAATTCCGTGTTGATTCACGGTCATTTCCATGCATTTCGCGGTCATTTTCACGCATTTCACGGTCAGTCCAAACAATTCCGTGTTGATTCACGGTCATTTTCACGCATTTTGCGGTCATTTATCTTCACTTCACGGTCATTTCCATGTATTTCGCGGTCATTTCCCTTCACTTCACGGTCATTCCCATGCATTTCGCGGTCATTTTGCTTCACTTCACAGTCATTTCCGTGCATTTCACGGTCAGTCCAAACAATTCCGTGTTGATTCACGGTCATTTCCACACATTTCGCGATCATTTCCCTTCACTTCACAGTCAATTCCACCCAATTCACGGTCATTTCGCTTGACTTCACAGTCATTTCCGTGCATTTCACGGTCAGTCCAAACAATTCCGTGTTCATTCACGGTCATTTTCACGCATTTCGTGGTCATTTCCCTTCACTTCATGGTCATTTCCACGCATTTCGTGGTCATTTCGCTTCACTTCATAGTCATTTTCGTGCATTTCAAGGTCAGTCCAAACAATTCCGTGTTGATTCACGGTCATTTTCACGCATTTCGTGGTCATTTCTCTTCACTTCACGGTCATTTCCACGCATTTCGCGGTCATTTTGCTTCACTTCACAGTCATTTCCGTGCATTTCACGGTCAATCCAAACAATTTCGTGTTGATTCACAGTCATTTCCATGCATTTCGCGGTCATTTCCCTTCACTTCACGGTCATTTCCATGCATTTCGCGGTCATTTCGCTTCACTTCACAGTCATTTTCGTGCATTTCACGGTCAGTCTAAACAATTCCGTGTTGATTCACGGTCATTTCCACGCATTTCGCAGTCAATTCCCTTCACTTCACGGTCAATTCCACGCAATTCACGGTCATTTCGCTTCACTTCACAGTCATTTCCGTGCATTTCACGGTCAGTCCAAACAATTCCGTGTTGATTCACGGTCATTTCCATGCATTTCGCAGTCATTTCCCTTCACTTCACGGTCAATTCCACGCAATTCACGGTCATTTCGCTTCACTTCACAGTCATTTCCATGCATTTCACGGTCAGTCCAAACAATTCCGTGTTCATTCACGGTCATTTCCCTTCACTTCACGGTCATTTCCATGCATTTCGCGGTCATTTCGCTTCACTTCACAGTCATTTCCATGCATTTCACGGTCAGTCCAAACAATTCCGTGTTGATTTACGGTCATTTCCACGCATTTTGCGGTTATTTCTCTTCACTTCACGGTCATTTTCACGCATTTCGCGGTCATTTTGCTTCACTTCACAGTCATTTCCGTGCATTTCACGGTCAGTCCAAACAATTCCGTGTTGATTCACGGTCATTTCCACGCATTTTGCGGTAATTTCCCTTCACTTCACGGTCATTTCCATGCATTTCACGGTCATTTCGCTTCACTTCACAGTCATTTCCGTGCATTTCACGGTCAGTCCAAACAATTCCGTGTTGATTCACGGTCATTTCTACGCATTTTGCGATCATTTTCCTTCACTTCACGGTCAATTTCACGCAATTCATGGTCATTTCGCTTCACTTCACTGTCATTTCCGTGCATTTCATGGTCAGTCCAAACAATTCCCTGTTCATTCACGGTCATTTCCACACATTTCGTTGTCATTTTCCTTCACTTCACGGTCATTTCCACGCATTTCGCGGTCATTTCGCTTCAATTCACAGTCATTTTCGTGCATTTCACAGTCAGTCCAAACAATTCTGTGTTGATTCATGGTCATTTCCACACATTTCGCGGTCATTTCTCTTCACTTCACGGTCATTTCCACGCATTTCGCGGTCATTTCGCTTCACTTCACAGTCATTTCCGTGCATTCACGGTCAGTCCAAACAATTCTGTGTTCATTCACGATCATTTCAAACAATTCCGTGTTCATTCATGGTCATTTCCACCGTCAATTCAATGGATTTCACGGTCATTTCCATGCATTTCACATTCATTCCCGGCCCCTCCATTTCACCATGTCATGCCATGGGCCGATTTTACCATGCCAGGTTGTGCCATGCCGTGGGTTGGTGGGCCATATTTACACCCTTATATACAATAAAAAATAAACCTGTGGGGGGACATCCACTCTGAACTGTTGTCTATAATGTGGCCCACCTAAGTTTTAAGTTGGCCTGATATATCGAAGGAAGAAATTTCGCTATCAATCGAAAGACACTTGATTGCAAAAACAATGAAATTTTGTAAAGAAAAAACATAAGTACACATTGATGTTATCGAACTCTAATCGATGACATCGGGCTTATATTGTCGATAACATCGAACTCTATTCGATGTTATCGAACTAAGTCATCGTTCCAACCAAACGATACATCGGCTTGAAATCGATATGTCAGGTGTCGACATATCGAAAATGGTCAGAAACTATCCATAATAGGAATGCTCTTTTAAAGGAATTATCAATAATATCGACACGAGTTTGATATATCGAAGGAAAGTAGCTGTCGATATATCGACTAATGTTCGATATATCGAAAATGATCATCAATTGCCATAGAGGGAACAATGCGGGACCCACGACTGGAAAAAAAAGAACAAAAATTTCAGGCAAGACATACCATACAGGCGGCACTATCGCGCCGGATATTCGAGTGTGGCATGACAAGTACGCGCGAATCGGCGGCAAGATCGCCGGGCTCCAACTAGTCCGGCGGCGTTGTCGCGATCCGGCGGTAGTGCCACCGCACTCTCGATGTCCGAGCGGTAGTGCCTCCCGAAATTTTTTTTTCTTTTTTTCCAATGGGCCCCACACTAATCGTACACCATTTTGGTGGGCCCACATCTATAGAATGGGTTATCAAAATGGTCTAATATGCGTTTGAAGCATTTTCTGACATGCTTGTAGCAATTTGACAGATGCTTTTTCTCTTCTTTAGGCCACTTGCTCTTTTAAGTAAATAAGGAGTCCCTTGTCTTAAAAAAAAAAAAAAAAAAAAAGACAAGGCGTAATTTCAAGAAGAAATTACGTACTATGTTATTCAATCAAGAAATCTTTTGTACAGTGGGCCATCATCCATAATAGGACTCACCATAGAAAACAGCGGGGCCAGTGATGCCACCGTTGAAGCTTAGGCCTCCTTGAACTCACCAGGATCTAACTTATTCATAAGTTAACATTGGCGTGGATGAAGGGAAAAACACAAATATCAGTTTAATTGAAAACTTCTTGCCCTTGGGAAGGTTTTAATGGTAGATGTTCAATCTCTAATGTTTTCTATGGTGGGGTCTACTTAAGCTTTGGATCTGCCTCATTCTTTGGCTTATGCCTTTAAATGATCTCTCCAAGTGGATGAATGGTGTGGTTACAAAACATACACTACTGAACATGATAAGCAAGAGTGGAAACAATTTTATTTATAATGTGAGTTTGTACATTGTTCCCATACATACCTAACCACCTGACAAAACATAAATAACCCAGCTACTAACTATTAAACTACTAGGTAGAAATGATCCATCACAACTCCCTAATGTGATACCGAGTCCGGCGAGGGTGGGGGCACTCCCTCCTTCTGTACACAACACAGCACCGCCTTTATCGTTCAATGCATACTCTTCATCTTACGCTTCAGATATTCATGGTCCTTCTTAAGCTCAATTATACTAGCCTCGATTGCCGATAAACGCCCATCTACAGCCAGAGGTGCATCGGGCACCTCACCTGCATCATCACCCTCTTGTTCTTCTTCAACTTCATTCTCTTCGTTGTCTTCTTCCTCATCTTCTTCTTCCTCAGCTATCTCGTCTCCAACTTCTTCCAACCGCCTTGCTTCTTGTCTAGGGCTACATTGTATGCGATTTAAAGTCTCTTCGGTTATCACTTTTTTTGGATGTGAGGGGCCGTTGGATGCCAAGAACCCATTATGTCGGGCTAGCTTGCAAATTAGGCGGCCAAATGGGAGGGAGAGATTACATCTTCTTGTCTTCATGGCCTTCACTATATGGTAAAGGATAATGGAGGGCAGGCACACATTCTCTCCGCGCCCTATCTGGTACATTATCTCTACATGCTAGATAGAAACCTCCGTGATGTTGCCCGATCACGGATATAAATTGTGTAGGAAGATGTGGTGCAACAGTCTAAAAGTTGGAATCATTTCTTTATTTCTGAAACTACTATCTCTCCTCCACTCTACGAGGTGGCCACACAAACTCGTGCTCAGCTCACTCCTGTGCTGAGCAGTGTTCAACTTCTTTGTGTCAGAGGGGATATGGACCGTTCCCTGTGACACGCCAAGTATGTTCGCAATTTGTTGTACGCCGATGGGATGCACCACGTCTCCATATGAAATGTCAAATCCGAGTGGGTTAAGTCTTGCGTTAATAATTCGAGAGTAGAAAAACCGTACAACACCCTCATTGGCTCGAAACTTACCTTCAAAAATAGGCTTGTAACCTTGATGCAAGAGTCGATCTAGCACGTCATTTTCGCCAAATAGTCGGTCCCCCACCGTGACTTCGAAAACCACTTCCCGATCGAAATGTCGGCCCGCATCTAATGTCCGTGTATTTTCATCATGGGCCCTCTTCGACGTCCTCTCACGAGGTGGTCGTGAAGAAGTCGTTGCACCAACATTGACCGTCCTCACATTTCCACGAATGGACGATGATGATGGACTCGCGTCATCCGCAGCGGCCCGCCTCGTGCTTCTCAACATCTGTGGAGATGATGGACCCACCTGAACCACTCTCTTCTTCCCCATTACTGAGATGATGGGTTTAGAGGTAGATGGTTATGTGAGTAAGGTGTTAGAAAGATGAAAAGATGGCTGTGGAAGATGAAGAGAGAGGGTTTGGAACTTGAGAAGATGGTAGGCGGATTTGAAAAGGAGTGGGTTTTATGAAGGAAGATGAAGAAAGGGAAGGGAGATGAAGAAAGGGTTAGGAATGAGGCTTCGGGCGTGTGGGGGAGGTTATTTAATCGACTATGTGGAACCCATGATGGGACACATGAAAAAAAACCCTTAAAATACTCAGGCGGCACTACCACCCGGGCGTCCAGAGCGTGGCGGCACTACCGCCAATTCGGCGGTAGTGCCGCCATGCTCTGGATGCTCGGGCGGTAGTGCCGCCCGCGTGCAGTGGTGCGCCCATTTTTAGCTACGGATTATAACCGTAGCTATATCCGTAGCTATATCCGTGAAATGCATGGAAATGACTACGAAGTTAAGCGAATTTTAGTGATTGGTCTAGGAGCTAATTTTGTAGAAACTTGTTCTCTCTTCCCTTCTTTGGAACAAGACCTAGCTCGGCATATGTAATACTGTTCTTTTTCTTATTTTCCCTCATGGATTCAATGTATCTCGGTGACGACTCAAGAAAACTGACTGTGAATTCGAAAAAGGCTATCCCCCTTGAGAAAGACTGTGATCAACCTCTTCAATTCATCATTGCATCACTTGAGTCGAGCCTATCCCCTTGAGAGAGGGCCTCTATCATCATCAGGTGAAGGATTTGAAGAGGAGGTGGACCACCATCCACCGATTGAAAGGATTAATCTGCATGAAAAAGGAGTAGGAGATGATAACAAACGCATGTATGTTTGTATGAACTCACTAATCATAAAAAAAGCATTGCAATTTTGACCACATAGAAATCTTGACTGTCCTTCGTATGTCGTGGGCAGTGAGTGCGATCCCACCATACCAATGCTCGGCCCTTAAAGTGGGTGGTCACTGACTTAACAAGCCTATTGTCTGAAATTTCATAAAATTCTGAAAGTTTTTTGACCGCATCAAGCCATTCTTTGAGCTTGTTGGCATCAAAACTCTCCTGACACTTCAGGATTTCTTCTTTGTAGAGCTTGACCCCAAGATTTGTTAGCCCTTTGTTGACTTGAGACTCTCTCCCAATCTCTATGCTTAAAGGCCCATGTGATGATGTTGGTAGATTGGGTGAACTTTTGGATTGTAGAGATAGTGAATGAGATTGAACTGATGTGCCGTGAGGTGTTGGAATTCCAGAGGTGTGGAGGAAAATGGAGGGTTGTGATGTTGATGGTTATTGTTGGTATGGTGTAGAGATGAGGAATAGTTGTGATTGAGGATCTTGGAGGAGTGTTTTTGAGATGGTTGTGATGGGCGAGATTCTTTAGGGTATGGGGTGGATTACATCGCTTGTGATGATAGTGGTAGTGAATTTGCGGGGTTTTCTGAAGGCTCCGGTTCACTGACATTGTGAACCAACGGGTCATAATGAGCAAGGCATTGGGATAACTGTTCAATTTGCCTTCTCAATTGCGCATTTTCTTCTTCTCATGGATCACTTCCTCTTCAGGGTTAGTAGCATTGCATTGTCTCAAACTCATACACGGGGTGACACGGTGAACTCTAGGTAGACTTGGGATTTTTGTTGAATGGGTGATGTGCATTGCAACAATCGACGCAACCTTTGTACAACCCGTCAATCCGGTTACAATTGTTTGGACTGACCGTGAAATGCACGGAAATGACTGTGAAGTGAAGAGATATGACCGTTAAATGCATGGAAATGACTGTGAAGTGAAGCGAATTGACTGCGAAATGCGTGCAAATGACAGTGAATCAACACAGAATTGTTTGGAATGACCGTGAAATGCACAGAAATGACTGTGAAGTGAAGTGAAATGACTGTTAAATGCATGAAAATGGCTGTGAAGTGAAGGGAAATGACCGTGAAATGCGTGCAACTGACCGTGAATCAACACGGAATTGTTTGGACTGACCATGAAATGCACGAAAATGACTGTGAAGTGAAGCGAAATGACCGTTAAATGCATGGAATTGGTTGTGAAGTGAAGCAAATTGACCGCGAAATGCATGCAAATGACCGTGAATCAAAACGGAATTGTTTGGAATGACTGTGAAATGCACGGAAATGACTGTGAAGTGAATCAAAATGACTGTTAAATGCATGGAAATGATTGTGAAGTGAAGCGCATTGACCGCGAAATGCGTGGAAATGACCGTGAATCAACACAGAATTATTTGGAATGACCATGAAATGCACGGAAATGACTGTGAAGTGAAGTGAAATGACCATTAAATGCATGGAAATGGCTGTGAAGTGAAGGGAAATGACCACGAAATGCATGGAAATGATCGTGAATCAACACGGAATTGTTTGGAATGACCATGAAATAAACGAAAATGACTGTGAAGTGAAGGGAAATGACCGTGAAATGCATGGAAATGACAGTGAAGCAAAATGACCTCGAAATGCGTGGAAATGACCGTGAATCAACACGGAATTGTTTGGAATGACTGTGAAATGCATGGAAATGACTGTGAAGTGAAGGGAAATGACCTCGAAATGTGTGGAAATGGCTGTGAAGTGAAGGGAAATGACCGCGAAATGCGTGAGAATGACCGTGATTTTCTTAAAGGGGCAGAAGAAAATGGTAATGTACTCCATCACTTGATCGTGAAATCCATTGAATTGATCGTGGAAATGACCGTGAATGAACACGGAAATGTTTGAAATGACCGTGAATGAACACGGAATTGTTTAGACTAATCGTGAAATGCACGGAAATGACTGTGAAGTGAAGCGAATGCGAAATGCATGGAAATGACCGTGAATGAACATGAAATTGTTTGGACTGACCGTGAAATGCACGGAAATGACTGTGAAGTGAAGCGAAATGACCGCGAAATGCGTGGAAATGATCGTGAAGTGAAGGGAAATGACCGTGAAATGCGTGGAAATGATCGTGAATGAACATGGAATTGTTTGGACTGACTGTGAAATGCACAAAAATAACTGTGAAGTGAAGCGAAATGACCGTGAAATGGTAAAAATGACAGTGAAGTGAAGGAAAATTACCGCGAAATGCGTGGAAATGACCGTGAATCAACATGAAATTGTTTGGACTGACCGTGAAATGCATAGAAATGACTGTGAAGTGAAGCGAAATGACCGTGAATTGCTTGGAAATGACCGTGAAGTGAAGGGAAATGACCGTGAAATGCATGGAAATGACTGTGTAGTAACACAGAATTGTTTGAACTAACCGTGAAATGCACGAAAATGACTGTGAAGTGAAGCGAAATGACAACGAAACGCGTGGAAATGACCATGAAGTGAAGGGAAATGACTGTGAAATGCGTGAAAATGATTGTGAATGAACACAGAATTGTTTGGACTGACCGTGAAATGCAAGAAAATGACTGTGAAGTGAAGCAAAATGACCGTGAATTGCGTGGAAATGACCGTGAAGTGAAGGGAAATGACCGCGAAATGCATGGAAATGACCGTGAATCAACACGGAATTGTTTGGACTGATCGTGAAATGCACGAAAATGACTGTGAAGTGAAGCGAAATGACTGCAAAATGCGTGGAAATGACCGTGAAGTGAAGGGAAATGACCGCGAAATGCGTGGAAATGACCGTGAATGAACACGGAATTGTTTGGACTGACCGTGAAATGCACGAAAATGACTGTGAAGTGAAGCGAAATGACTGCGAAATGCGAGAAAATGACCGTTAAGTGAAGGGAAATGACTGTGAAATGCGTGAAAATGACCGTGAATCAACACGGAATTGTTTGGAATGACCGTGAAATGCACGAAAATAACTGTGAAGTGAAGGAAAATGACCGTGAAATGCATGGAAATGACGGTGAAGTGAAGGAAAATGACCGCGAAATGCGTGGAAATGACCGTGAATCAACACAAAATTGTTTGGAATGACCGTAAAATGCATGGAAATGACTGTGAAGTGAAGGGAAACGACCTCAAAATGCGTGAAAATGGCTGTGAAGTGAAGAAAAATGACCGCGAAATGCATGAAAATGACCGTGAATCAACACAGAATTGTTTGGAATGACCGTGAAATGCATGAAAATGACTGTGAAGTGAAGAGAAATGACCTCAAAATGCATGGAAATGGCTGTGAAGTGAAGGGAAATGACCGCGAAATGCGTGGGAATGACCGTGATTTTTTTAAAGGGGCAGAAGAAAATGGTAATGTACTCCATCACTTGATCGTGACGTAAAGGGAATTGAGCGGGGAGTAAATGAAATTATATAATACACAAACAAATCACAATTCAGACTGAAATCACTGTTATGAACACATCATTTACTATAAAATTATGACAATATATACAAGCTAGCTTGAACGGCTCGCTCGAGACGTCTGAAGTCAGCTCAGATTAACTCGGCTTAAAAGGCCAACTCGAGTCAAGTAAAGTTGAGTTCAATCCGAGTTCGACCATGGTGTAGTGCAACTCGACTCGAATCGAACTCGACTTGACTTAGCATGGGCGAGTCAAGCCGATCTTGGCTCAACTTGACTTGACACGAACTCGACTCAGCATGGACGAGTCAATCCGAGCTTCGCCCACATTGACTGGACCTGGCTCGATGTACCGCACTAAAATCTTATGGACCGTGAGCATATGACCGTGCTCATATATAGTATAAAATATAGTGGGGTCCATAAAAGGGAGGGATTTGAATATACCAGCCGTTCGATGCTTCTTACATGGGGGGACCATTTTTGTCCTTTCTTCAGTTCCCAAAAGTCGAAAATGACGTGCTTGGGGTCTGTATTCTCTACCGGACAAAGGGGAAATAAATAATGAAGAAAAGGGAGGGTTTTACTGGAAGGTGAATAGTCACAGAGGGGGAGAAGTAATCAGATAATCAGATTCGGTCGTCTAGGATGAAGGATCAGAGAGATGAAAGAAGAAAAAAATATGATTTTTGGTGGAGATGGGGCTGGCAGTGTTCGAAGGGGCATTTTTTAGAGCAGGGGCATTTTCGTCATGTGTAAGGGTGTCTGTACGCCTGGGGAGTATTCATGGAAACTAAAAAGGAATGGGCTTAAAAGGGTTGTGGGCCATATAGTGGTCGTACAGTTGGAAATTTCTCAAAATGCCCCTGCTTTCCTTCCTTAGGCGGATCGGCTGGTGCTCGAAGCCGAGCGCTTATGCTCCTAGACCTCCGAGTTGTACAAACGGTTCAAAGAGATCAACGTTACGTGGGCCCCACAGTTAGGTATTTATTATATCCACAACGTTCATCCATATTTCGAGATCATTTCGGAGCATTATCCAAAAAAAAAAATCATATCCAAAGATCAACTAGACCACACCACAAAGAGCAGCGGGAAAATTGATTTTCACCGTTAAAAATTTTGTAAGGCCCACCATAACATTTATTTTCCATCCAATCTATTCATAAGGTCATAAAGACCTGGATGAAGAGTAAAAAAAATTTCATAATGATCCAAAACTTTTGTGACCCCTAAAAGGGTTTCAATGGTAGACATTCAATCCTCCACAGCCTTTAACAGTGTGGTCCACTTGATAGCTAGATCTGTCTTATTTTTCATCTCAAGCCTTAATACGAGTTTGCCAAAAAGATGGACGGTTTGGATATAACACATACCTTATAATTAGACCCAAAAATAGCAGTGGGATAACAACAGCAAAAAAAAAAATAAAAAATAATAATAATAATAAATAAATAAACCAGGAGCTTTTCGCTACGGGTCTTTCTATAGCTACGGATAATAATCGTAGCCATAGCCCTCACCCATGCCATTTCGATATGTCCTTTTATATGTATCGAAGGTCTTTCAATTAATCGAAAAAGGTCCAAAACTGTCCAGCGAGTTTGCCTAAAAAATCCTACAATTTTTGATTAATCGAATGTCTTTCGATTAATCGAAACAGGTATTTTATCTTTAGCTACGGATTATAACTGTAGCCAAACTGTAGTCTGTGCCAATCTATGAAATTTTTTAATTTTTTAATATTATTTTTTTATTTTTTTACATGGAAAACTTTATTCTACCTACAATTTTCTCAAATACATATTTATATAAATATGTATATATAAGCATATAAAAAAAATTTCTCACTTTTTTTCATTTCTTTCTTTATTCATTTAAAAAGAATATCTTCTAAACCAAACTTAGTTACCTGATGTACCCTATATGATTTTGAGGTAGGAGAAGCTACTTTAGCCAACTAACCTAGTTATTTTCAAAGATTCCATCAGGTCGATGGTCGAAAATCCATTTCATTCACTTTGCGGTCAATTTCATTCACGGAAATTCATTTCCCTGCATTTCACTTCACGATCATTTTCTTGCATTTTGCAGTCCAGTCGATTCACTTCACCCCCATTTTCATGCATATCACGATCATTCCCGCCTATTTCGTGTTGATTCACGGTCATTTTGACGCATTTTGCGGTCCCGTGTCTTCACTTCACGGTCATTTTCATGCATTTCGCGGTCCAATAACTTCATTCACCCCCATTTCCATGCATATCACGGTCATTCTCGAATATTCTGTGTTGATTCACGGTTATTTCGATGCATTTCGCGGTCCTGCGTCTTCACTTCACGGTCACTTTCGTGCATTTCGCGGTCCAATCGCTTCACTTCACCCCTATTTCCATGCATATCACGGTCATTCCCGCATATTACGTGTTGATTCATGGTCATTTCGACGTATTTTAAGGTCCCACATCTTCACTTCATGTTCATTTTCGTGCATTTTACGGTCCAATCGCTTCACTTCACCCCATTTCTATGCATATTACGGTCATTCCTGCATATTACGTGTTGATTCACAGTCATTTCGACGCATTTTGCGGTCCCGCATCTTTACTTCATGATCATTTTCGTGCAATTCACGGTCCAATCGCTTCACTTCACCCCCATTTCCATGCATATCACGGTCAATCCCGCATATTCCATGTTGATTCACGGTCATTTCGACGCATTTCACGGTCCAGCGTCTTTACTTCACGGTCAATTTAGCACATTTCGCGGTCCAATTGCTTCACTTTACCCCATTTTCATATATATCACGGTCATTTTTGCATATTCCGTGTTGATTCACGGTCATTTCGCCGCATTTGGCGGTCCCGTGTCTTCACTTCACGGTCATTTTCGTGCATTTCGTGGTCCAATCGCTTCACTTCACACCCATTTTCATGTATATCAGGTCATTGCCGCATATTCTGTGTTGCTACACGGTCATTTTGACGCATTTCGCGGTCCCGCGTCTTCACTTCACGGTCATTTTCGTGCATTTCGTGGTCCAATAGCTTCACTTCACCCCCATTTCCATGCATATCACGGTCATTCCCGCTTATTCCGTGTTGATTCACGGTCATTTCGACATATTTTGCGGTCCTGCGTCTTCACTTCAAGGTCATTTTTAAGCATTTCGCGGCCCAATCGCTTCACTTCACCCCCATTTCCATGCATATCACGGTCATTCTCGCATATTAAGTGTTGATTCACGGTCAATTCGATGAATTTCAAGGTCCCGTGTCTTCACTTCACGGTAACTACCATGAATTTTGCGGTCCAATCGCTTCACTTTACCCCCATTTTCATGCACATCACGGTCATTCCCGCATATTACATGTTGATTCACGGTCATTTCGACGCATTTCACTGTCCCGCGTCTTCACTTCACGATCATTTTCGTACATTTCGCGGTCCAATCGCTTCACTTCACCCCCATTTTCATGCATATCACGGTCATTCCCGCATATTCCGTGTTGATTCATAGTCATTTCAACGCATTCCGCGGTCCCGCGTCTTCACTTCACAGTCATTTTTGTGCATTTCGCGGTCCAATCGCTTCACTTCACCCCATTTCCATGTATATCACGGTCATTCCCGCATATTCTGTGTTGATTCACAGTCATTTCGACGCATTTCGCGGTCCCGCATCTTCACTTCACGATCATTTTCATGCATTTCGCTGTCCAATCGCTTCACTTCACCCCCATTGCCATGCATATCATGGTCATTCCCGCATATTCCGTGTTGATTCACAGTCATTTCGACATATTTCGCAGTCCCGCGTCTTCACTTCACGGTCATTTTCATGCATTTTGCGGTCCAATCGCTTCACTTTACCCCCATTTCCATGTATATCACGGTCATTACCGCATATTTCGTATTGATTCACGGTCAATTCGCCGCATTTCGCTGTCCCCCGTTTTAACTTCACGGTCATTTTCATTCATTTCGCGGTCCAATCGCTTCACTTCACCCCCATTTTCATGTATATCACAATCATTCTCGCATATTCCATGTTGATTCACAGTCATTTCGACGCATTTCGCTGTCTCGCATCTTCACCTCACAATCATTTTCCTGCATTTCGCAGTCCTATCGCTTCACTTCACCCCCATTTTCATGCATATCACGGTCACTCCCGTATATTCCGTGTTAATTCACGGACATTTCGACGCATTTTGCGGTCCCGCGTCTTCACTTCATGGTCATTTTCGTGTATTTTACGTCCAATCGCTTCACTTCACCCCCATTTGCATGCATATCATGGTCATTCCCACATATTACGTGTTGATTCACGGTCATTTCGACGTATTTCACTATCCCGCGTCTTCACTTCACGGTCATTTTTGTGCATTTTCCGGTCCAATCGCTTCTCTTCACCCCCATTTCCATGCATATCACGGTCATTCCCACATATTTCGTGTTGATTCACGGTCATTTCAACGCATTTCGCTGTCCCGCATCTTCACTTCACGGTCATTTTTGTGCATTTCGCGGTCCAATCGCTTCACTTCACCCCATTTCCATGTATATCACGGTCATTCCCGTATATTCTGTGTTGATTCACGGTCATTCGACGTAATTTGCATTGGTCTGCGTCTTCACTTCACGATCATTTTCATGCATTTGTTGTCAATCGCTTCACTTCACCCCCATTTTCATGCATATCATGGTCATTCCCGCATATTCCGTGTTGATTCACAGTCATTTCGACGCATTTCACGGTCCCGCGTCTTCACTTTACGGTCATTTTCATGCATTTCGCGGCCCAATCGCTTCACTTCACCCCCATTTTCATGTATATCATGGTCATTCCCGCATATTCCGTATTGATTCACGGTCATTTCGCCGCATTTCGCTGTCCCCCGTTTTAACTTCACCGTCATTTTCGTTCATTTTGCGGTCCAATCGCTTCACTTCACCCCCATTTTCATGTATATCACAGTCATTCTCGCATATTCCGTTTTAATTCACGGTCATTTCGACGCATTTCGCCGTCCCGCATCTTCACCTCACAATCATTTTCATGCATTTCGCAGTCCAATCGCTTCACTTCACCCCCATTTTCATGCATATTACGGTCACTCCTGCATATTCTGTGTTAATTCACGGACATTTCGACGCATTTTGCGGTCCCGCGTCTTCACTTCATGGTCATTTTTGTGTATTTTGCGGTCCAATCGCTTCACTTCACCCTCATTTCCATGCATATCACGGTCATTCGTGCATATTCTGTATTGATTCACGGTCATTTTGACGCATTTCACAGTCCTGCGTCTTCACTTCACTACCATTTTCGTGCATTTCGCGGTCCAATCGCTTCACTTCACCCCCATTTCCATGCATATCATGGTCATTCCCGCATATTCCGTGTTGATTCACGGTCATTTCGACGCATTTCGCGGTCCAACGTCTTTACTTCACGATCAATTTTGTACATTTCGCGGTCCAATTGCTTCACTTTACCCCCATTTTTATGTATATCACGGTCATTTTTGCAAATTCCGTGTTGATTCATGGTCATTTCGCCGCATTTGGCGGTCCCGTGTCTTCACTTCACGGTCATTTTCGTGTATTTCCTGGTCCAATCACTTCACTTCACACCCATTTCCATGTATATCAGGTCATTGCCGCATATTCCGTGTTCCTACACGATCATTCGACGCATTTTGCGATCCCGCGTCTTCACTTCATGGTCATTTTTATGCATTTTGCGGTCCAATAGCTTCACTTCACCCCCATTTCCATGAATATCATGGTCATTCCCACTTATTTCGTGTTGATTCACGGTCATTTCGACGCATTTTGGGGTCCCACGTCTTCACTTCAAGGTCATTTTCATGCATTTCGTGGCCCAATCGCTTCACTTTACCTCCATTTCCATGCATATCACGGTCATTCTCGCATATTAAGTGTTGATTCACGTTCATTTCGATGAATTTCGAGGTCCCGCGTCTTCACTTTACGGTAACTACCATGCATTTCGCGGTCCAATCGCTTCACTTTACCCCCATTTCCATGCACATCACGGTCATTCCCGCATATTACGTGTTGATTCACGATCATTCGACGCATTTCACTGTCCCGCGTCTTCACTTTACGGTCATTTTCGTGCATTTGGCGGTCCAATCGCTTCACTTCACCCCCATTTCCATGCATTTCATGGTCATTCCCGTATATTTCGTGTTGATTCACGGTCATTTCGACGCATTTCGCAGTCCCGCGTCTTCACTTCACGGTCATTTTCATGCATTTTGCGGTCCAATCGCTTCACTTCACCCACATTTCCATGTATATCACGGTCATTCCCGCATATTCCGTATTGATTCACGGTCATTTCGCCGCATTTCGCTGTCCCCCGTTTTAACTTCACGGTCATTTTCGTTCATTTCGCAGTCCATTCGCTTCACTTCACCCCCATTTTCATGTATATCACAGTCATTCTCGCATATTTCGTTTTGATTCACGGTCATTTCGACGCATTTCGCGGTCCCGTGTCTTCACCTCACAATCATTTTCCTGCATTTCGCAGTCCAATCGCTTCACTTCACCCCCATTTTCATGCATATCACGGTCACTCCCGCATGTTCCGTGTTAATTCACGGACATTTCGACGCATTTTACGGTCCCGCGTCTTCACTTCATGGTCATTTTCGTATATTTTGTGGTCCAATCGCTTCACTTCACCCCCATTTCCATGCATATCACGGTCATTCCCGCATATTTACGGTCATTTTGACGCATTTCGCAGTCCCGCGTCTTCACTTCACTACCATTTTTGTGCATTTCGCGGTCCAATCGCTTCGCTTCACCCCCATTTCCATGCATATCACGGTCATTCCCGCATATTTCGTGTTGATTCACGGTCATTTCGACGCATTTCGCGGTCCTGCGTCTTTACTTCACGGTCATTTTTGTACATTTTGCGGTCCAATTGCTTCACTTTACCCCCATTTTCATGTATATCACGGTCATTTTTGCATATTCTGTGTTGATTCACGGTCATTTCGCCGCATTTGGCGGTCCCGTGTCTTGACTTCACGGTCATTTTTGTGCATTTCGTGGTCCAATCGCTTCACTTCACACCCATTTCCATGTATATCAGGTCATTCCCGCATATTCCGTGTTGCTACACGGTCATTTCGACGCATTTCGCGGTCCCGCGTCTTCACTTCACGGTCATTTTCGTGCATTTTGCGGTCCAATAGCTTCACTTCACCCCCATTTCCATGCATATCACGGTCATTCCCGCTTATTCCGTGTTGGTTCACGGTCATTTCGACGCATTTTACGGTCCCGCCTCTTCACTTCAAGGTCATTTTCATGCATTTCACGGCCCAATCGCTTCACTTCACCCCCATTTCCATGCATATCACGGTCATTCTCGCATATTAAGTATTGATTCACGGTCATTTCGATGAATTTCGAGGTCCCGCGTCTTCACTTCACGGTCATTTTCGTGCATTTTCCGGTCCAATCGCTTCACTTCACCCCCATTTCCATGCATGTTACGGTCATTCCCGTATATTTCGTGTTGATTCACGGTCATTTCAACGCATTTCGCGGTACCGCGTCTTCACTTCACGGTCATTTTTATGCATTTCGCGGTCCAATTGCTTCACTTCACCCCATTTCCATGTATATCACAGTCATTCCCGTATATTCTGTGTTGATTCACGGTCATTTCGACGCATTTCGCGGTCCCGCGTCTTCACTTCACAATCATTTTCATGCATTTCGCTGTCCAATCGATTCACTTCACCCCCATTTCCATGCATATCATGGTCATTCCCGCATATTTCGTGTTGATTCATGGTCATTTTGACGTATTTCGCGGTCCCTCGTCTTCACTTCACGGTCATTTTCTTGCATTTCACGGTCCAATCGCTTCACTTCACCCCCATTTCCATGTAAATCACGGTCATTCCCGCATATTCCGTATTGATTCACGGTCATTTCGCTGCATTTCGCTGTCCCCCGTTTTAACTTTACGGTCATTTTCGTTCATTTCGCTGTCCAATCGCTTCACTTCACCCCCATTTTCATGTATATCACAGTCATTCTCGCATATTCCGTTTTGATTCGCGGTCATTTCGACGCATTTCACTGTCCCGCATCTTCACCTCACAATCATTTTCCTGCATTTCGCAGTCCAATCGCTTCACTTCACCCCCATTTTCATGCATATCACGGTCACTCGCGCATATTCCGTGTTAATTCACTGACATTTCGACGCATTTTGCGGTCCCGCGTCTTCACTTCATGGTCATTTTCATGTATTTTGCGGTCCAATCGCTTCACTTCACCCCCATTTCCATGCATATCACGGTATTCCCGTATATTCCGTGTTAATTCACGGTCATTTTGACGCATTTCGCAGTCCCGCGTCTTCACTTCACTATCATTTTCATGCATTTCGAGTTCCAATCGCTTCACTTCACACCCATTTCCATGTATATCACGGTCATTCTCTCATATTCTGTGTTGATTCATGGTGATTTCGACGCAATTCGCGGTCCCTTATCTTCACTTCACGGTCATTTTCATGCATTTCGCGGTCCAATCGCTTCACTTCAACCCCATTTTCATGTATATCACGGTCATTTCCGCATATTCCGTGTTGATTCATAGTCATTTTGACGCATTTTGTGGTCCTGCATTTTCACTTCACGGTCATTTTTGTGCATTTCGCGGTCCAATCGTTTCACTTCACCCCCATTTTCATGCATATCACGGTCATTCCCACATATTCTGTGTTGATTCACGGTCATTTTGAAGCATTTTGCGGTCCCGCGTCTTCACTTCACGGTCATTTTCATGCATTTCGAGTCCAATCGCTTCACTTCACCCCCATTTTCATGCATATCACGGTCAATCTCGCATATTACGTGTTGATTCACGGTCATTTCGATGCATTTCGCAGTCCCGCGTCTTCACTTCATGGTTACTTCCGTGCATTTCGCGTTCCAATCGCTTCACTTCACCCTCATTTCCATGTATATCACGGTCGTTCTCGCATATTATGTGTTGATTCATGGTCATTTCGACGCATTTTGCGGTCCCCCTTCTTCACTTCATGGTCATTTTCGTGCATTTCACGGTCCAATCGCTTCACTTTACCCAAATTTCCATGCATATCACGGTCATTCCCGTATATTCCGTGTTGATTCACGGTCATTTTGACGCATTTCACGGTCCCGTCTCTTCACTTCACGGTCATTTTCGTGCATTTCGCGGTCCAATCGCTTCACTTCACCCCCATTTCCATGCATATCACTGTCATTCCCGCATATTCCGTGTTGATTCACAGTCATTTCGATGCATTTCGCAGTCCTGCATCTTCACTTCACGGTCAATTTCGTAAATTTCACGGTCCAATCGCTTCACTTCACCCCCATTTCCATGTATATCACGGTCATTCCCGCATATTCCGTATTGATTCACGGTCATTTCGCCGTATTTGGCAGTCTCACATCTTCACTTCACGGTCATTTTCATGCATTTTGCGATCCAATCGCTTCACTTCACACCCATTTTCATATATATCATGGTCATTCTCGCATATTCCGTGTTGATTCACGGTCATTTCGATGCATTTCGCGGTCCCGCGTCTTCACTTCACGGTCATTTTCGGGCATTTTGCAGTCCAATCACTTCACTTCACCCCCATTTCCATGCATATCACGGTCATTCCGGCATATTCCGTGTTGATTCATAGTCATTTCGACGCATTTTGTGGTCCCGCATTTTCACTTCACGGTCATTTTTGTGCATTTCGCGGTCCAATCGTTTCACTTCACCCCCATTTTCATGCATATCACGGTCATTACCGCATATTCCGTGTTGATTCACAGTCATTTCGAAGCATTTTGCGGTCCCGCGTCTTCACTTCACGGTCATTTTCATGCATTTCGAGTCCAATCGCTTCACTTCACCCCCATTTTCATGCATATCACGGTCAATCTCGCATATTACGTGTTGATTCACAGTCATTTCGATGCATTTCGCAGTCCCGCGTCTTCCCTTCATGGTCACTTCCGTGCATTTCGCGGTTCAATCGCTTCACTTCACCCTCATTCCCATGCATATCACGGTCATTCTCGCATATTATGTGTTGATTCATGGTCATTTCGATGCATTTTGCGGTCCCCCTTCTTCACTTCATGGTCATTTTCGTGCATTTCGCGGTCCAATCGCTTCACTTCACCCAAATTTCCATGCATATTACGGTCATTCCCGCATATTCCGTGTTGATTCACGGTCATTTTGACGCATTTCACGGTCCCGTCTTTTCACTTCACGGTCATTTTCGTGCATTTCGCGGTCCAATCCCTTCACTTCACCCCCATTTCCATGCATATCACTGTCATTCCCGCATATTCCGTGTTGATTCACAGTCATTTCGATGGATTTCGCGGTCCCGCATCTTCACTTCACGGTCAATTTCGTACATTTCACGGTCCAATCGCTTCACTTCACCCCCATTTCCATGTATATCACGGTCATTCCCGCATATTCCGTGTTGATTCACGGTCATTTCGCCGCATTTGGCGGTCTCACATCTTCACTTCACGGTCATTTTCATGCATTTTGCGATCCAATCGCTTCACTTCACACCCATTTTCATATATATCATGGTCATTCTCGCATATTTCGTGTTGATTCACGGTCATTTCGATGCATTTTGCGGTCCCGCGTCTTCACTTCACGGTCATTTTCGGGCATTTTGCAGTCCAATCACTTCACTTCACCCCCATTTCCATGCATATCACGGTCATTCCGGCATATTCCGTGTTGATTCACGGTCATTTCGACGCATTTTGCGGTCTCGCGTCTTCACTTCATGGTCATTTTCATGCATTTCACGGTCAAATCGCTTCACTTTACCCCCATTTCCATGCATATCATGGTCATTCTCGCATATTGCGCGCTGATTCACGGTAATTTCGATGCATTTCGTGGTCCCGCGTCTTTACTTCACGGTCACTTCGGTGCATTCGCGGTCCAATCGCTTCACTTCATCCCCATTTTCTTGCATATCACGGTCATTCCCGCATTTTACGTGTTGATTCACGGTCATTTTGACGCATTTCGCAGCCCCCCGTCTTCACTTCATGGTCATTTTCG
Source organism: Magnolia changhungtana (assembly GCA_030180095.1). Lineage (NCBI taxonomy): Eukaryota > Viridiplantae > Streptophyta > Magnoliopsida > Magnoliales > Magnoliaceae > Magnolia > Magnolia changhungtana. Next base: position 5,667,415 of record JASAUF010000511.1, read on the forward strand.
TGCATTTCGCGATCCAGTCGCTTCACTTCACCCCCATTTCCATGCATATCACGGTCATTCCCGCATATTCCATGTTGATTCACGGTCATTTCGATGCATTTCGTGGTCCCGCGTCTTCACTTCACGGTCACTTCCGTGCATTTTGCAGTCCAATCGCTTCACTTCACCCCCATTTCCATGTATATCGTGGTCATTCCTGCATATTCTGTGTTGATTCACGGTCATTTCGACGCATTTCGCAGTCCCGCGTCTTCACTTCACAGTCATTTTCGTGCATTTTGCGGTCCAATCGCTTCACTTCACCCCCATTTCCATGCATATCACGGTCATTCTTGCATATTCCGTGTTTATTCACGATCATTTCGACGCATTTCACGGTCCCGCGTCTTCACTTCACGGTCATTTCCGTGCATTTCGCGATCCAATCGCTTCACTTCACCCCCATTTCCATGTATATCACGATCATTCCCGCATATTCCATATTGATTCACGATCATTTCGCTGCATTTCGCAGTCCCGCGTTTTCACTTCACTGTTATTTTTGTGCATTTCGTGGTCCAATCGCTTCACTTCACCCCCATTTTTATGTATATCACGGTCATTCTTGCATATTCCGTGTTGATTCACGGTCATTTCGACGCATTTCGCGGTCGTGCGTCTTCACTTCACGGTCATTTTCGTGCATTTCGCGGCTCAATCGCTTCACTTCACCCCCATTTCCATGCATATCACGGTCACTCCCGCATATTTCGTGTTGATTCATGGTCATTTCGACGCATTTCGGGGTGCCGCATCTTCACTTCTTGGTCATTTTTGTGTATTTTGTGGTCCAATCGCTTCACTTCACCCCCATTTTCATGCATATTACGGTCATTCCCTCATATTCCGTGTTGATTCTCGGTCATTTCGACGCATTTCGCGGTGCTGCGTCTTCACTTCACGGCCATTTTCGTGCATTTCGCTATCCAATCGCTTTACTTCACCCCCATTTCCATGTATATCACGGTCATTCTCGCATATTCCGTGTTGATTCACGGTGATTTTGACGCATTTCACGGTCCTGTGTCTTCACTTCACAGTCATTTTCGTGCATTTCGCAGTCCAATCGCTTCACTTCACCCTCATTTTCATGTATATCGCGGTCATTCCCCCATATTCCGTGTTGATTCACAGTCATTTCGACGCATTTCGCGATCCCGCGTTTTCACTTCACGGTCATTTACGTGCATTTTGCGGTCCAATTGCTTCACTTCACCCCCATTTCAATGCATATCATGGTCATTCCCGCATATTTCATGTTGATTCACGGTTATTTTGACCCATTTTGTGATCCCGCGTCTTCACTTCATGGTCTTTTTCATGCATTTCACAGTCCAATCACTTCACTTCACCCTCATTTCCATGCATATCACGTTCATTCTCACATATTGCGCGTTGATTCATGGTCATTTTGATGCATTTCGCGGTCCCGCATCTTCACTTCACTGTCACTTCCGTGCATTTCGCAGTCCAATCGCTTCACTTCACCCCCATTTCCATGCATATCACGGTCATTCTCGCATATTACGTGTTGATTCACAGTCATTTCGACGCATTTTGCGGCCCCCGTCTTCAATTCATGGTCATTTTCGTGCATTTCGTAGTCCAGTCGCTTCACTTCACCCCCATTTCCATGCATATCACGGTCATTCCCGCATATTCCGTGTTGATTCACGGTCATTTCGACGCATTTCGCGGTCCCGCATCTTCACTTCACGGTCATTTTCATGCATTTCACGGTCCAATCACTTCACCTCACCCCCATTTCCATGTATATCATGGTCATTCTCGCATATTCCGTGTTGATTCACGGTCATTTTGACGCATTTCGCGGTCCCGCGTCTTCACTTTACGGTCATTTTCGTGCATTTCGCGGTCCAATCGCTTCATTTCACCCCCATTTCCATGCATATCACGGTCATTCCCACATATTTCGTGTTGATTCACGGTCATTTCGACGCATTTCACGGTCCCGCGTCTTCACTTCACAGTCATTTCCGTGCATTTCGCGGTCCAATCGCTTCACTTCACCCCCATTTCCATATATATCATGGTCATTCCCGCATATTACATGTTGATTCACGGTCATTTCGCAGCATTTTGCGGTCCCGCATTTTCACTTCACTGTCATTTTCGTGCATTTTACGGTCCAATCACTTCACTTCACCCCCATTTCCATGTATATCACGGTCATTCCCGCATATTCCGTGTTGATTCATAGTCATTTGAACTCATTTCGCGGTCCCGCGTCTTCACTTCACGGTCATTTTCATGCATTTCGCGGTCCAATCGCTTCACTTCACCCCCATTTCCATGCATATCACGGTCATTCCCGCATATTCCGTGCTGATTCACGGTCATTTCAACGCATTTCACGGTCCAGCGTCTTCACTTCATGGTCATTTTCGTGCATTTCGCGTTCCAATCGCTTCACTTCACCCCCATTTCCATGCATATCACGGTCATTCCCGCATATTCCGTGTTGATTCACGGTCATTTTGACGCATTTCGCAGTCCCATGTCTTCTCTTCACGGCCATTTTCTTGCATTCCGCTGTCTAATCGCTTCACTTCACCCCCATTTCCATGTATGTCACGGTCATTCTCGCATATTCCGTGTTGATTCACGCTCATTTTGACGCATTTCGCGGTCCCACGTCTTCACTTCACAGTCATTTTCATGCATTTCGCGGTCCAATCGCTTCACTTCACCCCTATTTCCATGTATATCACGGTCATTCCTGCATATTCCGTGTTGATTCACGGTCATTTTGACGCATTTTGCGGTCCCGCGTCTTCACTTCATGGTCATTTCCGTGCATTTCGCGGTCCAATCGCTTCACTTCACCCCCATTTCCATGCATATCACGGTCATTCCCACATATTCCGTGTTGATTCATGGTCATTTCGATGCATTTCGCGATGAAGTGACCGTGAAGTGCATGGAAATGACCGTGAAGTGAAGGTGAATGGACTGTGAAATGCATGGAAATTACCGTGAAGTGACGGGGCATGACTGTGCAAGGCGTCAAAATGACCGTGAATCAACACGGAATAGGCGGGTATGACCGTGATATACATAGAAAAGACCGTGATGTGTAGCGATTGGACCGTGAAATGCACGGAAATGACCGTGAAGTGAAGGGGCATGACCGTGAAATGCGCCGTAATGACCGTGAATCAACACAGAATAGGTGGGAATGACCATGAAATGCATGGAAATGACCGTGAAGTGAGGCGAATTGACCATGAAATGCACGAAAATGACCATGAAGTGAAGGGGCATGACCGTGAAATGCATCGAAATGACCGTGAATCATCACAGAATAGGCAGGAATGACCACGATATGCGTGGAAATGACCGTGAAGTGAATGGAAATGACCGTGAAATGCATGGAAATGACAGTGAATTAACATTGGATTGCCGGGAATGACCGTGAAATGCATGGAAATGACCGTGAACACTACGTGAAAAATGTGAAAAAATGACGGATTTAGAGATGGTTCTAGACCGGCTCTAAAATTTCTTGGTTTAAAGATGCTTTAGAGATGGCCGTAAACCGTCTCAAAACTTTTAGATGGCTCTTGACCGTCCTTAATATTGTCTTAAAAATTCGAACGTCCAAAAATCATTTAAGACGGTAAAAAACCGTCGTTAACTGTAGAAAAAAGACGGCCATCAACCGTCTGGAAAAGAGACGGTCTCTGACCGTCTTATATGCTTCCATTTGAGACGGTCAAAGACCGTCCGTATTAGAGACGGTCATTGGCCGTCTCTTATTGTTACTCTGAGACTGTCAAGGACCGTCTCAATTAGGGACGGTCATTGACCATCTTTTACTGGTAATATGGACTGTCAAAGACCGTCTTAAATAGAGACGGTCATTGGCCGTTTTAATTTGAGACTGTCAAAGACCGTCTTAATTAGTGACGGTCTTTGGCCGTCTTATAGCGGTCATAAATACCGTCTGCATTAGAGACGGTCATTGGCCATCTTAATTTGAGACTGTTAACGACCGTCTTAATTAGAGACGGTCGTTGGCCGTCTTTTACTGGTAATCTGAGACTGTCAAGGACCGTCTTAATTAGAGATTGTCATTGGCCGTATTAATTTGAGACTGTCAAAGACCGTCTTAATTAGAGACGGTCTTTGGCCGTCTTATAGCTTTCATTTGAGGCTGTCAAATACCGTCTCTAATGGTTAACACTTCACAACAAAAAAAATTATGAATTTCGAATAAATAAAATTGAGAAGCTTAGAAAAATAATTAACAACGTTTAAGAAAATTTTAGATTTTGAAAAAAAAAAAAAACTATGATTTTATAATAATCTAGATTTTGAAAAAAAAAATTAAGAACTTTGAATAATGTTAATAATTTTGAAAAAAAAAGATTTCGATAAAAAAATAATATTTTGAAAAAGAAAATATAAAAAATTAAACAACATTGTGAAAAAATTGACAAATCGTAAAAAAATATATATTTTAAAAAAGAAAATTAGATTTTGTATTTTGACAAGAAAAATTAAAAAGTTATATAACAAGATTTCGATAAAAAAATGATATTTTGAAAAAGAAAATTTTAAAAATTAAATAAAATTGTGAAAAAATTGACAAATTGTAAAAAAATATATTTTTTCAAAAAGAAAACTAGATTTTGTATTTTGACAACAAAAATTGAAAAGTTATATAACAAAAGTGAGATTTAAAAAAATGATATTTTGAAAAAGAAAATTTAAGAAATTAAACAAAATTGTGAAAAAATTGACGAATTGTAAAAAAATATATATTTTAAAAAAGAAAACTAGAGATTTTGTATTTTGACAAGAAAAATTGAAAAGTTAGATAATAAAAGTGAGATTTTGATAATTTGTTGTATATCGCTTGTCACCCCTATATATGTTTCTCCAACCCATTTTTGGGTCGGGTATAAAAATTTGTGTAGATTTAAATCTTAAGTGGACCACACCATTGGAAAGAATGATAATATAGTACCTCGCCATTAAAAATTATAAAGAGTCCATCGTAAGGTTTTAGTAATGTTTATTTGCAATCCAACTTGTTGATAATGTAAAGAAGATCTAGATAAAGGTAAACTATGAGAGGAAGAGAAAAGACGGAAGAGGAGAGCAGAGCAGAGCAGAGCGAGAGAGCAAAAAGAAAAGGATCGGAAGAGAGAGACAATACGATGGCGCCCGAACCAGAAGATGTAGATATTAACAATGAGAAAAACCCTCCTCCTTTGGATGAAGACGACATAGCACTCCTCAAAACCTACGGTTTAAGACCTTACTCTTCTAGCATAAAGAAGGTTGAGAAGGAAATTAAGGAAATAGCCAAGAAGGTTAATGACTTGTGTGGAATAAAAGAGTCGGACACTGGGTTAGCTGCATCCAGCCAATGGGATCTTGTTTCTAATAAACAAATGATGCAGGAGGAGCAGCCTCTTTAGGTTGCAAGATGCACAAAAATAATAAATCAGAACTCTGAGGATGCAAAGTATGTGATAAATGTTAAACAAATTGCCAAGTTTGTCATTGGCTTGGGCGATAAAGTTTCACCAACAGATGTAGAAGAAGGGATGTGTGTCGGTATTGATCGAAATAAATACCAAAGTCAAATTCCCTTGCCTCCAAAGATCAATCCGAGCGTTACCATGATGACGGTAGAAGAAAAATCAGATGTCACATACAATGATATTGGTGGGTGTAAGGAGCATATTGAAAAGATGCGAGAAGTTGTGGAACTCCCCATTCTCCATCCAGAGAAATTTGTGAAGCCTGACATTGATCCTCTGAAGGGGGTGCTCTGCTATAGTCCTCCAGGAACAGGCAAAACTTTACTAGCTAGAGTTGTAGCCAACAGAACTGATGCCTGCTTCATTTGTGTTATTGGAAGTGAGCTTGTTCGGAAATATGTTGGAGAGGGGTCTCGGATGGTTCGCGAGCTTTTCCAGATGGCGCGATCAAAAAAGGCTTGCATCGTCTTCTTTGATGAGGTGGATGCGATCAGCGTACAATGCTCAAAATTGTGAATCAGCTCGATGGCTTTGATGCTCGAGGAAACATCAAAGTTTTGATGGCAACAAACAGGCACTAGATCCAGCATTGTTGTGTCCTGGATGGCTAGACCGTAAGGTTGAGTTTGGTCTGCCTGATCTGGAGAGCAGGATACAGATATTCAAGATCCACACGCGGACAATGAATTGTGAGAGGGATATCCGGTTTGAGCTTCTTACTCGCATCTGCCCCAACTCCATTGGGGCGGACATCAGGAGTGTATGCACTGAGGTGGGCATGTATGCAATCCGAGTGCGGAGAAAGACAGTGACGGAGAAAGATTTCTTGGATGCAGTCAACAAGGTCATCAAAGGATATCAGAAATTTAGTGCAACTCCCAAGTACATGGTCTACAACTGACCGAGACTGCTTACTACTTTACCCTGGCCTTTCATGACTTGATCCTATTTGCCCCGCAATGTGCTGGCTGCCAATTCATCTGTTGAAATTTATTGTGTGTAAAAGGGGCCTCGCCTGCCTTCTTTGTTTGGTTTGTTTTTTTGGATATCTATAACTATCTTTAGTTGGAGTTGCAAGAGCAGATGGTGTTCTTTGGTCTACCTGGTACTGGCTGGCAACCCCAAATTTCTTAAGGTCACGAAAATAACTTAAATAGTTACACAAAAAGAGCATTGTTGTTATTTAAGGTTTTCTTTTTTTTTTTTTTATTTTTTTTTTAAGTTGAGGTAAAACTACAAAGATCCAATTGATCCAAAACTTTTGTGGCCTTCAAAAGGTTTTTAATAGTTATTCATCATTGTTTTGATTGGTATGGCCCACCTGAGATTATTGAGTTCTTGTGATTTGAAATCACATCCTAAAATATGATGGAAAAATATATGGACGGCCGTGTCGATATACATAAAATATATCAAGGTGGGCCCTACACGATTAGAGTAACACCCATGAAGGAGTTACCTAAATAGTTTGGCTCAATCCTAAGAAGTTTTTAATGTTGGATATTCAATCAACACCATTTCATGTTATGTGGTCCAAATACTTGGATGAATAGGAAAAACAAATTTCATATTGATCCGAAACTTTTGTGACCCCCAAAAGAGTTTTAACGCACATTGCATCCTACCCTGCCATATCCAATTAGCAATGACACAGTGAATGTATTTGGTTTATCCACACTGTCAATCCATTTTTCTAGATCATTTTAGTGGTTGAGCCCAAAATTAAAGCATATCCAAAGCTCAAGTGGACCATACCAAAGGAAACAATAGGAATAATGATTTCCACCATTGAAATCTTCCTATGGCCTACAGTGATTTTTATTTGTCATCCAACCTGTTCAATAGATCACAAATACATGGATGAAGGGAAAACTAAAATATCAACTTGATCCAAAACTTCGGTGGCCTCCCAAAATTTTTCAATGGTAAACGTTCAGTTTATACTATTTCCTATGAAGTGGTCCACTTCAGATTTTTATAAGCTTCATTTTTGAGCTTATGTAATAAAATTATATGTTAAAATCGATGGATGGAGTGGATAAAATGAATAAATCATGGTGGGCCCCACAGGATTTACTCAGTACGCTTGGAACGGATTGGCTACTCCCCTTGACACCAGCCAACGGTGGGCCAAGCTGGGCTTGACTTATTCATGCTATACTCGACCTCAAGCTCAACCTCAAGCTCAACATTGAAGCATGACTTGTTTGCCAAAGCTATCAAGTCGAGCTAACGGTTCGAGTCGAGTCGAGTGGAGCTTGTTCATATGTTAACTTATTATATTTTTGACTAAATAATACAAATTAAATGTCAATCATGTTAAGTATAAAAAACCTCTAACCCGACCTAATCCAGCCCTCCCAACCCGATCCAAACCCCAACCTGACCCAACCTAGCCCCTCAACCATAAATCTAAAATAAATCTACTATCATATAAATATACAAGTTAAATAAATAAAAAACAAGTTAAACACCTACTTCGGAGAGATCAGGCCGAGTCGGGATTTGGCGCAGGTTAGCTCAGAGCCTCGAAGAGACAGGGAGAATGAGAGAAAGAGAGAGATAGAGGGGTGGAGATGGTGATCGGCGGGCAGCGTGCTGGACTGTTGGGTGAGCCCGTGCAGGCAGCGGTTAGGGTAGAAAAAAAAGAGAGGCGAGGTATGGTAAGGGAAACAAATGGATCATACGGATATACAATATATAAATCAAAGTGGGCCCACATCTACCCCATTAGTCAGATGCACCATTCCATGGTGGGCCTAGGGCTTAAAAATCAAGTCAATCCGTGACTTTTTTGGGCCACACCACATACAAAAGTTGAGAGGGGTTACCCTCCATTAAAATATTCATAATCATTTGTTAGGCCCACCGAGATGTGGTTCACAAAGCTAGCCTATCCATTATGTGTGTCTCACTTGGATGAGGAGTCATACCAAGTTTCATATGCATAAAAATTTTAAGTGGGCCCCACCAAGTGCTTTTATATGTTTTAGGCATTTCTTCACATGATTTTAGATGGTATGGCCCCACCATGATGTATGTGTTTCATCCATGCCGTCCATATATTTTTACAGATAATTTTACAATATAAGACCAAAAATGAGATATATCCAAATCTCAAGTGGACCACATTACAAGAAACGGTGTTAAATGAGTGTCGACCATTAAAAACATTTTGGTAGCCATAAAAGTTTTGGATCAAGCTGATTTTTGTATTTTCCCTTCACCTGGTCCTGTATGACCAAATCAACAGGTTGGATGTCAAATAAACAGTACAGTGGGCCTTAGGAGGATTTTAATGGTGGATATCCAATCACTATTGTTCTCATGTGGTGTGGACCACCTAAGATTTATATCCCTCTAATTTTTGGCATAAATCTCTAAAACGACCTTTAAAATGGATGAAACACATACATCATGGTGGGCCCCACGTAGCCCCTATCAGGAACGTCCATCTTCACGCCCAAAATGGGCGTGCGCTCAAAAGAGAGCCGAGCCCAAAAAACCCCCAAAAGAAAACCTAATCCTCTCTCTCCTTCTCTCCGTTCCCTTATTCCCTCTCTCTCTCACCCGATCTCTGCTCCCTCCCTCTCTCTCTCTCTCTCTCTCTCTCTCTCTCTCTCTCTCTCTCTCTTCGTCCCAATCTCCTTTCCCTTTCTCTCCTCTGATTTTAATGGAGGATGGCGATGGAGAAGGGGAGGCCAGCTGTTGCCCTCGATTGCAGCTAGAGATGGACTTCGAAATTTGTTGGAGAGACTGATTAGAGTTACAGAGGAGAGCAATGAGATGTTCCCGTTGAAGCTCAAAGACTGAATCGACCGGTAAGCTCCTCTATCTTCCTCTTTATTATTTTTTTCTTTTTTTATTTTTTCCATTTTTCTATCAAACCTTCTGTAGCCTTTTTGCTGATGGATCGTTAATGGGTCTTTCTCAAATCTTTGATCAGAGCTGAAGTCGAGGTTCTCACAGTCGAAGTCCAATTCGAGCATTTAAATATCGAAGCAGAAGCCTACGTTGCTGGTAGAGCTTATTGTCCGTGGTCAACTTCACCATTAATATTATTGAGGTATAATTAGCATATCTGAATCATTGAATCATAAAAGAAAATCATAGGAGTGGGCATTTGTAATATGTTCTACTATTTAATTATACTGATTTACCGACCTCTCATTTGTTTCAAAAGGGCTTCTTGAATACTCTATGTTCTTTAGGTGTTATTGCCATTGTTGTCGGGAACCGTTGCTATGACAGAATTGCTATTGCCATTGTTGCATAAAGCAGCACTAGATGCTTGAGTTATCACAGTTTCTTTAGGTGGAATGTATATAGCCCTCTTGACTGAAAGTGCTTTTTATTAAGTAATTCTTAAATTTTGATGAAGAGAATTAATGCTTGTCTAGCAGAATGGTTTTTTTTTTTTTTTCTCTATGATACAAACCTATCCATATTCATATTCATGCCTGTATCCATGCAGAACTTCAGAGATTACCAAGCATTGCTGTCATGTACAATTCCAGTTCCCATGCATAAGAAACATAGTTGATAAACAATCCATGCCAAGCCCTGGATGACCCGTCTATATCTTTGATAGATGGCTTATGCTTCTTATTTCTCAGTAATATCACCACCATCATGTATGCATGTCAATGCATTCTGTTTATCCAGTTTGCATTTCTAAATGAAAGTTGCTGCAGCAAAGGCTTTGAGACAGTTCGATATGAACTTGTGTACCTTGTTATTGAACTCGATCCAGCTGTAAACTCCCAATTTTCTGATCTTTCTGTCCTTCATAAGAGACCTCACAGATGCAACATCATCCCATCTTCCAGAAGCAGCATACATGTTCTTTGAATTCCAAGAAACTACATTTCTATCGAGCATTTGATTGAACAAACTCCGCGCTTGATCAATCTTGCCACATTTCGCATACATATCAATCAAAGCATTCCAAACAAACACATTCATTTTCAAATTACTATTAGTAACACGTCCATGATCTAATAGTTAGAATCATCTGATGGTGCGAATTGTGTTCTTACAACACTTCTTGCATTAAGCCTATAACAATTTTGGTAGATTTTGTGGAGTAATTGTTGAAATTCAGCACTTTGGAATTTCTTGTGGAACCAATATGAGGAAAAAGTGGAATATTTCCAATGCAGCACTTGGTTTTCCACCAAGAAAAGCTGATATTAAAACCAGTAGAGCAGAAGTATCTTTCAATTTAACTTCTTTGAGGGCATTTGCAACTCTGTTTTAGTGGATAGCCCTGCTAGTCTACTGTTGGATACAAATTTATTCATGCATACATGAATGATGCATGACTAGCTAGCTTACTTGGGTAATAAGTAATAACATACATGTAGAGTGGTACAAAAGAGAGGCAACTAAATTTCAATTTCAATTACATACATGTAGAGCTATCTTTTCCATAGGTCTAGGCCTTATTATAACCAGTCCTTGCAATCTGTAATAAAAACTATACAATCTAAAAATTAAATCCCTACCTAGCAAAGATATGAAAAATTGGAGACTACCTAAATAAGAAACTACTCAAATAAGAAAGTACTTAAATAAGAAGAATCTAAGAATACTTCTTGCCTAACATAAAGATATTAAAGGAAATTACCTAATATATAGATATTTAAAAGAAATGGAAAGTAAGGATATTTCCAAATGTAGAGATTTGCCTAAAAATGAAAAGTGGGCCCTTTTTTGTGCAAATGTTCGGAACATGCATGTGTGGGATGTGTGGCGATTACGGCCCCGCCCTGCCCACCAATTCAAAATTTGGGTCGAGACCAACACACACTTGGCCCATTGACAGCCCTAAATGGGGAGTGTGCAAGTTTGGATTTTTAAGAACACTCAGAAACCTTTTGGGATATGAGATTCCATGATGCAAATACCTTATACTTTGGAGCTTGCATTTGGAACCAGTCAATTGGCTTGTTTTGATTTGTATGCTTTATTCGGCTCTCACCGTACAAACTAAATCTTTTATTATTCCCATTCCTCAATTTCACCAAAAGTATGGATTTTTAAGGAAAACCCACAAATTATTTTAGATTTTGAGACTAAAATCTTGAGGAACTTGCTTATTTGTCATCTTGAAATTGTTTGTGCATATTGGCACCGTTGTGGGGCACTGAAAGTATCATTCCCATTACTACTATTATTTTTTTCATTTTTTCATTTTTTTCCGCCTCTTTATTCATGTTAAGCACGAAGGAAGTTTATAAGCTAAGTTTAAACTAGATGTAGGCTTATTTTGAGGATCAAAACACAAAATAAAGTGGGATTCAATGAGCTGATGTGAAGTGGACCATATTGAGACATATTAAAAGGGATATACTATTCACTTTTTCTTTTCTTTTTTTTTTTTCCATTTTTCCATCTTTGTGTTGTTGTACTTGTATATCATAGGCCCTAATCCACCAAATCATGCTTGACTTTTGGTGCTTAAATAGTGCTTACATAACCGACCTATAATTGTGTCACCAATTCATCATTACTCATGTGTAGACTTATATTCATTATTGTATTTTGATATTAGATATTTAGAAGCCTAAATATTAAAGTTTTGCTGTTTTAGAGTTGATTTCAGGTTAGTAATATCAGGCAGCTTGAGACGGCATTGTTTCCAAAGAATAGCCCATTACACCATCAAATACATGTTCAAAACCGAGAAAAAGAATACATTTTTCGAGAGATCAATCTGGCCATGAACATCATTAGACCCATTGTAGATGGAGCATAGCTGGAAAATTGCATTGATCAGATAATTCCATCCATCCTATTGATTGCTGTCACATATTTAAATAACGATATGTTCAACGAGTGAAATCAGATGGTTAAGATCGTTCAATCAGTGCAGAGTTCAAATGGTGCTCCATCAAGAATGGGGCCCATGATTTGAATGGGTTAGATGGCCCTACATGTGACACACGTATGGTGGCCAAGACACCACAACTTAAGAAACGGTGGTCAGCTATCAGCATACTCTACCCCTACTTTTTAATTGGCACATAGCATGTATGCCTTTTGAAGTTCCTTGCTTGAAGAACATCATAGAAGAACATGTAATTTTTTTTTAATGTGTGGATCCTTCATTAAGGGTTGTTTGTTCTTTTACTGTCCTTGACTGTTTCTTGCTTTGGTTTTCCATTAAATGTCCAGGTTCTGTTTGAAGAAATGCGCCAAGTGTTTGAAGCAACGGTATTCATTTTCTTATCCTAAAGGTCTATCACTCTTATTCATTCATGTTGGTTGCCAACATGCTGTCTATATCTAATTTAAATTCCTTGATGTTGTAGAAACCAGATCTTGTTATATTTGTTATGGATAGCAGCATTGGCCAAGCAACATTTGACCAAGCTCAAGCTCCACTCTAACTAAGAGCTGAAGTTCAATTCATTCATAGGACTTGAAAATCAGACAACTGGAGATTTTTTCTGTAACTTTCAGCTTTTGAATTATTAACATGTTGGCAACTTTTGTTGTTTGACATGAATCATTTATGGCATGCTACTTTATATTCATCAGTTGGCACAAAAAGGTAAGCATCACTTTTTGTTAGAATAGAGCAGATGTAATGAATACTGTTATTTTTGTTCTACTTTACATTTGTCTAGTGACAACCTCCTTTACATTCTTTTCAATGACTTGGTGGAATGAATTCCTTACTGCATGATTGAACACTCACTTTCCATTCCCCGATTTGAAGTTCCCACAATCATCCTGGGGATGGATGTATCACATGGTTCCCAGGCGATTCGATGTGCCGTCAATTGCGGCGGTAAGATAAGATGCATGATTTTTCTTTTCAACTATTAGTCATAGATTGACAGTACTTGTTTCAATTTTCTTGGATGGATGATGAATGTATTTGGGAATGTAAATGAAAATTAAAAACTTATAATATATATATATATATGTTATCAATGGAGGATACCTTGTTTAGGGGGACATGAAATTCTTGTAGCTTATGGTATGGTGCCCCAATACTGGTTGTATGTTACTAGTATGTAGTAGATAATACTAGGTTCAATAGTAGATAATACTAGAGAATCCCTAAACCTAAACCTACACCTAATCCTAATCTACTCCTAAACCTAAACCTAAACTTGAAAACCCAAACCTAAATCCGTACACAAACCCAAATCCGAACCCGATTTTCTAAACCTAAACCTTAACTTATTCTTAATTCCCTAAACCGTAACCTATAACCTACACTTATAACCTAAACCTAAACCTATAACCTCAACCTGTAACCTTAACCTAAACGTAAAACCTAAACCTAAACCCAAACCCGATCCCGAACCCAAATCTGAATCCCTAAACCCTTAGCCTAAACCTAAAACCCAAATGTAAACCCGATCTCGAAACCGGACCTGATTTCCTATACCTAAACCTTAACGTATTCTCAAATCAATAAACTTCAACCTACACCTAATCCTAATCTCAACTCCCTAACCTAAACCTAGACCTAAACTTGAAAATCCAAACCTAAACCCGATCCTGAACCCGAATCTGAATCCCTAAATGCTTAGCCTAAACCTAAAACCCAAACGTAAACCCGATCTCGAACCCGAACCCAATTTCCTATACCTAAACCTTAACGTATTCTCAAATCCCTAAACCTAAACCTACACCTAATCCTAATCTCAACTCCCTAACCTAAACCTAAACCTAAATTTGAAAACCCAAAACTAAACCCGAACCCGAACCTGATCCCGATTTCCTAAACCTAAACTTATGACTTAACCTAAACCTAAACCTAAACCTATAACCTATAACCTAAACCTAAACATAAAACCTAAATGTATTCTCAAATCCCTAAACCTAAACCTACACCTAATCCTAATCTCAATTCCCTAACCTAAACCTAAACCTAAACTTGAAAACCCAAACCTAAACCCGATCCAGAACCCGAACCCGATTTCCTAAACCTAAACCTTAACCTATTCTCAATTTCTAAACCTTAACCTATAACCTAACCTAAACCTAAACCTAAACCTATAGCTTATAACCTTAACCTAAATCTAAACATAAACCTTAACCTAAACCTATAACCATAACCTAAACCAAATCCTATGACCTAAAACCTAAATGTATTCTCAAATCTCTAAACCTAAACCTACACCTAATCCTAATCTCAATTCCCTAACCTAAACCTAAACCTAAACCTAAACCCGATCCGAACCCGAACCCAATTTCCTAAACCTAAACCTTAACCTATTCTCAATTTCCTAAACCTTAACCTATAACCTAACCTAAACCTAAACCTAAACCTATAACCTACACTTATAACCTAAACCTAAACCTATAACCTAAACCTAAGCCTAAAACATAAACCTATTACCTATAACCTAAATGTATTCTCAAATCCCTAAACCTAAACCTACACCTAATAATAATCTCAACTCCCTAACCTAAACCTAAACCTAAACTTGAAAACCCAAACCATAACCCGATCCCGAACCCGAACCCGAACCCGATTTCCTAAACATAAACCTTAACCTATTCTCAATTCCCTAAACCTATAGCTTATAACCTTAACCTAAACCTAAACCTAAACCTAAACCTATAACCTATAACTTGTAACCTAAACCTAAAACCTAAATGTATTCTCAAATCCCTAGACCTAAACCTACACCTAATCCTAATCTCAATTCCCTAACCTAAACCTAAACCTAAACTTGAAAACCTAAACCTAAACCGAATCCCGAACCCGAACCCAATTTCCTAAACCTAAACCTTAACCTATTCTCAATTTCCTAAACCTTAACCTATAACCTAACGTAAACCTAAACCTAAACCTATTACCTACACTTATAACCTAAACCTAAACCTATAACCTAAACCTAAGCCTAAAACCTAAACCTATGACCTAAAACCTAAATGTATTCTCAAATCCCTAAACCTAAACCTACACCTAATCCTAATCTCAACTCCCTAACCTAAACCTAAACGAAAGCCCAAACCTAAACTCGATCCAGAACCAGAACCGATTTCAAACCTAAACCTTAACCTATTCTCAATTCCCTAAACCTATAGCTTATAACCTTAACCTAAACCTTAACCTAAATCTAAACCTAAACCTTAACCTAAACCTATAAGCTTAACCTAAACCAAATCCTATGACCTAAAACCTAAATGTATTCTCAAATCTCTAAACCTAAACCTACACCTAATCCTAATCTCAACTCCCTAACCTAAACCCGATCCCGAACCCGAACCCGATTTCCTAAACCTAAACCTTAACCTATTCTCAATTTCCTAAACCTTAACCTATAACCTAACCTAAACCTAAACCTAAACCTATAACCTAAACCTAAGCCTAAAACCTAAACCTAAACCTATAACCTAAACCTAAGCCTAAAACCTAAACCTATGACCTAAAATCTAAATGTATTCTCAAATCCCTAAACCTAAACCTACACCTAATCCTAATCTCAACTCCCTAACCTAAACCTAGACCTAAACTTGAAAACCCAAACCTAAACCCGATCCCAAACCCGAACCCGAACCCGATTTCCTAAACCTATACCTTACCCTAAACCCTAAACCTTAACCAATAACCTAACCTAAACCTAAACCTAAACCTATAACCTACACTTATAACTTAAACCTAAACCTATAACCTAAACCTAAGCCTAAAACCTAAACCTATGACCTAAAACCTAAATGTATTTTCAAATTCCTAAACCTAAACCTACACCTAATAATAATCTCAACTCCCTAACCTAAACCTAAACCTAAACTTGAAACCCAAACCAAAACCCGATCCCAAACCTAAACTCGATTTCCTAAACCTAAACCTTAACCTATTCTCAATTCCCTAAACCTATAGCTTATAACCTTAACTTAAACCTAAACCTAAACCTAAACCTATAACCTATAACTTATAACCTAAACCTAAACTTAAAACCTAAATGTATTCCTAAATTCCTAAACATAAACCTACACCTAATCCTAATCTCAATTCCCTAACCTAAACCTAAACCTAAACTTAAACCTAAACCTAACCCGATCCCGAACCCGAACCCAATTTTCTAAACCTAAACCTTAACCTAAACCAAAACCAAAACCTATAACCTATAACCAAAACCAAAACCAAAACCTATAACCTATACCCGAACCCATTCTCAAATCCAAAAACCTATAACCTAAACCTATAACCTATAACCTAAATCAATACCTATAACCAAAACCAAAACCAAAACCTATAACCTAAACCCAAACCCATTCTCAAATCCCAAAACCTATAACCTATAACTTAAACCAAAACCTATAACCTATAACCTAAATCTAAACCAAAACCTATAACCTAAACCTAAACCAAAACCTATAACCTATAACCTAAACTAAAATTAACCAAAACCTATAACCTAAACCCAAACCCATTCTCAAATCCCAAAACTTATAACCTAAACCAAAACCAAAACCAAAACCTATAACCTAAACCCGAACCCATTCTAAAATCCAAAAATCTATAACCTAAACCTAAACCTAAACCAAAAGCTATAACCTAAACCCGAACCCATTCTTAAATCCCAAAACCTATAACCTAAACCAAAACCAAAACCTATAACCTAAACCCGAACCCATTCTCAAATCAATAACCTATAACCTAAACCTAGACCTTATCTTAAACCTAAACCAAAACATATAACCTAAACCAAAACCAAAACCTATAACCTAAGCCGAACCCATTCTCAAATCCAAAACCTATAACCTAAACCTAAACCTTATCTAAACCAAAACCAAAACCTATAACCAAAACCAAAACCAAAACCAAAACTTATAAGCTAAACCGAACCCATTCTCAAATCCCAAAACTTATAACCTAAACCAAAACCAAAACCAAACCTATAACCTAAACCCGAACCCATTCTCAAATTCAAAAATCTTTAACCTAAACTTAAACCTAAACCTAAACCTAAACCAAAAGCTATAACCTAAACCCGAACGCATTCTCAATTCCCAAAACCTATAACCTAAACCAAAACCAAAACCTATAACCTAAACCCGAACCCATTCTCAAATCCAATAACCTAAACCTAAACCTTATCCTAAACCTAAACCAAAACATATAACCTAAACCAAAACCAAAACCTATAACCTAAACCGAACCCATTCTCAAATCCAAAAACCTATAACCCAAACCTAAACCTTATCTTAAACCAAAACCAAAACCTATAACCAAAACCAAAACCAAAACCTATAAGCTAAAGTCGAACCCATTCTTAAATCCCAAAACCTATAACCTAAACCAAAACCAAAACCTATAAGCTAAACCCGAACCCATTCTCAAATCTAAAAATCTATAACCTAAACCTAAACCTACACCTAAACCTAAACCAAAAGCTATAACCTAAACCCGAACCTATTCTCAAATCCCAAAACCTATAACACAAACCAAAACCAAAACCTATAACCTAAACCCGAACCCATTCTCAAATCCAATAACCTAAACCTAAACCTTATCCTAAACCTAAACCAAAACATATAACCTAAACCAAAACCAAAACATATAACCTAAACCAAAACCAAAACCTATAACCTATACCCAGAACCCATTCTCAAATCCAAAAACCTATAACCTAAACCTAAACCTTATCCTAAACCAAAACCAAAACCTATAACCAAAACCAAAACCTATAAGCTAAACCCGAACCCATTCTCAAATCCCAAAACCTATAACCTAAACCAAAACCAAAACCTATAACCTACACCGAACCCATTCTCAAATCCCAAAACCTATAACCTAAACCCGAACTCATTCTCAAATCCTAAAACCTATAACCTAAACCTATAACCTATAACCTAAATCAATACCTATAACCAAAACCTATAACCTAAACCCGAACTCATTCTCAAATTCCAAAACCTATGACCTAAACCTAAACCTTAACCTAAACATAAACCAAAACCTATAACCTATAACCTAAACCAAAACCAAAACCTATAACCTAAACCTAAACCCATTCTCAAATCCCAAAACCTATAACCTAAACCAAAACCAAAACCTATAACCTAAACCTGAACCCATTCTCAAATCCAAAACCTATAACCTAAACCTAAACCTAAACCAAAACCTATAACCTAAACCTAAACCCGAACCCATTCTCCAATCCCAAAACCTATACTTATAACCTAAAACTATTCCCAAATCCCAAAACCTATAACCTAAACCTAACCTTTCCCTAAACCTATAACCTAAACTCAATTTCCTAAAGCTAAACCTACACCTAATCCTAATCTCAACTCCCTAACCTAAACCTAAACCTAAACTTGAAAACCAAAACTTAAACCCAATCCCGAACATGAACCCGATTTCCTAAACCTAAACCATAACCCATTCTCAAATTCAAAACCTATAACCAAAACTTAAACCCAATCACGAACATGAACCCGATTTCCTAAACCTAAACCATAACCCATTCTCAAATCGAAAACCTAAAACCTAAACCCAAACCCATTCTCAAATCCAAGAACCTATAATTAACCTAAACTATAACCTATAACCTAAATCAAAACATATAACCTAAACCTAAATCAAAACCTATAACCTAAACCCAAACCCATTCTCAAATCCCAAAACCTATAACCTAAACCTAAACCTTAACCTAATCCTATAACCTAAAATTAAATCCCTAAACCTTAACCTATAACCTATAACCTAACCTAAACCTATACTTATAACCTAAAACTATTCTCAAATCCCAAAACCTATAACTTAAACCTAACCTTTCCCTAAACCTATAACCTAAACTCAATTCCATAAAGCTAAACCTACACCTAATCCTAATCTCGACTCCCTGACCTAAACATAAACCTAAACTTGAAAACCAAAACTTAAATCCAATCTCGAACATGAACCCAATTTCCTAAACCTAAACTATAACCCATTCTCAAATCCAAAAACCTATAACCAAAACTTAAACCCAATCTTGAACATGAACCCGATTTCCTAAACCTAAACCATAACCCATTCTCAAATCCAAAACCTATAACCTTAACCCGAACCCATTCTCAAATCCAAGAACCTATAATTAACCTAAACCTATAACCTATAACCTAAATCAAAACATATAACCTAAACCAAAACTAAAACCTAAACCCATTCTCAAATCCCAAAACCTATAACCTAAACCTAAACCTTAACCTAATCCTATAACCAAAATCAAATCCCTAAAACTTAACCTATAACCTATAACCTAACCTAAACCTATACTTATAACCTAAAACTATTCCCAAATCCCAAAACCTATAACTTAAACCTAACCTTTCCCTAAACCTATAACCTAAACTCAATTCCCTAAAGCTAAACCTACACCTAATCCTAATCTCGACTCCCTAACCTAAACCTAAACTTAAACTTGAAAACCAAAACTTAAACCCAATCCTGAATATGAACCCGATTTCCTAAACCTAAACCATAACCCATTCTCAAATCCAAAAGCCTATAACCAAAACTTAAACCCAATCTTGAACATGAACCCGATTTCCTAAACCTAAACCATAACCCATTCTCAAATCCAAAACCTATAACCTTAACCCGAACCCATTCTCAAATCCAAGAACCTATAATTAACCTAAACCTATAACCTATAACCTAAATCAAAACATATAACCTAAACCAAAACCAAACCCAAACCCATTCTCAAATCCCAAAACCTATAACCTAAACCTAAACCTTAACCTAATCCTATAACCTAAAATCAAATCCCTAAAACTTAACCTATAACCTATAACCTAACCTAAACCTATACTTATAACCTAAAACTATTCCCAAATCCCAAAACCTATAACTTAAACCTAACCTTTCCCTAAACCTATAACCTAAACTCAATTCCCTAAAGCTAAACCTACACCTAATCCTAATCTCGACTCCCTAACCTAAACCTAAACTTAAACTTGAAAACCAAAACTTAAACCCAATCCCGAATATGAACCCGATTTCTAAACCTAAACCATAACCCATTCTCAAATCCAAAAGCCTATAACCAAAACTTAAACCCAATCTTGAACATGAACCCGATTTCCTAAACCTAAACCATAACCCATTCTCAAATCCAAAACCTATAACCTTAACCCGAACCCATTCTCAAATCCAAGAACCTATAATTAACCTAAACCTATAACCTATAACCTAAATCAAAACATATAACCTAAACCAAAACCAAAACCCAAACCCATTCTCAAATCCCAAAACCTATAACCTAAACCTAAACCTTAACCTAATCCTATAACCTAAAATCAAATCCCTAAACCTTAACCTATAACCTATAACCTAACCTTAACCTATACTTATAACCTAAAACTATTCCCAAATCTCAAAACCTATAACCTAAACTCAATTCCCTAAAGCTAAACCTACACCTATTCCTAATCTCAACTCCATAACCTAAACCTAAACCTAAACTTGAAAACCCAAACTTAAACCCAATCCCAAACCCGAACCCGATTTCTAAACCTAAACCTAAACCTTAACCTTAACCTATTCTCATTACCTAAACCTAAACCTAAACCTAACCTAAACCTAAACCTAAAACCTAAACCTAGGCCTAATACCTAAATGTACTCTCAAATCCCTAAACCTAAACCTACACCTAATCCTAATCTCAACTCCCTAACCTAAACCTAAACCTAAACTTGAAAACCCAAACCTAAATGTGATCCCGAACCTATACCTTAACCTATTCTCAATTCCCTAAACCTATAGCTTATCACCTAAACCTAAACCTAAACCTAAACCTATAACCTTAACCTAAACCAAAACCTATAACCTAAAACCTAAATGTATTCTCAAATTTCTAAACCTAAACCTACACCTAATCCTAATCTCAACTCCCTAACGTAAACCTAAACCTAAACTTGAAAACCCATACATAAACCCAGATCCGATTTCCTAAACCTAAACCTTAACCTATTCTCAATTTCCTAAACCTTAACCTATAACCTAACCTAAACCTAAACTTAAACCTAAGCCTAAAACCTAAACCTATACCTAAAACCTAAATGTATTCTCAAATCCTTAAACCTAAACCTACACCTAATCCTAATCTCAACTCCCTAACCTAAACTTAAACCTAAACTTGAAAACCCAAACCTAAACCCGATCCAGGAACCCGAACCCGATTTCCTAAACCTATACCTTAACCTATTCTCAATTCCCTAAACCTATAGCTTATAACCTAAACCTAAACCTTAACCTTAACCTTAACCTAAACTTAAACCTGAACCTATAACCTATAACCTAAATATATTCTCAAATCCCTAAACCTACACCTACACCTAATCCTAATCTCAACTCCCAAATCTAAACCTAAACCTAAACTTGAAAACCCAAACCTAAACCCGATCCCGAACCCGAACCCGATTTCCTAAACCTAAACCTTAACCTATTCTCAAATCTCTAAACCTAAACTTAATCCTAATCTAAACTCCTCAACCTAAACCTAAACCTAAACCTTAACTTGAAAACCCAAACCTAAACCCAATCCGCACCCGAACCCGAATTCTTAAACCTAAACCTTAAACTATTCTCAAATCCCTAAACCTACACCTACACCTAATCCTAATCTCAACTCTCTAACCTAAACTTAAACCTAAACTTGAAAACCCAAACTTGAACCCGATCCCGAACCCAAACCCGATTTCGTAAACCTAAATCTATTCTCAATTCCCTAAACCTATAGCTTATAACCTAACCTAAGCCTAAACTTATTTATATGTATTATGCGTGGATGAATGTAATATGAATAAGATTGTTTGTATTTGGATGGATGTAGTTTATGTTTGGATGTATTTACGTAGTTTGGGTTTAGATGGATGTGAATGTGAATGTGAATGTGAATGTGATGAAATAAATTGTATAACAGGTGTATATCAGGAAGATTGTGTTTGGATGGATTTACGTAGTTTGGGTTTAAATGGATGTGAATGTGATGAAATATATTGTATAACAGGTGTATATCAGGAAGATTGTGTGTTTGGATGGATTTACGTAGTTTGGGTTTAGATGGATGTGAATGTGAATGTGATGAAATATATTGTATAACAGGTGTATATCAGGAAGAAGACTACAGGTCAAATTTGGTCCTTCAAGGGTCATAAGAGACGGCTTATAGCAGTCCTTTTAAAGGACGGTCCATGACCGTCCTTTTAAAGGACGGTCTATAACAGTCCTTTGAAGGCTCAAATGAGACGGTCCATGACAGTCCTTTTAAAGGACGGTCCATGACCGTCCATTTAAAGGACGGTCTGTCGCCGTCCTTTAAAGGCCCATAAGAGACGGTTCATGACAGTCTTTTTTAAGGATGGTCCATGACAGTCCTTTTAAAGGACGGTCCATGGCCGTCCTCTTTGGGCTCATAAGAGACGGTCTATGACAGTCCATTTTAAGGACGGTCTATGACCGTCCTTTTTTAGGATGGTCCATGACCGTCCTTTTTTCGTCAATAAGAATGACGGTTTTCAACCGTCCTTTAAGTAATAGGACACGTCAAAATTTGACTGCCTATGTGACGGTTCATGACCGTCCTTTTTAGTCATTTGAGACGGTTTTGGACCGTCCTTTTTTTGCTCTTTTGGCTTAGTGGAAGTGAAGCGAATTAACCGTGAAATACGTGGAAATGACCGTGAAGTGAATTGACCATGAAATGCATGAAAGTGACCGTAAATCAACACAGAATTGCCAGGAATGACTGTAAAATGCATGGATATGACCGTGAAGTGAAGTGAATTGACCGCGAAGTGCGTGGAAATGAGCGTGAAGTGAAGTGAATTGACCGTGAAGTGCATCGAATTAACCATGAATGAAGACGGGAATGACCGTGAAATGCATTGAAATGACGGTGAAGTGAAGTGAATTGACCGCGAAGTGCGTGGAAATGGCCGTGAGGTGAAGTGAATTAACCGTGAAGTGCGTCGAATTGACCATGAATCAACACGGAATTGTCGGGAATGACCGTGAAATGCATGAAAATGACGGTGCAGTGAAGTGAATTGACCACGAAGTACGTGGAAATGGCCGTGAAGTGAAGTGAGTTGACCGTGAAGTGCGTCGAAATGACCGTGAATCAACATGAAATATGCGGGAATGACCGTGATATGCATGGAAATAGGGTGAAGTGAAGCGATTAGATTGAGAAATGCATGAAAATGACCGTGAAGTGAAGACGCGGGACCGCGAAATGCGTCGAAATGATCGTGAATCAATACGGAATATGCGGGAATGACCACGATATACATGGAAATGGGGGTGAAGTGAAGTGATTGGACCAATGACGGTGAAGTGAAGACACGGGACCGCGAAATGCATCGAAATGACCGTGAATCAACACGGAATATGTGGGAATGATAGTGATATGCATGGAAATGGGGGTGAAGTGAAGCAATTGGACCGCGAAATGCACGAAAATGACTGTAAAGTGAAGACGCGGGATCGCGAAATGCGTCGAAATGACCGTGAATCAACACGGAATATGTGAGAATGACCATGATATGCATGGAAATGGGGGTGAAGTGAAGCGATTGGACTACGAAATGCATGGAAGTGACTATGAAGTGAAGACGCGGGACCGCGAAATGCATCGAAATGACCGTGATATGCTTGGAAATGGGGGTGAAGTGAAGCGATTAGACCGCGAAATGCACGAAAATGACCGTGAAGTGAAGACGCGGGACTGCGAAATGCATCGAAATGACCGTGAATTAACATGGAATATGCGGGAATGACCGTGATATACATGAAAATGGGGTGAAGTGAAGCAATTGGATCGCGAAATGTACAAAAATGACCGTGAAGTGAAGACATGGGACCGCGAAATGCGTCAAAATGACCGTGAATCAACACAGAATATGTGAGAATGGTCGTGATATGCATAGAAATGGAGGTGAAGTGAAACGATTGGACCGCGAAATGCACGGAAGTGACCGTGAAGTGAAATGCACGGAAATGACCATGAATTTCCGTGAATGAAATTGACCGCAAAGTGAATGAAGTGGATTTTTGGCCGTTGACCTAATGGAATCTTGGAAAATAACTAGGTTAGTTGGCTAAAGTAGCTTCTCCTACCCCAAAATCATATAGGGTACGTCAAGTAACTAAGTTTTGTTTAGAAGATATTCTTGTTAAATGAATAAAGAAAGAAATGAAAAAAAGAGAGAAATTTTTTTTATATGCTTATATATACATATTTATATAAATATGTATTTGAGAAAATTGTAGGTAGAATAAATTTCTCCATGTAAAAAATAAAATAAAAATAAAGTTTAAAAAAAAAAAATTCATATATTGGTACAGACTACAATTATGGCTACGGTTATAATCCGTAGCTAAAGATAAAAATACCTTTTTCGATTAATAAAAAATTGCAGGATTTTTGAGGCAAACTCGCTGGAGTGTTTTGGACCTTTTTCGATTAATCGAAAGACCTTCGATATATTGAAGTACATCGTTGTCACGGCTATAGCTACGGTTATAATCCGTAGCCAAAGGTAGCCCCAGCTCTCTTGCGGGGGCATTTTCAACCTGAGAAATGAGGCCGTACAACTGGGGCTTATTCTTGGGAGGTGAAAAGCGAGTGGGCTTCAAAAGGTTGATGGGCCATATATGGGTTGTACAGTTGGAAATTTCTCTTTCCTGAATGATAAGTGATATGGTAGAACTGGGAGTACTGGAATATGGTAGAGCGCCTTCTCAACTGTGCATTTGGCAGGTTGAGGAATGTAATCCGTACGGTCCATTTTGTAGGACATGTTTTGGATGGCCTGTGATTTGAAAACAATTCCGTTTGGACAGTGCTAGCCTTGTGATCAGTGTGACCTTCGAACCAACGGTAAAGAAAGAAGATGTAGATTGGTTGGTATTTGGAGAGTATCCTGATCAATGTGGCAGGGTCCATTGATCCCGGTATGAATTCATACATACCACTGCCACGTGTACATCCACAAGTGGGACAGCAATCCCAGGTGGAAGTGGCCCATCTCTTTGCTCTCCTTTGATCAACCGTCTCTGCTGGTTGAATCCATGTCTTGCATTGCTTGGTACGGTGTTGTTCATCCAATTTCCATTTGTTGTAGTCTCAGTCTAGAGCTGCACACAAGCTGAGCTAGTTCAAAAAGCTCACTCAGTTCAACTCAATTTAGCTTAGATTGAGTCGGTTTGAAAGGGGTTTTTGGGATGGGCTGAGGCCTATTTAACTTAGCTCGTTATAAAATAAGCTGAGGTCGAGCAATAGGTAGTTTGGTCAGCTCAAACCTTGAGTCCAACCTTGACTTAGCTCACTTTATATGTGTGTGTGAAATTTTCATCCGCACATATGTTTTGCGCGCTATTTGTGATTGTTTGCCAAGAATCGCTGGATTGAAAGGTTTAAGAACCGCTGATCGAGATCACCTCCCACTCCAACTCAAGACTTGAGTAGAACTCCTCTCTCTCTCTCTCTCTCTCTCTCTCTCTCTCTCGCCCCCCCCCCCCCTCCTCCCCCCCCCTTCGTTTCTTTTCTTCATTTTCTTTTTCTCTGAATTTTTTAATTAAATTTTAAATTAGAGATTTGATTTTTTTGAGGGGATTTTATCAAATCTTAATTAGGGATTTGATTTGATTAGGGACTTGATAAAATTCCTAATCATTAGATTTGTGGAATCGAATTATGAATTTAGATTTGTGGATAATTAGATTTGTACATAGATTTTGGAATCGAATTTAACAGATCTCACGTGTGTTTCTTATCTTTAAATTTACAGATGACTAGTGAATAAATCCCAACTACCCCCAATAATAGTGTGTCACAGTAATAGTGCGTCAGCCACATATCCTCTTCTTGTGGAGGGAGATGTGACAGAAAATATAAACATTTCAGCCTTGGGTAAAGTAAAGAAAATATCGATGGTGTGGGTTGAATTTTACAAAGAGGTGACTGGTGGTGAGATCAAGGTTATATGCAAGTACTGTAAAACAACTTTCATCCAGCATTTCGGGGAGACAATTTCTCACTATCACAGACAAATAAAAAATTATCAAAAAACCAAGAACCGTGAGTGGAGACCAACAAATGCTTTCATTTTCCCCATCAGTGGGAAACTATTCTCAAGCTAGAATCATGACTGATAAGTTTGACAAAAAAAAAAAAAAAAAACAAAACTGGAAGAGTGATTTGAAAGAATATTTATTGTCGAAAAGAAACCATTCACTTCAATCATAATGGATGGGCTGGATTTGTAAACCACATCTCGGTGGATCCAAAAAATGATTATGAATGTTTTAATGGTGCATGGCCCCTCTCCACTTCTGTATGTGGTGTGGCCCACACAAGTCAAGGATTGACTTGATTTTTGAGACCTAGGCCCAGATGGAATGGTGCATCTGACTGATGGGGTAGATGTTCGAAACGCATCACGGTGGGGCCCACATAGCTCGACCTCATGGGGTGTTAAAATCAGCTCTAGCGCATTGTACCTTCTCTCTCTCTCTCTCTCTCTCTCTCTCTCTCTCTCTCTCTCTATATATATATATATATATATATATATATATATATATATATATATATAGATAGATCCACTAAATCATCACCACTATTAAACAAAGTCAAACATTAACTTCTTTTTCCAAGTTCTTTATAATAACATTTAAAATTTAAAGGAAACTAACTCTAAAATAAAATAAAGATAGCTATCCATCCATTCCTTAAACTCTTCTGACTCAATCCAAATCCTGAGACTAAATTCCTAAAAGGATGAGTTTTTCGGCGCTCAAATTAGAATATTTCTTATAAGTTTCCAAAATTGTTACTTCAGAAAGATAGCACTTTCTAAAAATAAAACTTTTCAAAAATAATTTTTTCTATAAATAATATTTTCCGAAATTAATTCACTTTTCAAAAATAATTTTCTTTTAAAAAAATGACATACGTTTCAAAAATAACTCACTTTCTAAAACTAGAAACTTATTAAAAGAAATAGTTATTTTCTAAATATTACAACTTTTTTTTCAAAACAGCATTTTTTTCAAATATGACAGTTTTATTCAAAAATAACTATATTACAAAAATCGAAAGATGTATAACATTTAGAAATAAGAATAATCACAAGATAAAGATCAAGTTTCAACTTCGATATGAAACATTCTTTCTAATATTGATGTAATATGAATGCATTTGTATGGAATGCCTTTATTCACAGTACACAAGTCATCATAACACCAAGATCTTTTTATCACCGACAAGTAAAAACCCTCGCTAATACAACACCCGTCCTCCAGTGTATGTTTGTAATTTTGACATGTGTAACTCTACTTGGATTAATTAAGGTGAGGGACCCACTCAACATGGTCACACAACAACATTCGTCTTTCAGAATACAAAACTCATATTGGTATGTCACCGTATAGACTTGTCTATGGGAAGGCTTGTCATTTTCCTGTAGAGTTGGAACATAAAGCGTATTGGGCTATAAATAATTTCAACTTTAATCTCAACAAAGTTGGCTCGCTGTGAAAGTTAATTATAATTGAATGAACTTGAAGAAATCCGAAATGATGCTTATGAGAACTCTCGGATATATAAGGATATGATGAAGGTGTTTCATGAAAAGAACATTCTTCGAAAAAGTTTTGATCTAAACCAGAAAGTCCTTCTATATAATTTGAGAATTCATCTTTTTCTGGTAAATTGATATCTCACTGGACCGGCCCCTTTAAAGTCAAAATGGTTTATTATCATGGGGTTGTCAAGATAGAAAATTTGATGAGTGTTAACATTTTTAAAGTGAACGGTCATCGCCTTAAACCCTTCATTGAGAAATTTGATTCAGAGGATATGTCCATCCCTTTGAATGATCATGTCTATCAGGATTGGCCTTCTAGTTTAATGCAGGTCCATCTATCCATTTACTACTTTCTTAGGATTAAGCTAAACTAGTTTAAGTTTGTTTTAGTTTGTTTAGTTTAGTGCTAACCTCTTTAGATGATGTAGAATTCATACTATTCAATTGATCTTCTTCAGGTACTCTCTCTCTCTCTCTCTCTCTCTCTCTCTCTCTTACTCAATCCTCATTTATTTTCGTTGCCTCATATTATAATTGAAAGTACGCTGGTTTGTCAATTAGCGTGAGTGTTGAGTCAGCTAGACTGCAGAGCCTCATAGGAAGATCAATTCAAAGCATCTTCCTTAACCGGATGTGTGCAAGCTCGCCACAGGTACATCTAAGCCTCACATCCCATGTCCCAAAACACCAGGTAAATAAAACCCTTAAAACAAGTTAGAATACCATAAGGTTTTTAAGTTAAGAAAACTTTTTTAAAATTAGAAAATTTCTAAGTTTTCTTGCTTTATCGATTTTATCGAAACACATCTCGATATGTTTGACCCGCGCTGTTGATGTCCTCGATGATATATCGATTCCATCGGAATGAGGACAAAAGTGTCCAGCAACCACATTTACATCTGGACGGATTTATCGATGTATCGATATACCTATCAATATCATCGATATTTGAATCTCGAGTCCATCGAAGGTGATTCGATAATATTGACAGGCAGATCTCCGGTGCCCTTGTTTTAACTTAAGTATATCATTATGCATCGATATATCGAAGCCCCCTCGATACCATCGAAATTCAAATATCGATGATATCGGAAGGCTCTAGATGATATCGGTCTTGGGCACCAAGTTTTCCAGCAAAATATTTCAGGATTGTTTACCTATGATCGAGGGTCACTCGATAGAATCGATATTCAAATATTGATGATATCGGTACTATTTCAATGACATCGAATAAGGACATAGACTGTTCAGCAAGCTTAATGAGAAATCCGTTGGATTTATCGATGCCTCGACACAGTTATCGATATAATTGACATTCAAATTCTGATGATCTTGAAGGTCCCTCGATCATTTTTGTAAATCTGAAATATTTCAAGACAAGTCTCTCTCATTTTCAAATGTCGATGAATCGACACTAGTATCGATTGAATCAGAGTTTGAAATCCGATGACATCGACACCTGTTTCGATTCCATCGACTAGCTGGCAAAAGGTTTCAAAAGTGTATGACATTTGAGTTTGTGTCATCGAGCAGACCATCGATGCTATCGAGAGTATACGCTCGATGATATCGAACTCTGTCATAAATGTGACCCTTTTATATCCGTTGGAACCTTTTGCCTATATAAAGAGAACTAGTCTATTGTTGCTGGTAGAGAAAGAAGAGTGCTTTTGAGTGTTTTTACCTTAGATCATATACCCAAAGCCCTTTCTCTCAGGGAAGTTTATCCTCCAATCCACCCTTATCATTGATATTTAATAAAGTAGATTGGGGAATGAACTTCCGCATTCAAGGATCCTCCAGCTACTACCTTATTGGTAAATCATTAAGCTGGGATGCTTTGAATGCATGATCGAAAGCACTCTATCTTCCTTATAGGAAAAAATTTTATAAAGTAGGATTCTGACTTAACCTTGACCTAACCTGAAGCCTCGTATTGGTACATCATCTGAGTTGCGGATCAAGAAAGCCAAAGATTCTTCATCAACGAGGAGATCTTCGTCAACGTGCTGAATGGGACTCATCCACTTATTTGTAAGTTATTAGAGTCTGGAGGACACTTGTGATAATTCCTTTTTAGGATTGGGTCTAAGGTGTTTCTCACCCTTGCAAGCCCTCGTGGGAGGCCTCCTGCGGGAGTGTACGTGGTGGGTACGTTGTGTTGACCCTTGCTCTGTGGAGAGCATAAACAGTTAGATTCTTTATGTGGATCCTTGGCCAGTGTGTGTAAAACCGGGTGCTATGTGTTGACCCTTGCTCAGGGAGCATAAACAGAGGTTCCTTGTGTGGATCCTTGGCCAATGTGCCTAAAACTGGGTGCTATGTGTTGACCCTTGCTCAGGGAACATAAACAGTTAGCCTAGGTGTAGGTTATAAAGGTTGAAGGTGAACCTGATTTAGAACCTTAGGTTTGAGGTGAACCGCTGTGAAACCTCCTTAGTGAAATCCGGTACACTCAAGGGTTGAGTGCAGTTACCGGGAGTGGAGTAGACAAAAAGTTGAACCACTATAAAAATGACTGTGTTTG
This sequence comes from Magnolia changhungtana, assembly GCA_030180095.1. NCBI lineage: Eukaryota > Viridiplantae > Streptophyta > Magnoliopsida > Magnoliales > Magnoliaceae > Magnolia > Magnolia changhungtana. The sequence continues at coordinate 5,698,057 of JASAUF010000511.1, forward strand.
AGATTGCTACTTATTTATTTGTGTGATTTCCTTCTATATTTTCATATCTGATTGTCTGAGATCACCCCTCACACACACATACAGTCATATCCATCATAAACTAGTTTGCATATGATTCATCTCTCAAAAAGTTTATGATTGGATCCTCTACCAAGCTTGGAAGCCAGTAAAGTTACTATTGAGTAATCCTAATATGTGATTGTTGTTAGGATTAGTGGAATAGGATTTTAAATAAACCATAAAAACTTTTAAAAGTCTTATTCACCCCCCTCTAGGACATATTGGCATATTCTTACTTCAACTAAAGCAGTTTTCACCGCTATTTCAATTGGTATCAGAGCGGGTCGCTTTTTAAGGGCTTCACCGCCTAGAGAGTGATCTTGACTAAAGTTTGGAATATGGAAAAAGGAGAAGGCTCATCAGTCACTAGGCCTCCAGTATTTGATGGCTCAAATTATGCATATTGGAAGGCGAGAATGCACTACTTTCTGAGATCTTTGGACCATGATGTTTGGGATATAGTTGAAAGTGGATATGTGCCACCATCTGAACAAATTGTACTTGATAGTGGCACAACCATCACAAAACCCAAACCCAAAGAGAAGTGGACGACGTTCGATAAAGAAAGATAAACTGCTGAAGCTAAAGCTATGAATGCCATCTACTGTACTGTGTCCCAGGATATATTCAATCAAATCAGTATATGCGGGACATCCAAAGAAGCATGGGATCTATTGGAAACAACCCATGAAGGCACAAGTACTGTGAAGAGGTCCAAACTACAACTACTGACCTCACAGTTCGAAAGTCTCAGAATGGAAGAGCATGAGACCTTCATAAAGTTCTTCACTAAGTTGAATATCATTTGCAATCCATGGGTGGATTGGGAAAAAAAGTTCTGGTTCCAAAAATCTGTAGGAAAATACTTAGATCACTGCCAGAATGGTTTAATCTCAAAGTAACAACTATTGAAGAGTGTAGGAATATTAATGAGATGAAAGTAGAAGAACTAGTAGGTTCCCTACAAACCTTTGAACTACACTTCAAACAAACCCAAAAATCCAAAACAACTGTCTTAAAAACTTCAAAGAAAATAACAAATGAAGTCAGTGGAAGTGAAAAAGATGATGAAGATGAGGAAGTGGCTTTGCTGGCACAAAGATTCAGGAAATTCTTTCAAAAGAATCGGGGCTGTCCTACCAGAGGAAGAAAGATGGACAACAGACCTACAGGAAAATTTGGTAAAAAAACCAAAGAACCACAATGTTATACCTGTCAGAAGTATGGACATCTGTCTACTGATTGCTCAAACAGAAAAACTAAGGGCAAGGCAATGGCTGCCACATGGGATCATACAGAAGAATCAAACTTAGAATCTAGTGACTCAGAGAGCGATGGTGACCAAAAATCCTTGAAAATTCTGATGGTCTCCACCACTCCAATCATTCCCATTGAAACTAAAAATGAGAAGGAACCACAAGCCACTGAATCATTTTCGTTTGATAAAAAGGAAACTGAAGAAGAAGAAGAGGAAGATCAGAATAAATTACAAATGCCTATAATCAACTTTACATTCATAGCATCAACATTGTTAGAAAACTTAGTATATCTGAAAACAAAAAGGAATTGCTGTAAAAAGACTTGGATAAAACTCTGGAAATTAATACACATCTAATCATTGACTTACAACAATATTATTCAGATAATGATAGACTCGAAAGAATCAACTTCTTCTTAAAAACAGAGTCTGAAAAACTAAACAAATAGGTTGAGCAATTAAAAGATAAAAACATGCTCCTTCAAAATGAGAATCACACACTCCTATTTGATTTAGAAGAATCCAGAAAAATTGTTAAGCTAAACTATAAGTTTTTCCAAAGTTGTGAGAAATTAGAAAAACTTTTAGGCATGGGAAGACCTGGAAAGGACAAGAGCAGCTTAGGATATGAAAAATTTTAATCAAAATTTGGAAATGTAGCACAAATGGCTGAAAAATCTGCTACTTCAGGAAGTAACTCAAGAATTACTCCAGTTTGTCATTTATGTGGTGATTCTGGTCATTATAAGTTCGAATGCATGTCACCTAGGAGGACCCATCGTAGCTCTGGTCAGAATCATATGAGTAAACTCAAATCAACCGGAGAAATGCAAAATGTCAGGAGTCCACGTAGGAATATTGACAAAAGAAAAACAAATCCATCACCACCTAAAATGTCTAACAAGGAGCTATTGAATCAAGTGGTCGAATTAAACAAGAACACAAAATCTACCACTGTCAAAAATCCCGTCACAAAATGGGTTCCAAAAGAAAAGAAGAATTGTCTGGTTACTCATTCAAACCATATATCAGGAAATGAAACAAAGTGGTACCTGGATAGTGGATGTTCAAGACATGTCACAGGTGACAAATCCCTTCTTTTAAACTATTCAGATCTTAATGATGGGATAGTCACCTATGGAGACGAAAGCACCGCTAAGGTAATTGGACAAGGAATCATCAAAAGAATTAATTCGCTCAAAAATGAGAATGCTTTCTGCATAAAAGGATTGACACATAATCTACTAAGCATATCTCAAATCTGTGACAATAAGCATGTGGTTACATTTAACAAGGACGAATGTGAAATCTCAGACTTATCAAGAAAAACAGTAATGAGGGGTTCTCACACAAATAACCATTACTATGTCATCAAAGGAAAAGGAAAGAATGATCTTTATGTCCAAAGTTATTAAGCATAGAAAAACAAGTCCAAGTCATGCATCGAGATCTGGATATTTGCTGAAATGATGCAATTTTGTTGAACTCCTAATGTTATATCTGAGGTGTCTCACTTCATTTTTTGTACATAAACATCTTGATGTTTATAATTTTGATTTGTACAAAACTTGTACAAAATTTTGCTATGTATACTGATCGATTCAAAGGTATATTTCATTATACAGGAAAGTTTGTCAAATTTGAAAAAAAAATATATATACCTTCGATATGTCCATCGATAAGTTTCGATTAAATCGATCAAGGACGATATCATCGACATCTCTTAAGAATTTGAAAAGTCACGAAATCGAAAATGTTATTGAAGACATCTTCGATAAAATCAAATTGGGCATATCAATGTCATCGAAACAATGATCGATGAAATCGAACCTCACCGCCCGATAAAAGGCCGACGAACAGGAAAAATCATTTCTTGGCCTTTCTGCTCGATTTTCTCTGGGGTTCTCTTTTATGACTCTTATCGTAGATCAACCGCATGCTATCTAAAGTGTTCGAACTCAGGACATCTCTAACACATATTCTTGATTCTTCAAAGTATACCTTATTGTGTTGAGATCCTCCCTTTAGGAATTTTTTTTGATCAATTGACAAGATTCTCAGAAACCTGTCTCCTTCAACGTCTTCTTCCGAGCTGTCCTAATGAGTATGGAAAAAGGAAAGGGCCCAATCATCGATGAATCATCTCGGCCTAGTAGAAAGAAAATCGTGGCTTCAAGAGGAAAGGGCAGGACACAGTCATCACATAGAGCAACTCCGACTGCAGTGCTAGCATCGCCAAATGCTGTTGTAGATCCACCTCCACACATTCTTGAAAAATATTCTGGGAGGCATCTGGTGTGTGAGCGTAGGGTTGACAGGAACTGTATAAACCCTACAATATAGAAGCTCTGTTAGAGGCAATCGACTGGCTTCTGCTTCTTGATTTTGGGGGAGCATGCCATAATGAGCGGACTTATCGGTTCTTTGCATATTGTCACTCTCCAATACTAGAACCACCATCGTTTACTATCACAGTTGGAGATGATAGTGTTGAGATTACTATAGAATCCATTGCTTGCATTCTCGAATTAACATTGTCCCCAGTTGGATTGTCTGACCTTGATCTCAAAAATCCTATCACTCGGTCTTCAATTACTAAATTCCTGTGTCAGGGTCGAGATATCCCATGGTATTAGGGAAATGCTCTAAAAGCAAAATATTTACACCCTCTATACCGTGTCTTGCATAAGATATTTTGTTCAAATGCTTATCCTCGTGGACCAAATCGCTCTGATCTTACCAGATTCATGACCATGATCATATACTGTGTCGCCACTGGAGTCAAACTTTGTCTGCCTACCTTGATACTCCACCAAATAGCAAGCGTCATCCATCAGTCCAGAGCAGTATACTTACCCTTTCCTCACATCATCCATGAAATCTGTGATAAAATTGGTATCCCTCAAACAAGTGATCTTGTACGTCCTCTTCAACATTTTAACAAGGTCAATATACGAAAATCGGACCTTAAGTTTCACGAGTATAAGGATGAGGATTCTGAGGAGACTATTCATGAAGATGAAGAAATGGGGGAAGGTACGGTTCCAACTGGTGTAGATCCGGTAAAGCCACGGTATGCTCCTGAACCAAGTGGTTCGGCTCCAACTCAGCGTGTCAAGTTCCACCAAGACAAAGTTGGTGCGATGTAGCGTGGTTTAGCTCAAATAGAAGACAAGTTAGGGGGACATGATGCGAGATTTTCCGCACTTGAAAAGATGATGTCTAGCGTTCAACAGTCAGTCCAGCAATTGATCGACTTGTTTACCTGTCGTAGAGATGATATAACACCATCATCATCAGCCCCGTAGTATCAATGGTCTTCATGCCATCTCAACACTCTGATTCTTAACGCAACGTTGGGCATGGATATCTTTTTGATTGCTCTACTTTTTTACGTGTGTATGAGATGACTATTCAACTGACAAATCTGACAGTTTTTTTTTTTGTTGCCCACGATGGGGACTTGTTCTATTTTGATTTTAATGTTATACTACTGCCAACCTTGGGCAGTATATGTTTTTTTTTTTTTGGGGATATTGTGGGCCATGGCTAATTATAATTCTCACATCTTGATTGCCTTGTTTTATCTCATGATCTTTGCAAATGGTATGTGATGCATTTGGTGCTGTGTTTATCTTACTACCTTACTTGGTCTGCTCTGCATACATTGGACCCACATATGAGATGTCTAAATTCACTATTTTGATCATTATACATCTTTCCTTTATATATGTATGCTTTCTGAATGATGGTTCTCCCAAAAACTTCAAACCTTAGTCAATATCAACTGCTATATTTCTCTTTGTCAATGACTGACAAAAAGGGGGAGAACGGTTCAAACACCCTGAACGGAAAATTATATATCTACTTGAATGGTGTTATAGGTGTTAGGGGGAGCAGCTGCCTCAAGATAGGGGGAGAATGCTGTAAGGTGGAGCAGCTACTGGTTGTGTACATGGTTTTACTAGAAATTGTAAAATTGTGTAAAATGCATGTACACACAATTTAGGATGTGTTTGTCTAGATACTAGTCTAGGGTGTTTTGGTATTTTGTCACGTAATTGACAAAGGAGGATATTGAAAGTACCCTAGTTTGTCAATTAGCGTGAGTGTTGAGTCAGCTAGACTGCAGAGCCTCATAGAAAGATCAATTCAAAGTATCTGCTTCAACCGGATGTGTGCAAGCTCGCCACAGGTAAATCTAAGCCTCACATCCCATGTCCCAAAACACCAGGTAAATAAAACCCTTAAAATAAGTTAGAATATCATAGGGTTTTTAAGTTAAGAAAACTTTTTCAAAATCATAAAATCTCTAACTTTTCTTGCTTTGTCGATTTTATCGAAACACATCTCGATATGATTGACCTGCGCTGTCGATGTCTTCGATGATATATCGATTCCATCGGAATGAGGACAAAAGTGTCCAGCAACCACATGTACATCTGGATGGATTTATCAATGTATCGATATACCTATCGATATCATCGATATTTGAATCTCGAGTCCATCGAAGGTGACTCGAGAATATCGACAGGCAAATCTCTGGTGCCCCTGTTTTAACTTAAGTATATCATTCGTGCATCGATATATCAAAGCCCCCTCGATACCATTGAAATTCAAATATCGATGATATTGAAAGGCTCTTGATGATATCGGTCTTGGGCACCAAGTTTTCTAGCAAAATAATTCAGATTATTTACCTATGATCGAGGGTCACTCGATAGAATCAATATTCAAATATCGATGATATCGGTACTGTTTCGATGGCATTGAACAAGGACATAGATGTCTAACAAGCTTAATGAGAAATCCGTTGGATTTATCGATGCCTCGACACAGTTATCGATATCATCGATATTCAAATTCCAATGATCTCGAAGGTCCCTCGATCATTCTTGTAACCTAAAATATTTTAAGACAAGTCTCTCTCTTTTTCAAATGTCGATGAATCGACACTAGTATCGATTGAATCGGAGTTTGAAATCCGATGACATCGACACCTGTTTTGATTCCATCGACCAGCTGGCAAGAGGTTTCAAAAGCTTATGACATTTGAGTTTGTGTCATCGAGCGGACCATCGACGCTATCGAGAATATACGCTCGATGATATCGAACTCTGTCATAAATGTGACCGTTTTATATCTGTTGGAACCTTTTGCCTATATAAAGAGAACTTGTATATTGTTGCTGGTAGAGAAAGAAGAGAGTGCTTTTGAGTATTTTTATCTTAGATCATATACCCAAAGCCCTTTCTCTTAGGGAAGTTCATCCTCCAATCCACCTTTATCATTGATATTCAATAGAGTGGATTGGGGAATGAACTTTCGCATTCAAGGATCCTCCAGCTACTAACTTATTGTAAATCATTAAGATGGGATGCTTTGAATGCATGATCGGAATCACTATCTTTCTTATAGGAAAAAATTTTATAGAATAGGATTCTGACTTAACCTTGACCCAACCCGAAGCCTCGTATTGGTACGTCATCTGAGTTGTGGATCAAGGAAGCCAAAAAAATTTCATCAACAAGGAGGAGATCTTCGTCAACGTGCTGAATGGGACTCATCCACTTATTTGTAAGTTATTAGAGTCCAGAGGACACTTGTGATCATTCCTTTTTAGGATTGGGTCTAAGGTGTTTCTCACCCTTGCAAGCCATCATAGGAAGCCTCCGGCGGGAGTGTACGTGGTGGGTGCATTGTGTTGACCCTTACTCTGTGGAGAGCATAAACGGTTAGGTTCCTTGTATGGATCCTTGGCCAGTATACCTAAAATCGGGTGCTATGTGTTGACCCTTGCTCAGGGAGCATAAACAGAGGTTCCTTGTGTGGATCCTTGGCCAGTATGCTTAAAACTGGGTGCTATGTGTTGACCCTTGTTCAGGGAGCATAAACAGTCAGCCTAGGTGTAGGTTATAAAGGTTGAAGATGAACCTGATTTAAAACCTTAGGTTTGAGGTGAACCATTGTGAAACCTCCTTAATGAAATCCAGTACACTCAAGGGTTGAGTGCGATTACCGGGAGTGGAGTAGACAAGTAGTCAAACCACTATAAAAATGACTGTGCTTGAGATTGCTACTTATTTGTTTGTGTGATTTCCTTCTATATTTTCATATCTGATTGTCTAAGATCACACCTCACATACACACACACACACAGTCATATCCATCCTTGACTAGTTTGCATATGATTCATCTCTCAAAAAGTTTGATGGGATCCTCTACCGGGCTTGGAAGCCAGTAAAGTTACTATTGAGTAATCTTAATATGTGCTTGTTGTTAGGATTAGTGGAATAAGATTTTAAATAAACCATAAAAAATTTTAAAAGTCTTATTCACCCCCTTATGACATATTGGCATATTCTTACTTCAACTAAAGCGGTCTTCACCGCTATTTCAATAATGCATTGCATACCTTTTTACATTAAGCCAATGTAGATTTTAGGTTGGGGGGTGATATTAAATGTAACTCATTAGTACTTTCTTAGTTTTGAGAAAAAATTCCAATTTATTTTTAATTTCAAAACTCTTTTTAAAGAGTGAAATTTTATATCTGAATATATTTGAATGTAAAATGATAATATACAAAGTAATTTTTGAAAATCTAGTGTCTAGTTGATTAGTAAATTTTTTAACAAAGTTCTTTTTAATAAATTAATTGATGAAAAATTTAAACATCAATTGAGCCTAGTTCTCAATTCACATCTAACTCATATATATATATATATATATATATATATATATATATATATATATATATATATATATATATATATATATATAAGTTAACTTGAACTCTTAATGTTTAACTTCATAATTATTCAAAAAATGTTAGGAACCAAGTCTGAAGATCCTTATCAATCTGAGTATGAAAAGAAGTAAAGAACCAGTTAAAAATTAATTAAAATTGAAAATGGCTACATATTGCATGTGCTTCAATGAGAAAATAATGAAAAATGAAGAAAAAGAAAAAGAGTAAGTTTGAAAATAGTAAGAAAGCCGTCGATGAAAAATAAAAAAGCTAGAAAAATAAGTGAAAAGGAGATGAGTTTGGAATCAGTAACTTGTGTTGATCTGTCCACTTTGAGGTAATTATGATGGTTAACATTATGGAGAAAAGTTTAACTCTTACGGATTATGAGTTGGAATTCACAGAGAACATTAGTTTAATGATTTACTAGTGATATTAGGTTTTAGACCGACATATTTTATCATTGTGTCTTTGAAACTTACTTACATATGTATAGGGTTACGAAGAATTTTGTTTTTCAGAGAGAGCTTAGAGATTTTAAGTTTTGAAGATTAATTTCTCGCATGATTTACTCGAGACTAGCGAAATGCTGGTTGGGGTGTGTTGAGTGTTAAATAGTATATTTCTCCCTTAGTATGCATTGGTTTTATAAGCATAAATGCACTTAATGAATCTAATTATCACTACCAGAAAATGGGGCAAAGGCTACGAATAAAATCCGTAGCTAAAGACTTATGGCTATGGTTATCGTCCGTAGCACAACCGTAGCCATTGGAACTGTAGCCATAGTCTTGAAGATATGGCTACGGATTAAATTTGTAGATAAAACTAGAACGAGAGCCGTAGAAATAGTTTGAAGCAACAGCTACGGTTTCCAGATAAATAGCTACAGTTAATAGCTGTAGCCAGTGCCCTTTAATATATATATATATATATATATATATATATATGTATGTATGTATGTATGTATGTATGTATGTATGTAATGGTTTCTCTTGCCATTGTAGTACATGCAATGATAGAAATTATAATAATAATATCTCTCGTATCCTGACAAGAACCAATTTCACTAAGAGATGAATGATATAGTTTTAGAAAAAGACACTTAGTTACCTGAAAGCAAGGTCTTGATGTGGTTTCTTAAGTTCTTTTTCCAATTTTTCCTTCATAACATGATATGGGCATAAATACTTGGATGAAGACCATCCATCCACCAAACTTGAAAACCCATGTCCCAAAAACAGAAACCAACGCTTCTCTACTTATTACAAAGTCTACATGATCCTTTGGAAAGTGCCAAAATTCGATATGTTACATGAATCAAAACAAATCCTAACTTTAAAATAAAAATAAAAATAAATAAATAAATAAATAAAACACAAATCCTAACTTAAAATGCTGAGATGAGTGGGTTATACCGGAAGATGATAGCCAATAAGAAGGCCATTGATGGAAATAAGTTCGACATGACATATGCAAATGTCGACGAAGTTCGTTCTAGTCCAGTACAATACAATATCCTAGCAAGCACATCTTTCAAAAAAAAAAAAAAACCCTCAGAAAATCATGGGTATTAAAGACTGCATTTAGTTGCAAATTTCAGCGGAGTTGGGAACACCGGTTCTGTTTTTCGGCAACTTTTGGGAATGCATGGTCCATTAAGCAAAAGAGCTTGCATAAGAAAGTTCAGTGATTGTAATGTATTACTGCAACATTGGTTAACTGCTTTAGCACAATAATAAAAAGGAAACAACACAAATTCTGACCTCTAGAAGGAAACAACACAAATTCTGACACCAATGAATCAACACATGAGAAACTACTATCTTACAACATCCAGAAATGCAAACTTGTGGGATGCAGATACCTAAGATATCCTGGTAACATCAGCTCCAACATCTTTAACAGCACCAAAAATGGCACTGGCGGTACCAGGAACACCGGCCATTCCAGTTCTGCATAGCAAGTTAGCAACCGTCAGTAATGTATAAACAAGTGGAAATATATAACCCTTGAAATATCTAAGAATTCAAGCTGAAATATCTAAGAATTCAAGCAACAAGCCATTTGTCTGTTATGCCTCACCATCAATATCACAGCCTCACTAACTTAAGAAAAAAGATGCCTATTAATTGTTGCAGAAATCTTGATGAAAGGGCTAGGCTCCATCACTTTTTGCAATGTATTAACCCATGGTAACTCATTCGTGGTACACATCACATATGCGCATGCTGAACGAGACGTCCAAATGAAGGTCCATTTGAGTTCCTAATCATGATGATATCTAGCTGATGGAGCAGCCGAGCAGATACAAAACGCAAGTAAGCCACATAATAGGAAAAAAAAAAAATGGAGATTGAACACCCACCATTGAAACATTCATGAGGACATACAAATTTTGAACGAGGCTAGTATTTGTGTTTTCAGTTTAGATAAGAGGACATCTCAGAAATCTAGTTTGCTAAGTGCTAAAGGGCACAAATCATCGTATCGGACATAGCAATAGCTGGTTCGGATCAATGCGATTGGACTTGTTTTCTGTAAATGCTCTTTATCATCTAAAGCTACATCACTACTAGTTGGAGCTGGCTACGTGAATCTTGTTCTGCCAACCAGAGCAATTCTAATTCCTCATCATCCATTATAGGCCATTGATTGCAAGATACGAACCATCCAATTGGTGCGATTTTTGCTTGGACTGCAAAATGTGGTCCGTATCAATTGGTTGGACTATCCATATGTCCAAATGCAAGTAATAACACTAGATCATTTTCCACATTATACATGTGGATTGTTCATTGCAAGTAACAATCCACGTCCAATGGACAAAGCTCCCTTAGGGCCTGTTTGGTTTAACAAATACCCCGGTAATGCATTGCAAGAATGCCGTGATTATTTTTTACATTACCCTAACAGACTCTGACAGTGTAGTTTGACTAATTGGGTTTAATGTTTGGATGGGCTAGTAAATTCATGTATTTATTGAACTGTATCCGCCCCAAGCGTTTGGGGTAACATGGAATATGTGTACAATGAGAGATCATGGCCTCCGAATGTGGCCATTCTTCCTTTTAACTCGTCCACTGTTTCCGGCACACTGCACTGACCAACCATGGCCTCCGAATGGATTGATCGATCAACCTCAACACATGAATGGAACAGAAGATTAAAGAAATCTTTTTCTTGAATCGCACATAGAAGAAAAAGGGATCAAAGAAACCCTTTTCTATCAGAGAGAGAGAGAGAGAGAGATACCTTGCTGGACTAGATCACATCATCATCTTCTCAACAGGAGACCACCCCGATGCGCCGCTGGCAAAAATTGCTGAAGAAGGTATGTTTTTTGGGAACGATTGGAATGAGAGAGAGAGAGAGAGAGAGAGAGAGAGAGAGAGAGAGAGAGAGAGAGAGAGAGAGAGAGAAGTGTTTTTCGAGAGAGAGAGAGGTGTTTTTCTTTTTCTTTGTTTTTAACCGGTGAAACTGATATAGAGAGAGAGAGAGAGAGAGAGAGAGAGAGAGAGAGGAGAAGGGTGCGGTGGGAAGCGGAATGGTTGGGTACCACACACCAGCGATCTAGCTGATGGGTTGACGTCACCAAGTTGTGGGTCCCATCATGATCCGTGTCTTATATCCAAACCGTCCATCCATTTGGCGAGGTCGTCGTAAGGCCTGAGCCAAAAAATAGGACATATCTAAAGATCAAGTGGACCACACTGCAGAAAGAAGTGGGGGTTGAACGTCTACCATTGAAACCCTTTTGGGGATCACAGAACTTTTGGATCAATATGATATTTTGTTTTCCTCTTCATCCAGGTCATTGTGACCTTATGAACAGATTGGATGGAAAATAAACGTTATGGAGGTCCCTATTAATGTTTTAACTATGAAAATCATTACCCCCTCTGCTATATGTGGTGTGTCCAATTGAGCATTGGATATGATTCATTTTTGGGCTAATGCACTAAAATGATCTCAATAAATGGATGAACGGCGTGTATAAGTCCAATTGAGCATTGGATATGATTCATTTTTGGGCTAATGCACTAAAATGATCTCAATAAATGGATGAACGGTGTATATAAGTCCAATTGAGCATTGGATATGATTCATTTTTGGGCTAATGCACTAAAATGATCTTAATAAATGGATGAACGGTGTATATAATAAATAGATCATTTGGGGGGCCATTTAACTTTGATCTCCTTTGAGCTGTTCGTACTACTCCGAGCTCGAGGAGCCTTGACGCTCTCGCACGACTCACCCATGACGAGTTGGAGATTGACGGTCTAGTCAAGGGCTTTGTGGGGCCCACCATGATGTATTTGGTATATCCATTCTATCCATTCATTTTGAATTTTTTTTTTAATAGAGAACAATCCCAAAAGGATGTAAATCGAAGGTCCAATTGAACCACACCATCGATCAACGGTATGTATTTAATCTCCACTATTTCCTACTGCGTGGTCCACTTGAGCCTTCGATGTACGTCGTTTTTTCTGCTCTTGTCATAAAATGAGCTATCAAAATAGATAGACGCATTGGATAGAGCACACATATTGTAATGCGCCTCGTAGAGTCCCCTATGGGGCTGTCACATAATGTAGTTATTTTGGTGGGCATTAGCTTTTAGCTACGGGTTGAAACCATAGTAGAATAGCTACGGTTTATATCTGTAGCCAAAAACTAGCATGGTCTGTAGCCTTTGCTCGATTTTTGATAGTGTATATATATTTTGCTATGTGATGTGATTTGAAGAGTTAAGATCAAAAGAACGATTAAAAAGAAGATTTAATACTTAAAGAATGACCAAGTGAAGATTTAGAAATTTTGAGGTGATTAATGAGGATTTCAAGTGGCAGATATCTAAGGAAACCAAGTGCAAAAGAGAGAAAGGATTAGCTAAATCACAAAGTGTAATAACAAAAATAACAGACTATTCAGTCTCACCAAAGGTTGGTTCGGTCCAACGGATTGTGTACTCAACAGTCTAGCAAGAAATTGTGATTTTTAGAGCTAATTCAACTTAAATTTAGGTCTGACCGAAGCAATATTTGGTGTCATTAAATGAGAGTTCAGTGTGACCTAAGGAGACAGACTTCATATGCAAATTGAAGAAATATGGTCGCAATGAAGATGCTAATTCAATGTAACCAAAGTGATATTCAATGCGACCAAAGCGTGCAGTTGGTGTGACCGAAGTGTAACAAAAGTGTGTAAATTTAAAGTTGTTTCAAGTCGGCATGGATTTTTCCTATATAAAAGGGCGATTCTAACTTTCCTAGTTGTAAATTATGGTAGAAGGGATAGAGCAAGGAGTTGTGGAGCTTCTTTGAAGTCCTCAGTCTTCTTTAATTCTTTGGTTCTATTTCAGTTTTTATATTTTTCTTTTTGAGTTTTAGTTCAATCATGTCTATGGTTGGTTAATCTCTTAAATAGGGATAAGAGGTGAAGCTTGTAGTTATTTTTAATGCTTACTTTACTTTGATTCAAGTAATTGGTTTGATTGTTGAACAATTCATTTATATTTGGTTTAAATGAATATATATTTTTAGTTTACTTTGATCCATTGTCAACTACAAGCACATTGGATGCTTGGAAAATTTAAGAGAAATTTCTTATCTATTTTGCAAGGAATTGATCTGTAAAATTCATTGATCTATCGTAGACTATGGGTATGATATATGCTTTGAATTCCCTGCAATCAAAACTTTGGTGCATGATGTGGGAATAAATTCAATTGAAGTTCAAATATATTTTAGGTTTATGAATGATGATTTAACCACTCTATTATTCAGCTGGAAAAGATAAGACTTTGATTTCAGTTGAGTTATATGATTGAATCAAGTGAATTAACATTAAGGATGGCTATAAGTGGATCCTTAAAGCTCTAGTGTTTTATTTATATTAAATTATTTCTTAATTACATCATTACTCTTTAATTAGATTTTAGAAGTAGCTTTAATTCTAGTTCTAATTCTAAAGTGTTCTAGAAATCACACAATCATAAGTCCTTATAGATACGACCTTGGTCTCACCGAGTTATTACTACATCACAGCCCTGCACTTAGGGTTTGTTGGATCAGTGACTCCATGTCCATCCCTCCATAAACACAGAAAGAGGGAGAGATGATGATCCAAACTTGAATCTTCACAACTCCATGCCCATCCCTGCACGAAGGGAGAGAGAGAGAGAGAGAGAATCTAAATCTGAAGCTTGGCAACTCCATGGCCACCCCTCCAAGTGGATGGGTCTCTCAAGTGCTTAGGATTTGATCTTAATTAGACAGTGAGATTGAATGGTGATGCAATGACGAGAGCACGATAGTGTCCTAGCTAGAGCCAGATCCCAAACCTCTAGCAGTGATTAAACATGGACTAATTTTTAGAGAATCCATGCCTCTATACCACATGTAAGAGAGAGAGAGAGAGAGAGAGAGAGAGAGAGAGAGAGAGAATCTAAATCTGAAGCTTGGCAACTCCATGGCCACCCCTCCAAGTGGATGGGTCTCCCAAGTGCTTAGGATTTGATCTTAATTAGACAGTGAGATTGAATGGTGATGCAATGACGAGAGCACGATAGTGTCCTGGCTAGAGCCAGATCCCAAACCTCTAGCAGTGATTAAACATGGACTAATTTTTAGAGAATCCATGCCTCTATACGACATGTAAGAGAGAGAGAGAGAGAGAGAGAGAGAGAGAGAGATGTCTCTCATCTTGCATTCAATTGTCACTCCCATTTCTCATTTCTTCCAGAGAGAGAGAGAGAGAGAGAGAGAGAGAGAGAGAGAGAGAGAGATGCCCTTAGAGTGAGAGGAAAAAAGAGATGCTTTGAGATTTTTGGGGGCAAAAATTTGTAACTTAAATTTCGAATTAGGTTTAACGATTTTCAGAGGAAACTTTTTAATATAAAATTTGAATTTATTTTAAAATATCAAGCTGAGCAGAGCTCCTTGGCTTTAGAACTAATAAGTCCAAGCCCAACCTGATTAAGAAACGGGCTTGAGTCTTAAGCCCGAGCCCCGTCCTTGGGCTTGATACTCTAGCCTAAACCTGGCCTGTGGTGGCCTAGCCCGAAATCCCATCGGGCTAGCCTAGCCCATTAACAGCCCTAGTGGATAGGGTGGATTTCACAGCAATATCACAGTGTGCTCCGAGTATTTAAACGGTGGTAGTTCATGGTCCACCATTTCCTACCGTGTGGCCTACATGAGTTTTGGATCCTCCTCATTATTTTATGCTCAAACCTTAAAATGATCTGGCAAACATAATGGACATGGTGGATTTTCTTACAAACGTAACAGCGTGCCCCATGATAGTTTCAATAGTGAGCATTCAATACCGATTATTTCCTTACATGTAGCCCACTTGAGTTTCAGATCTACCTAATTTTGAGGTTCATCCCCTAAAATGAACTTGTGAAACTAGTAGATGAGGTGGATTTGTCACGAGCATCATAGTGGGTGCCGCATATGCAATTTAAGTCCATCTTTGATGGCTTCCACCTACCTATAGAGAGTTCCATTAAACCCTCTCTCCCACCATCACTAACCCTCTCTGCTCTCTCTGCCTCTATACTCCTCCTAGCTTTCTCTTCTCAACCTTCTCATCTCTCCCTTCTATTCACAACCCCAAGTGCAAGGTCGCAATGTAGTAATAACTCGACGAGACCTAGGTCGAATCCTTAACCGGGACCAAACTTGTACGTAATCTGAAAATAACTAGAACTAGAACTATAAAAAGATCTAAATTGAATTCTGGAATTGTTGAGAGGAATTGTGAATAAAGTATCAATAATTAAAAGGAAACTAGAGCGCCAAGGATCCACTTGTAGTTATCAGGATGTTACCTTACTTAATTCAATAAACACAATTGGAATCAGAGTCCTATCCTATCCAATTGGAAGATGAAGTAATTAAATCAAATTTCTGAACTTTTCATTGTTCTAGTACTCAATGAAGGAGTATTGTGATAATTGGAAGGGAATTCATGCATCCATCATGCCCAGGAGACGATGGTGAATCACGAGTTTTACCAATCTCGCAATCTCGAAATAGGAAAAGAAGGTATTCAAAGATATCACAACATCTATTGTAATTTGAGTTACAATAAATCATAGAAAAATGAAAATATTCCTTAAATTCAAACTGGAAATCAATGACATTCAATATAAACAAAAATCAAAGAAAAGGAAGCATCAAAATAAACTACATCTTCACCTCTTAGCCATAGCTAAGAGATTAGCTAGTCATAGCTAACTCAAAAATAAAAGAAAAAGTAAAAGATATACTAGAATCCATGAAGAAATCGAAGTGGAAGAACATTGTTAGCACTCTGCCTAGGCCTTCTCTTCCTTTCCAAACCCTAGAAGATGATTTGGAATAGCCTAGGGACTCTTTTAAATAGTTTTACAACTCAAACTTTCGCACAAACTTTGGAAAAGTTCGCAAACCGCCTTAAATTTACCCACTCTACACAGTTCCCAAAATAGACTTTCAGAACTTTCATTTTTTAGACCCGGAGTTTCAAAATATGTTTTTTCATGACAATTTTCATAATTCCTTTTCTTTTTCTTCACTTTAAATCTTCAATTTTCTTCATTCCTCACTTAGTTTAATTAGATCTTTGGCATGTGAATTCTTCATTAATGGTTTTCAAATCTACAAATCTTCATTTAGTAATCTTTTAAGCATAAATCTTCCTTTTGACATCAATTTCACCTTAAGCTCTCGAAATCATTTCGCACATGAAAACATGCATAATTAGATTGATTAAGCACTATCATGTTTATAAAACCAAAGTATAAATAGGGAGAAATATGCAATATTTCATACTCAACACACCCCTAACCAGCATTTTGCTAGTCCCGAATAAAACCTGCGTCAAGTGATCTTCAATCTTCAATGTTCAAATCACTTTCAGAAAACAATCTTTTGTGCAACCGAGTATGAATGAGTACAATCTAAAGAAGCGAGAGAGCAAATTTGAAAAACTAGAGCTAAATCACACAAGCAATCAATCAAAAAGTTTCTTTATCAATCATTTAAGAGCATAAGTTCATATATCAAGTTTTTTCAATGTGCTTAGTGAATTCTATTTACTTTCTATTACATACTACTATTTCATAATGTTAGCCATGCTCATTACCTCAAGTTTTATTGAATAATCAAGTACTGATTCTGAACTTTTCACCTTTTCCTTCTTTTTTCAGTTTTTTATTTTATATCGATGGTCCATTTTATTTATTCATTCTTTTCAGACTTTTCATTCATTTCCAGTCTTTTCATCATACATGACCTTTTTGTCGATCTCTCTAATTTTTTAACAGGTTCTTTTCATTTTTTTTTAAGGTGGATAAAATTCTTCAGACTCAATTCTCAATATCTTTCAATGATATACATACTAATAATTAGAAATTCTAGTACTATTCACAAAAAGTAAATTGAACATGTCTTATGATTTAGATTATCATGATATTCAAACTTCCTTTTAATTGATTAAATGAAAGAACTTAAGCAATAGTCTTACTCAGTTGATCAAACTCCAACAATTTTAAATTCAATCTCTTATCTTATCATCATACTCAAAGCATTCTTAATTCCACAAATTATCATTTCCCAAACATGTTTTTAGCTTGAAAAGTTGAAAATTTTCAATTTTTTCTCAAAACTAAGAAAACATTGTTTAGTTTACTAACCCACACCCCCAACCTAAAACCTATATTGTCCTCAACGTAAAAGATATGTGCATGCAATGCACATGAGACAATGAAAAGAAATGGAAAGTAATGGGAAGATAATATCTGAAGAAGGAGAATTGAAGCTTTTCCAAAGTTCTTAACATGTAAATCAATTAGCACGAAGACTAAATAAATTGAAATCAAATAATCCTAAACTTAAATTCTATGAAAGTAATAAACCTAACTACACCTTCGTTAAACTAGGAGGTCAATCTTGGTACATAGGATTAGTCAGAGGCATGGACATGTCCTCCGAATCAAACTTCTCAACAAATGGCTTGAGACGGTGTCCATTCACTTTGAAAACATTGTCATTCATCGAATTCTTTATCTCGATGGCCCCATGAGGATAGACATTAGTAACAATGAAGGGACCGGTCCAACGAGATCGAAGTTTACCCGGAAAAAGATGTAACCGAGAATTATACAGAATGACTTTTTGACTGGTTATGAATGATTTCTAAAGGATGTTCCTGTCATGGAATACCTTCATCTTGTCCTTGTAAATTCTTAAGTTCTTATAAGCGTCGTTCCAGATTTCTTCGAGTTTATTCAATTGAAATTTGCGTAGCGAGCCAGCATTGTCCAAATTAAAATTCAGATTTTTGATAGCTCAGTAGGCTCTATGCTCCAGCTCCATAGGTAGGTGGCAAGCTTTTCTATATACTAGTCTAAAGGGAGACATTCCAATGAGGGTCTTAAAAGCTATACGGTAAGCCCATAAGGCATCAGTCAAGCGAATTGACTAATCCTTACGGTCAGGGTTAATCGTTTTTTCTAGAATTTGTTTAATTTCTCTGTTGGAAATCTCAGCTTGCCTGCTTGTCTGCGGGTGGTATGGAGTGCTCACTTTATGAGAGATGTCATATTTCTTCATTAAGTTCTCAAATGGCCTATTACGAAAGTGTGAACCTCTATCACTAATGATGGCCCGAGGCATTCCAAATCGAGAAAGGATATTTTCTTTTAAGAATCGAATGACTATTTTATGATCATTATTCTGGCACAGGATCGCTTCGACCCACTTAGTAACATAGTCTACCGCTAACAAAATGTAAATATTCCCAAAGGATGGCCTATTTCAAAATTCCCTACTCATGCCTTGGTGGTAGACTCACAAGAGTTTCAACATGAGGTTGTAGGTTCAAGTACCCATTGTGGTGAAAATCCACTGTGTGGTGTGAGTGCATGGGTGTGTGGGGGTGTGATTATGAGTGTAAAAAATAAAAATAAATAAATAAATAAAAACTATTTCAGAATTCCCTATGGTATGAGGTGGTTATACAGGTGTTGTGGGTGGGACCGCACCACAAAAAATAATAGAGATGATGACGCCCACCCTTGAAACCTTCCAAGGGCTAACCATGATGTTTATTTGCCATTTAACCTATTCATAAGGCCACACAAACCTAGACAAAGGGAAAACATAAATATCAACTTCATCGAAAACATTTGTGGCCCCCAAGAAGCTTTTAATAATAGGCATTCAATTCCCACTATTCCACATGGTGTCGTCCACTACTAATTCTTTTGTGACATCCACTCCATCCATCAGAATCGCAAGGTATTGAAAGATTAAAAGCCAAAAAAAAAGGCAAATCTAACACTCAAGTGGGCCACTATAGTCTTAATATTGGGCGATGGTATTTTTAATGGCTTCTGTTCAATCCCACTATTTCTTATGGTGTGACTCACCTGAGTTTTGGATCTAGTTAAATTTTTTACCTCACACTACAAGAAAATAGGCTGTTAACCATAATTTTTTTAGCCTCGGTTCAAAAAACGAAGGCTAAATGTGCCTTTTAGCCTCAAGTGCTAAGGAACCAAAGCTAAAAGTTCATTTTTCGCCTTGGTTACTGTTTCGAACAAGAAACAAATGCATTTGATTTGGGATATTATCTTATTCAAACATAACAAAGAGAAAGTATTTAGAGACAATCATTATAACTTATTGATATTGAGTTCATTTACATCCTCAAACATCCCTTGATTCTAAGATAGATTATTTAGAATATACAAATTGAAAAAGTTCAAATATCCGGATCGGATATCAAATCCGGTAGCATTTCGTCTTGTGATTTGATCATCTCTTTAAGATGAATATGACATAGATCTTTTCTACTGATTTCCTGCTCTTAAAGCTTGAACAGAAGAAATATGGAGTTTGGCCATTTCTACAGCATATTGGCCCCTTAACTTTACAGACTGCATGGTAGTCTGGTTGCGCGGACCCGTGCAACGGATACCGGTTGTGCGGACCCGCGCAACCCACTAGAGCTTCCTCTCCTACCCTCAGTCTTCCTTCTTGCTCTGCTTCCTCTCTAAAATCTTCAATCCCCCTCTTAATGAAGGAGGGGAGGGGGTATTTATACGCCCTCGCACGTGTGGAACCTTGAATTTAGCACCGTGGGACCCACCTTTTGATGCTTCAGGTCCTTTATCAAAGAACCAGCCCTGCAACCAGTTGTGTGAACCCGCACAACTGATCTTTGGATTGCGTGGACCTGCGCAATGGATATCGTTTGCGCGGACCTGTGCAAACACTTTCAAAGACACTTCTCTTTTTTCTTTCATTTTTCTTTCTACTGTCTTACTTTCCAATCTTTTTTTACTTCAATCCCTTCATCAACAATTACTAAGGAACCGAGGCTAAAATGTCTGCTATTTCACCTTGGTTTGTGAGAAATCGAGGCTAAAAGTCTACCATTTCGCCTCGGTTGGTGAGAAACCATTCTAAAAGTCTACTATTTTACTTCAGTTGGTAAGAAACCAATGCTAAAAGCTCATTATTTTGCCTTAGTTAGTAAGAAACTAAGGTTAAAAGTTTATTTTTTTAGCCTCAGTTGTTAGGAAACCGAGGCTAAAAGTCTAAAAGTCTATTATTTCGCCTCGGTTAGTGAGAAATCGAGGCTAAAAGTCTACCATTTTGTCATAGTTTGTGAGAAACTAAGGCTAAAAGTTCACTATTTTACCTCAGTTAGTAAGAAATCGATACTTAAATTTTTACTTTTTAGCCTTAGTTGTTAGGAAACCAAGTCTAAAAGCTTGCCTTTTCACCTCAGTTGTTAAGGAACCGAGGCTAAAAGCCCATCATTTCACCTTAGTTGCAAAGGAACCAAGGCTAAAATTTAGCCATTTCACCTCAATTGTAAAGGAGTCAAAGCTAAAAGTTAGCTATTTCGCCTCAGTTGTTAAGGAATCGAGGCTAAAAGTCTATTATTTCACCTCAGTTGTTAAGGAATTGAGGATAAAAGTCTGATTTTTTGCCTCACATACTAAAGAATTAGGGCATAAGGTCTTTATTTCATGTTGGTTGCTAAGGAATTGAGGCTAAAAGTCCACCATTTCACCTCAGTTCCTAGGGAACCGAGGCTAAAATTCCATCATTTTGCCTACACCACCTGAAATAGTGGGGATGGAGTTACGATTGTTGAAAACATCTTGGGGCCCCATAGTTGTTAGATCAAGCTGGTATTTATTTATTTATTTTCCTTCATCCCTGTTTGTCTAACCTTATGAACAAGTTGGATGGAGAATCAACATCGTGGTGGGCCATATAAAGGTTTCAACAGTGGCATCATTATCACCGCTACTTTCTATATTGTGGTAAACTAAAGCCTTCGTTTTACCTCTATTTTGGTCTCGTGCCATAAAATAGGCTATCAAAATGGATGGACAATGTGGATAAAACATATGCATCATGGTGGGCCCTAAAGAGCCCAACTAGATCCAAAGCTCAAGTGGATCCCACCACATAAAATAGTGGGAACGGTGACGCCCACTATTGAAACCTTCTTAAGGCCCACCATGATGTTTATTTAAGATCCCCACCTGTTCATAAGTTAACACAAACATGGATGGAAGGAAACACAAATATTAGCTTGATCAAAAACTTATGTGGCCCCTAAGAAGTTTTCAATGGTAAAATTTTAATCCTCATTGCTTCTTGTGGTGTGGTCCACTTGAACCTTCAATATGCCTCCTTTTTGGGTTCATGCCCTAAAATGATCTATAAAAATGGATGGACAACATAGATACAAAATATACATCATGGTGGGCCCCACAAATCCCCTAACAAGACTGTCCATCTTTAACTAGATCACGGGGTATCACCCAATCATAATATGGTAGTATAAAGCCTTAGAAGACCCTTTTCTTCCCTGCAATTTTCTTTCTCCTTCCATCTCCATAGTTTTCTGCTCAATTTCAGGAAAAAAAAAGGGCTATACAAACACCAACCCAATTTCAGGAAGAAAAAAAAAATGAGATGCATCCTAGTATTGTGGTAGAATGTTTGAGATGAAAATAGGGAATTTTGGTTTTGTTTATTTATTTGATAGATAAAATGGGGACTATATGAATAGGGTGGTGCTAAGAAAGTGACCATTTCGGCTCCCAACAAAGATGCTCACATGTTTGTTGTGGGTGTTAATGAGAATGAGTACAAGTCCAAAATTGACATTGTCTCTAATGCTAGCTACACAACTAGTTGCCTTGCTCCTTTGGTTAAGGTCTCTAAGTATTCATCTTCACCTATAATATTATTTAACTTGTGGAGAAGATATTAATTAGGAATTTTCATTCCTCTTCTTTAAATGTCATAGGTGATTAATGATAAATTTGGCATTATTGAAGGTTTGATGACCACGGTCCACTCCATCACTGGTGGGTACAAGTATAATCTATAATGCATGTTTTGAGATTATTTGTTGAAAAGAGTTGGATTGTCTACAGGGCGGAGTATAGCTATCTAGATTCCAGACCATCCAAATGGGTGCAATTTCCTTTATACTTGTTCTTGCTTTGATTTGGGTGGAGTTGTGGGGTCCTAATGCATTGGAATTTTTAAAGTGCCATGATGCTCTTGTTTATGTACATGTGAGCCCCATGGTCGTGTTCCAAACCATTGATCTGATTTGCCTAATGTGGATTGGGATGCCCCAAACATTCTACTAGATTGGAAGACTTTTAACCCTTTCATCAACGTCTTTTAAATAGTTGGTTAAGAAAAAAAGGATAGCAACTGTTATGTCAACATACTTTTAGGATGTTTTGAGTAGTTTGCATATGGAAATCTTGGTTGGGACACTACACCAAAAAATGTCATTTAGGAACAGTTTTAAACTATTCCTAAAAGATGCATCGCAAAAAATCTGGAACGGTTCAATACTATGTCAAGTACCGTTTCAAATTTTAAGAACAGACTCGCAAATGGTCAATTAGAAATTTTAAGAACGGTTTTAAACCGTTCTTAATGTTGCTAACGATCAAATTTTAAATTTTTGGAATGGTATTTTTCATTATTTACGAATGACCAATAAAATATTTACATTTGTTTTTATATTTAAAAATCAAAGAATATTATATACAATTAAAAATTAATATTGAACAAATATGGTACAACTTTATAATAAAAATTATATATATTTACAACAATAAGTTTACAATTGCATGAATACAATAAAAATAAATAAAAAAATCCTCCATGATGTGCTCCACTCCTAGAGAAAACACAAGGTCCTACCATTTCTGGGGTTATGCCATTTCTAGGGTTATGTCCTTTGTGGTTGCACCATGACTTGCAATGACACTCTGAAAGAGGAACTTGTCTTTGCATTGCATATCCAGGCAGAGCTTCTTTTTAGGCTTGCATTATAACTATTAAAATGAAAACAAAGACCATAAGCAATTTGATTAGCCAAAAATCAACATAAAGATTCAAAAACTAAACATGGAAAAGAGTGACTATTCAACAACTAAAACTAGAGGATCACCTGTAAGGTTGCATGTCATCAATAATCACTTGAGGAAAAGGATGTGTTCTACAAGGATGGTGGAGTTGATGATGTGATAATCAGATCTTCTATTAACTTCTTGGACTATCGGGAAAAGAATCACATTGATTGCATTTTATTTTTTTTTGCTATTTTTACCTAAAAGATCTTGAATTTGATTACATTTGTTGCTATAAGAATCACATTGATTGCATTAGGTCTAGGGAACAATTCATTGCATGCATTGGCACATGCAGGCTATTGATCTGATGGCTAGACTTGTCCAATTGTGTGATTCTTCAATGTATACAATGAATTAATTGTTCTAATGGTCAATTCAGATTGGATTTCCCGCGTGTGCCGATGCAACTAGAAGCACCAACACCGGTGTTGTGGGAACATTGGATCATTTCTCATTGCGTATTCTTATAGAAGTAAATGTAATAACATTTGTAAAATTGCTAGAGATGGATAACTTGGAATTAAAATTGTTAAGTGAGAGTGTATTTTGGATAAAGCAAGAAAGGATAGACCTTTCTGTGGAAACATCCAGATCAGGTTGTGCAAAGGCTCTTCAACTTCCATGTGGTCCACTGTTGCACTGAAGAAAAATAATTATTATTAGGAATCAATTAAAAAATCATTGTTGAATGTCAGTTTTTAATTATATCCAATTGAGTATCATCAGAACCAATCGAAAAGAAAAAAAAGTAGTCCTTCAGTAAAGAGCACTACAACAAAATGGGGCTTAGCCGACCGATGGGCTTACCCTTTACCCGCGGCCAGTTTTAACGGCTGCGAGCAAAGGGTCCCTTTATATTTTTTTTAAAAAATGCCCTAGCCATTTATGTCGTATCTCCCTTTCTCTGCCTCTCACTCTCCTCTCCCTCCCTCTCCCTCTCCCACGCTTTCCTCCCTCTCTCTCTCCCTCTCGCTCTCACTCTCGCGTACTCTCCCTCTCCATCTCCCTCCCTCTCTCTGCCTCGCCGGCCCTCTCCCTCCTGCGCGCTCTCCCTTTCCCTCTCCCTCTGCCTCTCCCTCTCCCTCTCCACTCGCCCAATATCATTCCTTCATCTCCACGGTGGAGATCGGAGGAGTTGGTAAAAAAAAAAAAAAAAACCTTAGCTCTCTTTCGCTCGCTTTCTGTGAGATCTCGATCTTCGATTCCATCATAAGCAGGTGATTTTCCCATCTCTGCCCTAATTTTTCTATTTTCTGTACTGGATCTTTTGTAGATGTGTTTTCTTGCTGCGATTTCCAACTGAGAGCATTGAATCTCAATTTTTTGTTATCTGTTCTTAATGAGATTTGTGCTTTCTCTAGATTACGTTTTCTCCTCTCTTTTTGGGGGATTTTGCTGATTCTGATAGATCGGGACGATCTAGGGTTAGGTTTTGGTGCTTGTAGTAGTTTGATTTTGTGGTAGATCTGTTCGTATATTTCATGTTTGGATTATGCTTATCAATTTTGTCTTCTTTTTTTTGTGGTAGATCTGTTCGTAAGATAACCATTTCAAATGATATCAGAACTTTTTCACTGTTTTTTTTTTTTTTTTTTTTTTTTGTTGACACCCTCATAGTATTCTTTGAAGTTGTAAGTTGTAAGATAATTCTTCAGGTTCATGGCAGTGTAGATAATTCATCATATGCTCCTATACATGTGCAAGCATGCAATCATGGTGTGTGCACGTTTAGCATGCACATAGATGCATGCATGTGTAGGTTTGTTATAGTTTTCTTCATGTTTTAGTTTATATTTGAGGAGCATCGACACAAGTTCAGACACTGTAATCAGCCTCATTTTGCTATTAAAAAAAAATAAAGAAAAAAATAACAAGAAAAAAAAAGTACAGAAGAAAAAAAGAAAAAGGAAAAAGTTTTTTTTTTTTTTAAAAAAAACAGAGAGAAAAGAAAGAAAGTAATTAGCCTCATCATAGGCAAGCATTTGATCTTGGGCACTAGACCAAGAATGCATTTTATTCATGTTAAATCGTATAATTTCTATAATTTTTTGAGTATAGTGTTGTGGTTCTTTTAGTTGCATCAGTGGCATCATCTTTGGGTGAGGCTACAGGTAAGCGCCCCAACTTATGCATGCATTCTACAGTAAAAAGACTCCAGATAGCCATTTCCAATAATGAACCATTTCAAATTTATTGATTGTTTTGCTTTTCTCTTTTGTACTGTAGAGAATTCGTCATACAAGAAAGCCACTATAAGTGACCTCTTAGAGGGGGAAATGAATAAACGACGAGCTATTGTGGGGAAAGTGCTCCTCTTTATTAGGCACGACAATATAGCTCCTCTATGAGTCTTCTTCCTTCAATTTTATCATGGCTTATTTGATTTTGTATCAATTATACTACCATCTACGCCATCTCTAACATATTCAAATGACCTTTTAATGGGTCTTTGTACATGTGTGTCGTAAAGTTTTGGAGCATTTATACTATGAAAATACCAGAATGCAGCCTCTTGATTTTATTTTTATTTTTTCTTTTAAGAAAAGAATGGTGAAAGTTAAAAAGTAACTATGGAATGAAAGTACCATTTCACATTATGCTCCCTAAATTCGGCATGTTTAGGGCCTCTGTTTGGACACGCTTGCGCAGAAGGGGGTTTCAGGCCTGCTTTTTTGGTCTACTTCAAGTCACCATTTAGGTGCCTATTTTGTCTAGTGGTATGGTGAAACAGGGGTTTGCAAAGTCCATCCGAACAGATCAAAAACCCGGATTTGGCTTAAAAGTAGGTCAAATGCCCCTTTTAAGGTGTGTCCAAACAGGCCTTTTGGACTTTACAGGTTTTACGCATAAACTTGAGGTGTTAAACATGATGATACGCTATGGATGCATTCTCTAGGTTGAAGTATCTGGGTATCATGTATTTTAATTAGACTTGACAGCATACAATACTTGTTTAGGAGAGACTAAAAGTAGTTAAAAGCTAAAGTATGGCCTGGGTTGAAACTTTATAACTAATCAGTTATTATTTTGCAGATACTATTTGGTTTGTGATTCAAATCAGAATTGTTTCGTTCTTTCGGTGTATGGGCTGTGGAATGATGTTGTAAGGATGACCTTTTCAACTATCTAGTTTTTCATTTCTCTTTTATGCTAACAGTAAACCCTGCTGCCTTCTTTTATGGGACTTCTCCTTTATAAATTTTGTAAAGTAGGCCCTCTCAATAGGCTGGCCTTGGGGCTAGAAAAATCATAGCCTTGTCCCAGCTTTACGAGTCCCGTTTCACCATCAGACACCATCAGAGGCCTGGCAAGAGGAGGGCCTAGGGCTGTATCAGGCCTGGATTTTGATCTGGCTGGGTTGGGCCTATTCAAAATATCAATTTTGTCTGGCACATTGCCAGCCCTTATCCTATATAAAGCCTATTCACATATTTAACTTGTAGAATTAAAGTTACAATATTTAGTATTTCCCATGGTCTTACATGGAAATCACCTTACTCAGAACTTAGAACCTAAACAGTTCTGGAGGAAATGTTCTTTGCTAAATTTTAATTGATTGTTTATTTTGGCATTCTTATGCACCAACTTCATGATTGCTCCTTTCTGATTCTTGAAGAGTGAGGGGCAAAGGGATTGATCGAGAACATCTCTTGTTCTTATTATAATTATAAGATTGTGATTTGATCCGTACATTTTTGGTAAAAAGAATAATCTTCTCCTTTGATCATAATAAAAAATTGGAGATTGTTCAATTGGAACTTGAAAACATGACTGAATTGGGCCCAGTTACTCTTCGGGAACTGTCTGTAAATTGTTGTGCTTCATGGTTGCCAAGTATTATTTGGACTTAACCACCAACATCGTTCTTGACTGGGTTGCTCTTTTGTGCAGTTATAGCCTTAAAAGTTCCAAGGCAGAAAGAAATGTCATTAGGATGAAGAAAAGGTACTGTGCACCTAATCCCTGTTATCTTCCACCTAGTCAGTCTATAGTTTGTACCTGAAGGCAACATGCATGCATGTATTCCTTCATGATTGGTCTAATCGGTGATGCTTGGATTCTTCTAAAGGCCGAAGTACCCAAGTTAGACCCTTTGATCAGGATAAGGGATCCGTCTTCCCTAGGACTTGGAAATCCTGAGCTACTCAGTTTTGAGCTCTAAAACCTATTAGTTATTTAGATTATTTTAGAATTTACTACTTATTTAGCTTGTTTTAGAATTTATAGTAAATCATCCTTCTTTGTTGAAAAATAAATGGAATTTGGATGTTATCTATTGAATTAATCCTCTATTGGATTTGATGAATTGGTGAAGTAGTCATGCTAATTTGGTTTTTGTTTGTACCTTCTTTGTTGTTACTTAATTGTTCTATTGAATTTGAATTTCATATAATATAATTTTTTGTGTGTGATTGAAATTGTATTAGTGGTTTATCTTGAATTCATCTCTGAGGTCTGGTCATTGTAGCTGTGCAATTTGTTTTATATGTCCCACTTCTCTGAGATGGAATTAGAAGCCTTTCCATCTGAAAACATTCGTCTGATCTGATTAATCTCATTAAATGAGTAACTCATGACTCTTGACTGTCCATCTAGCGGGACCCAGCTAGAATGGATCACAATTATTGATTGATCATTGACATCACTTTTTCTGCAGTGTTCCATACTGAACCCTGACTTCTACCCATCATTGCTTTTACCTTCTGAATATTTTCTCTAACTTGATTACACTCAAACAAATGGCTATCAACCACCATTCATTTTTTAGCAATGGAAAATTTTCTCTGAACTGATTACTATTAGTAAATGTGGAGCTCATTAATCCTGACTCTCCATCTAGTGAGGCCAATCTAGATTGGCTCACAATTACTGATCATCCTAGACATCACTTTTCTGCAGATTTTCTAGGCTGAACCTCAACCATTAATCATTAATAATTTTTAGCATTGAAAAGTTTTTTACTGATTTGCTTACACTGCTAGTAAATGAGGAACTCATGAATCTTGGCTCTCCATCTAGTGGGGCCCATCTGGATTGGCTCACAATTCCTGATCATCCCAGTTGTCACTTTTCTGCATGTTTCCCTGCCAAACCTTAACTGCCAAACCTGAAGGCAACATGCATGCATGTATTTCTGTTGCCTATTTGCTTATGCTTGATGGAACTTGTTGTTAGTGTTTTACCTATATGATCTATTATGTTGTAACCTCAGTCTGTCTAGTTAAGGATCTTGGCCTGACTCAGTCAACTAGCAAGTACTAAAGGCTTGGAGAGTTTAAACAAGTCACGACCGGTGAGCTTCTCACGACTGGTAAATGATTTAAATTGCCAAAAGGTGGACCTGCATGTGCAGATTGGTGTCCCTGTTAAATGCTTGAATTGAACATTGTATAATTATGAAACGCTTATGGAAGTTGGTTCCACACAACTACAAAGTTCACTCAAACCCCCACAACATGCAAACTGATCTAGTGAATGAATATTTGCGAGTATCTTCTTGATTAAACAGGATATTTGCAGCTCTATTTATGATTACATCTGAACAACCTCATTTTGGTGCGTAAGTCATCTAAGTCCAAAACAGATAAGGTTAGGTGGCTTTCCATTAATATATGATATTCCTCATTAACAACACATGTAACAGACTGTAACTTCCTATTGACATTGTTCTCTTTGCTATAGCTGAAAATTTTTATGTTTATTTTTTCATTGATTAGCTGCAATCTTTTATAGCTTTTTAATTTTTTAATTTTTAATTTCTAATCAATATGCAATCTTTTATTGTTTGCTATTGTCATGGATACGCTTAGATACTTAGCTTACTCCTGACTTATAACAGATCATTCTCCTTTCCCACAGTTTCCTGGAACTTGTAACAGATATTCTTTAGTAAGCGTCTTGTCTCAACTCATCTAATGATTTTATCAACTTGTAACAAATCATTCTTTAGTAAGAGTGTTGTCTCAACCCACTAAGTACATTGGACAGTTTCTTTTATCTGGCTACAGTCCCTGTCAGACCAGGACTCCCTATTTGTTTAAGACAACTACATTTACAGCACAAGTAAAATGCAATAGATACAGATTCCTTCATTTTGATGGAAGCAAACCTGCTCTTTACTTTACCAGGAAACTTCAAATGACATTTGTTGCTAATCTTGATAACCATATGATATATGCTTTGTATGTTTATTCAGAGTTGTTATATATGAGAATGAAGTTGTTAATCTTGATAACCTTATGATATATGCTTTATATGTTTATTGAGTTGACTTATATTGCAAGGTCATATGAAAATTTATGCAAATCCAGTGCTCGTGTGAGTCACAATAGGAAAATACAAATTTGGGCAGTATGCTTTATATGTATTACATTTTTTTCTTAAATTATTATTGTGACTTATTAGTTTATAATTGTGACTTGTGATTGTGATTTGTAAGTTAGATAATTAGTTACTCGTTTGAGGATTTCTATGTGGCCATACATAGATATGGTATGTTTTTGGTGGCATAGAAATCGCTCAAATTGTCCCATTTTGGACAGTTCAAGGTTAGATGGATAGTATACTTTCATATAATCTATTTAAATGTTCATGCCTGATCCGCAGTCTATCTCCTCATTTCTCTCTGGATATGTTTCTTCCGTTCTGTATCCAATGCCAAATATCTTTACATTGCTTTAGATATTTGGCATCGGAATGTAACGTAAGATCAACTTATCTAGAAAGGCATGGGGAGATGCTGCCGAATTTTCAGCGTGGACGTTTAAATGGGAATATGAAAGTATTACAATCTATCCAACCTTTGATGAGTAACTAATTTAGGATTTCATTGAGCGATGGTCCCTAGAAGCTTGTTAGAGAAACCATTAGGGATTCTATTAGATGTCTAAATCTTTGACAATAGTGAATCATCAAGTGAGTCATTCTAGTTAATCTTTCGTAGGAAGCTTTGTCGGGCCCACATTGTATTTCCACTAGTCTTTCAAAGTGGCTGAGGAACATAGTGATGGATAAGAGTTAGATTCGTATGTCAAGGTACCTCAATAACTTTTAGTTGTTATGGCCCATTTGTTAAGATGCATTTTTTTGACATGTCCTCCAATTTCATTGGATGGTTTAGGGTGAGCAACGAATACTTAAGTGGAGCTGTAAAATTCCTAGATTTTGAGTTTGCAAATGCAAGCAATAGAAGGAGGATCCTATGTCGTGGTAAGAAATGCAACAACAACTACTGGGTGTCTCAACAAGAAGCATACGATCATATTGTGTGTGATGGATTTAATACGAGTTATACCCATCGGCATTTTCATGGAGAAGCTATGTCTTCTTTTATGCCTGCTACTACAAATGTTGATTATGCCTGCTACTACAAATGTTGAAGGTGATGCTCTGGATCCATGCGACGATATGCACGGATTGTTGGAAGATGCATTTGGTCAAGAGAGTGATGCAAAATATGGACCTACACCGGGGCTTAATACCGAAGTGCAACAATTTTCCAAATTGGTGGAAGACACAGATTGGGAATTATACCCAGGGTGTAAGAAGTTCACCAAGCTATCTTTCGTTGTTCGACTATATCGTGTGAAGTGCCTCGGTGGATGGAGTGACAAATCGTTCACCATGTTGCTTGAACTACTAAAGGAGGCACTCCCCGAGGGCGAAACTTTGCCAAAGTCTTTCTATGAAACTAAGAAGATCATTGGGGACTTGGGCTTGAAATATGACAAAATTGATGCTTGTCCCAACAATTGTATGTTGTACTGGAAGGAGACTGCTGGTAAGCAATCATGTGCTACATGTGTACCATATTGCCCTAATATATGAAAAAGAAATTCGAATGTTTTTTTTTTCATGCGATTTTGTTATTATTATTACTGTTTTTTGAAATTTAAATGTCTTTTCATTAACTAAAGATGAAGAATATTTTATTGTCATACTGTCATATTGTTAAACATATATAGGTGTTAGACATGAGGCACATTAAACGCACGGCTAGGCGATCGATAGGTCCTATGACTGATGTGGGACCTAGCCAGCCTCAAGTTACCCAGGCTACAACGGGTCCCTGTAGTGGTATGTTATGCATTGATTATTTTATGTGTTTTTATGCTAAGGAACTATATGAGTATCCATATTAATGTTGTTGTTTTAACAGATTCATAGCGTGTGATGAAAAAGAGAGGCCACACACGATGCCTCAAAGTTTGGAATATGCATGAAGGACAACGCATTCCTATTCCCATCAACACTAAAGGACAACCCGTTGGTGACAATGTTAACAAGTTGACAAACTTCCTTGGGACTATAGCCCGCAATGGGGAATATGCACCCCTTACATTTACTGATTGGAGGGCAATGCCGAATGAGAAGAAGGATGATATGATGGGACTTGTTATGGTAATGGTGACAATGCTTTCTTTTTTTCATTTTTCATTTTTTTTTTCATTTTTTGTTCATTATGTGATTGTCTGGTTTTAACATGTGATGCAATCCAAGTTTGAGTTTGACACAAATGCAAAGAAGTGGGTGTTATAATCAATTGGTAGAAAATAAAAGGATTGAAAATGTGAACTGAAAAAACTCCACTATTCTCCTCATGAGACTGACGAGGAGCGGCTCATGGACCTTAATGAGGGGGTCAAAGAGGATCAGTGGAAGGCACTCGTTCAGTTCTGGAACTCTGAAGAGGGGAAGGTATGTGATGAGTAACTATTGATTACTTTATGTTTTAATCTTTCATTAATATTTTATAATTTACTCTGTCTGTGTGTTCACATATAGACTCGTACTAAGTCAAATTTAGAGAATCAAAAAAGACAATTAATCGGTCATGCTGCAGGCTCAAAGAGTTTTGCACGGATACGTGAGGAAGAGGTAAATTTTCTTAATCACTCAATCAACCATGTTGGTCTATTTCTTATATATAACTTATTTACATAATGATAGAGAAAGAAAACGGCTAGTGGCGAGGATCCAAGCCGGGCAGATGTGTTTATATTGACCCATATGTGCAAGAGTGGTAGGCTTGTGGATGAGGCTTCATTAAGAGTAATAGTATGTCTATGCATCTAATTGTTATGTTTTATACTTAAAATAAAAAAAACAATTCTCTCGTTTATCATTGTACAATCTAAACTGATATTTTTTCTATTGCAGGAACAACTTAATGAACGAATTTCTCAACAGCCAGAGACCTCACAGAATAGCACAGGAAGGAATGACTTGTTCTCTCAAGTAATGGGAGAAGATCAACATGGCCGAGTCCGCACTTATGGGTTAGGCCCCACTCCGACTAATTTGTGGGGAACAACACCTAGCCAACAAAGAATTGCCTCCGCTGCTCAGAGTAGAAATGAAGAATATGAGGGACTGCAGATTGAAGTATCATCCCTAAAATCGGAAGTATCATCCATAAAATTGGAAGTATCATCCCTGAAATCGGAATTTTCATCTTTTAAAGAATCAGTGATGCAACTGGTATCCTCTAGGACAAATCTGAAATCCACAGTATCAGATAATTCAGCTAATCTCAACCCAAACTAACCGGCCTCATCATCAAGCCAAGTAACTATATGATATATATTCATATATTTACATGTGTGTTATGTCCTATATTATATAGAGTTTAGTCAGTATATGATTGACATTGATTTATAATTTGTAGGGACACTTAGCGAAAAAGGGAAAGACAACGACTTGTAGTAGTACCGGGGTAAATTTTCACACCAATTGAATAGTTCTTTTATTATGTTTTGAGATTATTGTGTTCTTAATTAGATATGGTGTACAAATGATGCAATTTATTGTGTTAAATAGTAAATTTTATTTATAAGACGTGATCGAAGTTCTTCTTACTAGTATTCGTGGGCTTACTGTTGCTACAGGAATTGTCTTGAGTAAGGATCCGCTCACAAAACTAGGCGGGTTCCCACTTGGAAATGGTTTTTGGGAAGTATATATTCAGGTGGCAATTGTATGTGAAGAAACTTTGATGAGACCTTATGGACGATATAGAACAATTGGGGATGCGGCTGGAACAAGTATTTGTTGGCCTGATTGTTGTAGTTTGGTAAGATTTTTTTTTTTTTTTTTTGCATATACAATAGAACTTCTTATATAAGACTTTGATGAGACTAATTTCTTTTTGTTATTTTGTTTTGTAGGTTGTGACAGCTATGGATTGAGCTAAATGGAGGGATCTCTCTCTCTCTCTCTCGTTATTTTTTAAAACAAAAAAAATTGATTTTGACAGTTGGTTGTGACAGCTATGTTTGTTTCATGTTAGTATTTGCTTGACGTATTTGTGGTGGGATTCCGTCGCTATGTTCTTGAAATATGTAGTAGTTTTGCTTGACTAATCTACAGAGATTTATGTTGTGATTTGTTTCAGCTTTTCATATTCTTATGCATAACAGAAGGTACACATATTTCTGTTATGATTTTTTTTGATTTTTTCTCTGCTTGTGCGTAAAATGTTCTGATTTAAATATTAAGAACTATGTATTGGCTTGATCCCAATCTTCCAAACATTGGGTACGTAGGCAGCCGTTTATACTCGACCGTATCGGTGCAGCCACAAATTCTTTTTTTTTTCCCTTCTTATAGTGTAGATGCATTTTCATCAGGACTACTTGGCGGTAAGAGTGAGGTGGATGTAAGTTCTCAAAACCTTAAATTAATTTGTGACATTCATAAATTTGTGCCTATATCTTCTATTTTAACTACCTGATGTAGCATGTATAAATTTGGGCATGATTGCCACGTTTCCGAAACTGCATATGTGCCATTTTTTTCTTTAAACTTCCCCTTTTTTTTAAAAAAAATGAGATGAACTATCTGTTTTGACTTCTCGTCTATGCTGTAAGGTAAACTATCTATCTTGACTTATCATCTATACCATATTGCCCTGATACATATGTTCAGGATAAGGACTGTTCATCTATTGGGCTCTATCATTGATTTGGAGTAGCCTAAAAATCATCCAAGTTAGTTGATCTTCACCAGTGTGAAATTGGTTGGATGATTTTTAGAATGTGTTCGGGATAAGGACCGTTCATCAATGGGGGCGACTAGCAAAACAAGTTGGTCGCACCATTATTGGATGATTTTTAGAATGATAATCTTCCAATCAGTAGCTTGGGTCTAATCAGATGTATTTCGGCATATGGCCCATCCACAGCAGGCCGATCTGAAGAAGAACAGCCCAAATCTTGTACATGTGTCCATTTTTACTGAGATTGAGTGTTTGATAACTAAGATATTAGCATTGAGCACTAGATCCTTCCCAACTTAAGATGTGACATAATGACTCACACGTAAATGAAATTAAACTAACTTAAGATTTTTGCTTTCTTTTATGAAATATTTGCATATGTTAATAGGTAGCATAATGACTTGGTAATTGTTGCAAGGATGACTTTGTTCCCTGTGTCTAAGACTCAATGATGCTTCTCACTGTCTGCTATCGATAAAAAGAAAAACCACTTCTCCTTTTGTTACTAGTCCCTGCTGTACTTAGATTCTTTTAAGTTGGTCCTGTTTGCAATCTATCAAGTATTCAATGGTAAACCTACCACTATTCCTGTGACTCTTGTACAACATCTGGGTGGCGAGCAACCTGAAAATATTTAAAGCTGCAGTTTTGAAATCACATACTTGGCATACAAATTCTTTTAATCGACTCTTTGAGCTAATTGAATCTCTTATTTTTCTAGGATTTTAATGAGTACCAAATGTCCAAGCTGAAAAGCAGTGAGGCATTCATGGCAGAAAGGGAGAGAGATCACTCGGGTAAAATAAAAATAAAAATCATTGATTCCTTTCTCAATCTGATATAGACCTTATCCTTGTCTAACCTGAAGTGTCCTTAGGTTGTCGAATCAGTAAATGAACTTTCCCAAATCATGAAGGATCTCTCAGTCCTAGTCATAGACCAGGTTAGAAGGTATACCACCTACACCCTCTTCTCAAGCTCTACAACCGTCATTATTTTAGGGTGGCTTATTGGGTCCATTTCCATGAGCAGGGAACCATCGTCAATCGGATTGACTACAACATTCAGAATGTGGCAGCTTCAGTGGAGGAAGGATTTTATTTATTTATTTATTTATTCAAAACTATTCGATTTATTTTTATAAATATTATTCGCGGCAGCTCGATGCATGTGAAAGGGCCCACATAGGCATGTATTTTTTTTATAGGAAAACAATCACTAGGCACAATGACTTCCTAAGAGGAATGGGAAATCAAGTGGGCCTTGACCAAAAGGGTCAATGATAAGGTCCATCATTTTATGAGTTGGAGAGGCAGAATTCATAAAATTCACTGTGAGTCAGGCATCTATTTTGTGTCATTTCCTCTTTTATTATAAATTGAATGTTTGCAATCTAATGGGCCTATACATCCAAAATTGTAGGCAACATGAAGCTACCATAGGCAATGGAAAAGAGAGCTTAACTAGTAAGGCATAGAGAGAAAAAAAAAAAAAAAACCAAATCACAATTATAAATGCATTTACAAATGCATATGCATATGCATTATGGAATTAGGAACTTAAATGCTAATTGAAGTGTTAGTAAAGTTAAATCAGTCTCACAGGGATCAAGAGCCAAAAATTTAAATAACACAGTCTCACAGGGATCAAGAGCCAAAAATTCAAATAGCACAACCTGCCGTACAAACCGTCGGCAAATCCCACATGCAGCGGTGGCCTGTACAACCGCCAGCAAATCCCACATGTAGCAGCGGCCTGTACAACCGCCAGTAAAGGGAACATGACTGCCGGTAAAGCCTTTACCGACCGAGGCTTTACTGGCTGTTGGCAAACTGTGGGTAAAGGCTTTATCGGCGGTTTTTTGGGCATTTATCGGTGGTTTTGACTACCGGTAAAGGCCAGTTTTCTTGTAGTGGAGTCCTATATCCAACATGAATCTCTCTCATTTCAGCTTAAATCACATTCTAGAATGAAGTTAAATTCTGAAAACAGATACATATTACAAACCTAAAAGTAACCCATTTAGGGTAACAAAAGAAAACAATGTAGAATCAATTGTAAATTTGAAAAGGTGTACCTTGTTGCTCAACTTCAGTTTCGCATGGGCAGTGGAAAGACGGATGATCGTCTCTAGGGTTCCTTGCAGTGATTGGAAGTGTTCCTCCTCTAGACTACAAGAGGATAATCATCCATCAGATGATAGAGGGTTTTATGTGCAATAATCATCCATAGCAGTTTATTTTACCATAAAAAAATCTAAACACCAACCTTTGCAACTGTGCCAGAATTTATAAGCTCCACGTATGCAGTGGCAATATGTTCAGATGCCTGTTGAACGCGACTATGTGAGAGAAATTATTTTATAAAAAATGAAATGGAATAAAATTTTGTATAATGAAAATAAGCTTGATGATTAATTACCAGAAAAATTATAAAAATTAACTATTAACTAAAAGTGCCCAAAACATTGGAAGCAAGAGACCTATCAAAATTGCAAACTTCTACAATCACAAAGTAGTGCTAAAGAGGATGGGAATCGCTTAACCAATATGAATTGAATTCACTCACAAACAAAGAGAAATCACTCACCTATTTATTTTGTTGAAAATTTATCTGAAATAATATTTTTTAATAACTCAAAATTGAATTTAGTTCTCATTACAAATGGGATATTGTATGGACTAATAACAACAAACTCTTATTAATACACTAATAACAACCATGAGTTCCCCATACATACAATATCTTTTTAAGATAAAATATATACAAGTTTCCACACCATGCAAAATAGTCCCAAGACATGTAATTGAGTTTTAGTGTTTTTATTTTTTCACATACGTAAGAGTCCCAAAACCATCATCATAAACACCTTTAAATGCAATTTTTGGGAAAATCATGGGTGGAATACTAATGCTTGTGCTTGGTTCATCAGCTACATTCATCTCTTAAATTATGTTAGTGGAAGCTGCATCATTTTTCTTAGGATCTAAGCCTAATATTGGGGGCAGCATCTGAAGGACTAGTTCAGATGTTACTCACTCATCACAATGGACCCATAAAATCATGACCATGGTTAACACCATCTCAATCATACACACAAATACCTCTTTTTTCACAAAGAATGTGGACTACACATCAATTTATCTCAACCATCTATTGTTTTCATACACCTACAGCCCAGCTGATGACTAAACCTGCCTGAATCTTGGGGCATGGCACATACAAGGAGGGTCCCTGAATGACCTGTATCTCACATGTGAGATCCATATTTGGATTGCTACACATATCCTATGATGCTATAATATCTGAAGATATGTGCCAATTAGGCTGACCGATGGAATGATGCCCCGGAATCATGTGACAAAAGGTGCATGACCTGAAAAAGAACACTTCCTTGCATGTTATGTAGCAAATTAATGGCTTGTGTTGTACAGATGTTCTCAAAAGTCCTAACTAATGCAACCTTGAGACGAGTCAGAAATATTCAGCGATGATAACTATTGCATGGAAAATCTGATTTTTATGATCAGAGTATAATACAAGATTCTCATAAGACAATGTGTCAGATGCGGAAAAGGCTCATCTCATAAGACACATACAACTTAAGCAAATGAAAACGAGTAACTGTAGAAAAATTAACCACCAATCTCAAAGCATACTCGGTTTTCAATTCATATTCAAATTGCATACTCTTGACTCGGGGTGCTGGAATGAATCAGGTCCAACCTCGGAAGAGTTGCACATGACCCTATCAAATCTTAAAACTTGGGATAAATGAGACAGTTTGTCACACCCCAGACTTAGTAACCGGACTCACAAGGAACCCGATAGGCGGTTCTGACCGCAACAGCCTCCGTAGTATCCCATTCTTGGCTCCTGAGACAGGTTCCGATCCTGAGATCCTACAATGAGGATTTCCACAACCGTATATTCATTCCAATGCGGGCATACCCAAGATTACAGCAAGTAAATCTTGAAAATAACAAAGGGGCACATTACAAAATCCACTAAAAATTTGAACTTTTCAAATACATAGCTGAAAGGAAATACATCTGATGACAAAAGAAGAAGGGAGAAGATCTGCAACACTGGGTCCTTGGCTCAACTCCTATCCAAGCTCAGCTGCTACGACGCCGACCTAGGATCTCCTGCACGCATCAATCGTACATAAGCTTATAGAAGCTTAGAGGGTGGTGAAGGTGTGTTACAATGGTGCGCAGAGGAATAATAGGAGATACATAAGGGAAACATGATCGATGCCAATGCCACAAGTCTAACCAAGGCTAAGTCATGAATATAGGAATCCATACCAAGGCTATGCAATGCAACAAGGCTTATACAGCCGATATCAATGCAATGCGAAGTGATGTCAATGCTTATAACCAGTCCACATATCCCATACAGTTCCATCATAAGGAATATCACCGGGGTCTGATGCACTATAGGATGACTACCGTTATCAAGACCGGACAGTCAACGACCGTAAGAGACCACACTACCCTCCTGTGGACAGCCAACCACTAGCAAGGCTTGACGGTAGTGGACCCATTCACGAGCTAGTCAGACTCAGCCTAATCATGCCCTCTCACTCAGACGGATAAGCCCACATCCCTTCTCAACCGACTACACGACAGTGGGAGATGCGGCCTAACGGTGTAAGGCACTCGGGCGCTCATGATTTTCACTTGGTCACAGCGTTAAGGCATCTTCTAGGTACCTTGAAGGTTTAGGAGCTTTCACCCAGGGATATCCTATGCACCCCAATGCTCAAATGATATATTTTTAGTGTCCAGATACAACCATCTAGGAATATACCAGCGGAGGCAAAGCCCTGATGAAGCGAGGGCGATAATGTCCATGAGATGCGATGTTAAATGCATGAGTCACGTAACCAATCATGCATTAGCTCTAAGCACTCAATGTGCACAAGAGGGGAACTCCATCCCTCTATCATATCAACTCAATGACCACACACAAATGCAATCCAAATACTCTATGATGCATATGGGTCATGAGGGTGTGCCATACGGCGATGATGACTTAGAACATACTCCTCCTTCCTAAGGAGGGAATCAAGTCTAGGTATTAAAATAATTAATCCAAGGAAAAACCCTCTAGTGGGGGTCCAATGCTTTAGGGTAGCCCACAAAGCTAAGGAGGGCAATATATAAGCGAAAAGGAATAAGCGGTCGTAACGAGGGCCTATGGTGGGCCTTAAACCACCAATAGCCACCCATGGGCCTACCTTAGAGCCACCAAGGAGGACATCCAACCTCAACTGGGTCCTAAAAGGTAGCCTGCCACTATTCGAATATGAAGTAAGGTCAAGGGCCTCAGGCAATCCATGGCCTAGTGGGTTATACTCAAAGCCCAACTCAAATGTAATATGGTGGGCCCTCAAACAAGGTTTGGGCCCAACCATAAAGGTCACAAATCCACATATTATGGTGGGCCTAGTGAGTAGCCTGGTAATCCCACCATATGGGCAATTTCTATGCTTTATCCAAGTGAGTTACGTCTCACAACTTGGCCCAAGTACAAGGTTATTTTGGTGGGCATCCAAGGGCCCAACTATTTGCATATTATAGCCCACAAACCCCCCATAATAAGTAGTAAATGTAGGCCCAATGGTCCAGGGGCCTATCAAGAAAGTTCTAGGACAAAAGGGCCTAAAAGATCTAACAAATAGTTATGAACATTGATCCAATAAAAACCCAACTAGGGTGGGCCTTAAGTGTGCACTAATTAAGCCCAAAGGCAAATCAGGAAATAGGAAAGATTATGTGTATAAACCTCCGTAAATCTGGTGGGCCCTACTACCCCAAAACATACCGTTAAGGGCAGCCAGTTTGGGTCTATTGCTAAATTTCCAGCCCACCTATTCCTATGCTTGCTAGAGTCCAACAATAATATATATAGACTAAGTATTTTGCTCATTGGTGACCCACACTCATCTCTGTGGGTCCCACCAGGTAAAAGGAATGGATGATACACATAAATCAGGTTAGCCATGTTGTTGGACTGGACGTCCAGAAGCAGCCCAATAGGCCTGGGCATCCTAAGGTGGACGGTCCCATGGGCCTGGGCGGTCAGCCCAAAACACATCAAAGTGGGTCCCAAAAATGGGCAAATCCTCAGGGAGGTGGACCATGTCCCATGTGGACCAAAAATAGACGGACGGCGAGGATACACAACACATTAAGGTGGGCCCATAAGGAGGGTGGACGACCAACCATGACTGCACGTCCCAGCCTGGTGGGCCAGTATGGCCCGTACCATGAATTGTACAGGGGTCCATTGACCCTGAAACATGGTAGGTGGGTCTGAAAATTTTCAGAATTTTTGGAATAGAAGAAGTATTTTATTTAATTTAAAGAAAACAGACTGTTCAGAAGTGCAGATTTTTGACAGGCCCTGATCTAAGCTTCCAATGGTGTGGATTAATGACCTCTAAAAATTGGGAAAAAATAGTTTTTGTGTCCCCTCATATGTGTACTACAAAGTGAGGTCTACGGATGTGGCCCACCAGTGGAAAAATTATTTTATATTTAAGGAATTCCACACTGATATGTTATTGGAATAATGCAGAATTTACAGACTAACAACCTCACTTGGGCCACACCTTTGGGACCTCAATCAGGATCGGGTGGGGCTGAATTTTTGTAGGCTTCTAGGTGGGAAATATGTCTAAAATAATCATGTATTAGATGGCTTCAAAGTTTCCACCAAAAGACTAGAAATCAGGCCCCAATATGGTCCAAAATCTGTCCAGACAGACTGGACAGCAACATATACTTCACAAAAATAAATTGTAAACATAAGTTAAATGGAGATTAAACCCCTGGAATTCATGGTGTTGTCCACCTAAGTGGGCCCCACAAATATCCAAACCATCCCATTACCAAAAACAAGCTTGCATGCACCCCTTTTTGTGCATTTAGAGGCCACACGTTCAATGGGAGGGACTGTGAAAAAGTCCCCTCTATGGATGGTTGGGATCTTGTTGGTCCACAAGGTGGGCCACCTTGATCAGCAAAAATGGAAGAAAATAGGGAAAGAGAGAGGAAGTGAGAGAGAATCCGGCCATACAAAGAGGGATTTCGCCACTAAGATCCCTCATATAAAGATCTAGTCATACATATTCACATCTTGGGTCCATGCATACATGGACCCCATAATAAAAACAAGTTCTAAGGTGGGGATACCATCCCCACCATAAAATGGAGGTCTAGATGACCTTAGAATGATTTGGATTATGAGATACATCAATGGACCCCATCATGGAATAATGCATGCATGTAGGATGGGCCAAGGGCCACATCTAAGGGATTAAATGGGATCCCCACCATGGATTGGTGGGTCCCACGTGTCCCATACATGAAAAAATAAAAGAAACAATGGAGAGGAGAGATCAGCACTTGTATAGACACCCACCTTAAGATCTCTATCAAAACTCCACTCCAAGCTTCTAAGGGTCCAAGGAGGCAAGATGAAGGGGTGAGATGTGATTTTGATGGATAGATGGGGAGAGAAATGGGAGATGACTGGAATGTTGTAAGGGGTGGGACATTGGAAGCTTGCAAGAGGGAGAGGAGAGGGAGAGATAGAGAGAATGAGAAGAAAAGGAGAGGGAGAGAGAGTTGTAGCAAATAATGGTAATCATTTCTTTTCTAGAAAAGAGAAAGAAATCTTACCTTAGTATGAGAATGCCATGATTCGTTGGGGAGGAGAAACTAAAGTTGCTAGGGTATGATAGGTTTGGGTGGTGTGGGTGATGTTGGTAGTGTAAGATATGGAGGTTTAGGTGGTGTGTGTAATGTATGTGTTAGAACTTATGCAAAAAGGGAG
This sequence comes from Magnolia changhungtana, assembly GCA_030180095.1. NCBI lineage: Eukaryota > Viridiplantae > Streptophyta > Magnoliopsida > Magnoliales > Magnoliaceae > Magnolia > Magnolia changhungtana. The sequence goes on from JASAUF010000511.1 coordinate 5,740,442, forward strand.
TGGGGGCTACATGTACTACTCCTAGGTGGGTCACATGATCATGATCAAGGGCCATAAAATGAAACGCACATAACTTATGATCTATACATCGGATGGACGCACAAGATGCGTCATCGGAATCGCAACGACTATACGAATAAGATGGCATAGGTTTTAGGCCGATCCGAGTGGGGTCAACGTGACCGGACTTAAGGATGACAGCAAACACTATCCGAGGGTCGCGGGTTACCGGGATTCAACCGGTAGGACTGCGGGACCAAGAGAGACGAAATGCATATTCACACACACATGGACACACATGAACTCAGGTTGGGTCTTACAAGCCTGCAAAGTCAATCACACAAGCTCTGAGCATTTGCGCCTCGCCGAGTTCGCGTACAATAATAGCTATCAGGCAACTATCAGCATGACTCCTTTTAAGGCACTCTGTGGTAGACCGTGCAGATCTTATAGCTATTGGACCGAGGTTAGAGAGCGTCGTCTCCTAGGTCCCGAGCTTGTGCAGCAGACATCAGAGATTATTGATATTATCAGGCATAGGATGCACACAGCTCAGAGCCGGCAAAAGAGTTTTGCTGATCGTTGGCGTCGACCCCTCGAGTTTGCAGTTGGGGACATCGTATATCTTAAGATCTCACCTATGACAAGCATGGTTCGATTTGGTGTGAAGGGCAAGCTTGCCTTGAGATTCATTTGACCTTTTGAGATTACCGAGTGCGTCGGCATTGTGGATTACATGCTTGCCTTACCTCCTGAGTTGTCTGCGATCCATGACGTGTTCCATATTTCTATGTTGTCAAAGTGTGGGTCGGACACCATTCCTTTAATTGATTGGCAGTCACTCAAGGTCCGTGAGGATGCTTCTTACATTGAGCAGTCGATTCGCATTCTTGATCGGAAGGAGCAGGTTCTTATGACCAAGGTCATTCCCTTGGCGAAGGTGCAGTGGGGTAATCATTCGCGAGGCCAAGATTAGAGAGCATTATCCCCATTTGTTTGATGATTGATTGATATATGATTGATTGTATTGCCTTCTCTTTGATGATTGTTATATGATAGTGGTGTTTAGCCTTTCTTTTTATCCTGTGATTGGTCAATTTCGAGGATAAAATTTCTTTGTTGGTGGGGAGGATTGTAAGACCAGACCTGAGTTCATGTGTGTGCATGTGCATGTGAGTATGCATTTCTTCTCTCTTGGTCCCGCGGTCCTATCGGTCGAATCTCCACGACCCTCGGATAGTGTTTGCGGTCATCCGTAAGTCTGGTCATGTTGACCCGACTAGGATCGGCCCGAAACCTATGCCATTTTATTCGCATCATCGTTGCGATTCGGATGACGTGTCTTGTGCATCCATCCAATGTATAGATCATAAGTTATGTACATTTCATTTTATGGCCCTTGATCATGATCATGTGGACCACCTAAGAGTAGTGCATGTGGCCCTCACTCCCTTTTGCACAAGTTCCAATACACACACTACACACACCACCTAAACCTTCATATCTTACACTACCAACACCACCCACACCACTTAAACCTCCATATCTTACACTACCAACACCAATCACACCACTCAAACCTATCCTATCCTAGCAACTTTGGTTTCTCCTCCCTAACTAATCATGGCATTCTCTTACCAAGGAAAGATTTCTTTCTCTTTTCTAGAAAAGAAATGATTACCATCATTTGCTACAACCCTCTCTCCCTCCCTCTTTCTTCTCATTCTCACTATCTCTCCCTCTCCTCTCCCTCTTGCAAGCTTCTAACGTCCCACCCCTTTCAACATTCCACCCCCTCATCTCCCATTTCTCTCCTCATCCATCCATCAAAATCATATCTCACCCCTTCATCTTGTCTCCTTGGAGTGGAGTTTTGATAGAGATCTTAAGGTGAGTGTCTATACAAGTGTTGATCTCTCTTCTCTCCCTTGTTTCTTTTACTTCTTCATGTATGGGACACGTGGGACCCACCAATCCATGGTGGGGATCCCATTTGATCCCTTGGATGTGGCCCTTGGCCCATCCTACATGCATGCATTATTCCAAGATGGGGTCCATTGATGTATCTCATGATCCCAATCATTTTAAGGTCATCTAGACCTCCATTTTATGGTGGGGATGGTATCCCCACCTTAGAAATTGTTTTTATTATGGGGTCCATGCATGCATGGACCCAAGATGTGAATATGTATGACTAGATCTTTATATGAGGGATCTTAGTAGTGAAATCCCTCTATGTATGGCTGGATTCTCTCTCATTTCCTCTCTCTCTTTCCCTATTTTCTTTAGTTTTTTCTGATCAAGGTGGCCCACCTTGTGGACCAACAAGATCCCAACCATCCATAGAGAAGGGACGTTTTCACAGTTCCTTTCATTGAATGTGTGGTCCCTAAATGCACAAAAAGGGGTGCATGCAAGCTTGTTTTTGGTAATGGGATGGTTTAAATATTTGTGGGGCCCACTTGGGTGGACCACACCATGAATTCCAGGGGTTTAATCCCCATTTAATTTATGTTTACAATTTATTTTTGTGAAGTATATGTTGCTGTCCAGTCTGTCTGGACAGATTTTGGACCATATTGGGACCTGATTTCTGGTCTTTCGGTGAGAACTTTGATGTTATCCAATACAAGATTCTTGTACACCTATATCCCACCTATAAGCCTACAAAATTCAACCCCTCCTGACCCTGATTAAGGTCCCAAAGGTGTGGCCCAAGTGAGGTGCTTAGTCTGTAAATTTTGCATTATTCTGACAACATATCAGTGTGGAATTCCTTAAATATAAAATAATTTTTCCATTGGTGGGCCACATCCGTAGACCTTAATTTGTAGTACACATATGAGGGGACACAAAAACTATTTTCACCAATTTTTAGAGGCTATTAATCTACACCATTGGAAGCTCAGATCAGGGCCTGTTAAAAATCTGCACTAAATAGATTTTCTTGACAGTCTATTTTCTTTAAATTAAATAAAATACTTCTGCTCTTCCAAAAATTCTGAAAATTTACAAAGAAGGGACCCACCCATGGTAGGGCCCACCTACCAAGTTTTCGGGTCAACAACCCCTGTACAATTCGTGGTGCGGGCCGGACCTGCCCACTAGGCTGGGACGTCCAGCCATGGTTGGCCATCCACCCTCCTAGTGGACCCACCCTGATGTGTTATGTATCCTCCCCATCCATCTATTTGTGGTTCACATGGGACGTGGTCCACCTCCCTGAGGATTTGCCCATTTTTGGGACCCACTTTGATGTGTTTGGGGCTGACCGACCAGGCCCATAGGATCGTCCACCTTGGGACACCCAGGCCCATTGGGCTGCTGTTGGACGTCTAGTCCAACAGTATGGCCCACCTGATTTATGTGTATCATCCATTCCTTTTACCTGGTGGGGCCCACAGAGATGTGTGTGGGTCACTAGTGAGCAAAATACTTAGTTTATATATATTATTGCCGGACTCTAGTAAGCCCAGGAACAGGTGGGCTAGAAATTTAGCAATAGACCCAAACTTGCAACCCTTAACGGTATGTTTTGAGGCAGCAGGGCCCACCAGATTTACGAAGGTTTATGCACATAATCATGCCATTTCCTGATGTGCCTTTGGGCTTAATTAGTGCACACTTAAGGCCCACTCTAGTTGAATTTTTATTGGATCAATGTTCATAACTATTTGTTAGATCTTTTAGGCTCTTTTATCCTGGAACTTTCTTGATAGGCTCCTTGACCATTAGGCCTACATTTACTACTTGTTGTGGGGGGTTTGTGGGCCATAATATGTAAGTAGTTGGGCCCTTGGTTGCCCACCAAAATAACCTTGTACTTGGGCCAAGTTGTGAGGCCTAACTCACTTGGATAAAACATAGAAATGGCCCATATGGTTGGATTACCGGGCTGCCCACTAGGCTCACCATAATATGTGGATTTGTGACCTTTATGGTTGGGCCCAAACCTTGCTTGAAGGCCCACCATATTGCCTTTGAGTTGGGCTTTGAGTATAACCCACTAGGCCATGGATTACCTTAGGCCCTAGACCTTGCTTTATATTCTAATAGTGACGGGCTACCTTTTGGCACCCAGTTGAGGTTGGATGACCTCCTTAGTGGCCCTAAGGTAGGCCCATAGGTGGCTATTAGTGGTTTAAGGCCCACCATAGGCCCTCGTTAGGACCGCTGATTCCTTTAGTCTTATATATTGCCCTCCTTAGGTTTGTGGGCTACCCCAAAGCATTGGGCCCCCACTAGAGGGTTTTTCCTTAGATTAATTATTTAAATACCTAGACTTCATTCCCTCCTTAAGAAGGAGGAGTATGTTCTAAGTCATCATCACCGTATGGCGCACCCTCATGACTTATATGCATCATGGAGTGTTTGGATTGCATTTATGTGTGGTCATTGAGTTGATATGATAAAGGGATGAAGTTCCCCTCTTGTGCACATTGAGTGCTTGGAGCTAATGCATGATTGGTTGCATGACTCATCCATCTAGCATCATATCTCATAGACATTATCGCCCTTGCTTCATCAGGGCCTTACCTCCACTGGTATATTCGTGGATGACTGTATGTGGACACCAGAAATATATCATTTCAGCATTAGGGTGCATAGGATATCCCTGGCTAAAAGCCCCTAAACCTTCAAGGTACCTAGAAGATGCCTCAACACTGTGACCGAGTGAAAATCATGAGCGACTGAGTGCCTTACACCGTTAGGCCGCGTCTCCCACTATCGTGTAGTCAGTTGAGATGAGATGTGGCCTTATCTACCTAAGTGAGAGGGCATGACTAGGCTGAGTCTGACCATCTCATGAATGGGTCCTCTATCGTCGAACCTTGCTGGTGGTTGGTTGTCCACAGGCAGGTAGTGTGGTCTCATACGGTCATTGACTGTGTGGTCTTGATAGCGGCAGTCATCCTGTAGTGCATTAGACCCCGGTGATATTCCTTATGGTGGAACTGTATGGGATATGTGGACTGGTTATAAGCATTGGCATCACTTCGCATTGCATTGATATCAGCTGTATAAGCCTTGTTACATTGTATAACCTTGATATGGCTTCCTACATTCATAACTTAGCCTTGGTTAGGCTTGTGGCATTGGCATCGATCAGGTTTCCCTTCTGTATCTCTTATTATTCCTCTGCACACCATTGTTACACACCTTCACCACCAACTAAGCTTCTATAAGCTTATGCACGATTGATGCGTGTAGGAGATCTTAGGTCGGCGTCGTAGCAGCTGAGCTTGGATAGAAGTTAAGCCGAGGACCCAGTGTTATAGATCTTCTCCCTTGTTCTTTTGTCATCAAATGTATTTCCTTTTAGCTATATTGTAACGTCTCAGAAAAATCTGTACCTTGACCCGAGTACCACCTTAGGCAGAAATACCTAAGGATCGTATCCCGTCGTAATTTAGGCAAAAATTGGTTAAGTGTTAAACTAAATAATTGGTGGTTTGATCATGGACCACCATTTCCACAAATGAGAAAACCTAAAATCATTAATACCACTGACTCAACACTCATAAAGACCTATGAAAAATCCCAAGAGCCTATCGTTCTTGGGAGTACATTGAAACCCCGTATCGTACCTGGACCGCACGTCGAGAGTTCGATGACCACGAAACTATAGGTTATTTCCGTCTTACTGGGTTTGACAACCATTGCGGGAATCGAGCCCAAATAGTATCCAGAAACGCACAACTGGAGCCCTGAGTGAAGTGTGTGAGAAACGCAAATATCTTTAGAAAGTGTATTGAAACTTAAGTGAATTGGGTCGTTCGCTCACATGTGAAATTAAGGATTTCAGACCGTCAATTTCTGACTGAACTTCACCCATGGAAAAAGGAAATTTCTCTGCACATATCTGTATACCGGTGGCCCTGATCGAGCAAGTTCAAATGTTGATCTAACACGTGTCCTCCACGGTCGATCAGCTTATCCGACCACACCGAAATAACATCCTGGCATAGATCCATTATCAGGGAACTTACACTACGACGTATGTTTGTAGTGGGCCTCCCTATGTGCCCTGTTTGTCAAAAACAGTCGCCCTTTGGATATAACCTAAGTATACCAGAGCCCTAGGGCCATTTGCATCACCTCTGGGCCTATATATAACCCTTATACAACCTCATTTCTCTCTCATACGAATTTCTCCAAACCCTAGGAGAGAGAAGAGAGAAAAGAAGAGAAAAGAGTAAGGAGAGAAGAGAAATCCTGGGAGATTGTTACAGTGTTTCTCTCCCACTACTCCACGTGCTGATTCACCTCCCCATTTCACTATACGATCAGTTTTGGCTATGATTTAGGTAAGAAATCCTAACCCTAATACATAGTTGAGATTCAAAATGGTTGTTTGTTAACCAAGTTAACCGATTTCACCATTTAGCTACCCGATGTTCTATTTTTGGGAACTTAGAATTCTCACCGAGTCTGAATCAAGTATTCCGACGAAAGGTGCAGACTATAAACGTTTAGGTTATGGTTTTCAATGCTTTCAATGTCAGTTAATGATTTATGTTTGACTTGATTGCTGCCAAATTGTCTTAGATACGACATTTTCGATAGAACATACATGTATGAACTATGTTGAATAAAAGATGCATCCCATGTGTTTGTTGAAATGTTTGAATGAACATGTAAACATGATTTGTGCTTGCCATGACTACTGATCTAGGATTCATCATTGTCATATGTATGCTGACTTCCTTGTACAAGGAATTGCCATAATATATGTCAGAACTAATCTAGTCTATGTATTTAGTAACGTGTAGTCCAAGTGTTTGATAAATTGTCTGAATGAGAAATTGTTAATGAATTGTACTTATTGAGGGTACTGAGATAGGATTCTCAATTACCTTATTCATATGTATAGTTTCCTTCATGTAATCCTAATTTCGTCCATGTGATTTATGGATAAAATGCAAGTGGTAGGTAATATGATCAATGTGTATGATGAAATGCTCAAATGATGAAATTATTTGGATTGTTTACTAAATACTGAGATTATTACTACATGTGCTTACATACTATTTCTGAGTAAGATTGGGGCTACGACGTAGCCCAGGTAATCGGTAGCAGTCCCCGTTGAGTGGCTGGATTAGTCTTACTACATTGGATATATTCAATGAATTCGGGTCGCACGACGATTGTCGACAGTGGTTAGGCCACGAGGGGTGCTTACGCGTTCCATGTCGATTAAGTCAGCATGCGCTCCTACCAATCGAACTTGTCTAATAAACCAATTAGCCTATTATATGTTTACCATGAATGGACACCATTGCTTGAATCTAAGGTACCCCCTACCACTATAAAGGCCCGCTTTAACCATGGTACCATGATCCGCTAAGACTCATGAGTCGAGCATGGTGGTGTATGGGATACCGTGTTCGAGCTGTTGGCCTACGCTGGGGTGACGAACCTCCCCGTAGCAACTAGTGAGCAACCTAGACTCGTGAGTTGGGCATGGTGGTGTATGGGACACCATGTTCGAGCTGTCGGCCTACGCTGAGGTGATGAGCCTCCCGTAGTGACCGTGAGTATAAACTTTGAACTTGCCTATCGACTGCTATTCATTAGGAGTGATGCCCTACGACTTACCTATCATATGTGATTACCTAGGAATGACGACCCTAGATGGATCCTTCGGTTCGGGGAATGATATAAAGGAACGTACCTTAGCTTCCCGGACCTGTTGTATGAATAAGCTTAATTAAGTACTTGGCTAACATGGTCATACATCGCATTGCATTAGTTAGGATGTGCTTTTGGCGAGGAATGTGCACTTTAGGGAGTGTTGACATATGCGAAATTGGTTGTCGGAGTCACTTTTGAGGGAGCTTTGTGCGAGGGCATACATCATTACCTGTACTTCATTCCTACATTAACAAGAGTAGTTAGGAAATGATTATTATGTTGCTATATCATTACTGCTTGATTGACTTGATAACATATTAACCTTTGCCTTATAGTACCACTGAGTTGATCACTCACTCCCACCCTGGGACGGTGTTTTAAAACACCAACCAGACTCTGGTTTAGATGTAGGTGATGATGAAGTCTACGCAACGGAGCCGGACTTCATAGACGAGGAGGAAGAGTTCTCCTCCGTTCAGCTCTCGGGCAGGTCTATATAGATCTTGTACCAATGTGTAGGGACCACAAGGATTTTTAACTTAGTGGAACGCATTTACTTTCTGTATTTTGTATATTTTGAAATAACATATGTATATATTCAGCCCGGTTACATACTCATACTCCGGAGTTTGTGAAACACTTTCATATTTAAATACATATGCTTCAAACTTCCGCTTGCTTAACTTAATTATATCTGGAGTATGATATGTTATTTTGGTATAATCCCACTCATGTTTAACTCATCAATATGGATGAAATCTGAACATCATTATCCATGTTGCACAAGTGATGTGCTGGATCGCAGGAGTAGAGCTTTGCTCGACCCTCGAAATTCAAGGTGTTACATATGTACTTGAAAAGTTCAAATTTTTAGTGGATTTTGTAATGTGCCCCTTTATTATTTTTGAGATTTACTTGCTGTGATCTTGGGTATGCCTGCATTGGAATGAATATACAGTTATGGAAATCCTCCTTATACGATCCCAGGATCAGAACCTACCTTAAGAGCTGAGAATGGGATACTATGGAGGCTGTTGCGGCCAGAACCGGCTATCGGGTTCCTTGTGAGTCCGGTTACCAAGTCTGGGGCATGACACAATTAGATCATTTGAGATAGATTTTGTAGCAATCACCTTCGCCAGAAAAAATTTTCCTGTTATTTCATGAAATTTGTTAAACCAAATAAACCTTTAACTAGTTCTGAAAGTATTATCTTAAAAGCATACATGTGCTATCAATGGGATATATCATGTCAAATTGGGATTAGGCTTCATGACTTTATGAATATGACAGAGAAAAGTAAAGAATAGTAAATCATGAAGGTCATTACCAACATGATGTGAAAGCAATTGTATTTCATAAACACGTACCCTTTGATTGGTTCCAATCAACAAGCCTTCTCATATCCACTTTCTCATTATCTTATAAATGTTATCACCAACAAACTATTACTGATTTTCTACTAAAAAGACAAAAAAAAAAAGATTGAGAAAGAAATCATGACCTACTCCTCTCACTGCACTAGTGTTGTCTCCCTTATACTCCATTGTGTATCAACCAACCTGACACAATTACACTTTCCTATCACTATTTTCACTTCAGATGAACAACACTGATCTTGCTACATGTCAAATTGACACATTGTGCAGTGAGTGGAGATGTGATAGTGCATATTGCATTCCTCAGACTTATTAAAACATCTATAACACAGTTTCTCCCTGGCCCACATGGCCCGAAAGATGCTTAAGAAAGTTTTCTTGCTTTCTGAAAGTAGGAGTGAAGGAGTACCTCATGTGGATAAGTTAGGGTGGAACTAGCCATTTTGGAGATGGATGAGGCAACAGCAACATCAGCCATTTTACAATGAAGCTTAGGCATAATTATATTTTCAGATTTACACTTTAAATGCAAAATATTTACAAAAGAACCTGCGGGTCAGAGAGTATCCCTTGCGACCTATCTTCTTCAGGGCGAGGCCCGTCATTGGTGGTCATCCGTATTCATGATGGTCAGTCCTCAGTTCGTTTGGACATGGGAGGAGTTCGTGGTCCATTTCGACTAGAAATTCTTCCCCGAGCATGTTCAAATCCAGCAGGCGATCAAGTTTAAGACCCTAGTGCAGGGTGATTTGTCTATATCTCAGTATGAGGCCCATTTCTTGGCCTTGTTTCGATTTGCTCCTCATCTCACCAGCGATGAGAAGATGAGGGCCTGTCGTTTTGTGACTGGTTTGCGTCCTGCCCTTCGCAGCCGTGTGGTGGGGCATTGCTTGGAGACATTCGACCAGGTTGTGTATCGGGCACTAGTTTATGAGGAGGACTGGGCTATGACCCAGAGATCGAGGGAGCAGAGTTCCGGTGGAGACCGAAAGAGGAGAGCGTCAGCCGGCAGTTCCACGCAGCACCGTCATCAGAGATGGAAGGGCATATCAGAGTTTCGGCAGCCTGCGGCTCAGACAGCAGCTCCTTCATCGTCATCAGCACCACCAGCTGCTCCATCTTTCAGCCCATTTTCTAGTGTTTGCTTCAGTTATGGACAGGCCGGGCATCGTAGGCGTGAGTGCCCTCTCCCTGTTCAGCAGCAGAGGCCACCACAGTTGCCCCTTCCTCGTCCTCCTCAACAGCAGCAGCAGAGAGCACAACTTCCACCCACAGCTCTTAGGGCTCATCCCTAACAGCAAAGGCAGCCAAGCAGACCTCCTCAGCAGAGACAGCAGAAGCTGCAGCACCAGCAGAGGGGATATTTGTATGTCCGGTCCTTGGGTCCCGTATGTATAGTAGCCCAGTAGGCACAGACTCAGGACCCTCAGTCTTCTGGGTTGCTTCCCCTATCAGCTCAGGGCCATTTTTATTCTATGCAGCAGGTGCCAGGCCAGGACCCACAGTCATCGACCGGTGGAGTCGTTGAGGATATTCTTCTTATTTCTACTTGCATTACTCATGTTTTGTTTGATTCTGGCGCTTCCCATTATTTTGTGAACGAGCAGTCTTACCGATCGACCGGTATTCCATCGGATTTCGTGTCTGAGGCCTTGGTAGTCTCGACTCCCATGGGGAAGTCAGTTATGTTGACCCATCGTTGTCCTTCTTGTCCGGTGTTAATAGGCAAGATGTTTCTTCCCGCCGATCTGTTTATGATGTCGATGGCAGGCTTTGATGTTACTCTGGCTTGTGGAGTATGGTGTCATCTTGGACTGGCTTGTGGACTGGCTTGTGAAGTATGGTGTCATCTTGGACTGTGCTGCGAGGACAGTCACAATCCACATTCCATGCTTGTCAGTGTTCCAGTTCGTCGCCGACCCCAGAGGAGAGCTGTGATCTAGTTTCTTAGCTTCAGTCGTTAAGGATTCTTTGGCAGAGAGTATCGAGCTGCTGTCAGTTGTTTGTGAGTACCCGGATGTGTTTCAAGAGATTACGGGTTTACCGCCGTATCGGCAGGTGGAGTTCCAGATTCATTTGGTGCCCGGTACCGTGCCTATCTCGAAGGCCCCCTACCGGATGGCACCATTGGAGTTGAGGGAACTGCAATAGCATTTGGATGAGCTTCGGGAGTTAGATTCATTCGTCCCAGCAGTTTAACTTGGGGAGCCCCGGTATTTTTTGTGAAGAAGAAAGATGGTTTGTTGCAGCTCTGTGTGGACTATCATGAGCTCAATAGAGTCACCATCAAGAACCGATACCCGCTTCCCCTTATCGATGATCTGTTTGATCAGTTGCAGGGTGCACAGTATTTTTCCAGGATAGACTTGCGCTCCGGTTATCATCAGATTCGGGTCCGAGAGGAGGACATTCCAAAGATGACTTTCCGGATGCGCTATGGTCACTTTGAGTTTCTGGTCATGTCGTTCGGACTGACCAATGCGCCCGCCGTATTATGTAACTAATGAACGAGGTTTTTCGGCCGTTCCTCAATCAGTTCGTAGTGATATTCATTGATGATATTCTTGTATATACAAGGACTTGGGAGGACCATGTTGAGCACTTGCAGATTGTGTTGGAGACCTTCTGTGCCCACCAGCTGTATGTGAAGCTGGAGAAGTGCGAGTTTTGGCAGGAAGAGGTGAAGTTTCTCAGTCACGTTGTGACAAGGGAGGGTGTTGTTGTGGACCCCTTGAAGGTTGATGCAGTGCGTCAGTGGGGCCAGCCCATGAACCCGTTAGAGATCCGTAGCTTCCTTGGTCTAGCGGGGTATTATCATCGGTTTATTGAGGGTTTTTCCTGTATTGCTTCACCGCTGACCCAGTTAACCTGGAAGGGCATCGAGTTCATCTGGAGTGACGCCTGCAAGGAGGTATTTACAAAGTTGAAGGACCACCTCACATCCGCTCCTATTCTCATTCTTCCTGATGGGAGTGAGGGTTTTGTTGTTTTTACCGATGCCTCTAGAGTTGGCTTAGGTGTTGTACTGATGCAGCACAGGAAGCCAGTGGCGTATGCCTCGCGATAGCTCAAGGTCCATGAGCTGAACTACCCCACCCATGGCTTAGAGCTTGCCGCGGTTGTCTTCACACTGAAAGTATGGAGGCATTATCTATATGGGGTCAGGTTCGAGCTCTTCTTGGATCACAAGAGCTTGAAGTATCTATTTTCGCAGTCTGAGTTGAACCTATGGCAGAGGCGATGGATGGAGCTACTAAAGGACTATGATTTCGACTTTCAGTACCACCTGAGTAAGGCGAACATGGTGGCGGACACGCTCAGCCATCAGCCACGAGCCCTGGTGGCACATATGATAGTTCGACAATGGTAGATGCTCGAGGATGTTTCAAAGTTTGACTTTGAGTTTGGTCTGCAATCTTTCATTGTTCGGCTTTCGAGCTTGTTGATTCAACCCTCTTTGGTGGCTAGGGTGATCGAGGCTCAGCAGACGGACGAGTCACTTCAAGAGTATCGAGTAGAGGCCGCACCCATAGAGCGGTTAACTGGCAGATTGGTTCCAATAGTGGATTACGCTTTAGAAGCCGATTGTGTGTCCCGGACGTGCCAGAGTTGCGTCGTGATCTAATGACCGAGGCACACCGATCGAGACTTACTATTCACCTAGGCTCCATGAAGATGTATTGTGATATGATGAGGTAATATTTTTAGCAGGGGATGAAGCGCTAAATTGCTAGTTTTGTGGCCGAGTGTGACACATGCCAGCGTGTCAAGGTCGATCATCAGAGACCCACTGGTCCCTTGCAGTCGTTAAGCATTCCAGAGTGGAAGTGGGAGCACATATCGATGGACTTCATCGCAGGGTTACCAAGGACTCAGCGCGGTCACGATACCATCTGGGTTATCGTCGATCGTCTGATTAAGTCGTCTCATTTCATTCCAGTACGTGCTTCCTGGTCTATGGACCGGCTTGCAAAGGTGTTCATTGAGGAGATAGTGAGACTGCACGGAATCCCAGTTTTGATCGTTTCAGACCGAGACTCCAAATTTACGTCTTAGCTTTGGAGGAGTTTCCAGCAGGCACTGGGGTCACTTTGTGTCTCAGCACCGCTTATCATCCACAGACGGATGGACAGACCGAAAGGGTCAACCAGATCCTTGAGGATATGCTCAGAGCTTATGTGATTGATTTTACGGGCAATTGGGATGAGCATATGCGCCTCGCCGAGTTCGCGTACAACAACAGCTATCAGGAAACTATCTGCATGGCTCCTTGTGAGGCACTTTATGGTAGGCCGTGTAGATCTCCAAGTTGTTGGACCAAGGTAAGAGAGCGTAGTGGCTCCTTTTGAGGAACTTTATGGTAGGCCGTGTAGATCTCCAAGTTGTTGGACCGAGGTAGGAGAGCGTAGTCTCTTAAGTCCCGAGCTTGTGCAGCAGATGTCAGATGCTATTGATGTTATTAAGCAGAGGATGTGCACAGCTCAGAGCTGGCAAAAGAGTTTTGTTGATCATCGGCATCGACCCATCCAGTTCGCAGTCGAGGATATAGTATATCTCAAGGTCTCGCCTATGAAAGGCGTGGTTCGCTTTAGTGTGAAGGGTAAGCTCACCCCTAGATTTATTGGACCTTTTAAGATTACCGAGTGCTTGGACGATGTGGCCTATAGGCTTCCCTTACCTCCTGAGTTGTCCGTGATCCGAGACGTGTTCCATGTTTCTATATTGCGAAAGTGTGGGTCGGACACTATTCCTGTAATTGATTGGCAGCCACTCGAGGTCCGTGAGGATGCTTCTTACATTGAGCATCCGATTCGTATTCTAAATTGGAAGGAGCAGGTCCTCAGGACCAAGGTCATTCCCTTGGTGAAGGTGCAATGGGGTCATCATTCAGAGGCCGAGGTGTCATGGGAACGCGAGTCCAAGATTAGAGAGCGTTATCCCCATTTGTTCGAGGATTGATTGCTTGGATTGCTTGTATTGTATTCTCTTATGATTGATGATGATTGAGATATATATATGATGTTTATGCATTATTGATTACTCCAATTTTATCAATTTCGAGGATAAAATTTCTTTGTTGGAGGGGAGGATTGTAAGACCCGACCCGAGTTTGCATATGTGCATGTGTGTGTGAGTATGCATTTCATTTCTTATGGTCCCGCGGTCCTACCGGTCAAATTTTGGTGACCCGTGACCCTCAGATTGTGTTTGCGATCATCTTTAAGTCTGGTCACGAAGACCAGACTCAAATCGAGCTGAGACCTATGCCATCTTGTCTGCTTCGTCATTACAGTTCTAACGCCTCGTCTTGTGCATCTATCCGACGTGTAGATCATAATATGTAGGCTTTTTATTTCTAGCCCTTGATCATGATCATGTGACCCACCTAGTATGGAGGGCATATTTTTCAAGATGGCCACCCACTTTTATTCAAATTTCAACACACACTACCTAAACCCCATCCTGTACACCACCCACCACCCACACACTACCCATCCCTACCCCAAGCCTATAAGTCTACAAACATTGTTTATATCACCCTAGTTTCATGATGGATTTGCCTATCCTAGGAGAGAGAACTCATGATGACTCTCTCTCTTTCTCTCTCTCTCTCTCTCTCTCTCTCTCTCTCTCTCTCTTTTCTAGTAATTTCTCTTCTCTCCCTCTCATTTCTCTCTACTCTCTTCTCTCCCTTCTCCTAGTAACACCTACACATGTCCCCACCTTCTCCTTCTATCCAGCCCCTTCTCCCTCTAATCCCCTCCCATCTAACCTTCAACAATCATCTCAACCATTGAAACATGTCCCATGGAGCATGAAGAGTAGATTGATGTAACTTTGGAGTAGGATCCATTAAGGTGGGTGCACTCTAGAAGACTTTCTTCCTTCTTCTTCTCCCTTTTCTTCTCTTGCTTGCATGGAAGCATGTAGGACCCACCAACCCATGGTGGAGGTCCTACATGGCTACTAAGATGAAGGCCATGGGCCTAGATCCTACTCATTTCCTTCCATGGTGGGTCATTCTCCATGGACCCACCATGATGCCTTCTCCTTTATTCTTACATCTCATAGGTCATCTAGGCCTTTGCATGCATGTAGGGAGGGTGTCCCTACCCTTTAGCAAATTATCTTGATACATAATTGAAAGTGCACCTGCTAGTGCCCTGGTTTGTCAAGTTACGTGTGTGGTGAGTCAAACTGGCTGCAATTCGAAAGGAAGATTATTTCAAGTGTCTACCTCAACCGGATGTGTTGAAGCTCGTAATAGGTAAATCATAGCCTCACATCCCATGTCCCTAAACACCAGGTGATTAAAACCCTTAAAACAAGATAGACATCCTAGGGTTTTATGGTGAGAAAACTTTGTGGCAAGATAGGAAAATCTCTAAGTTTTTCTCACCTTATCGATTCTATCGAAGCACCCTCGATATGATCGACCTGCACTGTCAATGTCCTCGATACCTTAACGATATTATCGATAAGAGGACCAAAAGTGTCCAGCAACTAAATATTCATCTAGACGGATTTATCGATGTATCGATACACCTATCGATACATCGATATAAGCACAAATATGTCCAACAACTTCACAATATATCTGGACGAATTATCGATGTATCGATACACATATCGATATCATCGATATTCAAATTTCGAGACCATCGAGAGTGGCTCGATTAGATCGACAGGCAGATTTTCGACGCCCCTATTTTTTTAATGAAAATTTCAAATTCCTTCGATATATCGATGACCGTCCGATATGATCTGAAATCAAATATCGATAAGATTGGAGGTTCATCAATGATATTGACAGTGGGCGCACATTTCTTACAGCAGTTATTTCAGGTTATTTTTAACTATGATCGGGGGCCCTTCGATCTAATCGATATTCAAATATCGATGATATCGACACTAGATCGATTGCATCGAACAAAGCCATAAACTGTCCAGTAAGTTCAAAGATAAATCAGCTGGATTTATCGATGCCTCGATTCTGATCTCGATGTCATCGACATTCAAATTCCGATGACCTCGACGGTTCGCTGATCATTCATGAAAACCTGAAATATCTCAAAGTCAAGTCTCTCTTAATTTTCAAGTGTCGATGGATCGAATCTGTCATCGATGGAATTGGAGTTCGAAATCCGATGACATCGACAATAGCTTCGATTCATCGACCAATTGGCAAAGAGTTTCAAAAGCGTAGTCCGAGTCATCGAACAGACCATTGATGCTATCGAGAGTATACGCTCGATGATATTGAACCTAATCGATGATATCGAACTCTGTCATAAATGTGACTATTTTATATCCGTTGGAACTTTTTGCCTATTTATAGAGGACTTGTCTTTTGTTGCTGTGAGAGAAAGTAGAGAGAGCTTTTGAGTGTTTCAACTTATATCCTATACCTAAAGCCCTTTCTCTCAAGGGAGTTCATCCTCCAATCCACCCTCACCATTGATATTCAATAGAGTGGATTGTATTCAATAGAGTGGATTGGGGAATGAACTTTCACGTTCAAGGATCCTCCAGCTACTACCTTAATGGCAAATCTTTATGCTGGGATGCCTTAAATGCATAAGAGTGGAACTATTCTACCTCCCTTATAGGAAAATCTTTAGAGAGTAGGATTCCATCTCTACCTTGACCCAACCTCAATCCTAGTCTTGGTATATCTTTTGTGTTGCAGAACAAGGGAGCAAAAGACTCTTCGTCAACAAGGAGGAGGAGAACTTCGGCATTACGCTTAACGGGACTCATCAACTTATCAATAAGTATCTAGAATCCAAGAGGACACTTGTGATCATTCTTTTCTAGGATTCGGTCTTCAGTGGTTCTCACCCTTTGAAGCCCTCGTAGGAGGCCTCTGGCGGAAGTGTACATAGTGGGTGCATAGTGTGGACCCTTACTCTTGTGTAGGGCATAAACTGTTAGGTCCTTGTGTAGGTCCTTGACCTGTGTGGTCTAAAATTCGGGAGCGTTGTGTGGACCCTTGCTCTTGTGTAGGGCATAAACTGTTAGGTCCTTGACCTATGTGGTCTAAAATTCGGGTGCGTTGTGTGGACCCTTGCTCTATGGAGAGCATAAACATCTGGTTAGGAGTGAACCAGTAAAACTCTGGGTTTGAGGTGAACCGCGTAAAACTTCTGTAAAGGTTGAAGGTGAACCTGATTTAAAACCTTAGGTTTGAGGTGAACCCTGGGAAACCTACTTAGTGAAATCCGGTACACTCAAGGGTTGAGTGCGGCAGCCGGGAGTGGAGTAGAGTTATCGTCGAACCACTATAAAATGACTGTGTTTGTGATTACTTTTCTCTATGTGTGATTCATACATTCATATTCATATATCTAATCACATCTCACACTCACACACAGTCACATCCAACATAGACTAAGCTGCATATTGATATATCTTGCATAGTTTGTGATTGGATCCTTTACTTGGCTTGGAAGCCAGTAGAGTTACATTTGAGTAATCCTGAAAATTGTATACATGATAGGATTAGAGCGATAGGATTTTTAAAATAACTCATAAATCTTTAAAAAGTCCTATTCACCCCCCTCTAGGACACATTGGCATATTCTAACTTCTACTCAAGCGATCTTCACCGCTATTTCAATTGGTATCAAAGCGGGTCTCTCTTTAAGGGCTTCACCACCTAGAGAGTGATCTTGACTGAAGTTGGGAATATGAGGCCTCATCGGTCACTAGACCTCCAGTATTTGATGGATCAAATTATGCATACTAGAAGCTAGGATGCACTACTTTCTGAGATCTTTGGATCATGACATTTGGGATATTGTTAAAGGTAGATATGTGCCACCAACTGAACAAATTATACTTGATAATAGCACAACAATCACAAAGCCCAAACCCAAAGAAAAGTAGACAGCATTCGACAAAGAAAGGCAAACATCTGAAGCCAAGGCTATGAATGTTATCTACTGTGCCGTGTCCCAGGATATTTTCAATCAACTAAGCATGTGTGGGACATCGAAAGAAGCATGGGATCTACTGGAAACAACCCATGAAGGCACAAATATGTGAAGAGTCCAAACTACAACTCTTAACCTCACAGTTCGAAAATCTCAGAATGGAGGAGCATGAGACATTTATGGAGTTCTTTACAAAACTGAATATCATTTGTAACTCCATGGGTGGATTGGGAGAGAAGGTTCCGGTTCCTAAAATTTGCAGGAAAATTCTAAGATCATTGCCGGAACGTTTTAATCCCAAAGTAACAACAATTGAGGAGTGTAGAAATATTGATGAAATGAAAGTAGAAGAACTTGTAGGTTCCTTACAAACTTTTGAACTACACTTCACACAACCCTAAAAATCTAAAAACACTATCCTAAAAACTTCTAAGAAAATAATTCATGAGGACAGTGGGAGTGAAAAGGAAGATGAAGATGAGGAAGTGACTTTCCTGGCACAAAGATTCAGAAGATTCTTTCAAAAGAATCGTGGCCGTCCATCTAGAGGTAGAAAGGTAGATAACAAACCCTCTGCAGACAAATTTAGTAAAGAGACCAAAGAATCACAATGTTATGCCTGTAGAGAGTATGAACATCTATCTACCGAATGCCCAAACAGAAAAACTAAGGGCAAGGCAATGGCTGCCACATGGGATGATACTGAAGAGTCAAACTCAGAATCAAGTGACTCAGAGAGAGATGGAGACCAAAAATCTTTGAAAATACTCATGGTTTCCACTACTCCAATCATTCCAACTGAATCCGAGGAAGAACAGCAAGGCACTGAATCAATTCCATCTGACAATGAAGAAACTGGAGAAGAAGAAGAAGAGATAAAGAAGGATGAATTACAAGACGCTTACAATCAACTGTACATTCATAGCGTCAATATTGTCAAAAGACTAGGAATAGTTGAGAACAAAAAGGAACTACTGCAATTAGAGTTGGATAAAGCTTCAAGTACTAATACTCATCTAATTATTGATTTGCAGCAATGTCACTCAGATAATGATAGACTAGAAAGAACCAACATTTCCTTGAAATCTGAGTCAGAAAAATTGAAGAAACAAATCAAAGTATTAAATGAGGAAAACTTGATCCTTCAGGATAAAAATTACACACTTCAAGATGATTTAGAAGAATCCTGTAAAATAGCCAAGCTAAACTGCAAATTTTCCCAGAGTAGTGAGAGATTAGAAAAACTTTTAGGTATGGGAAAATCTGGTAACAACAAATACGACTTTGGCTATGGAAAAGCTAAAACAAGAACTGGATATGAAACACATGAAAAATCTGATAGTTCCAGTAGCAACAAAAGCAAAAATCTGGCTTATCAATCAAGTGGTGATTCAAAGGATGTGTTAAACAAGGGATATATACAACCATCATCACTTAAACTATTTGACAGGAAGAAAGGCTCAATGAATCAAGAAGTTGAATCAGATAAGAAAGACAAATCTGTCTTGAGAAAGAATCCTGTCAGAAAATGGGTAATTAAAGAGAAGAAAAATTACCTTGTTATACACTCAGATCATTTAACAGGCAATGGTGCTAGATGGTACCTAGATAGTGGTTGCTCAAGACATGTTACAGGCGACAAATCCCTTCTCTCCAACTACGAAAATCTTCATAAAGGGATAGTCACCTACGGAGATGGAGCCACTGCCAATGTAATTGGACAAGGAATGATAAAAGGAATTGATTTGCTCAAAAATGAGAATGCTTTTTACATAAAAGGACTAGCACATAATCTGTTAAGCATCTCTCAAATATGTGATAATGGGTATGTGGTCAAGTTCAACAAAGAAGAATGCGATGTCCTTGATCGATCAAGAAAATTAGTAATTAAGGGGCATCGCACAAACAACCACTGCTACATTATAAGGAGCGATATTGAGAAACACTAGGAATGAAAGAACAAGTCCTGATCATGCATCTAGATCAGGATAATTGATGTGGAATGATGCAATTTTTACTGAGCGTTCAAAGAAATAATCTGAGGTCTCTCATCTCCTCTTTTGCACATAAACATTCAAATGTTTATACGTTTTGCTATTAGAGTTCGTAAAAATTTTTGTGGATAACTGCGCTAGGAAACAGATGAATATTTTTGCTACATACTTGAAATATCACATTACTGAAAAAATTTGAAAAGATTCATCTTCGATATGAGCGTCGATTGGTCACTTGTAAATATCGATCACATCGACTGAGAATCGATATCATCGACGACTCTCTGGGTAGTTAAAACGTCGGGACGGTTGTTGTTCCCTAGAACTCGAAGTTAAAAATCAAAATTCGGGAACTAAGAACATGATTAAAGAGAAAGGTAGTCGCTGCTTGGCAAAAATCAGTAGATCAAGTAGAAGAGTCTCATCGGGCGCTCTCAGATTTGGATGTTTCGTCTTTCCAAAATGAGAAAAGACAAAGGATTATTCCGTTCACAGCATGCATCAACTGAAAAGAAGGAAGGTAAGCATGATGCAACTACCTCTTCTCCTTTATTCAACTTAATCCTTGTGGCAGAACGAACGGTTCACAGAAAAAGCATTGAACCCTTTAGGATCATCGAGCTATTAAAAAAAATTGGATGGGAAAATGCTGTGAACATTAGAGGAACCTTTCAACATAATCTGGTATATCAGTTTCTAAGTTTGGTTTATAATGTTGAAAATGATCATCCTGTTATCTCGGTCGCGGTCATGAATCGGATTGAATTCATCACACCAAAAAGGGTAAGCAGGATGATTAATGTGAAGATGACTGGAATAACTGTATCTAATCGAAATATGAATGGTCTAGGTGTGTGAGGGGAAGTTACTCGAGTATTGTGTAATGGTACTACAATTCCCAGGAATGCCAAAATGTTCTTCATGTCAAGCATCTTGATCTTAACTACCGGATTCTTCACAGCATTTTGAGCTCTAACATCTATCCCTATGAAGTCTCTGGCAACAAGCTCTCACCATACATCCTTAACATTCTGTATGACATTCATCTAGGAATTCCAATATGCCTACCTACTCTGATCGTACAGCAGTTGATTCGTGTGTCTACAGAAGCATCTGTCACCACAATACCATTTTCATGTCTTCTATCTAAGATTTCACGTCAATTCGGACTACCAGCGTCTCATGATCTCCCTCATCCATGTGCGTGGTTCAATTATGAAGATATACATAAACTAAACATCTTTAAAAATGTGTTTTGTGGTAGAAGAACCGGTTCAATTCTCGGCAGTAACAGTCCGGTGCACAGTTCCAACTCTATTGAAGTCATTCCAAACATTCCTATACGCGACAGTATCCAAGATGTTCTGGACGGACAAGCTCACATTGTGAAACAGCTAGATAACTGTGAAGCCTATCTTTCTGAAGCCCGACAACGACCGATGGCCTTGCAATGCGCAACAAAACAGGTTATGGAATGGCTGCCTGCTCCATAAGCTTCCCAGGATAAACATCTATCACATCCCTGAAGTCCTTGTAAAATGCACGAGGCCTAAAATATCTTTTTGAATACCTGTGGTCATAATTGCGGGTGTGATGAATCACAAATTTGGCAAGTTTTTTTATATACCCCGATGAGGGTTACTGATGTGAAGAATTTTTGTTTGGATTGACTAGTTACTTTACAAACTTATGGAATGCATATGTTATTTCTTGTTGTTTTCTCACTACTTTATCTGCAATATCATCTGCATTTATCTGTCATGCATACATATGTTCTGCCACTGTTTATCAATGCTATGTATGAACGCCTCCACCGTTGGTTCTCCCATATGCTTTAACGCTTCAGTCAATATCACTTGCTATACCTTTGCCAATGACTGACAAAAAGGGGGAGAACAATTCAAAACACCCCGAGCGAAAAATTGTATATCTAATGTGTTGCAGGTGTTAGGGGGAGCAGTTGTATCAAGAAATGGGGAGTTTTTAAACTAAGGGGGAGCGGATACTTCTAGAATGTGTACATGGGTTTGAAATAAATTATAAAATTGTGTAAATACATGTACACACAATTTAGGGTGTGTCTAGAAGTGTTCTAGGGTGTTTGTGTTATAGGGTGTTTTGGGTATTTTGTCACGTAATTGACAAAGGGGGAGATTGAAAGTGCACCTGCTAGTGCCCTGGTTTGTCAAGTTACGTGTGTGGTGAGTCAGACTGGCTGCAGAACTCGATAGGAAGATTATTTCAAGCGTCTGCCTCAACCAGATGTGTGGAAGCTCGTAATAGGTAATCATCCCATGTCCCAAAACACCAGGTGATTAAAATCCTTAAAACGAGATAGACATCCTAGGGTTTTATGGTGAGAAAACTTTTTGGCAAGATAAGAAAATCTCTAAGTTTTTCTCGCCTTGTCGATTCTATCGAAGCACTCTCGATATGATCGACCTGCACTGTTGATGTCCTTGATACCTTAACGATATTATCGATAAGAGGACCAAAAGTTTCCAGCAACTAAATATTCATCTGGATGGATTTATCGATGTATCGATACACCTATCGATATCATCGATATAAGCACAAATATGTCCAGCAACTTCACAATATATCTGGATGAATTATTAATGTATCGATACACATATCGATACCATCGATATTCAAATCTCGAGACCATCGAGAGTGGCTCGATAAGATCGACAAGCAGATTTTCGGCGCCCCTTTTTTTTAATGAAAATTTCAAATTCCTTCGATATATCGATGACCGTCCAATATGATCTGAAATCAAATATCGATAAGATCGGAAGTTCATCGCGCAGTTCTTACAGCAATTATTTTAGGTTGTTTTTAACTATGATCGGGGGCCCTTCGATCTAATCGATATTCAAATACCGATGATATCGACACTAGATCGATTGCATCGAACAAAGCCATAAACTGTCCAGCAAGTTCAAAAATAAATCAACTGGATTTATCGATGCCTCGACTCTGATCTCAATGTCATCGACATTCAAATTCCGATGACCTCGACGGTTCCCCGATCATTCACGAAAACTTGAAATATCTCAAAGTCAAGTCTCTCTCAATTTTTAAGTGTCAATGGATCGAATCTGTCATCGATGGAATCGGAGTTCGAAATCCGATGACATCGACAATAGCTTCGATTCATCGACCAATTGGCAAAGAGTTTCAAAAGCGTATGACATCAAGTCCGAGTCATCGAACAGACCATTGATGCTATCGAGAGTATACGTTCGATGATATCGAAGCTACTCGATGATATCGAACTCTGTCATAAATATGACTGCTTTATATCCATTGGAACTTTTTACCTATTTATAGAGGACTTGTCTTTTGTTGCTGTGAGCGAAAGTAGAGAGAGCTTTTGAGTGTTTCAACTTATATCCTATACCTAAAGCCCTTTCTCTCAAGGGAGTTCATCCTCCAATCCACCCTCACTATTGATATTCAATAGAGTAGATTGGGGAATGAACTTCCACGTTCAAGGATCCTCCAGCTACTACCTTAATGGCAAATCTTTATGCTGGGATGTCTTGAATGCATAAGAGTGGAACTACTCTATCTCCCTTATAGGAAAATCTTTAGAGAGTAGGATTCCATCTCTACCTTAACCCAACCTCAAGCCTAGTCTTAGTATATCTTTTGTGTTGCTGATCAAGGGAGCAAAAGACTCTTCATCAACAAGGAGGAGGAGATCTTCGGCATTGCGCTTAACGGGGCTCATCAACTTATCAGTAAGTATCTACAGTCCAAGAGGACACTTGTGATCATTCCTTTCTAGGATTCAGTCTTAAGTGGTTCTCACCCTTTGAAGCCCTCCTAGGAGGCCTCCGGCGGGAGTGTACGTAGTGGGTGCATAGTGTGGACCCTTGCTCTTGTGTAGGGCATAAACTGTTAGGTCCTTATGTAGGTCCTTGACCTGTGCGGTCTAAAATCCGGGTGCGTTGTGTGGACCCTTGCTCTTATGTAGGGCATAAACTGTTAGGTCCTTGACCTATGTGGTCTAAAATCCGGGTGCGTTGTGTGGACTCTTGCTCTATGGAGAGCATAAACATCTGGGTAGGAGTGAACTAGTAAAACTCTAGGTTTGAGGTGAACTGCGTAAAACCTCTGTAAAGGTTGAAGGTGAACCTGATTTAAAACCTTAGGTTTGAGGTGGGAAACCTTCTTAGTGAAATCCGGTACACTTAAGCGTTGAGTGCGGCAGCCGGGAGTGGAGTAGACTTATCGTCGAACCACTATAAAATGACTATGTTTGTGATTGCTTTTCTCTATGTGTGATTCATACATTCATATTTATATATCTAATCACATCTCACACTCACACACGGTCACATCCAACATAGACTAAGCTGCATATTGATATATCTTACATAGTTTGTGATTGGATCCTCTACTTGGCTTGGAAGCCAGTAGAGTTACATTTGAGTAATCCTGAAAATTGTATACATGATAGGATTAGAGTGATAGAATTTTTAAAATAACTCATAAATCTTTAAAAAGTCCTATTCACCCCCCTCTAGGACACATTGGCATATTCTAACTTCTACTCAAGTGGTCTTCACCACTATTTCAATAATAGCTTGCATGTAAGTGTATACATAGTGGATGGTGTGAATTGTGGAGTGAAAGGTCCATTAGTGGCGGGACCTTCCACCAATGGCCAATTTACTTCTTCCTTCTCCATTTCAATCTATTTTTCTATTGTTTACTCTGATGATGTGTGGCCCACCAAGGAGAGGTCAGCAACATCTCAGACCCTTAGTTAAATGGGAAGTCCAAGCCCACTTTGACTAGATGTCCAAGCCCACCATGCATGCATGATTTGGGTGGCCTCTAAAATGGCTTTTTCATGGAGGTCTGAGCAAGCTCCTGGGTCTGGAATTAATTAACCCATCAAGGTGGACCCCACATGTTGAATCTGGGCCATATACCCTTTGATTAATTTATATGTGCTGAAATATGGATAACATATGTTGCTGTCCAGGTTTCAGGCCCAGTTTGAGCATGACTTTTGAGCTAACGTTTGGACATGTTTGCATGTCTTTTTCTCTCAAATTTATTTGGGAGTTTTCTAGAGTGTGGACCCACTTTGATGTGGAGTGGGGCCCACATCATTTCCCCCATGCTTGAGGCCTATGGGATGGGCCAAAGTAGGCTAACTATCCAGAAATTTCTGCACAGTCCAGCAACATTGCATGTTAGAAATGCTCATTTTTCATCTAAATTTGGGAGTAAGTGGGCCACTCCAGTAGACTCCACTTACTGTCCATATGTGGGACCATCAAACCCACCAATTTTCCAGTAATTTGGGCAAATATAGGCCCACCCCATGTGGTGCCAAACATGGGACAGTAGTATTTTCTGCACCAGCAGATTTTTTTTCTGATATTCATTGCTAACCATAATTTGTATGAATTAAATAAAATACTTATCCTACCTTAAAAATTCTAAAATTTTTCAGAGAGGTGTCCCACCTATGGTAGGACCTACCTACAAAATTTTAGTGCCAATGGACCCCATGTGGACATCCAAAAGGGTGGGCCAACATACGGGACTGCCAGAAATTTTTGTTGTGCAGTCCATCAGCATAATCCCATGAAAAACAAAATTTTAAAAAAACTTTCTAAGAAGGTGAGCCATATTTCTAGGTCCCACCTTGTTTTAGTCTTGATGAGGGACCTTGGGTCCAAATTTCAGGAATTTTGGAAGCCCAGAACCCACCCATTTGGATGGCCCAAATTCAGTACAGTTATCTTTAGTAACATTTCACCCTGGACAGATTGTAACTCCGAAATTTATTAAAATACTTTTGAGTATCCAACAATTATGAAAATTTACAGGGAGGTGCTCCACCTATGGTAACACCCACCTACAAAATTTTGGGGCCAATAGACATCTATGAATACCGTGCCAAGGGCCAGCCTGGCCCACCACGTTGGAACGTCCAGGTTAGTTCAATTTTCTAGACAGACTGTTTTCTAAAAATAAATTAAAATACTTCTAGTTATCCAAAAATTACAAAATTTTGTGGAGGTGTGGTCCACCTATGGAAGGACCACCTTGAAAATTTTTAGGGCCATTTGGCCTCTGTACCGACCGTGGTGTGGCCTACAATTTGGATTAGTTTTGGGCCAAATACCCAGGCCCGTAGGACTATCCACCATAGGATGCCCCTACCTTGGGTTGTTGCTGGGCCAGTATTCCAACAGCATGGCCCACTTCTAATGTGTGTTGTACATTCCCCTCTCATCTAGTGAGACCCACTATTATGTATGTGGGCCATTAGGAATTTCATCTACTATAAAATAATTTTTTTGTTGTTGGATTCCAACCAACCCAGAAAAATTGGTGAGCTGGAATTTGGCAATAAGCCCAATAATTATTACCTATAAATGTTGTTTTAAGGTAGTATGACCCACTAGATTTGAGGAGGATTTAAGTCGGTTATCTTACCATTTTAATTTTATTTTTGTGTTTAATTAGTGCATGATTAAAGGCACATTCTAATTGGATTCTTCTTGGGCTAGTCTTCTAGTTAATTAATGGGCCTTATAGCCTTGGTTGGGCTGGAACTTTTAATAGGCCTGTTGGACCCTTGTGTCATATATTTACCATGACATTGTGATGGGTCTTATGGGCGAAATACTCAAGTAGTTGGGCCCTTGCTTGCCCACTATAATAAATCCATACTTGGGCCAAGATGTGAGACCCAACTTACTTATGTTAAATATAAGGATTTCCCATATGTTGGGATAATGGGCTGCCCATTAGGCCCACCACAATGAGTGAACCCATGACCCTTATGGTCGGGCCCTAACCTTGCTTAAGGGCCCACCAGGTTGCTTATGTATTGGACTTAGTGTATGGTCCACTAGGCCATGGATTGATTGGACCTTGGACTTTTCCTTACATACGTAGCAAGCTACCCTTTTGAGACACAGTTGAGGTTAGATGTCCTCCTCGGTGGCCCTAAGGTAGGCCCCTAAGGCCCTTATAGGTGGTTGAAGGCCTACCTTGGACCTTGTTAGGCTCATTTCCTCCTTGAGGTTTTAGGACTCCCCTAGCTTGTGGGTCATCCTAAATTGTTGGGCCCCAACTAAGAAAACTTCATTTCTTCTTAGAGTACTTGTTCATAGATCTTGTCATTGTCCCTCCTTGGGAAGGAGGAATACATTCTACAGGTAGCACACTTACATCATTGTGACTCATATGCTTATCTGTGTGAATTGATTACATTGTATGGTGGTCATTGAGGGATGGAGTTCCTCCCTTCGTGCACATTGAGTGCCTGAAGCTTGTGCATGATCTGTATGTATGACTCATGCATTTGCATCGCATTTCATAATGATACCGCCCTTTCTTCACCAGGGCCTTGCCTCCACAGGGACATTCGTGGATGATCGTATGTGTGGATACCGGAAATGTTACTTGAGCATACAGGGTGCATAGAATGTCCATGGGTGAAATTCTCAAAACTTCCATGGTACTAAGGATCTGCTCCAACGCCATGACCGAGTGAAATATATGAGCACACGAGGGCCTTATACCATTAGGCCGTGACTCCCACTGTCGTGTAGTCGATTGGATAGGGGTGTGGCCTTACTCTCCTGATGTAAAGAGGCATTGCTAGGCTAAGTCTGACCAGCTCATAAATGGGTCCGCTACCTTCAGGCCTTGCTGGTGATTCGCTGTCTGCAGGCAGGGTAGTGAGGTCTCTTACGCTTGTTTGACTGCGTGGGGTCTGTAGAGTAGCAGTCATTCAACAGTGTAATAGACCCCGGTGATTTTCTTATGAATGGAAATGTACTTGACATGTGGTTTGGGTATGAACACTGACATTACTTGCATCACATTAGCATTAGCTATATAAGCCCCTTCATGCATTGTCTTAGTATGGCGCCCAATACTCATTGCATCGTATTCATGATAAGCCTTGGTAAGGCTAGTGATATTCTCATTGAGCATGTTCTCTCCTTGTACCTCCTACTATTCTTTTGTGCACCATTGTCACACACTTACACCACCCTCTAAGCTTCTATAAGCTTATGCACGATTGATGCATGCAGGTGATCCTAGGTGGGTGTCGTAGCGGTAGAGCTTGGAGTAGAGCTAAGTGTGAGGACTCCAGTGTTGTCAACTTTTCTCTCCTTTTCTATCATCTTATGTATGTCCTTTTGGACCTTATGGATACTTGTAAAAGTTCAAATTCTTAGTGAATTTTGTGATGTGTGCCTTTGTTATTCTTAGATATACTTATTGTGATATTGGGGATGCTGGTATTGGAATGATTATATTGTTACGGAAATCCTCCTCGTGGGATCCCAGGATCGGATCCTGCATCAGGAGCCGAGAATGGGGTACTACGGAGGTTGTTGCAATCAGAACCGGCCATCGGGTTCCTGGTGAGTCCGGTTACCGAGTCTGGGGCGTGACACCATGTATGGGGTACACGATGTCATGCGAGGCCATGCGTGCATGCAGGGCAAGTGGGACGTGGCGGAGGCATGGCAGCAGCGTGGCAGCGGCATGGCGGCGGCCTAGCGGCTACCCTCTCCCTAAAGTAACATATCATTCCTCATTGATATGAATCATAACTTCAGCTTTTCTTAGATTACTCCGTATTACAAAACTCAAAAAAGGATTCAGCCTCAAAGTAGACACCAACTTGGTGATAAAGGCCACCACCAAACCACCAACAGAAAAGGGCATCCACCCATATTTGGTTGTGAAAACAAACCTGTAGTAGATTTTAATGTTGCTCTGTAAATTCTCAACATTGGAAATCTTCAGATCATCGCTAGCATCACTTGATTTCTTGGCTAGTACAAGAAAGCACCTGAAAGTATTAGAAAAGACACCCAAAGAACAAGTATTTTCCTATTTTTGAAATATGAAATGTCAAACAAATATGAAAAAAAAAATTGCAATTTGGATTGAAAGATGAGATGGACATATTAACTCCACCTGTCTTCTGCTTGTTTTTGAATAAGAACTTATGGGAGTATAGAATTTCAAGAATTTCTCAAGGCTAGGTAGCTTATAGTGATAAAAATGTAATAAGGGTCAAGTTTTAGGCATATTTTTCTGACATATTGGACTTTATCCATTTCAACTCAGTTTTCTGGTTTATCCAATTTGTACAAAGATATGAAGTGCGAAAAAAAATTTTGAAACCTAGTATAAATAGCTCATTCCTGGCAAAGAATTAAGATTGAATGGGTTTTGCTTCAGTTTTCTAGGGAAAACAGTATATGCATATGGTACATATCACCAATTGTGCCACTCGTTCAACATTCCGACACTCATGCCAAAATCTGTTCTGGCTCTAGCGGTTGGCTAATGCTACATCACTACCATGTGTTCACAAGTTCACCCTTTACTTTTATAAATGAATAATTTACAAATAAAAATAAAAATAAATAAAATTTGTTTAGTCCCATTTAGCCAGCAAATGTGTGACATTTGTAGCATTTCTTGTCTAAAATGTATCTACCATTAAAACATGAGCTAGAATTCAAATAGTACACAATTCTTAATGTCTGGTTCTCATCCACCATATGGCATAAATACATGGCAAGTCGGCAACCCAGACAATACAAATTACCCTAAAAAAACAAAGAGCATACAAAATAACAAATTGAGGCCCCATTGTTGAATGTACCCCAAATCCACACTTGATTCCGCGATCTTAACAATCTGATATTGCTCATTGAATTTGGGCCTCTAACCATTTTATTTGTTAAATGCCAATTTGATAGCTAAATGGTGTTGAACTACCATTGTATCTTCAGTTTAAATCTTTAGTGTTTCAGTAAGCACTATAATCAATAACTTAAATGTGCATTTTGTTAGATGTAAGCACTTAAAGATTGCTTCCCAAGATCCTTCCATGGGTACTACACTACATTCTTCAGTATTGCTACACTGCAACCACATGAAACTAAACATGCATGCACATTATATAGAAACACAATTAATAACATAAGCACACATCCTAGCATGATCATAGGACCTGTGACTGCATAAACAACACATGACCATCAAGCAATACGCAAAGATCTGAAACAATCAAGTCAAGATGGAAAGCTCAAGGGGAAGAATCATCACCTCATATTTTGAACTGCCCACATTGTCACTAGAACACCCTTGGAGTCGAATCCTACCATTAATCGTAAGGTTGTATGGTTAGATCAAAGTTTCTACAATTTATCTATGGTCAAGATTATGACCTAAGGTTTGGATCGCTCAGGTTTTAGGGTTTCACCCTAGAGTCTAGGTCTAGGTTTAGGTTTAGGCCCTGGGATTTGAACTCTTGCTAAGGCTAATCAATTGAAATGTTAATTTAATAACTATAGCATAATTATTAATATTAGTGATAAAATTAATATTGACTCATCCTTGTAATTTTGAAGGTTGTAGGTATGACCTGCTATTAATGGTAATATTCCTTAGTAATAAATGGAATATAAATATCTAATGATTGTAACTTTGTTTATAATAATTAATATTAGCGTGAGTAGTCCATTAGTGGCTAATCATGACTATATATAAAAAAAAAAATTACTATGATAATAGTAATAAGGATGATAATTGTAAATCAAAATATTTCTAGCTTGGGATGAATGTGTTGACTCACCATAGTCAACGCGATAGCTTGAAGGTTTACAATTTATCCATCTCTAGGATCAACGTTAGGGTCTTGATCACATCACCTAGTGGTCTTTGGCTCACATTCTATCTTAAGGTTAAGGGTTGAGAAATGAAAGCTTAATAGTTATGTCATCTAACTAACTAAACAAATTTAATTTACAACACAAGAGGGTGGAAGGTTTTATACCTCAACGGAGGTTGGATGTCGGCCAACTTGATGTCCAGCGAGTTAACTCGGAAGGTCAAGTTGAGCCGACTTGGCCGCCACATTTCCTCCCACCTTCTTTCTCTCTAGTTTCTTTCTTCTTTCCTTCCTCCTCTCTTTTCTTTTTCTTCTTTCCTTCCTCCTCTCTTTTCTTTCTCTTTTCTTACTTCCTCACCTACTGCTGGAAAATTCCAGCATGGTGACTGACCGGCTCGAGCTAAGACTAAAACCGAGTCGAGTCCGGTTAACTCGGTAGCCACCAACCTGACTCAACTCCCCTACTTCTTCCTTTTCCTTTCTTCCTCATTTCTTTCTTCCCTTCTTATTTACCTTTCCTGCTGCTGGAACACCCAACCATACCATACTAGACTCAGGCCCCCAAAATGAGTCGACAACTCGACTCGAGTTAGTGAGTTGACTCGATAGCAACTTACAACCCATCTCTCTCTCTCCCTTGTTTTTCTTTCTTTCTTTCTTCTCTTCTTTTCAATTAGAGAGGTCCAGAAAGCTGGCTGGGTTAAACCAGACCCAGCCTAACTGAAAAGGCCCACTCAGGCCGAACTCGACCCAGTTGACTCGGTAACGAGTTAGCCCAAAACTCAGGCCCGTCTCACCCCCTCTGCCTCCTCTCTTCTTCTGTTGGAGCAGGCCAAGCCCACGCTTCACCTGAGCCTAGACACGGCCCGAACCCAAAAGGCTCGGGTCAGTGAAGTGCAGCGACTGCCGCTGCCTCTGCTCTCACCTCGCCATCTCCTTCTTCCTGTCTCTCTTTCTCCTCTCAGCTTCTCCTCTTTCTTCCCATTTATTTTACTTCCATTTCCTTCTTCTTTCAGCTTGCCAGAGGCCAGCAGCACCACTAGGCAATCAGGCTCGTCATGGCCGAGCTGAACCCGCAAACCCGATGGGGAAGACAACATGGGCGTTAATGACAGCTTCACCCTCTCTACTCCTACCTCTAATCCGATCCTTCAGGATGGTCTGTTCGGGCCCCATGAAGCTTATAGATGAGCTTTTTCGAAGGTTGGAGGTGATAAGGTCGGTGGGTTCGAAGGTTGGAGGAAAACAGTCAGTCTTTGATTGTGGGTGTGAAAATGGAGGGCGGGCTACAGTTCTTCGATCCCCACGCCCTTTATGCTCACCCTAACCTATTCTAGACTGTCGGATTAGCAAGGGTCCGGATCTTCTCTAGCCAAAACCGCCCCCAAAATGGTGGGTAAGATGGAAACCGGTCGTGGTTTCATTTGGAAAGCCTTAAGCGAATGGGACGGTTGAGATCTCTCTAGGATGGAGGGTTGAGATGGCATAGGAGCAGCTCACGCAAATCGCTGAGCTGGCTGGGAGAGCAGTTTCCTCTTTTCAAAATGGTGTGTTTGCAGGACTGGATTACAGCTAGGATCGTGTGTCCGCATGTGCATGAAAATTGGTTTTGACAGTTGGATTTTGGTCAAGGCTGAAAGATGCATGCGATGGACGGTTCAGATCATCCATAGCGATGATCATAGTGGGCCATTCAACGTCCCAAACTGACGTTGTCTGTCGGCCTGTGCAAACCGAAGAGAGAGAGAGAGAGAGAGAGAGAGAGAGAGAAATCTCTCTATTTCGAGCTGGTATCGGGTCAGCGCTGGTCAAACCAGCAACTACCGCTCGGTGCACTTCATGCATGATATGATTTTGTGCACTCTCATTCTATGTGGGGTCCACTGTGATGGTTATGATAAATCCACTCCGTCCATTCCCTTTATAGGCCTCACTAAAGGCCTTTGACTGAAGATTGGTCAGATCCAAAGATTTGGTGGGCCCTACCAACTGAACTACGGTTTTCACGTGTCTATGATGGCATTCCGTCGGTTGGATTAATTCCAAACTGATTATCGACGGTTGAAAGGTACTAATGGGACATTGTATATGCCCAAGGCCTCCAAAATATGTTAATAAGTAATTAATAGTTTTATTATAAAGTTTGTTATTACTTTATTATAGATTATTATTATTATTATTTATATTTTATAATTTACATTATTATAGATTGTTAATAAATATAAATTGTGTGTATATCAGTAAGCAAAGATTCGTGTGTGTGTGTGTGTCTATATATATATATATATATATATATATATATATATATATATATATATATATATATATATATATATATATATATATATATATATATATTATGTGGTTATATATGTTTTAAGTTTTAAATTTTATATACAATTTCAAATTGCTTGAAATATGTTATTTATTATAAATTTTATTAATTTATGTAATATAGATTTTTATGATTGAAATTCATGTAAATAATGTCACAAGTGTATAATTATAATATGGATTATAATTACACATTAATGTATTATGAAATTTTAAATATTTATGAAGTGTACAAGTAACATTTCGTAGTGTATATATTTATATTGTATTATAGTATTTATTTAAGCAGTTAGATCATGTAACATACATATACTAAGTTATGTGTGTGTGTGTGTGTGTGTGTGTGTGTGTGTGTGTGTGTGTGTGTGTGTGTGTGTATTACAATTACACATCCTAAATTGGATGACCAATTTGCGGATTGGATAAATTCCAGTATTAATCCCAAGCGCATCCATTTGCTTCCTGATATTTTTGTCGATGCTTCTAAGTGTCCCCAAGCTATCTACAATGGTTGGATGGACATGTTTACGAATCAAATTAGAATCCTAAGGAAGGAATAGTGGATGGATAGCCTGACATATGGATGGGAACCATTCTTCAATGGTTGGATTTTGACCGAAATGCATGTGAACGTTTGCTTGAGCTAGGTTTGTACTTATACTAGGTAGGGTTACTTGGTAGCACCCGAGTACCGAAAGTACGAGGCGTTACAATCTTCCCCCCTTAAAGAGAATTTCGCCCCCGAAATTCCACACTTCGATTATGAGTATAGACAACAACCTATCTTATGTTATCCGTATGCATCCGCTGGTTCTCTACTCTAAATCTGTTTGTACAAGCAAGCACTCATGTCTTACTACTAGAATGAGGGTCATTACGTTCTACCCCCCTTAAAGAAGGTTTCATCTTCGGGATTTGTTAACACTCATCCTAGTTATTACTGTTACTAGTAGGGTGTTTGTCCTAGTGGAGTACACTGTCTCATTTCCGTCTAAGTGTGAAATTGCAACGGACTAAAATTGCCACAATCCTCTATGGTCTAGCAGATCAAGCGATGCATATGGATTTTACTAAAAGTCAAGAACTATTCCAGTATCAACCAAATCTAGGGAAATATTCTAATGCCTATCGACATCAGAATTGATTTTAAGATTTACTAAAATTTCAAGTTCGCTTAGGTGGCTAATAATGTTATTTCATCTTTCTTTCTATGTTTTCCTTTATTTTGGGTGATAGTTCCCTGCTGTCTAAAGCATAATACAATTATTTTTTTGGTTTTTCAGTGTTCGAGTTGCCACGGGTAGGTGGTTGTAGTGGGTTTGAGCCTGATGCATGGGTCCTTTGTCTGCACAGAACAAAGGACTTACTGTATCATTTCCTAATCCTGGTAAATCTGGATCTTCTGCCTAATCAGGGCATTGAGATCATTGGAATTTTCTAGGATATGGAATTTGGATCAAACAATGTAACTTCATTCAAATATAGTTCCATCAACCCGTGATCCTGATGATTCTAGACTCTTGAGGAAATATCAGGTAATCTACTAATCTCACAACACAAGTGCTTGAAATCCAAGTGAAGCAACCCAGATGAGCGTCATGCTTCTAATGCGCGTTCAGATTACCTAAATGGACTATCTGAAATTTTTAGGGTCAATATTCTCTTCATGAAATCCAAGTTCAAATTCGTTGGATTTTGCCCCAATTCTGAAATCTAGTCCTCCTAAGCTCACATAGGGTTGAAAATTTACCTCAAAATTTATACTTCAATTCCTATGTACTAGAATTTATGGAAAACATTATTCCTAGGTAAGGAGACATATTAGGAAACTTAAATTGCGATCCCTACGACAATTTCTTAGGCTTAGGGAGCGCTTATGTTTAATCTAACGCGCACCAAGGTGAGTAAAGGTTTTCCCATAACGCCAAAGTTCATTTTATTTGTTAAATATTGTAACAATGTTATTTCTAGCTAATGAAATTTCTAGAAGAGTTCAAACTCTAGGTCTCTAAGAATCGTTTCTTGGGAGTCAAGTCTAGGGAATGTTCTTGTTTGTTCTTATGTATATCCTAGTGAGAACTTGTCCTCCCATGGTACCTAAGTTTAACTTCCAGTTCAAATGACTAAACATGAAATTTCCAAGGGAATCTCAGTTCCATTTCTAAGTCTTAAGATTATCCAAACAATGTGCTAGGGACCTAAGATCTAGAATTTCTATATTCTCAACTTCTCGTAACTACAGGGGAAGTTCAAATGAGTTCAAATGGTTACTCTAATAATTTCTAAGGGGGACCTAAGTTTATTCCTAAGTTCTTCAGTCCTCCAAACAAGTTTCTAGGGGGCCTAAAGTTTTGAGTTCTTGTATTCTCAATTCCTTCTACATATAAGGGATTCCACATCATTTCAACTAACTATCTTAATTATTTATGAGGGGAAACTAAGTTTGGGTTTCTACATTCTTCAAAAATTCTCCAAGTCTAGGGGAGATTCACTTAAGTTCAATTTCTAATTTCAAACATCCAAATTAGAGACATTTAAAATTTGTATAAGAACATTTCCCAAGGCCAAGTTTGTCCAAACTATTCTCTGATACCAACTGTAACGCCTCGACTTTTCAAGACCCGAGTATTTGATCCGTTTCCCAAAAACCCGAGTGTTAACCTTAAAGGATGGTCAAATTCAAGTATGTATATATATATATATATATTTCAATTATCAGAGTAAGCAGATGAGCATAGAATGGACAAATAAGCATAAAGGAAATTTTCAAATTTCATTTAGAATACACAAGAGGTTGCCCATAATAACTTATACAAACCAATGTCTCCAAAATTAACAAATACAAAAATTACATGATCCAATACATGAGAAGTAGTAGAACGCAAGTAAATTTGAGCCACAGGACCCCTCAGCTTCTCAAGGTAGATACAGTCATGCAACCCTGGCACTTAAACCTGGCTCCTCATCAGCCCAAACCTGAAAATCACTTAAGCCACCTGTACTACCTATACGGTTGTATATTTGATGAATGAGTGGCCAACTCAGTGTAAATTCCCCTCAAGATTACACACCGCCGCATTAGGTAAGCATAGTTTTGAAACATACAAGGTATACAAAACCATACATGATGCAATCTTATTAAATGCATAGATGTATGAGTGCACATCAACTGGGGATGCTCATCCAGTTGGCTTTTGGTCAAAGCCCATGCAATGTGGTCAATCACCAGCGAAAGTACATAGTACATGTGTAGTGCCAAACTCACCAAAAGTGGGTCAATAGTCGATGGTCTGGGAGCTAGCGAAACGATACCCCAACTAAATCCTATTAGGCACGTGCTATAATATCCAGAATTAGCCACTTGTCACGCTCGAATGCTATGAATGTTTGATTAGCCCAACCGTTATTAATCTATTTACAACCAGCAAGTTTAATATGCTCAAAGGTTACTACGGGGAGCTCAAACCCCAGCGTAGGGCGACAGCTCATGCATAGGTCTCATACCACCATCCCCGGCTCATGAGACTACTATCTTAGAATGTTTAATGGAAGCCTATCAACTAGTGGTCAATCATAATCCAGTAAATGGGGATTATCATCGCATGATTGCGTAAATAATACAACGAACCCATATAGGAAAAATACCAACAAAGCCACCTAGGGCGATATCAAACAAACCACTTAGGGCAAATATCGAAATAAGCCACATAGGGCGAGTATCAAAACCATGCGATAAAAGACTGTCCTTGAAAACCACTTAGACACAACAACCCTTGATGGTAGGCCCACATTAATGATCCATCTATACCACCACTCAATAACCACTAAGCCGAAGGTCCATTTCAATCACAACCAGTCAGGTTACATCCCAAGTATGGGTGTACATTCATAGGGGTGGGGGGGTTTCCCACTGATGTACCAGTTTAAGTTTCATAAGAAATCCACAAATAATCCACAAGTAAGAAATAAGTATGCAGGATGAACATTAAGCATGAAATATAGCAATTCAATTTCCACCAGCTAACACATGTAATTATAAAAAAAAAAGGGAGATCAATTATAAATTACAATAAAAACTATAACTTAAGCTAATGGGAAAATGGAAAGCTCAAGGGGAAGAATCATCACCTCATATTTTGAACCGCCCACATTGTCGTTAGAACACCCTTGGAGTCGAATCCTACCATAAATCGTAAGGTTGTATGGTTAGATCAAAGTTTCTACAATTTATCTATGGTCAAGATTATGACCTAAGGTTTGGATCACTCAGGTTTTAGGGTCTCACCCTAGAGTCTAGGTCTAGGTTTAGGTTTAGGCCCTGGGATTTGAACTCTTGCTAAGGTGTAATCAATCGAAATGTTAATTTAATAACTATAGCATAATTATTAATATTC
This sequence comes from Magnolia changhungtana, assembly GCA_030180095.1. Lineage (NCBI taxonomy): Eukaryota > Viridiplantae > Streptophyta > Magnoliopsida > Magnoliales > Magnoliaceae > Magnolia > Magnolia changhungtana. Next base: position 5,777,801 of record JASAUF010000511.1, read on the forward strand.
ATGATAAAATTAATATTAACTCATCATTGTAATTTTGATGGTCGTACATGGTATGACCTGCTATTAATGGTAATATTCCTGAGTAATAAATGGAATATAAATATCTAATGATTGTAACTTTGTTTATAATAATTAATATTAGTGTGAATAGTCCATTAGTGGCTAATCATATATATATATATATATATATATATATATATATATATATATATATATAGTGGCTAATCATATATATATTACTATGATAATAGTAATAAGGATGATAATTGTAAATCGAAATATTTCTAGCTTGGGATGAACGTGTCGACTCACCATAGTCAACCCGATAGCTCGAAGGTTTACAGTTTATCCACCTCTAGGATCAACGTTAGGGTCTTGATCACATCACCTAGTGGTCTTTGGCTCACATTCTATCTTAAGGATAAGGGTTGAGAAATGAAAGCTTAATAGTTATGTCATCTAACTAACTAAACAAATTTAATTTACAACACAAGAGGTGGAAGGTTTTATACCTCAACGGAGGTTGGATGTCGCCCAACTTGATGTCCAGCGAGTTAACTCGGAAGGTCAAGTCGAGCCAACTCGGCCGCCACATTTCCTCCCTCCACTTTCTCTCTAGTTTTCTTTCTTCTTTCCTTCCTCCTCTCTTTTCTTTCTCTTTTCTTACTTCCTCACCCACTGCTGGAAAATTCTAGCAAGGTGACTGAGCAGCTTGAGCTATGACTCAAACCGAGTCGAGTCTGGTTGACTCGGTAGCTACCAACCCGACTCAACTCCCCTACTTCTTCCTTTTCCTTTCTTCCTCATTTCTTTCTTTCCTTCTTATTTTCCTTTCCTGCTGTTGGAACACCCAACCATACCATACCAGACTCAAGCCCCCAAAACGAGTTGACAACTCGACTCGAGTTAGTGAGTTGACTCGATAGCAACTTACAACCCATCTCTCTCTCTCTCTCTCTCTCTCTCTCTCTCTCTCTCTCTCCCTCATTTTTCTTTCTTTCTTTCTTTCTTCTCTTCTTTTCAGTTAGAGAGGTCCAGCAAGCTGGCTGGGTTAAACCAGACCCAGCCCAACTGAAACGGCCCACTCAGGCCGAACTCGACCCAGTTGACTTGGTAACGAGTCAACACAAAACTCAGGCAGTCTCACCCCCTCTGCCTCCTTTCTTCTTCTGTTGGAGTAGGCCAAGCTCACTCTTTAACTGAGCCTAGACACAGCCTGAACCTCGGGAAGTGCAGCGACTGCCGCTGCCTCCGCTCTCACCTCGTCATCTCCTTCTTCTTGTCTCTCTTTCTTCCCATTTATTTTCCTTCCAATTCCTTCTTCTTTCAGCCTGAGGCCAGCAGCACCACTGGGCGATCAGGCTCATCCTAACTGAGCCGAACCCGCCAACCCAATGGGGAAGACGGCATGGGCGTTAATGGCAGGTTCACCCTCTCTACTCTTACCTCCAATCCAATCCTTCAAGACGGTCCATTTGGGCCCCATGAAGCTTATAGATGAGCTTTTTCGAAGGTTGGAGGGAAACATCGGGTCATTGATTATGGCTGTGAAAATGGAGGACGGGCTACAGTTCTTCGATCCCCACGCCCTTTATGCTCGCCCTAACTTGTTCTAGACCGCCGGATTAGCACTCAGGGGTCTGGATCTTCTCTGGCCGAAACTGCCCCCAAAACGGTGCGTAAGATGGAAACCGGTTGTGGTTTCATTTGGAAAGCCTTAAGCGAATGGGACGGTCGAGATCTCTCTAGAATGGAGGGTTGAAATAGTGTAGGAGCAGCTCACGCAGATCACTGAGCTGGCTAGGAGAGCAGTTTCCTCTTTTGGAAATGGTGTGTTTGCAGGACTGGATTGTAGCTAGGATCGTGTGTCCGCATGTGTATGAAAATTGGATTTGACAGTTGGGTTTTGGTCAGGGCTGAAGGACACTCGTGATGGACGATTCAAATCATCTATGGCGATGATCATGGTGGGCCATTGAACGTCCCAAACTGACATTGTCCGTCGGCCTGTGCAAATCGAAGAGAGAGAGAGAGAGAGAGAGAGAGAGAGAGAGAAATCTCTCTATTTCGGCGGTATCGTCAAGACTTGGTCAAACCGAAGAAGCGTCGCTTATTGCACTTCGTGCATGGTGTGATTTTGTGCACTCTCATTCCATGTGGGGTCCACTGTGATGGTTATGATAAATCCACTCCGTCCATTCCCTTTATAGGCCTCACTAAAGGCCTTTAACTGAAGATTGGTCAGATCCAAAGATTTGGTGGGCCTACCAACTGAACTATGGTTTTCACGTGTCTATGATGGCATTCCGTCGGTTGGATTAATTCCAAACTGATTATCGAAGGTTGAAAGGTACTAATGGGCCATTGTATATGCCCAAGGCCTCCAAAATACGTTAGTAACTAATTAATAGTTTTATTATAAAGTTTGTTATTACTTTATTGTAGATTAGTATTATTATTATTTATATATTTTATAATTTACATTATTATAGATTGTTAATAAATATAAATTGTGTGTATATCAGTAAGCAAAGATTTGTGTGTGTGTGTGTATTATTTGTATATTATTTGTGTGGTTATATATGTTTTAAGTTTTAAATTTTATATACAATTTCAAATTGCTTGAAATATGTTGTTTATTATAAATTTTATTAATTTATGTAATATAGATTTTTATGATTGAAATTGTGAATAATGCCACAAGTGTATAATTATAATATGGATTATAATTACACATTAATGTATTATGAAATTTTAAATATTTATGAAGTGTACAAGTAACATTTCATAGTGTATGTATTTATATTGTATTATAGTATTTATTTAAGCAGTTAATTATTACATTTACACATCCTGAATTGGATGACCAATTTGCGGATTGGATAAATTCTAGTATTAATCCTAATCGCACCCATTTGCTTCCTGATATTTTCGTCGATGCTTCTAAGTGTCCCCAAGCTATCTACAATGGTTGGATGGACATGTTTACCAATCAAATTAGAATCCTAAGGGAGGAATAACGGATGGATAGCCTGACATATGGATGGGAACCGTTCTTCAACGGTTAGATTTTGACTGGAATGCATGTGAACGTTTTACTTGAGCTAGGTTCGTACTTATACTAGGTAGGGTTACTCGATAGCACCTGAGTACCGAAAGTACAGGGCGTTACAGACGGAGTGTGCACGAGAAGCATTGATAAAGTTATAATGTGAGGCAAAGATAAGAGAAGAGGACAAGAAGCTACGTTTGAAGATTGAAGACATAGCGGAGATTGTTGATAACAGATGTCTTAAATCTGTTTCTTCACTGTTCGATGACATCGAACCAGCTTCGATGTCATCGAAGCCAATTCAATGACATCGAAGTTGGTCAATGACATCGAGTATTTCCGAGATTTTCACCCCTACTCGCTGGACATGTTTTGTCATTTTTCGATGACATCATGTCATCGAAGGGTTTATGCTGATTTTCTGCGAAAACGCAGATTTTGAGATTTTTATTTCCTATTTCGTTTTGGCTTCTTTCTAAACTGGGTGTGTATGGGGACTGAGAGGTATTCTAAGGGGATTCTAAGGCATTCTAAGGTTTCTAAAAGGGTTCTAGGATTTCTAAAAAGGGGCTCTAGGGTTTCAAGGGGTGAGAAAGGTGAGGTTTGAGGATTACTCAAGCCAGGTAAGTTCTCTATCTTTGTAATCTCTTCTTTCATAGTGGAATTCTGTCGCTTTGTGCTATGGTTTTTTCCCGGAAGGGTTTTCCACGTTAAATCTGTGTTCTCTTGTGTTTGCTTGGTGCTCTTGGATTGCCTATCCTAGATCCATCTCTGTGTGATTCCGCAGCACAAATCCCAATACTATACTCCTCCCCGACTTTCTCTTCTTCACCTTCTCCTCTCACTTCTCTCCCTCTCTCAGGTAGATCGTGGTGCGGTAGAGAAATTTAAGTTCATCAGCTTGTGCTCTCCCTCTCTACACCATAAAAATCAAGTTGATCCACCCATTTAGTGGGCCACACCAGTACACTTGGTCATTCCATCAGTCTCCATGGATGTTTGCTTTTTAGCCCATCTAATGGTTGGACCAACCCAATTTTCACACCAGGTGATCACCATGCTCCGTCCCACCTTCTACACCAGTTCGATGGAGCTATTTTCCGTGAGAAGCGGGGACGCCCATCTCCTAAGCATTCCAAAATGTTGGTAAGAAGGGGCACACTAGATGACCTATGTACTATGGATGCCCTGTGTTATAAGATCCTTGCCATTGAAGGGTTTGAAATTAATCCATTTGTGACAATTTCTTTTAGATTGAGCATTCGGGTTGGTTTGGCTCGCAGAATGATGGCCCACTTGTATAAACAAGATTCCTCTTTTGAAAGTCCGTGTGGAAGGTCTTATATAAGTGTTGTGGGTCAGACCCACTAGGTGTATAGTGCATTCATGTTGGTTTTTGGTTACTAAATGATGACCCACTTGCATAAACATGATGCTGTATTTCAGAATTTCCTACTCATGCCTTGGTGGTAGACTCACAAGAGTTTCAACACAAGACCGTGGGTTCGAGTATCCATTGTGGTGTGATTGCATGGGCGTGTGTGGGTGTGAGTGAGTGTGTAAATAAAACCTATTTCAGAATTCTCCATGGTATGAGGTGGTCATACAGGTGTTGTGGGTGGAACCACACCACCAAAAATAATAGAGATGATGACGCCCACCCTTGAATTCTTCTAAGGGCCAACCATGATGTGTGTTTGCCATTTAACCTGCTTACAATGCCACACAAACCTAGATAAACGGAAAACATAAATATCAGTTTCATAAAAACATTTTTGGCCCCCAAAAAGCTTTCAACAATAGGCATTCAATCCCCACTATTTCAATAATGCTTTTTTTTTTTTAATCTACTCCATCCAACGGATTCACAAGGTAGTGAAAGAGCAAGAGCCAAAAAACTTTAGGCAAATCTTACAGCCGAGAGGGCCACCATGGGCGCAACAGTGGGCAATGGTATTTTCAATATTCAATCCTACTATTTCCTATGGTGTAATCCACTTGAGTTTTGGATCTAGCTAATTTTTTGGCCTCACATCCTTTCATGAGCTGGAACGGATGGGCTGGCCCAACCAAACTTGTCATGTGAAACTTTTTTTTATGTTACAGGTACAATCAATGTCATCACTCATTAATATACTTTACAAGAAGGGTGCCGCTGGTCCAATGGAATAAAAAGGGTGAAAATGATAGTTTGTTAGGAAATTTTGTCTTTTTCCATAATTTCATCTTTTACCAAAGGTCTGTCAGTCAAAGCCAGTTCAAGTGTTGAAACGTTCATATGTAAAAAAACGAAAGCAATTCTATGAAAGTAATTTAAAAATAAAAAAAATTCTACCCATATCCTAAAAGGCAAGCGGTTATATAAAAATATCACAAATTTCTTTGTACGTGTTTTTATCTCTCCAATCATCAGTATGGTATTAACTGTTGAGAAATGGAGCCACATGCGCGGATTTCGTGTCACAAGTCCTTTCACAATTGGGATGCAGAAAGGAGTTTCGCGGATTTCGTGTCGCAAGTCCTTTCGCAACTGGGATGCGGAAAGGGAAGTTACTAAAACTATAAATTGGGGTCCCTAAGGCTATTCTAGGGTTAAGGTGAATATTGGAAAATATTTCTAAGGTGTGGGCAAGGGATTTTCTCTATACTTCGAAGGGAGAGGTTAGTGTATTGCCTTGTAATATTCGTTCTTCATAGTGGAAGTTTGCATCCGTGATTTTTTTACCCTAGATTGAGGTTTTTCCACGTATATCTTGTCTTGTGGTTTGTTTTGGATTGCTTTGATCTGTTTCTAATCTATATTTCTTCCTGTTTATCATTTGTGGGTGAGGCCTGAGATTGGATCTAGGCTCACTGCGTTGTTGGCGTGCTGCGCAACAACTAGTATCAGAGCTATTGGTTTAGTTCTATTGGGAGTGATGGTAGAAGATGGGAAAACTAGAATTGAGAAGTTTGATGGTTCAAACTTTGCCTTCTGGAAGATGCAGATGGAAGATTATCTGTATCAGAAGGACCTCTATATTCCTCTAGGAGGAAAAGAGAATAAAGCAGAAAAGATGACAGACGATGAATGGTTTTTACTGGATAGGAAAGCTTTAGGAATGATCCGACTCTCTTTGTCTAAGAGCGTCGCCTTCAATATATCCAAGGTAAAAACGATAAAAGAATTAATGGAAGCCTTAGCCACCATATATGAAAAACCCTCAGCATCCAATAAGGTTCATCTTATGAAATAGCTATTCAACATGAAGATGTCAGATGGTGGGAGCGTGGCTGAACATCTAAACGAGTTCAATACAGTCACGAGCCAGTTGGAATCCGTTGGCATTATTTTTGAGGATGAGGTCAGGGCGTTACTGATCTTATCCAGTTTGCCAGATAGATGGGATAGTTTGGTGATTGTTGTCAGCAATTCTTCAGGGTCGACAAAGCTAAAATTTGATGATGTGGTCGATCTAATTCTCAGCGAAGAATCTAGAAGAAAGGCATCAGGAGTTTCAGGGGATTCAAGGAATGCTCTAAACGTTGAAGGAAGAGGAAGATCGCTGAATAAAGGAGACAATAAACATGGGTGTTCTAAGTCGAGGAAGAAGTCCAAGGGACTGAAAGACAAAGACGGGTGTTGGCATTGTGGCAAGAAGGGGCACATGAAACGTGATTGCAGGGCACTTAAGAAACAAGAAGGAAACTCTTAAGGTGTGAAGGATTCAGTGAATCTATCTGAGGAGAGTGACACAGAGGCCGGCGTTGAGTCTTGGGTTATAGACTCAGGTGCTTCGTTTCATGCCACTTCATGCAAGGGAGTTCTGTGTAATTATGTGTCAGGTAACTTTAGGAGAGTATACATGGGTGATGATGAGCCGTGCAGTATTGTTGGAAAGGGAGATGTTCAAATAAGTCAAAAAGATGGAACAACTTTGAAATTAAAGGATATCAGACATGTACCAAGTTTGAAACGTAACTTGATTTCAGTAAGGCAGTTGGCCGATACCGATTATGTGACGACATTCACCAATGATTCCTAAAAGATCACAAAATGTGCCTTAGTGATATCTCGAGGCAAGAAGGAAGGTACTTTGTACGTGACTTCAGGATCGTATTGTTCACTCGCAGTCTCATCAACTGAGTGAATGGGCAGTTATGGCATCAGAGGTTGAGACATATGAGTGAAAAGGGAATGAAAGTGCTATTGTCAAAAGGGAAGCTACTAGGGCTGAAGTTTATTAACTTGAAATTCTGCGAGGACTGCATGTATGGTAAGCAGAAGAGGGTAAGTTTCAAGAAGACAGGACGTGCTCTAAAAACGCATCTGTTGGAGCTTGTACACACTGATGTGTGGGGACCGGCATAGGTATCATCTCTCGGTGGCTCACGTTATTTTGTTTCCTTTATTGATGATGCTAGTAGAAAACTGTGGGTCTATTTCTTAAAGCATAAATCTGATGTATTTGATGTATTTAAGAAGTGAAAAGTCATGGTAGAAAATGAGACAGGTAAAACAGTAAAGTGTCTCAGATCTGATAATGGGGGAGAGTATTGTGATAAGAGGTTTGAGGAGTATTGTACAGCAAACGGAATCAAACATCAGAAAATGATTCCAGGGATACCACAATAGAATGGTGTGGCTGAGCGCATTAATAGGACCATCCTTGAGCGCGCTAAGAGCATGAGGTTACATGTAGGGTTGCCCAAGACTTTTTGGGCAGATGCTGTGAATACTGCCGCATATCTCATCAATAGAAGTCCCTCAGCACCATTGGATGGTGGGCTACCAGAAGAAGTGTGGACTGGGAAAGAAGTGAACCTTGCACATCTCAGAGTGTTCGGTTGCACTTCATATGTTCACATTGATGCAGAGCACAGAAACAAGCTGGATGCGAAGTCCAGGAGGTGCACGTTTATAGGCTACGGGCAGCATGATTTTGGCTACAGGTTTTGGGATGCAGAAAACAGAAAAATCATCAGAAGTAAGGACGTAGTCTTCAATGAAAAAGTGATGCATAAGGACAGTGTGCAGAAAAATAAGGCCGAAGAAAAGGAATTCATAGAGTTGGAAGAGTTTCGAACACGGGTGTTACAACGTCACAGGATGATCATGCACAAGAGCATTATGAGGCAGAGCCACATACACCAGTTGTGAGGAGGTCTACTCGGGAGAGGAGACCCACGGTCTGATATTCACACTCCTTATATTATCTACTGCTGACAGATAATAGTGAGCCAGAGTGTTTTGAAGAGGCATTACAGTTAGAAACACGGGTTAAGTGGGAGCATTCCATGGATGAGGAGATGGACTCTCTAGAGTCTAATCGTACATGGGAGCTAGTCACTCTACCTAAAGGTAAGAAAGCTCTTCATAACAAGTGGGTTTACAGACTAAAGGAGGAGCACGATAGTTCGAAACGCTATCAGGCCAGATTGGTTGTGAAAAGGTTTCAACAAAAGGCAGGTATCGATTTCACTGAAATATTTTCACCAGTAGTGAAAATGTTTACAATTCGTATGGTCTTAAGTATAGTGGCTACAGAGGACTTACATCTAGAGCAGCTAGATGTTAAGACAGCCTTTCTTCATGGGGACCTTGAAGAAGAGATATATATGCATCAGCCGATAGGATACGTGGCACCAGGAAAGGAGAACAAGGTGTACAGACTGAAGAAGAGTTTATATGGCCTGAAGCAGGCTCCGAGGCAGTGGTACAAGAAGTTTGACAGTTTCATGTTGGGAAACGGCTTTAGGAGATGTCATGCAGACCACTGTTATTACTTGAAGAAGTTTGATACGTCATACATCATTCTTCTTCTGTACGTTGATGATATGCTTATGGCTGGTTCAAGCATGAAGGACATCTCAGATCTCAAAAGACAACTGTCTAGAGAATTTGCTATGAAGGATTTAGGAGCTGCAAAACAAATCCTAGGCATAAGGATAAAGCGTGATAGGAAAAACAAGAAACTAGTTTTGTCATAGGTAGAGTACATAGCCAAGGTACTTGATCGATTCAATATAGGAGGTGTTAAGCCGGTTAACACTCCATTAGCCAACCACTTCAAGTTATCTAAGGAGCGAGGGGCAAAGACGCAGGAGGAACGGGATTACATGGCTAAAGTCCCATACGCGTCAGCTATTGGGAGTCTCATGTATGCTTTGGTGAGCACGAGGCCAAACATTGCTCAAGCAATGGGAGTTGTTAGCAGGTTCATGAACAACCCCAAGAAGGAACATTAGGAAGCTGTGAAGTGGATCCGTAAATATTTGGTAGGTACTAAGGATGTAGGGTTGTGCTACAAGGCTACGTGGATTTAGATTTGGCAGGAGATATTGACAGCAGGAGAAGCACTACAGGTTATATCTTTACTCTGGGTAGTGCTGCAGTCAGTTGGGTCTCTCAGTTACAGAATATAGTATCTATCAGTACGACAGAAGCAGAATATGTTGCGGCTACAGAAGCATGCAAGGAGATGGTGTGGATGCAAGGTTTCATGGAAGAGTCGGGTAAGAAGCAAGCGATTACAAACTGTACAGTGACAGTCAGAGTGTAATACACTTGGCCAAGAATTCAGCCTTTCATTCAAGAACCAAGCATATTGCCATCAGATATCACTTCATACGTTCATTACTGAAAGATGGATCGATTTCTCTGGAAAAGATTCATACAAGTGAGAATCCTGCGGATATGTTGACCAAGGCGGTCACACGAGAGAAGCTGAAGCTCTGTTCATCTTTGATTGGTCTTCAGGCTTAAAGACGGGGAGGTGGTGCACTCTGGATAAAGAAAATAAAGGTTTATGGCGATGTGTCTCCAAGTGGGAGATTGTTGAGAAGTGGAGCCACATGCGCGGATTTCGTGTCACAAGTCCTTTCCCAACTGGGATGCGAAAAGGAGTTTCGCAAATTTCGTGTCGCAAGTCCTTTCGCAACTGGGATGTGGAAAGTGAAGTTGTCAAAACTATAAATTGGGTTCCCTAGGGCTATTCTAGGGTCAAGGTGAATATTGGGAAATATTTCTAAGGTGTGGGCAAGGGATTTTCTCTGTACCTCCAAGGGAGAGGTTAGTATATTGCTTTGTAATCTTCGTTCTTCATAGTGGAGTTTGCATCCGTGATTTTTTTACCCTAGATTAGGATTTTTCCATGTATATCTTGTCTTGTGGTTTGTTTTGGATTGCTTCGATCTGTTTCTAGTTTATATTTCTTCATGTTTATCGTTTGTGGGTGAGGCCTAAGATTGGATCTGGGCTTACTACGTTGTTAGCGTGCTACGCAACATTAACACCCTAAAACACTCTAAAATAATAGGGCCCATATAAAGAATTGAATTCATATATTGTTGATGTTGTTTTTTCAACTCACTCCTTTAATGTGATACTTTGCGTGGACATGCACCTTGGACCTGTATAGGGAAAAGGAGAAAGGTGACCCTGGCCTTACCAGCGGACCCTCCGATGCTTAAGTCAGAATTTGGGTATTTGAGTAAAGGTTGTAGGATGAGAGTTTTTGCATACCTTTTACCATAAAGGTCTTTTTATTAATAATGGTATCGTGCCTCGTAGGGCTTCTGTAATTAGAGTAGATCTCAATCTCTTGGGATCCGTAATCCCTGATATTTCTAGATTTTTGGAGATCTTAGTCTTATCTCCCGAAAATCTCGAGTAGAGATCCAGAGTTTTATTAGGCAACGTCTAGATATGGAACGATATAGCTCGGCCAACTCTTAACACGGTCACGCCGAGACAAGTTTTATAGCTATTCTCTGCCCACTCTATTGGCCGACTCAATCTTTGAATCAGACTAAAGCTCGAGCGACTCTAGGGGCAACTGATCTTAGGTCGGCTTGAGTTTTCCTCTGTGAGACTTTTGATTGAGCCTTGAGGTGCACTTCCTCCGTTAGATGCTTCACTTCATGGCTCAGGACATTCAGGCTACGGTCGGATCAGGCGCCTCACAATCCGAGCTATGTCTTTCTATCCAACGTTTTATAGACTTTGGGCTTTATCCAGACTCGGCGTCCAACGAGTCCGAGCCATTACTTCACTAATTCTTCTAACTTTCAAGCCGACTCAAGGACTTGTTATATTTTTTCCCCCAACAAATATAATACTCCTTTTGAATTAATTCATCCAAATGTTTGGGACACTACTTTATTAATATTGCTATTTTATTTCTTTTATAGATGATTGCAATCATTTCAATTTTGTGTTTTCTAGGAAGAGTATGTGTGATGTTCTAGCAAGTATTCCTATATTTATTTAGTAGAAAATCAATTCAATGGTAGGATTTAAATAATAATAATAATAATAATAATAATAATAATAATAATAATAATAATAAAGCCTTGATCAGATAATGCTAGGTAGTGCGTGGATCTTGACTTGAGCATTTATCTAACTACCAAAGGGATAACTTTCCAAATATTATACCTATATAAGCCGCAACACAATGAGGTTTAACAAAAGGAAAATTATTGCATGTTGAAGGTAACTCGGCCTTTCATTCCTCAAATGTTTTATTATATATCATTTATACTATATATTATATTTGTATTGATATTTATATATTAAAGCTAGCTAGCCAACTTCCAAGCCCATAAGGCTTTTTTATTCCTAATCTACCCTCACAAACAAAAACGTGCCTCTGTTTGTAGACCTCGCGATCCACTAAAATTAAGCTGCTGCCCTTTGTTGGGACGGAAACCTTGGAGCAAAGACGGCAATCTCCTCCCTGTTGTACTTCAGTCTCCTTGCTTCCTCCCTGGAGATTCTGTATGAATTTACGAGGACATCTTCGGGCATGGCACGAATCACTGACGTCTTACCGACTAGCGGGCTGTTCATTGCATTGTCGTTGGTCTTGAATGCGACGTACTCGAACCCCTCGTTCCCAGCCTTCTTCACTACCGCGAAGCTCTGCGGGACAACCACAAGCTGACCCTCCTGAAGCTCACCGTCAAAGACTGGCCGCCCTTGCTCACCAACAATCTGGACCCGTCCATTGCCGCGGGTTGCATACACCACGCTGTGGGCGTTCACGTTCCAATGAGGCGCTAGGAGTGCATTCTGCATGCAATGAGGGTATTTTCGTCATTAAAAAATAGTAATTACCATATGTTCCAGCCGGGTGTGGCCTACCTTGATGTATGAGTGCCATCCAACCCGTCCATTAGATGCACCATACCTCATGATAGGCCAGGGCCCAAAATCTATAATTCATGTGGGCCACACCAAGAAAAAAAGGTGGGAGACGCGAGGGGTACTCATTGAATTGTGTATATGTGCCATTTAACTCATTCATGATGTGCGCCCCACTTGGATGAAGGGATATACAGAAACTCAGGTAGGCCACCGGCCTTAGGCATGATTATGTTTTTCTTTGTGTGCTAATTAGCACTTCCCATTTATGGATTTTATGGGCTATACATGATGGGTCTCTTTTCTAGGTTCCGAGCGCCGGGATGTTCGGCCGGAGAAATGAATGAGCCATCATGGACGGCCCAAAAGTGGTTAGAGAATCTTACTCTATAGAGGACCCCTCTTTCAGCACTCAGTTGGAGGACATTGAGAATGGGGAACTTCTGGCTGTTGAGGCTAGTGATGCGGCCAGCTTGAGGATTGTACACGTCAGCACGGGTGGGGTCCGCAATGTTATGCCTGAGTCTTGCGGAGCATTGGGTCTCTTCCAATCCATTAAGGCGAAACTGTTCCTGCTCCTCGTCCTCCTCTCTCCTTGGGGGCCTTACCACCTGAAGACCATTTTCGACTTGGACAATACTGCCCCTGTTGTCGTCCTGGCTCTGCAGCTTCCTCGCCGTCTCTCTGCTCACGCCAAAAGCCTCTGCGAGGGTCTCTACATTGAAGCCATTGAAAATGTTGTCACTCGGGCCCTGTTCACGGATCTGCCGTTGTTGGTAGGACTGCCTGGATTGCTGTTGTTCGCTTCCAGCAAGGCGGAATCTCTACATGTACCAGGGTCAAAATTGGAAACGTGTGTTAATCGCAAATATTAATAATAATATTGTCATGAACATCATCTACAGACGCTTGTGGCCGTTCAGTAGGTCCGCATTGATTGAGCTTACCCTGTGGGTTTGATCAAGCTGGTTAGCATAGTTGCTGGTGTCCAGGACACTGACCAAGACGACCGGGGTCTCCCCATCGTTGTAGGTCCAGTGGGCGACACCGGCCGGGATCGCGATGATGTCGCCCTGTCGGAAGTGATGGATCTTTTGATGCTGATCTCTTTGTCTCTGGCGCTGGCCTTGCCCTTGTTCACGTTGCTCCGATTGTTGGAAGGATTGGAAGGACTCAGGACAGCCAGGGATGATTGCTCCAGTGATGCCCCTACCTGCATGGTCCACCACATCACACGCACTCTTGAATTCTCTAAGATATAAGATTAACCACTTTTGATCGTGTGCTTGTGGCAAACGCGTATTAGATCTGCACTGAACATCAGTAGGCCCTACACTGGATGGACAACATTTTGAATTTCAAACTGATTTAAGAATCCTGACCCTGGATTGGATATTTTTATGATAGGAAAAAAAAAATAGGCAATCAAAACACTTTGGCGCGCGGACTTCTCCATTTTCTTTCCTTTAGAAGTCCTCTAATGTAATGGTTAGGATTACCAGAAAGGTATGATTTTCCTTCGATGGCTCATCAAAGTTATTTATAACCCACACGATGAACGGATCGGATCTCGTACATGTGACGTTCGCTTGAACATTCAAGGAGATGACTGTCAATGAGAGGCTGGGTACTCTGCAAAGTTTTGCAAGTCAAGCTTAACCTACAACGGATGCGGGGCCCACCTCATTTTAAGTCATTCGATCCATTAAGAAGATGCACTAAAAAACGATGGACACCCCAAAAAATAAGGCCATACCAAAACTAGGTAGACCAAATCACGTAATCTTAGAGGCTTTAGGCATGATTTTACATGGTGTGGCCCATCCGAATTTTAGACCGGCGTGATTTCTTGGCCCCTAGGAGTACATGAGGGCACTCACCGGATGAACAAATTGTGTGTAATGTAAAATCATAGAGGGCCCCACACATGGCGTGGCAGGTGCCCCCGACTTGGCCCCACTTTGGCTCAAGACTAGACGAGTCGTTCTGAATCGCCGAGTCTTCAATCCATGAGTGGATCCGGCCAAGGTCAGGGTCAGGGTCGAACCTTGGACGACGTAGATAAGCCGTGGCGCATTATCAAAGGAAGGCAAGAGAAGGCCCCTGGGTGCAATCGTGTGGCGAGTCGCGGCCACACCGGCACACTCCAACTGCTCATTGTTCTGGTCCCAGTGCTCCGTTACCCCAGCTTCAGACTCGTACCGCCTGTTGGGCTCGAGCGCGCTCAGGTTCTCGACCCGGCATTCACTCTGCCTGCGGAATCGTTGTTGTTGCTGCTGCTGCGGCTGCAGTGGGCCACGGCCGAATTGGGCTACAGACCCATGACATATGACCAGGAAGAAAAGTGCAAGAGAGATCAAAGCGGCCATTGGGTGCATCAAAGATAGGGTTTGGCTACGAATGATTGTGGTCTGGGTTTGAGGGTTGAGAGCTTTGTCTATTTATAGGATGAAAAGCTGGGCTTCGGTTCGCCACTTAAGGGCGTTTGGTGGAAGATTCTCTAGCCATTTTGCGCATTGCATGCCCCCTTTGCGCTAACGTGCAAACGGCTGTTATACTGTGATGATTTCTTCCAGAAAAACTCCAAACCAAGCTGCCGACGGCATTAGCAAAACCATTTCCGGAATGAGAAATGATATGGTAGAATTGGGAGTACTGGAATATGGTAGAGCTGCCTCTCAAGTTTGAATTGGGCAGGTTGAGGAATGTGAATCCGTACGGTCAATTTTTGTAGGACTTGTTTTAGATTGCCTGTGACTTGAAAACAATTCCGTTTGGACAGTGCTACCCTTCTGATCAGTTTGGCCTTCCAACCAACGGTAAAGAAAGAAGATGTAGATTGGTTGGTAATGTGGCAGGATCCATTGATCCCGGTACGAATTCACACATCCCACTGCCATGTGTACATCCACATGGGCAACAGAGAGCAGTCCTAGGTGGATGTGGCCTATCTCTTGCTCCCCTCCTGATCAGCACTCTCTACTGGTTGAATCCATGTCTTGCATTGCTTCTGGTGGGCTATGGTGCTGTTCATCTGCGATTTCCATTTCTTGTCGAGTCAGGACTGTGCTGCTGGGTCAACTCAGAGTCCACCCAGACTTTGTTCTCACTATATTTCGAAAACTCGACTTAACTTGATATGCAGACGAGTAGTTGACTCAAAGACTAGAGCATTTACCTGACTATACTTAATATTTAATCATTAAAATGATAATAGTTATAAATGTTTAATGCAATATTTATAGGTGATTCATAAGGTTCAAGTCACACAAATTGAGTCGAGCCAACAGAGTCATCTGGTCGACTCATGAGTTACACTGAGTCTAGATTTAGACCATGCCAAGCTCACAACTGAGTCTTCCAATGACTCATCCTGGAGTCTCATCAAGCTCACACATGAACGTTCAGACACTGAATTTAGCAATTATGGTCCCACCACTTTCATGTGTTTTCACATCTCAAAAGGTAGGACGCACCTGGGTTAGATTTGGGCCCAGAATTTTAACCCATTAAGTAGGCTTATTAAAAACATTTATTTTGCTCAAACTGACTCATTTTAGCATGTGGAGTCACTTAGCAATTTCTATATGCCAAGTCAAATACATGTGGGGGCATGTGGCCCTAATTTTTTTTCCAGCACAAGGGTGAGTATTGAACCATGGTTTTATTTATGGTATTGACCTCATTGTTATGAGGTTATAATTTCCTGTACAAACTTTCTTTAATTGCAGTTTCTTTGTTTTTTTAATTTTCTATAAGAGGTGTTTCGAGAAATATCTCAACACGTGTTTTCCCCCTCTCCAATTACGACATAATCGAACTAAAAATAGAAAAAATACCATCTAATTACATAAGGATAGTAATTCCTAGCAATTACAATGCTCCGGTGTTGTATTATATGGTAATTAAAATACCCTAGTCATCCAAATTAATAGCCTTGTAATGTCGACAAAATGGAATTTAACCCTTTATAAGAAACACAGCTGACTTTAAATTCACACAATTTATACAAAGAATAGGAAATTTACCCCACAACAACCAATAAACCTTAGCTCTTCAATTCCTACAAGTGAGGCCATTGGTTCAATGAGCCATATGCAGAAAAAATCCCCAGATATTTGGCCCTTCTTTTTAGTTATATGGAAATCATTGTTATAATTTTTTTTCCTTAACTTTGAAAGGTTGCAACATTGTCCACATTTAGGGGGCATTTGGATCATAAGTTACTTTAGATAAGTTACTTATGCCACGGGTAATTTATGTTAGTTTTTACTTATTCAGCAAATAAATATGTTTATTAAACAACATACTTATCAAGCAAAAAGTAGAAAAAGCATATTTAGTTTCCAACACGTTAATATTTATCACTTGAGTCTGTTTGGTCTCCCTCGCATCCACCATCCATCATGTGGGTCCAAACTTTGATGTAAACTATTTATTATGTGGGCCCTACCTTTGATGTAGGCTATCCATCATGTGAGGCCCACATTGGATGTGGGTCATTCATCATTAGGAGTTGACCTTTAATGTGCATCATTCATTATATAGGGCCCACCTTTGATGTTGGTCATCCATCATATGGGCCCCACCTTTAATATCTACCACCTATCATGTGGAGACCACCTTTAATGTGGATTGTCCATCATGTGGCCCCACCTTTAATGTGGGTTGTTCATCATGCGAAGCTTACCTTGAATGTGAGTCATTTATCGTTGATGTAGACCATCCATTGTGTGGGCCCATGTTAATATGGCTTTATTCATCATGTAGGGCCCACCTTTGATCTGGACTATCCATCTGTAAACCCCACCTTCGATGTGGGCAGCCCATAATGTATGGCCTCCATGACCTGGATCATGAAAGAGAAGTAGAAAGTAACAAGTTAAAAAGCTTTAAAAAAAAAAAAAAAAACTTGTTAAGTACTTCTTAGCACATAAGTCACTTTTACAATGATGTCATTGTACTTTATTTTTGAAAATTATGAGAAAGCCAATGGAGGAGTGACATGTGGGATTGCATGAGGAATAGGAAGTAGATAAACAAATCTTCAAAAAATTGGAGTGCTTTTGTGGGTTTACAAGTAGCATAAGTCTAATTCTACATGTCAGTGGATGGTTGACAAAATGTTACAGTCGATATACAAGAAGCATAGTCAAGTTATTTAAGATATAAAAAATAGCCCAGAGGCGAGCAGAAGAGGAATAGTTGTAAAGAGAAACGTACTAAAAGAATAATTTAGAAAAGAGAATAATCTAGAAGGAGGCTTTTCAACTACTGTAACTGTTACACTAATGGAAGAAAGATCTGGATGAATAAGCTTTAATAGAAATCTATAAATAGTAGAGGAATTCAACAGAGAAAACCCCAACCAATCAACAAAACTAATCCAATACAATAACAATTAGTTAAATTTATCAATTTATCTCAGATTATCCTAGAGTAACAATAATTCTTAGCTATAATCTTTAGTCTCCCTCACATCCACCATCCATCATGTGGGTCCAAGCTTTAACGTGAACTGTTTATTGTGTAGGCCCTACCTTTTATATGGACCATACATCATGTGAGGCCCACCTTCACTAAACCAAAATTGTCATTTAGGAACGGTTTAAAACCGTTCCTAAATGCTTCAGGAACAGTTTAAAACCGTTCCAAAATGAGGCGTTGAAAGAAGGAACGGTTCAGAACCATTTTGGGTACCATTTAAAAACAATTTTAGGAATGGTTTTAAACCGTTCTAGTGCCAACGGGACGAAATCTTAGGAACAGTTTTAAACCGTTCTTAATGTTGCCTAAAACCTTACAAATAAACACACGAAATTTAGGGTAAGGGAAATAAATTAACAGAAGTTTATTGCGTAAGAAAATAAAGTGCTTGAAGATGTTTCATTGCAAAATCAAATTTACAAAAAGGCCCAATGATTTTTAGATATTCAACAGCATTTTGGACCTACAAGATAAATGTCCTTCAATAACTGTTACAACATGAGCCATGCAGACAGACATTGTATGCTTGGTTCCAAGATTGCCTAGGTTCTAATATTTACATAAGATATTTGATATCACAAATGCACAAAAAATGGTTCGTTACAGATCAATAATGACATGAATCATGCTCACACACATCTTCATCCAAATCTTGGTCTTTTAGTTCTCAATTCATTGTAGATAAAAGATTATGGAGAGGTAAACAGGGTCTGACAATACCATATGCACTTCATATCCATAAGATATATTCATTCATATATACTAGCAAGAGAAAAGTTGTTTTCACATAAATGACAACAAATATGAGAATCAAACATGTACAATCCAACATGCTTCCCAATGGGTCGTCTCTTTATACAGAATTGATCACCTACAACCTGTTGAAGGTTAACTTAAGCTACACCCCTTTTCACAAACATTTTTCCCTTGGGAAATCCAAAATTTTGAATTCATGAAAATGGGTTGTAGAGTAGAGACAATTGTAGGTGATTGGTCCTCTTTATAAGCATCGAGACTAAAATATTGAAGGGAAATGAAACAAGGTGTAAGGCGTACAGACCTTGACAAGATACATAACCATCACCATGATACTGAACACCGTCCACTATAGGGCATTGACTCACCATGATACTGAACACCGTCCACTACAAGGCATTGACATAATCTACCCCTGAAAGTGTCCTAAAAGTGAGAAATAAGACATCCTTCACTCAGAAACTCACCTTTATACAATGGTCGAACATTTTTACCTCATGAAAACTATCTTAACATGTATCATTCACAATGCATTTAACATAATCTCATTCACAATACCTTGCAAGTAGCAATATTCAATTTCATGTTCTGCCAACATCCGCCATTCCTTTCAAGGCACTCGTTAGTCTCAAGAACTGTAAATACAACAGGAAAAATCCAATAAAAATTCAATGCCTAGACACCAGAAGGAATTTCTGGAAACCAATCTCGACTAAAAAGCTGTAGGCATGTGTTTAACCTCCATTCAAACAAATCTGAGGTTCTGTGGACTCTTTAAATCTTGCACATATAGCCTTCAGCACTGCAATTCTCTCTAATTTCCCTTCAAAACAAGCAAAAACAATAACTTATACAATCTCGAAAGTGCTTCTGGCATCTTTCCTTAGAAGGGTAAACAACCAATATTAAAAAATTCACCGTCAAATTAAATACTGCCTAGAGACTTAGGGGAGTCTACTCAGCTTTGTTATGAAAAGCAGCTAGGTTGAAAAGGTTGATGGAAATTTGTAAAAGTAATGACAGAAACACTTGCTTCAAAGACCCATCTGACAGCACATACTTCTCCACTCCACTGATGCCTGTATGCAAAAATATATGAATTGGGTAATTGAATTTACAAAGGATATGCCTTTCCTCACTGTTCATGAATAAGGATATGATTCACATGAATACATATATCACTATGAAAAGTGGACCAATGTAAGGTGGTAATTACCTAAGGGTCTGTTCGGATCGCCCGGATCCGACGTATTGTATTGTTTTAAGTTAAATAAATATGATATACCGCGTTTGAATTGGATTTGAAATCCGATTCAGTACGTGGCATGCGAATACATCGTTGAACCAGATAGAGGGTGGACACGTGGTTGCGATTGTCTTTCAGCAAAACATCGGGCAGTGCAATGATGTAATTGCACTGCACCGCCACCCATAGCAGAGAAGACATCATACTGTATGGTGCTTCGCGCGTCCATCTCATCTTCCCGCGCCATCCTTCTCCCTCTCCGTCGTCTTCAACCCATTCGCCAAAGGAACTTTACCAAACGGCCATCCACCGGTTGACGTAGACGCTGAATCTTGCTTCGTCTTCTTCGCTTTCGTTGAAGGTGGGGTGTTCTTACAGACGTAAATTTCATACCAGACAGGACAGAAGTGAGAGAAGGTAATTTTGAATCTTCCCAACATATATTCTGGGACAACAGCTGATCCTTTTTCTTAATGGATCGTATCCCTCCTTTCATTCATGGATACCATTTCTCTCATGTACCCTCATTTACAGGAGGAGATGAGTACTTCCGTATACACCTCTCTCCTATACCCTACGTAGAGGGTCTATCCGGCAAAAGATTTCAATCCCATAAGCTGCAATGTCTAGATGTACGTGAGGAGAAATCTTATCTGAACAGAATCCTGTTGAAGGATTTACCTCATGACTGTTGGGACATGACCACTTCATGTCATATTGATGGTCGAATCTTCATGATATCCATCTTTTTGCTTACTCTTTTTCAAGTTGCTGCCTATAACAGATGCTTCCATCGCCCAATTCCTTGAACCCTACAAACCACTGATCTGTAAACCCATCCATCGATTTCTTTCCTGTAGTGCTGCGTTGAATGTAGAAGGTAATCCTCCAACCTCAATATGTTGCAATGTCTCAATACAGCAAATCGAAACCTGCTGTTTGTAGATATTGTTGTCCATAATGCTATGAACAATTCATCGTTCATGATACATCTGTTGTAAAGACTATAAAATCAGATTTCAACCCTTTTATCAGCAACTTGTTACATTTTGCACAGAATAATGTTCCTAATCTACTTTCATATTGCTTGTTGAATTCATATTACATTACAGATTTTTCTGACCACCATTGTTTGCAGAATCCACTGTTTGCATACATACAGATCGTCAAACTAATCAGTTCATATTAGACAAACAGAGGTGCGTAACTATACTCTGTCTGATCATGCCAAAATTTAATACATGTGTATGAGGCCATCATCTACTTCCCTATACACTTGTTTTGAAGTCAGCCAACTGTTAAGATTTCCCCAATCACTGACTCATTTCTTTCCACTGTATCATGTGAGTTTGCAAAGTCTGCTTCCATTTATTTATCCCTAAATTTAGAGTTATCTCATATGTGCCTTTACTGTGAAGTATTCGTATGCTGGGTTCTTTTTTTCCTTTTAAGTACACTTGTTTTCATTGCTGTACATATACTCAAGTTATGTCGTATGCATTAAAAATTATAAAATAACTTATCATAATAACTGGCGAAGCCCCGATTTGACAGAATGGTGTCTCATTCTGGGGAAAATAGTGGAAATCAGTCTTCCAGTAGCGAATGGAATGACGAGGAAGTAGCTGCCGCATTAACTGTTATCGCAGCGTCTACATGTGTCATTGGCGCTGCTGAATATTACCGGTGATATTGTCTGAAGGCAAAGCCTAAAGATGGTGCTATTGAGAGAAATAGATTCATAAATGGAATCATTAGAAAGAGTGATGCTGACTGTTTAGCACAGTTAAGGATTGGGTCGGGATAAGTTCTTCGAACTTTGCTCTCTACTAAGAGATCGAAATTTACTTTCGGATATAAGGAGGTGTAGTCTGGAGGAACAAGTGGTATTGTTCCTCCATACAATAGGCCACAATGTAAGAAATCGGGTCATTGGTCACCGCTTTTTCAGGTCTGGTGAGACCGTTAGTCGTCATTTTCGAAGGGTTCTTGATGCTGTGATTGGTCTTTATCCTGAATATGTCAAGTTTCCAGGTCTACATACACTGAAAGAGATATCTGATAATCCTATGTGGTCATCATATTTTTAGGTAAAATTAGCAGTGATTTACATACTCGAAATGAAATAACTATGTGCTAATTTGTAAAGAAGAACCTAAAAGTCATAACAACATTTTTGTAGGATTGTATTGGGGCACTCGATGGGACTCATATACCTACACATTTGCCTACGGAATCAAGTGCCACATTTCGAAATCGGAAAGGTTATCTGTCTCAAAATGTACTGGCAGCTTGTACATTTGATATGAAATTTGTTTATGTGCTTGCGGGTTGGGATGGTTCGGCATCTGACGCTCGTGTTTTGAATGATGCCTTAACTCGTCGACCAGATTATTTCCTTATACCTCATGGTAACTAAGCACAAATGTGATTTTGTAATAAAAATAATTGTAGAAGGTCAAATGTACAGATTTGTAATACCCATACATTGGTTTGTGTTGGGAAGTACTATGTCGTTGATGCGGGTTATGCGCATTCCCTCAGCTTTATGGCACCTTATCAAGGTGTCAGATATCATTTGAATGAGTTTCGTATCAGACGTAAGCCTGCAAATAACAAAGAACTATTCAATTATCATCATGCACAGCTGCGAAATGTCATTGAACGTTGTTTTGGACTGTTAAAATGTTGTTTCCCTATACTCCGTGTAGCACCACAATTCAGTTTGAAAACTCAAGTGAAGATTGTTTTAGCATGTTGTGTATTACACAACTTCATCCGTGTATGTGGTGAAGACGGATTTGCGGAAACCGTTGAGGAAATTGCAGACAGTGCTGATGACATATTGCCATCTCCTGTGGACGTAAGTACGATCGAAGAAAATCAGGCGTTATCTTATGTGGTAGAGAATGCTAAGAGGAGTGGACGAAAAAAGGGATGACATCGCATCTAGGATGTGGGCTGATAGTCTGCCTCAGACCCGACAACGTCATTGACTTCGCCTTCCTTAAGTTGGATGTATTATGCTGTTTGTGTAACAGCAAATTGTCTTCTTTTAAATATTGTGTTTGTTTGGTGGGATTTTGAATTGGTTATTTCTTCTTTTATTGTGGATCTGATAGGTAGTTTATCGTGCATGGATATTTTATATGACACTAAAATTAATATTGATGGCATGCCGGTTACCAGTAGCTGTCCTAATATATTTCAAGTATCTTAATCTGCACTTTACATGGTTTCATTTAATCTGCAAGTAAGTTATCATATTAACTATTTCTATTTCCATTAAATGTGACTAATGCGTAGGTAATATGAATTTCTTAAGAAGTACGTACAAGGGAAAAGGGTGTTTAAGTGAAACGGGTTCCCCTGGACAGGAGACATGCTCCCCTAAAAAGAACACCGCATCACCAAGTAGGCTTATTGGTAGCCCTAGTAAGAAAAATCTGACAACAGGCAGCAAAAGTAAACATTCAGTTAGTAGGAAATGTGGGAGAATTCAATGGACTGACCATATGGACAATGCATTAGTCGATGCATTAGTAGAATAAGTACACCTCAGGAGGAAAAGTGACATGGGATTCAAACTAGAGGCTTATAAGGCCACTGTATTAGAAATTTCTGATAAATGTGGTGTTGAACTTGAGAACAAACATATTTCTAACCGATTGCGGACATTGAAAAGATTATTTTGGGGCATACAAGACATATTGAATGCCTCCGGCTTTGGATGGGACAGTGAAAACAAAATGGTGATAGCGACCGACGACGTCTAGGATGGATACATAGCTGTAAGTAATATTCAAATAATGTTATCTTCTCTTGCGTTCAGTTTTATTCGTTACAATGGGTTTGTAACATTGTATTTCACTTCATGCAGTCTCACCCATTCGCCGAAAAGGTGCTTGGCAAGCATATTAACAGATACAACAATTGGTCATTCATGTTTGGGAATGACATTGCTCATGGCTCTTTTGCGAGCACAGCTTACTCATCACCACTTTCGGGTCGCCGATGAAGTAGAAATGAGTTGAATTCTGACTCTGATACAGACGAATATGGGACTGACACAGTTCGCCTCTCTTCAGACTCTGGCGAGGACCACGATTATGGTTCAGCCCGTCGTGTCAGTGATGCATCTAATCGGTCGAATAGGGTAAATGCAGCAAACTTGGATAGCTCTAGGGGGTCCAAGAACACTCATTCTACCGCTACTGGCTTTTCCCGTCCAAAAAGGGAGAAACCGAGTGATGTAATCGGCGACCGAATGGGTGAAGTGGCTGATGTCGTGAAGTCCCTCACTATTACAATGTTCCAGGGCAAGAAAATGACCCGAGTCCAAAAAATTCTAAGCATACTTGAAGAGGTAAAGGGACTCAGCCCTGAGGATCAACTGCGTACTGCACGGATGATGCAGGGGGACGTTGTCGCTGCCGGATTTTTCATCAAGATGGGCCACGAGAGGCGTAAGGAGTGGGTGCAAAAACTGCTTGAACACATTGTTCCGGTTTGAAAAAACATTGCATTTGCTACGTTGGTTTTGGGTTCTTCATGAAACTGTTTCACTCTTTTTGCTTGTTTATACACTTGTTTTCAGTTAAATTTCATGTATAACTATTATGGTTGGATGGGTTTGGATGCTGTGGGATTTAGTCTAGCCTACGCTGTTAATCTGACAGATAATTTTGGACTTGGTAAGTGTTGATGGTTGGAATATATGACAGGTCTTCTCATTTAAATATGTTATTTGTGATCATGCTTTTACTTTTCATGATTATAAACCGATTGCATGAATATGCTGTGATGTCTGCCTCAGAATTGAGGATCACCTCATTCATTGATATAATGTACAGTGTAGGTTATAAATTCCCTGCAGGAACATGTTATGATGACTGCAACAGACTTGCAGACCAGATTTGTTCAATTCTATTCGCCTGATATATTGTCCACTGTATGGTTCAGACCTTAAATCAAGAACCTGGTGTGATGTCTGCCTCAGATTCATTCCGAGCCCATTTGGGTTGAATGTATTAACTGATTTTGCCTGTATTTCCTTATTCAGATAACTATTGATAAATATTATGAATAGTGATGAATGCTCCTTCATATACTCATATGAAGGTGTCACAGTCTGACTTCATGTAATCCTACTTAGTTAATGAGAGGATACTGCTAATTCTGAAGAGGATGTAAATACATATGCACATCAACGAGGAATTTGTTTTTCTTTTCATTTGAATGTAGAAGGAAATTTTGAGAGGAGTTTGTAATTAACATGAATTACTTTTTCAGGTGAGATAATTACGGATACTGCATGACCAACATGATGTTCGGAGTTCTATATAAGAACCTCGATAAATCCATGGGCACACAATGCACTACCATTCTGACAACGTGTTTTGTTTGTAGGTTAAAATGAGTAAATACTATGTCGTATTTGTAGGTAGAGTGCCAGGAATATATGACAACTGGGATGATGCTCGGGAACAGGTTGAAAGATTCAGCGGGTCGAGACACCGATCATTCAGAACGCACGGGGAAACTGTCAGAGAGTGGACCACATTCCAGGTATGAACGTAAATTGCTTACGCAAAATTTTGAAGACAAGTTTAGGAATTATTGTTCGTTTTCAGAGTCATTCATTGTATCTGAGGTGTAACATGTGAAGTTAATTACATGTCATTAGGCCACTCTGCAGCAACACGGGTCGAGTAACAATTGTGGTGTACGTAAT
Source organism: Magnolia changhungtana (assembly GCA_030180095.1). Lineage (NCBI taxonomy): Eukaryota > Viridiplantae > Streptophyta > Magnoliopsida > Magnoliales > Magnoliaceae > Magnolia > Magnolia changhungtana. The sequence continues at coordinate 5,803,203 of JASAUF010000511.1, forward strand.
AGGGCGTCTCCAAACGTGACAATAACCCCATTGGGAAGAGTAGAAAATAGGGGTTCTGCTTCCGTTTCACCCCCGCCAGGCACTAACGGAGATCGAAATAGAGTGCAGGGCTCGGGTCTCTCGAATTCAGCAATGTTGCGACATACTGATGACGAAGGGATTATGAAGGGCATCATGAAAATTATGATTGGAGTCGTGCTTATATACGTAGTAGTTGCGTGGTTTATTTCATGTTTCTAATGTGTGGAGAAAGCTGAGGATCTGTTTAGCACAGTTATCTTTTTGAGATTGTCTTTCTTTTCCTTTTGTGACACCCTGTAAACACTGCTCTCCTCTCTCTCTCTCATATATATATATATATATATATGTCCATTTTCATTTTTTGGAGCATACAGGTACTTCGTACCGTAATATGTATTTTTCGTATTGTATGTGCTCAGTTACCTGTAAAACTGTGATTTCTTTGCTTCATCTAGTAATCGAGTTTGTTTATTTTGCTATCGTTCCCAATCGACTATTGATGCGTGCGAAGCTACTGTCAACTTTATTATGGATTTTTGACACGTTATAATGGCATCTGAGGCGTTGAAAACGTTGGCCCTATTTTGGAGATGATGTTGTGGTGTTATCTGGATGGTGGATTGAGTCATACTGTATGTTAATCTATATACGTTGATTGACGGTTTGGATTAAATCCATACACGGTGATGGGACCCACATAGACATGACCTAGTGATTGACGGTTTGGATGAAATCCATACACAATGGTGGGGCCCACATAGACATGACCTGGTGATGAATGGTGTAATGAACGCATGTGGTGACGACAAGGTCCACATAGAAGATTTCCAAACCAAACATTGACCATACATACATCCCCTAATACATATGCAAAGTCAGTCCTTCCCAAACAATCAGATTGAACTTGGAAAGGGCACTCGATACAGTGTACATCCGGCGTTGTACATCTGTTGTATTGTATTTACAATGCAATACAATCCTATACGCGAATCCAAACAGAGCCTAAATGTATAAAGACATTTGGATATTTTCTTACCAGTTGAAGATTCTTAATGGGCATCTATGATTTACTATAACCACCTAAATTTGGTTAATCAATCAATTAATAGTTAGTTAAAAATGGAAAAGTTTAACTGAAAAGGTGGAAAACACTATCTCTACAAGACAGACTACATATATGAACAATCTAATATATAGTCAGCCATACATGAGATCTCCCTGTTTTCTGATTATCATCTCCATCTTGTTTCTCGACAAGATCTTATCTGTAGGGGTGGCAATGGGATGGGTCAGGTTATGCCCAGGCTCAGCCTGACACTTAAGACCCAAGGCCTGAGCCAGGCATGGGCCTAACACAACATGCCCAAGTCCATCCGTTGATCAAGTGGGCCATACATGCACAAATTAAGAAATAGAGATTTTAGATAAATGAAACCAATGGTCTACATTCAACATGGATGGGTTGCCCAACTAAGGATTGGAAAGACATATTTGTAAGATATAACACATTTACATATAAAGTTGAACCAAGCTGGGTTGGGCTAAAATGAATTAGGTACCAGCTTGGCCTAAAGTGGGGTTGTGCTGGTCAAGTCAGACAGGTTATCCACATTACCAACAAATCCATACTAGGTACTAACCTTATCGCATGCAGTGTACAGAACACTCTTACGCCGGCAATCTTCCTTTGTTAAATTCAGGCAATACTCCTTCAGCTGAGAACCACCCTTGGTCTTGAACTAAGCAAAAAAAAAAAAAAAAAAACAAGGAACACGAACAAAATAACAAGTAGAAATGAGGAAAGATGATGGTAATGCCAATAGGTACTTAATTCTTTCCATTTCTTCTTTAATAATTCCATAAAAAGAAAATTGAATTCATATACATATATAACCATGCTATGCCATCTAATACTTCCTTGCAATGGTTTTCTCAAGTCAATGCATGACAATTTGCATACAATTCATATACATATATAACCATGCTATACCATCTAATAAAAAACAAAGAAAATTTCAAAACCCAAAAGAAGATAGATGCATACAATGAAAGAGATGCTTTAGAAGTGTATCGTTTGGCATGTATTCAACTACAAGCAACCTCTCGTCCCCATCACAACAGTACCCGATCAAATTGGCAAGATACCGGTGCCACAATTTCCCAACAGCCCAAGCCTCCTCCTGAAAATCCCACATTAAAAATCCATTAAAAAAGAAAATCTCAGAAAGCAAACTACATCATGAATTATATATATATATATATATATATATATATATATATATATATATATATATAAGAATTGATAGAAGGCTTCCACAAGAAGTGTATTTAATTTACCATATAAATGAAGGACATAAAAAAAAAATAAACACGAATTATATTTCAACTGTAGAAGAAAAAAAAAATTAATACAGATACTAAAAGAAGTCAGATATAAAAGAATCACAATTTCTCAACAAGGAAATATCTAGCAAATTAAGGATCGAAAGAATCTTACCGTTAGGAAAGACATGGTTGCAAATCAAGAGCAGAAGGAAATGGAGAAGAGAAGAAGAGAAACTACTATTTAAAAAGATATTTTGAAACAAATAGACAAATAGCACCATGAGCCTGTAAACCACCACTGGGGTTGATTCCAAATCTAGCACTGGTTTGCCATGATTATCATTGATCACTGTATCAAATAATTCTGAGACCAAGTACAGGTGAAGCATCCTGCTTTCATTCGGTGTGTTATCTAAAAAACAGCCCAATTTGGTGGTCCCTTTCCAAATACATCATAGAATCGAGGGTCCACAAGGCCCTAGGCCAATGTGCATCTGTGGATTGATATATGAAGGATAGAGCGGCTCAAATGTTGCACATAGAAATTTTCCAGCAGTGCTTCCACCTGAAGTAAAAGAAAGATAAGGAAATCAAGAAAAATCATGTATTAGTTTGAGTTCATAGTCATGCTCAGGCAGTGATATGGAATGGAAAATGCAAGAAAATATATACAGTTATACTGAATTTATCTATGAGCTAGACAGATGTGTGCTTTTCACCATTTTGTAAATGGTTGTGACTTATCCATAGTACATGGCATACATGTACATAAATTCAGACCTTCCAAATCATGGGACATTGTGAACAGAGCAGAGGGCACTTAAATATCACATTTTCAGATAATCAGAACTATTTGATTGGTGGACATCAAATGGATCGAATGAAAAAGGCAAATGGTTAGACTATGAACAGTGTGATCTTTAATTTGGGTTGTCCTCCACCACAATTGGGAGCGAGGTTTGGATGTGATTTGAATGTGGAATGTATATGTTTTTTTCCCCTTCTTAAAAATCGCCATCATTGAGGAGTCGGGATTGCTCCGACAAGGAAATTTTTGGGTCATGAAGCATCTGGGATTGGGCTCGCTGGATCAACCATCTAAATTACAAAACAATGGGCCCCACATTATGAACTCAAATACTGAGGATCCCGTACATATCCATGGGTTGAGGATCATAGAATTCCTCAAACAGTAGAAGCATAAGTTGGCCATTGATAGATTGGCAAAATGTGATGCTTTCCTAGCTGCATTGTCCATATGGAAGGCAATCACTGTAGTAGTTATTGTCACTGTCACTATCGTTACTGAATTTGATTTAATAACATTTTTCTTAACAGAAAAAAATGTGCTTAATGACATCTAGTTTATAGAAAGAAAACAAAAAATGACTAATGAAAATAATAGAAAGTTTAAGTTCTTTATGATGAACCAAATGCCTAAAACCTTTGAATGGAGGGGAAACTTCAAGAATCAGACAGAGATCTAGCTCACCAGCAAAGCAGTAGGTTCATTTGATGGAAGGTCACCTGTCATGGCCGTAATACCAAAAGAAAGACTAGCAACCATAATGAATTCTGATCAAAGAAAGAATGTTACCAACTGTTGCTGTATTTTGAAGGTCACTGAAAAATCCAACAATACCAAAAGAGCCCAAGTTCCATAATCCGCAGCAAAAGAATATCAAATACATGTCATGGAATGATATCAACTTGGCCATCAGCACTGATGAGATGAGAAATGTTAAGGAGAGATGAAGAGAGGAAAATATTTAAAGAGAATAAAGATCTAGCTTACCAATTGACTTATGTCTGGAACTAGAAAATGAAAGAAAGTGTAACGTCTCGGAAAATTCCGTACAAAGACCCGAGTACCACCTTAGGCAGAAATCACTCAGGATCAAATCCTTTAGGAATTAGACAAAGTTAACTAAGTGCTAAACTGAATTAGCTACGAAATCTGCTTGATCCACTTTAAATGCGATCTGCAAGACCCAAAACTTATAGAATCAGTGACGCTAGGTTACCCTGAAATCTAGGATCAATCTCATTACCCAGTTGCTCTAGGGAGCACATTGAAACTCCGTATCGGATCTGGACCGCACGTCGAAAGTCCGATGACCACGAGATTAAGCATTTAGGACCGTCTTGCTGGACTTGACAACCATCTCGGAAATCAACTTCAGATTGTGTCCCACGGCTATTCGCTTGAGCCCGGAGTGAAGAGTGAGAAAATGATGATTTCTTTAGAAATTCAATCTAATTTAAGTAATATGAGACCTGTCGCTTGCGGGCCTGATATAAGCAATCAGACCGTCAGAATCTGACCCAATTACACCCTCGGATCAGGGGAAATTTCATACACATGGCAGTATACTTGTAACCCTAATTGAGTTCCGGTGACCGTTGAACTGAGACTGGTCCGCCACGTGTGATCTGGAAACCCGATTGGAACGAAACCTTAACTCGACCTTGATCCATGGTCAGAAAGCTTAAGTCCGACCTTTGGCTCAAGGGGGGCTCCGGAAATGCTCCGTTGAGCTGAAACAGATGCCCTTTGGACATAACTTAAGTATACTTTGGCCCTGGGGCCATTTCCATCAGTTTTAGGCCTATATAAGGACATTAAACCCTCTCTCATTCATACCATACGAATTTGAGAAAACCCTAGGAGAGAGAAGAGAGTAAAGAGAGAGAAAGTGTATGAGAAGTTGGAATCATTCCTGGGAATCGATCCCTGCTGTTCTCCGTGTCTATCCATCACAACTGTATCACTTTTCCAGCGATTCTGATTCCGTTTTCAAGTAAGAAATCTTAACCCTAATCAGTTCAAGAGATTCGATTAGTGTAAGTGATGAAATAGCTAACCTATTTCATGTCATAGGTTGTCGTTCTAACCGTTGATAAAGACTTGGTGTTAAACTGAGTCTGTTACTCGCTTCTACAGCATAAGGTGCGGACTATAGATGCTTAGGTTATAGTTTTCAAAGCTTTCAATGTCAGATAATGATATATTCATGATCTGGGTGTTATTGTACATGCAAAATGCGACGTTTGTTTTGCGATTCAGTTACGTATGCAAATTATGGCGTTTAGTGTATTCTGTATATTTGTAGAAAATACCGTATACGTATAAAATATGAAAGTGTGTTTGCCATGATAAATTACTGTATGTATATGCTATAGATGTGTATACTACGTACTTGGCAAAAGGATTCACCATAATATATGTTTTGGCTAATATACGTTATGTATGTTAAATGAGTGTATTCTAAGTGTTTGTGAAAATGCTTGTAAGAGTAAGTACTTAGATGATAGTACTTAGGGTAGGTGTTGAGATAGGATTCTCAACTACCTTAGTGATGTGTATGATTTCCTCCATGTAAGCTGTTTAAATTAATCACTTACTTATGAAATGTATGTGTTTGTATTTCTTGTTTATGTTGTGCTTTATAACATGCTTGTTAACATGTTCGAATTACTTTGTTAACTCCGCTTTGACTATTATACATGCCTTCTGGTTAAGGATTGAATGTGATTAGGGCTATGTTATAGTCCAGGCAATCGGTAACAGGCTTGAAGTTGTGGCTGAGATTCATTCACCACGTAGAATGTGTTTGACAAACCCGAGTCGTGTGTTGGTCGTCGGCAGTGGTTAGGCCATACGAAGTGCTTATGCACTTCATATCGATCGATGCAATGTACACTCGTGCTAGTCGAGCCCGTTAAGAACCCGATGTGCCGATGTATGTTCACCATGTATGGACGCTACTGCTTGAACCTAAGGTACCAAACTCACCAGTGGAATCTCGTTTAACCTTGGTACCTCGATCCGCTAAGACTCGTGAGCTGGACATAGTGGTATGGGACACTGTATTCGAGCTGTCGGCCTACACTGATTGGTGATGAGCCCTTTGTAGTGACCTCAAGTACACTTTGAGTTTGCGTAGAGGCGACGAGCCTTTCCGTAGCATCGAGAGTATAAACTACGCCTGTGCTGATTGGTGACGAGCCCTTTGTAGCAACCTAGAACCGCAACATCGTATGAGATTTACTAGGACTGACGACCCTAGAATGGATCATTGTTTGAGAAATGAAATAAGAGAGGTACCTTAGTTTTCCAACCCTGTTGTATGAAAAGGATTAATAAGAACTTGGTAATCATATGCATGCACCGCATTACGTGTGCATTCAGGGGTTGCAGGTCAAGCACTGAGGCGGTGTTGTCATGCGCGAACGTGAGATGAAGTCGCTGAGGGAGCGTAGGCGAGGGCATGCATCATACATCCATACCATTCTTGCATTAACAACAATACTTAGGATTGTGTGATTTATTGCTTTATCATTTTTGCTTGACTGAATTGATAACATGCTAACCTATGCTTTATTGTTCTACTGAGTTGATCACTCACTCCCACGTTATGAGACGGTGTTTTAAACACCAACCAGACTCTGTCTTGATTTCAGATGATGGCGTGACTCCCGAAGCGGAGCCTGATTATTACGATGATCAGAATGAGTACTCTTACATGCAGTTCTCTGATGGATTCGCATAGGCACTCCTATTCGGCGGGGCTACAGGGTTTTATCTCAGTTGAACTATTTTTGATACTTTTGACTTTTGTAACATTACATGTAATATTTCATGTACACAGTGACTCAGTGTTATATTCATACTCTGGAGACCGATTCTGATCTTTTGACTTACATACGTTTATTTATATTTCTGAGTCTTCCGCTTGCGTTTTATAACTTGATCTGGAGTATGAATTACTGTTTTGGTATAATCTCACTCATGATTAATGCACTAACACAGACAACATTGAATCATAAGCATATATGTTGCATAAGTGATGTTTTGGAACTTGGGAGTGGAGTTGCTACTCGACCCCCGATTTTCAGGGCGTTACAGAAAGACTAGCAACCATAATGAATTCTGATCAAAGAAAGAATGTTATCAACTGTTGCTGTATTTTGAAGGTCACTGAAAAATCCAACAATACCAAAAGAGCCCAAGTTCCATAATCCGCAGCACAAGAATATCAAATACATGTCATGGAATGATATCAACTTGGCCATCAGCACTGATGAGATGAGAAATGTTAAGGAGAGATGAAGATGAGAAAATATTTAAACAAGTTGTTTTTCTTCACAAGGTCCAGAACAGAATGTACTCTTACACAACATCATACATTAAAATGGATCTGAAGCTGCTCCTCAACTCTTAAAGAATCTTTAAAAAGAGAATATAATAGAAAGTCATCAAGTCATTATTAGCAAAGGTGAAATTAAACCTAACTTGCAGTTTCTCTACAGATATAGATGCCACACCTATCAAAAAAAAGCTGATGTAGATGCCACACATCTGCTAGCATGGCCCATCACTTCGGGACCCAACCCATCATTAGGTTGGTCCAGCCTTAAACACATTTCCCCCCAAAAAAATATATATATAAGTTCAATCAGCATGTGGGCCCCAATATTGGAAACAGTTGGATGGGATAGAAAAATTCAGCCAAGTTCCAATATGTTAATTCGTAAAAAAATGTTACAAATAGACACTGTACATAACTTAAAAAAGCATTCTTAGTTCATATTATTTGTAGTGTTGAAAAACCATCTATTTGTTTAAGACATTGAACTTGTCCTTGCATATGTCACAGAGTAGCTGAGTGTTAGATGCCAAGATAACATGTAAGAATAGGATACATTAAGAAAAGCACTTCAATAGAAAATTACAGGAACATGAAAGGAACATCAGCATTCTTAGTTCATATTATCTGCTACACACTGATGGAGAACAAAACTCCATGTGTGCTCAATGGTATGTCTAGCAACTCCCCTCCATAATCTTAGTTAGCTTGTTTGCCCTTTAGTTGGGCTAGGGATTAGTACCAGGTGGTACTATGTTGACTTGTGAGTATTGTCCATATGAGCCTCTACCATGGCCAGCCAGATGTAGAGCCCAGGCCCTAGGTAGAAGAGGAAGGTAGATATCCAAACAGTAGATGACCATAAAACTTTTGCCAATCGAAACATATAGCAAGAAGTTGTGTCGCACTCACCTGACTGGAAAGTTTCTTTTCTCTGATGATAAAGAATAATGTTGCAAATAACAAGCACAAACCATGACCCCAATCACCAAACATTACTGCAAACAAAAATGGAAATGTGACAATTGTGTATACACCAGGATTTGCTTCTTGATACTTAGCCACCCGCAATCAGAAGAAACCGTGACATGAGGCCAGCATTTGTATAAGATAGGATGAAATAATCTTCCATGCCAAATCATAATCCAACAAGTTATGAACCACGCATGAACGTAACTCCAGTTCGAAACTTAAATAGAGATGACCTCCTACACTACACATGATGCACATATATGATTACTTGTGGAGTGGAACATGAATGCATGCATCAGTCGAAAAGAAATCAATGTGGGTATAGTGTACATACATGGCTGAGTTCTGCAAAACAACAATGCCAGCCAATTGCCTTGAAGGCAGTAGTTAAAGCCTTCCAAAGACAGGTTTCTAGCTAGATCTATGAACGTGGGGATATCATTACAGAAAGTGAACATATGCATGTTAGAGTTCTCCACATTGTGCTAATACAAGAACTTGATGCATCTTCCACACAATCACAAAGATATTATTATTATTATTATTATTATTATTATTATTATTAAGATAACCAAGAAACCTTCCCTTCAGCTGAGGATCAATTGTTTTATTCAAACAAAGAACCAAGATCAGTAACATTTGTGATAAGATAATACGAATGACACCCAAACATTGAATAAACATCAGATACGCTGGGAAAGACCTATTATAATAAATATGTTACTCATGGATAATGTCCTTCTGATTGGTATGAACTTAAATAAACATTTCCAACATAATTAATGTTTCCAAATAGATCAGAAAGATAAACTCACCCATATGCATCAACAATTTCTTGGAAAGCAGTAGTAAATTTGTTTGTCCGAAAATATGTAGGCGGTGATTCCCTTGCATGCAGAACCTAAAATATGGCTCGTCTGCCCGCCGTAATGCAACCTTAACCTGCATAAATTAAAAGACTTGCACAATAAGTATCAGGGAAAAAAGTAATATACTGATTGTGGATTAATGTGAGATTGAAACTATTATGGGGGACAAGAGAACAGAAAAAATGCATCTAAGAAATATGAGTGAAACAGGTTACCTGATTTGACGCGAACACAGGGCTCCACCCTTCTGCAACGAGATATTTTTTCGTCACATCAAAGCCAAGCATGTTTAAAGTGTGGTAAACAGATTTTTCCTTCTTGACCTGGACAATTTAAACATGTATATATATATATATATATATATAAACTGACTGAAAAAGATTTTCAACAAAATAACACCAATCCATAGTGTCGCCTAGAAAGTGCAATTGCCAACAGAAAAAAAATGTGCCCCTTTTACAAATTTTAGGTGACAGGGAAGAGCTTTCTCCCCGAGAAACCATGCAAGATTTTGTGAATTATATAAATAAACTGACCAAGAGGTTCCATTGTTCAAACTGGTAACAAATCGTATTTAACAAATTGTTTCTGTGCAACAGCCCAACATCTATAGTAGTCAAGCACTACACCAAAATATCAATTCTGGAATGAAATTATATTTTAGTTCTGGAACGGCTTAACGTTTTAAGCCGTTTCAGATTTCGAACCGTACGGGAGCCGGGCGCTGGCAACGTGTCTATTAAAAAGCAAAAAAAAAAAAAAAAAACCTATTATCTCATTCGACCCTTTTCCTCTCCCCACCGCCGACTCTCTGCTCTCTCTCTCTCTCTCTCTCTCTCTCTCTCTCTCTCTCTCTCTCTCTCTCTCTCTCTCTCTCTCTCTCTCTCTCTCTCTCTCTCTCTCTCTCTCGCACCCTCTCTCGCTCGATCTATCTCTCAAGCATCTCCCTCTCCGCTCGATCTCTCTCCCCCTCTTCACTCTCGAACCGTCCCCTCGGCCTCTCCCTCTCTGCTCGATCTCTCTCCCCCTCTTCACTCTCGAACCCTCCCCTATCCTTCTCGGCTCGATCTACCTCTCCCTCTTTTATTTCTTCTTTTCTTTGGTCCAGCACATTAAGGATCATTATGCAATATCAGGTGTATCTCTCTCTCTCTCTCTCTCTCTCTCTCTCTCTCTCTCTCTCCTTATCTATTCATATCAATTTGGGCATTTTTTTGGCATTTTTTAATCCTTAAAGTAACATTGTGTAATGATTTGTGTTTTGGGAATTTTTGAGTTTCGAATCCCTAATTAGGGATTTGTAGTGTTGATTCCCTAATTGTGGGTTATAGATAAAAAAAAAGAGCTGAAAATCCCTAATTAGTCGAATTTTCTTTAGAACTATGAAATGTTGTGTTTGTCTCCAGAGTAGCTAGATTGGGAAAATGTTGAAACCATTAGCTTCTATGCGATTTCCCGAAGCATATGCATGGGTGCGCACACACAGCTTACAAGAATAGCCCTTGAGTGTGACCTGTGAATCTGGACCAGTTGGACCCTTAACAAATCCTATCAGGACAATCAGGTGGGCCATCACGAATCTCATCAGGACCAACATGCATGTAACTGAGTTAAGGCTAAGAAGAAGTAGACAATGATGATCTTGTATTTTTATCTTTTGTGTTTTTTTTTTTTTTTTTTTTTGACGCCATAGAAATAATCCCTTTCCAAATTACCAAGGCTCTAGACATAGAGGATTCCCTAATACACCATGCCTCCCACTGAACCTTTTCCCTTTTTCATTGTTTGGCATGGAATCCATGGTTTTAAACATGCCTTAGTTCTTGGAGAAGTTCTAAACTAGAAATCAATATCTCTTTTTCATTTGTGGTTTGTTGTTTTAGGTGAGATGGATGGCGAGGAACACAGTGAAATTGAATCTGCAGAAGAGTTGTTTTGGTGAAACCACTCACAAATGGTGAAACTGTTGGAAGTGATCCAGACAACCAGTTCTAACTGAAAAATGTGCCTAAACAAGTGGTATGGGCATGGATTTCAATGAGACATTTGCTTTGATTTCTCTTTCTTTCTCATTACTATGTTCATATAGATATGTTTTTGGAGATTTATACAAACTTGAATTATCTTCAATTAAGAAAGAGTAGTTCTTGTAATCGGGGGGTGTTGGGATAGCAAAAACTGCTGCAGCTACTCATAGGGGTGGTTATCGGGAATCAACTCTGTATATGCCCCGTTCATTTGGTGGGCCCCACCATGCGTTGTGATAAAAATCGAAACAGATCCCTGTCATCACTGGGGGAACATGTACATTAAGGGTGTGGACCGTTGGACATTTTTTTCCTTAACCATCTTATACATGAACTCGGCCAAGGACATGTCCGGCTGATTTTTGGGCCGTGCATCTCATGCTAAGCAAAGACCAGATCAATGGCCCTGCATCAAACATATGCCACACTAGTACATGTACAAGAAATACGAATTAGATCAAATGAACAACAGATCTGGCCTGATTTTTTTGCCATAATGCATATGCAGAAGCACCACCAGATCAACAGTCCGGAGATCGTAAAGAGTAGTATCCAGATGGCTTCCTGTACTTTTCTCCAATAAAATAGTTGGTGATGAAACTGTCTTGGTTATGTTGATATGGTGGGCGAATGTGGATGATGAGACAACTGTTTGACTATCCAATTGTTGTGAGTTTTACTTTGTTGAGTGTAGACCACTGCTATTGACTCTTCCTTTGGCAGGCCACTACTTGTGTGAGGGTTCCTGAAGTCCAATCCTATTCTCTCTGGGATATGGCTAGGAGTATATATATCCATCTTCTCCTACATGAATTTGATCGCTCTCATTTACATGCTGCTTATCGATTTATATATTTGCTTCTAATATCTGTTAATAGATCTTCCTTTAGATTTATGCCATTTGGCGTATGCTTCTAATATCTGTTAATAGATCTTCGTATATATTTGCTTCTCATTCCCTTTCTCTCAGGTTTTGCATTATGTGACCATCCGTCCATCTTGGACAGAGAAGAAACGCAGGGCTTGTTCAGGTACTAGAATTATGTCCATGTCCATATTCTTTTCTATCTTTCCATATTCATACTAAAGGCATATAGTAGATTCAATTTCCATTTGAAAAAGCAGCTTCCCATATTTTACCACTTAAATATGGTTGTGCAAGGTGCCTATTTGATCAGATGGTTGAGAGAGGTTTCTTGATTTACTCATGATTCTAGGACTTTGATTTACATAGATGAAGTGGATGGTGATAACTGTACTTCTCAAGTTCGTTCTTTAGCATTCTGTTTGCGAAATGCTATTGCTACTCTGAGTGTAACCATCAGTCTCAATGCATGTGCCAATCTGGTGTGTGTGAAATCCAGGCAATTCATCTGGTGGGCACAACTGTGGCCCAAAATACCAAGCCAGCCTGGAGGTCAGGTGCCACACTTGTATGAAAGAAATGAGAAGTTCAAAAATTAGGATGTTGTCCACATTCAATGTACACATGCTACCTACCTGATAACATACCACCAGCCTGATTCTTGGGCCTTGGCACAACTAAATGTGGTCCAATGGATGAACAGGTAGAATCATGTGCGGACATGCTACTCTAGGGAGAGTAGGATTTGGATGGATACTTCGCATGAGTAGCCATGGCACCGCTTTATCTATTTTTGCTGCTTCAATTCTTATTCTCAGAACTCTGATAATTCATTCTTTCCACTATTGTGGTTTGGTGGTTGCTTTCTACAGCTGTTTTTGTGGAGGAATCTGATAGCTACGATCCATCAAATTGTTAAATAGCAGGTTGCTACAAAGTTACTTAGTTTTTCTTTTTCTTTTTTAGAGATGCTTATTTTGTTTATTAGAATGTTACCCTCTTGTTTTGGAGGACAACCCTCTGGTTGACTTTGTTGAGCTTCCTGATACATACCAAGGCCTATATTATTGCAACATCTTGAGTGGAGTTATTAGAGGGGCACTAGAAATGGTGAGAATTTAATCTCTCTCTCTCTCTCTCTCTCTCTCTCTCTCTCTCTCTCTCTCTCTCTCTCTCTCTCTCTCTCTCTCTCTCCATCCATCTATCTACATCTAGCTACCTACCTACTTACCTACTAACGGGTTTAAATATGCCATAGTTCGTTAGAAATTTCGTATGGAAATAAACTATTTGGTATGAAGCAATACATTAATTTGTTGCTAATTTTCTTGTGCATTCTGTTGAAAATAAACTATCTGGTATGGAGCAATACATTTGTCACTAATCTGCTTGTGCATTTTGTTGAAAATAAACTATCTGGTATGGAGCAATACATTTGTCACTAATCTGCTTGTGCATTCTGTTGAACAGAAATGAAAGCCAGTAGAAACACAGAGCATGATCATTTATTCGTAGTTAGCCAACACGTTCTGGCACAAAAGCCTTTGTAGTCATGTTTTAAGACTAATTGTGTGGTTTAAACTCTTCGATAGTCGTGGTAAAAAGAAATCTCTGATTACTCATCAGAAAAAGGGAAAAAGATAGTTATGGCAACTTTTTTGACACTATATTTCAAACCCTTTGAAGTGAATTGGTTATCTTCTTGATTTCAGAATACCTATTTCTTTGTAGAATGAGTGATCCATAATTCTTTAGAAATTCCTCCACGTTATGGGCATCTTTTGTTCTCTTATTCCAAATGAAAATTGGATTATCCAGCCAGAATTTCTGTCCAGAGTTGCCTGAGGAGATGACTCGAGAGAGGAAGAAGAAGAGGCATATGAGAAAGATGCCCCCGGCTGCTGCAGACACACCTGAAGGATGAAGTGAAGATAAGTTAGAATTTGTCCTCAAAAACATGCATTTCTCATTATAAGAGGACATTTTAGGTGAGGGAAATCCTATCATGTCCATTAATTAATGCGCACAATATATATTCATCCTTAGCATCTGTTGTATGCATTTACTCTTCTTTTTTTTTCCTGTATTCTATTATATACCATGGTCAATCCAACCTTCATGCCTGAGAAGGTTGGATTCTACTGTCTGCTCTGGCTTGACATGATTTGTTTCTCTTATGCTCAACAGGCCCATAGAAAGACGTCCAACAAATTCTGAATGGAAAAATGCATCGTGTTAGCAAAGGTGCACCAGAGCAGGTAATGTTGCCATTACCTTTGTGGTTTTCTTGTTACTAACAACTCTAATTGTCAGTGGCTAGTCAGTTGTTTATCCTCCTTGGGCAATGGTTTTGCACATTGTCACCTGCCAGAGGAGTGAAATGGCCTGATTTTTTAAAAAAAAATTGAGCCGGAAGATCTAAATCGGGTCAGGATACTGCTGAGAATGTGATGGATACTGCTGAGAATGTGCCATGTGTGTGCGAGAGACCTAGGGCATTCCTCAGGTGGGCCTGCCATGTATGTGCCAAAGCCCAAATTTCAGGTATGTATGGTCATCAGATGGGCCATGTGTACAAAGAAAGGATGGTTAGGAGAATTAATCAGTGGTCCACACTTGATGACTAGATTGGTCTGATTTCCAGGGTGTGTTCCACCAGATTATATAACTGGCGACCTGAATACTGCCTTTTCGCATATTGATTTTATCCATGTTGAATTTTAGCTTCTTGGTTAAACAAACTAGACATCCTCTGTAATCAATGGTCGTGTTCCGCCATATAATTGCTATGATTTAATGGTCATTTTTCTTGTGCATTCAGTGGTTTGCCTTTAAGCTTGAATTGTCTTCAGCGAAGCTTTCGGTGCAATCAGAACCCTCCAATCTGTAAGCCATCCTTTCCATTTCTATCAATAGATAATCCTTTTTTTTCTCTCTACATAATAATAAAATGGGGCAGTGGTCCTATACCCCTAGATGCATTGGAGTTATTGTCTCCCCATTATCTGTACTGTACATGTGGCATGTGTATGGTTATCTTCATCATCATAATTGATTGGAAACTAACCAGAAATGCCTTGGATCTTCCATATTCATTAAAAAGATTGCTGCAGAGGCGATGAGTCCCATCATCTGATCACAATCCAAAGATTGTTGTACGACTGAACATGAACAATCCATCGAGTATGCAAACTGATAACTGTCTCACTGTTCCATTGATCTACAGATTCTTCATCTGTGATCAGGTGTGGTGGGCTCACAATGATAACTACCAACACTGAGTATGAGGCAGACAATGCAACTATGGGCCCCAGATCCTATGATGTGACCAACACAGAGAAGTGGGCTGTCAGCAACGTCGAAAGGTTTAGTGAAGGCAGCAACACTGGATATTTCAGATATGATCAGGTTGTATTTTCGAATACAGTAGACTTGGGGCTGTTCCAATATGCAAGGCTATCACCAGGATCGCTGAGATATTATGGTCTGGAGCTCGAAAACGGGAACTACACCGTAAATTTGAAATTTGTGGAGACGGTATTTCCAGATTCTCAATCATGGCAGAGCATTGGAAAGCGCATTTTTGACATTTATCTTCAGGTATGTGTATTAGGACATTTTTCTGAGTTTGTAAGATCAAAAAAAAAAAAAAACCAAATCACATGTTTGATAGACCCACAAATGCTTCTAGCCTCACATGTGTAGGACATTCGACACGTCCATCACATGAGATCCAATGTGTAGATCATTGGGCCAAAATTTGGTAGTCCAGACATTTATGAAGAGTGAAATAATCGATTGGTTTCTGAAAATTGGCAACAGTCCATGTTCGACATATACTTGTAGCCTGCTTGATGAGTGTGGACTGGCATAATAAGCTGAGTCATCTAGGCGGTGGGGTCCACTTGGTGTATGTCTTTGATGGACGCGAATTGCCTGCGCCCTCCCTACAAGTTCCTGGAAGCAGAAGCTATGTGGGCCCACCACGATGTCCATGAGAAATAGTGTCCATTGGTTTCACCAGTTCATGTTCGGACATGAACTTAAAAATGAGTGAGATCCAAGACTCAAGTGGGGCATACCACAGGAAGTGGTGGGGTCCATTATTGAAACCTTTGTGGGGTCACTTAAGTTCACATCAGGATACCACTTGGTGTATGTCTTTGATGATCTATTCTTCATTATCTTGTCGTTCGTCCATCTCAACATCATCATTTCAGCTGCACATCTTATATTAATGTGGAAAATGAAAATTTGGAAATATAACTATTTAGAAGTGATCTTATTTGTATGATTTCATATGGGTTTTTGAAATGAAATGAAAATAGAACTGTTTTGTTTTTGAATTCTATTTCCCACGAAATCAATTGCCAAAAAACAGTTATTTTTTTCTTTTTCTTTTCTTGTTTTCTCCTCTTATTTGGGTCATCTAATTTGGATTTTATGGAAATGCATTTGGAAATGGAACTGTTTCTTGGTGATCTTAATTGGGTTTCTTTTTCTTTCTTGCAGGGAATTAGTTATGCATTTGGAAATGGAAATGCTGGCATACACATATTTCTTGCTTTGCTACTTAAATTCCCAGCTTGTCACACCTTGTCAGAGATGTCTGATCAGTAGTCATTCTTTCAGTTTTTTAAGTGGATTTATCAGGTACTTTTATAACTCAAAATTTGATTTTTCTTTCCTATTCCATTAGTTGGCAAGTTGTATTGCAGTGGAAGCTTTTTTATTGTTTTTTTTTTCCAAAGAATTACAAAGATGAATTGCGTGGAAGCTTAGAACTTCCAAAGTAAATTTCATGTCTGTAAGCGCATATTATTGTCCTCACCATATAGATTCATTAGTCTTAATAGAAATTGAATGATTTTCTGCCTTTTGCATTCAAAATATATTTGATCTATTTATTCTTAAGTGTAATTCACTTGAGGCATGTGTTTTCCATGCGTATGTTTACATTTTACCTTTGTTATGCTTGAAACATGCTAGCATAACATGTAACAGTATCGTGAATGCCTTGTTATTAGAGGACTTGGTCTTTTCTTTATTGTATTTGATCCCTATTGAAAATATGTCATTGACCATGTAAATTTCATATGCCTTGTTATTATGTTAGCATAACATGTAAATTTCTTTTTGGCCATTGACAAAGCATTAGAATGGAGTTGTAAATAGAAGAAATGCATCTCAATCCTACATGATTTTTGTGCGGTTTGCCCGATGTTGATAGAAATGTGATTTTTGATGTATCTGGTGGGAATGAGTTGATTTTCGCAGTAGTTTTTGCTAAAGTTGTGTGTGTGTGTGTCTTTTTTTTTAAAGTATTTCTGAGAATTTTCTACTTGAAATTTGAGATTTGGATATGTTATAGAGGAAATTCACGTGCAGGCAAGGATTCCCGACATCATTGGTGGAGTTTGCTTTCACATGATTCTTAAATGAGTTTATATTCATTTGTTCACTTCCCCAACTTGTGCAGGTTTTCCGTTCGATTGATTCAAATTCAGTGAAAGGCTTCCCAAAGGACCCAAAAGATGCCACTAGCAGGGTAAGAGAAAACCTTTTAATCGGCTATCTTATTTACTTTTTATGATTTCTACATTTTTCATGTCTTAACTTCTATGTTTAATGATACAGAACTTGGTCTGTGGAAAAAATGTATTGATTGATATGAGCATTCATTCAGCTTTTGTAAAGGCTATCCGAGCAGCTCAACATTTCATCTATATGGAGGATCAGTACTTCCTTGGATCATCATATAAAAGGACTTAGGTGTGCATTATAACCTATGTGGAGTTGATTTTCTAAGTAGAGAAAACTATCTTTGTATGTTGCATGTGTGACGGATGAATCATAATATTTCAACTTTCAAGTGGTATTTTCTTGTTTTCTCAGTGTTTCTTATTGTTGATTAATGTGATGTTTCTAAATATATGCAGTCCTTAATCAAATCACATAGATTATATCATTTAAGGAGATGCGTAATGCTTGCTCTTGGGAAGGCAAGATAATGCATCTTCTTGAGACTGTAAATCTCATCTTCTTGATAGCCTACAATCGAAAGTTGTTTGATAGTTGTGTTTTCGCATCCGTAGAGGCATTCATTTTGATAATAGAACATGAAAAATCTCTGTATTTAGTTGTTCTAACATGGATGCACAAGGCCTTTATGAAATCAGGCCATGATAAGATCGCTTGCATTTTCTCGTACCATTGATACTATTGCATCTCTTTTCAAGTAAGCATGCTAATAAAATCTTTCAGTCCTCTTGCATGTTCTAAAACTTGAAATTTTCTTCAATATGATAGGATTATCATTACACTAACTGACAATTTTGGAGGGTTATCATGGACATTTTACTTTTTTCTGAAGATTTCTCCTTTTCTTTTTTCTTGAGACTTGACATTAGATGCATTTGGTAATGGTAGCTATCTTTGATTTTGTACTTTGATTTTGTGTAATGGTAGCTATCTTTGACTTCCAAAAGTTTTGGTAAGATCAATGGTTATTTTCCGAAACTTGATTTAGTTTCATATTGAATAATGCTAGTCTGATATGAATTCAATTCTATAGTTCTTTGAATACTGCAAACCATTTTGTTGGTTAATTTGCTCCACAAAAGCTTATTGTCATAAGCGTAATACGTACTCCTGATTTGGTAGTAGGATTTTTTTTTATTAGACTATTTTTCTTAATCTTTCTTTCTTTCTTTCTTTCTTTTTTTTTTCCTAAAATAAAAGATTCTGCTTCTTTCAAACTTTGTAGAAGATGTTTTCATAGAAGTCAAGCCAGTTCTCAAATTTGCACTTGATGGGCATAATGTATGCATTTTCGCATATAGTCAAACTGGCACTGGGAAGATGTTTACTATGGTCAGTGACAGTAACTTGGGCTCTTTTGTATTTGTGTTCTTGAATTTGACACTCATGTAGTACGGATGCCAGACAGAGGATCAAACCTTCATGCATTTTATGGTGTGCAGCTGGACAGAGGGCATGGCCTGCAACCTTCCATGTAAAGCTTATTGCAATATTTTAAAATGAAGTTTTAGGACTAGTTTTATATGGGCACTCTGTTTTTGTAGCTGGATTGAGGAAATAAATCAACGGCAAGCACTATGGACATATGATGCCACCCATCCTATCTATGGCTCATAAAAATGGATGGTTGTAATAAAATATTCACATTCAATGAGTTAGAATCACTGAATCAGTGTGTTTTTTGCATTTTGACCTGCCAATGGTGGTATGGAATGATTGGACATTCCAGATCAATGATTGAACTGCCCCATGTGTCACTTGAAGTCTTTGGGCTCAATGCTAACCTGCCCATGAGTGGGCATGTTATATGCATATACACAAAGACACATAAACATGCACATGCAGAAGGAAAGGTGGGACAAGGCTGTGATGAATGATGTGAAATGGAAGAATGCACGCGTGGATAAACAGCTGGGACAACATGCTTTGATACGGATGTTGATGGTGATGAGTGTATTGACTGCTGAATAATCTAATGATTTCTACATATATTATACAATACTACCACTTTGTACTACTGTATAACAAAGAATAGATCGTTTGGGTGTATTTAGCAGATCGTTTGGGTGTTGATAATTGTCTCTTTCCACACATCCTTATCGATTTGGAAATTGATATCATGTATTCTGGTCCAGTAAGTTCTTTTTGCGCTCAAAATTCTAATAGATGTAGTGACGTGGCTTCTGGTGTATATGTAGGGGTACACTAAGCTAGGGCAGCCGTCCATCTTCAATAGCGATTTTGATGTCTACAGTTGACATGAAGCATGAATCCAAGGGCCGTCTCATTCCAAAAGCGAAGGTTGGCACTGTTAATGCTAGTTTTTAATATTTGTCATGTCAAATTAATCATCCTTACTACCTTCTTCTTCTTCTTCTTCTTCTTTTTCTTTTCTTATTTGAAGTGATCTCAACAACCAGACTCCCGTTTAATTTTTTATTTTTGGGAGGTAGCTGTTTGCATACACTGATGTTTGCAGTTGTAATGTTTTTGTTCTTACTTGTTATAAATTGAGGTATTGTTGGGGAAGACTGAGAAATTCGATGATCTGATGGTTGCCGTTGCTGCCAAAGGGAGGCAGTTGGAGACAATAAAGCATGATGACAAACCATAGCTCTGGAGTTCCATCATATTCTGATTTTCATTTCTTTTTTCCTCCTGGTGTCCTGTTTAAGTGATAGAGGTTAGGGAATTTTCAAGTAGAGCTGCTGCTGTCATTACCTGAAAAGAGCAGAGTTGAGAGAGGCACTGTGCGTGTAGACATCTTGGGATCATTTCATCTGCATGGCCTTTTTTTTTCTCCTTTTATGGGAGTTGTTGATGATACATACAATCTGTTGTATTGTTTGAGTCCTGTTTCTGCATCTTCCTTTGACTGATGCTGACTGATTGACAACAAACAGTAAAAGCTTTGGTGATCTTCCATCTTTGTTGTTTCCAAAGGATATCGGGCAGACATTACCTTAACTAGTATTGTCCATAATCTGAAAGTAGATCCTTCTTCTGAAGCCATTGATTCCAATGTGGTATGTGGTTTTTTAGTGTTTTATAGTTTTAATTTCTCTTTAGTGATATACTTTCACTTTATATCGGCTTTTGCTTTGGGCAGAATAATGTTAAAAATTGAATTTAGCCTCAGTTGATGCCAACAAAGGATAAATTTATCTTTAGTCTCAGTTTTGCCTCAGTTACCTAAACTGAGACTACAACTCCCGTGGCTAAAGGGTTTAGCCTCAGTTGTTGAGAACCGAGGTTAAAAATAGATTTAGCTTCGGTTGGAGGCAATTGAGGCTAAAATTTGGATTTAGTCTCAGTTGAAAACAATGGAGGCTAAAATTTTGATTTAGCCTCATTTCGAGAAAATTGAAGCTAAAAAGGTTTTTAGCCTCACTTGAAGAACCGAGGCTATAAAAGTCATTTTAGCCTCAGTTGCTAAAACTGAGGCTAAAGCCTTTAGCCACAGGGGTTTCAACCTCGGTTTGGATAACCGAGGCAAAACTGAGGCTAAAGGCTTTAGCCTCAGTTTTTAACCTTTTTAGCTATAGTTTTGAACCGAGGCTAAAGCCCCCTTTTTTGGTAGTGAGAGTCTGATTCAAGGTACCTGTCTCGTTCGAGTACTGACTCCTCAAAGCTCTTCATCTTTGCCACACCTCCACAATCCCAGTCATGGTATAGTGCAGACATCAGTAGTGATATTTCATTTCTTAATTTTCTTACAGAGTTCTTGAACTTCTCAGCTACTAGTGGAATGAAGGAATGAGGAAGAAAGGTCCCTGAAATAATCTTTGGTTGGCCCACTACATGATGGTGGTCCTTACATGAGATAGAGAGTGGATGGAAGTGTCCAGATTGCATCAATGCATTAATTGGAGGTTGGGATAAGACCTCAAACAGAATGGTTGGATGGTGCATGTTGTGTGTTTTGTGGTTCAGATACTTTAGCTTGTTTTGGGGGAAGTTATTTAATACTCTGGCTGAATATGATTCTTTATACTCCGGCTCTTAGATGGACATTTGTGTAATATATCTTCTTCAAATGACCAAATGATCTTTTTGGAAGTATAAATGGTCATGTGCGACTCTCTGGGCAAACACACAATCTAAATGTGGAAGGGTCTATAACTTGTTGGTGATGTGTTTCTTGTGGTAGAAAATGCTATAAGGGACTAGAGCAAAAATCTGTTGGTATATTTGGTGAAGTTTGCTAACCCACTCAATCATTCTCTAATTTAATTTTCAATATCTTGCTAACCTTCATTTGTGGATGATCTTGGCTTCTGCTTAGATGATTTTTGTGCATATTCGGTATTCCATCTGGAGCTGGAATGGAATGTGATTGGTGAGTATTTATTTATGTTCTCCATCCTTTTGGCACCAACACACTATGTAAAATTATTATGTTTCTTTTCTTTTTACAGGTGGTCACTTGGTCATCATATTTGTAGTATAAGAGTTCCTATCATAACTTTTAGTGTTATAAGTCTTAGGCTCCCTTCTTTATTTCAACAGAGGATGCTGCTGCAGTAGAATCAAGGTAGATTTTTACTCATTGTAGTGTTTATGGTTTGGCTTATTTTGTATTAGCATGTGGTTTGTGGCATTAGACATCACACTTCAACCGAAAATTGCTTCCTATGATCTTTCTTACAGGAAAAAGGATGACTATAAGGAGGCAATTGTTCCTGCAGGAAAAACTTATTAGGTGTGTTTTATATTAAGAGTTATGTTTTCATGCTAGAAGATAGTGATGTGTGCTTGTTGATGGGAGCAACGTGGCTTCTTAGATGAGAAAAAGTATATGACAATTGATGAATCCATGCCATAAACAAAGAAAAAGACCGGCTTCAATAACTGGTTTCCTGTGCATCTACCAGGCTTACATGAACACTGTTGCTATGTTTCTTGTGCATCTGCCATGGTTAGAAGCTAAATCATGAATTTCACCAAAAATAGAAGGCAATTTCCACAGTTCAGAACCTGTAGAACTTGCCATTTGATAGCATTTTGGGGGTCTCCTTGCACCACTAAATTCCCGGATGAAGATGATGTAAAGATCTCCACCTGCCCGTTTTGATGAATAACGGAATTTGTTAATAATTCTACCAAATAGAAACAACCAAAACAGCCTCACACAAATCACAAGACCGCCCTTTAAAAAAAAAAAAAAGGAATTTGTTAATAAGTTTGGAAGATTACACTTGGGGCCTGTTTGGCCAGTTGCATTGGAAATGATTAGGTGGGATGAGATTCATGGCAGGGATTGTTCCCTGCAACCATGGGATAAGCTTAATTCCACCAGCGTGAGTGTGTGGGGTGTGTGTGTGTGAGAAAAAGAAAAAGAGCCTGGCCATATTTACTACAACAGATTTGTAGTGTGGGTGGATGTGTATGGTTTGTGGAAATCTCATGTATTTATAGAGTGAGAGAGTATTAATATGGTGATGCGTTGTATCCTTAGATACATGAATACACCCTACAATCATCTTTGGAAAATTGGGCATGGGATTCAACAAGGACCCAAAATGATCGATGAGATGATCATGACCATCGAATGAAGACCTAGAAAATGGATGGTACACCTGTGATTTCCCTTAATTGTGGCTGTGATTATCCAATTAGGATTATTTTTGGGCCATGTAATTTCTATGTTAGGCTCATCCTATCCAATGGTCTTCTCCACCCGACAAGTTAGATAGATGTGTGCCCCACTTGATTAGTGGAGTGATCCTTTTCCTCAGCAGTGCATATTCATAGTAGGTCTACCACCAAATGAACGACTTGGATCTACTTCTTTAAAGACAGATCAGAAGAAACCCCGAGGAAAAGACAAAGAGGACGAGAAGGAAGCAGTAAACGTAAGAAATTCTGGCCATCTCTACCACAACTATTTTTCGCTATGGGTGAAGGTGTATGGTTTCAGTGATATCTTGCATATTTATACATTGACACGTATAGATTTCTTGCTAGAACAAAAGAAGAAATCTATATGTTTTATTTTTGAGGTATCATGTGATGATTTGATTGAAAGGCTTGACTTGTTTTTGTTTGACCCTGTAATGGTACTGGTGGTTCCGCCTCTTGATCTGATATTACCCATCATGGTTTTTTTTTTTTTTTTGCCTTATTGTTTTCAGGTTAAAATAACCAATCCAAAGAAACACTGTGCATCCTAACACAGGCATCGTTTTGCCTAGGACGACATGCAACGTTATAGGTGATCCTCTAGTTTTTATTGTTGAGTAGTCACTCTTTTGCGTGTTTAGTTTTTGAATCTTTATGTTGTTTTTTGGCTAATCAAATTGCTTATGGTCTTTGTTTTGATTTTTGTAGTTATAATGCAAGCCCAAAAAGCTCTACTTGATATGCAATGCAAAGACAAGTTCCTCTTTCAGAGTGTCATCGCAAGTCATGGTGCAACCACAGAGGACCATGTGTTTTCTCTAGGAGTATAGCACATCATGGAGGATTTTTTTTTTTTTTTTTTTGTATTCATTCAATTGTAAACTTAATTGTTGTAAATATATATAATTTTTATTATAAAGTTGTAAGCAATTTGTTTAGTATTAATTTTTAATTGTATATAATATTCTTTGGTTTTTAAATATAAAAACAGGTGTACTGCTTTATTGGCCATTCGAAATAATGAAAAATACAGGTCCAAAAATTTAAAATTTGACCGTTGAGAACGGTTTAGAACTGCTCCTAAAATTTGACCATTGAGAACGGTTTGAAACCGTTCCTAAGATTCTGTTCTGGAAATTTGAAACGGCACTTGATACGGTATGGAACCGTTCCAGATTATATGCGACGCCTCTTTTAGAAACGGTCTAAAACCATTCTTAAGGGATTTAGGAACGGTTTTAAACCGTTCCTAAATGACGTTTTTGGTGTAGTGAAGCTCTGCCAATCTTCCACAAACCTGAAAGTTGGAATTAATCAAGGGTTGAGATTAAATCATACAGGCATGTATTGTAAACAGATATCCATCAACTGCAGGAGAAATATCTCTTTCAAACAGGTGTCTACAAATTAATAGACAACTGCTAAATGGATATGACCATGTTAAGTACCAAAAGGAGGGAAGTTCCAGGACTCAGATTTAGAATAAAAAAAATATATGACAAGTAGAACTACAAATTCTTTTTTTTTCTGTAAATCAAAAGTAGGACAATGAGATTTCAACTTTAAACACGATGCAAGATAAATGTGAAAGAATCTTTGAATAAAATAATGAAACATCACAAACAAGAACTGACAAATAGGGCAACCTAAACAATTGAAAGTATCAGATTTCATATGCAAAATCCCTCTGACAAGACAACTCCACGTTATAAGCAAAAATATCAAAAGAAGGGACTGTTGAAAGGCTTTCAATGTCTTCTAGGCGAAAGCAGAGTATCTCTCTTCTAAGATATTCCAACCACTTGAAGAACAATAATAAAAAAGGGTTACCAGAAAATCTACAAAATAACATGAACCATTCATTCATTACATGTTTCCATCATAGAGATCCATTCCTCGTAGCAAGTATGGTGAGATCGAAACCGTTAATTCATCATAGAGATCCCTAAAACGACCATGGAACAGAAACAACAGTGATCGGACAAATCCACTCATACAAAAGATTTCTCATAAAAACCTTTCAGAAGGTTAGGATTGTCGAAGGGGCACAGCAACAAAAAAATCATTATGTAATAAAAAAACATAAACAAAATACTCACAACATAAGAAGAAGACGGTATTAAAAGATGGAAATCGCCTCTTCAGGTGGGAGCTCAACAACAGTCTATTGTTGTTGATTACCAGAGATGCGGCAGGGTTGCAGCGGCTGGTGGATGTTGTAGATCGAAAGTCAGACAGGGAGGGGGAGAGAGAGAGAGAGAGAGAGAGAGAGAGAGAGAGGGTCGAGATCGGGAGAGGGAGAGGGAGATCGAGAGAGATGGAGGGAGATCGAGAGGGAGATCGAGAGAGTTGAAGATAGAGAGAGAGAGGGCCGAGATCGGGAGAGGAAGAGGAAGATCAGGAGAGGAAGAGGGAGATCGAGTGAGAGAGGATCGAGATCGGGAGAGGGAGAGGAAGAGAGAGGTTGTGTGATAGACTGACAGTGCCAACGAGGGTTTCAGCCAAAAAAAGGGATTGTGTACTGAGTTACTCAGTACCGTAAGGGCTACTGAGTTGAGGTGGCGGCATTCTATTAGCCCTCAAATGTGGGGCCGACTTCACTCCTCCAAACGGCAGAGCAAACGGTGTTAGCCCGTTTCTCTCTCCAGTTGCGTAGAGAGATTTTCTCTGCCTCTCCCACCCTGCAAAAAAAAAAAAAAAAAAAAAAAACCAAAATCTCTCCAGCAGTGCAAGGAAAAAAAAAAGAAGAAAGAAGAAGAAGAAGCAGAGAGAGCTTCGTCGGTCTCTCCTGTCAACATCTCCGTCTCCCTCTCGAGTTCGACCTCCCTCTCTTTCTCGGATCGGCATCAACTCAGTTCTCTACATGGTGATGTTGATTTAGGATTAGGAATTTTGCTCTTCTTTCTCTTCTCTCTTTACATGGTGATGTTGATTTAGGATTAGGGATTTTGCTCCCTTCGGTTGACAGTTTGATGAGAGATTAGAGATTAGGGTTTGAAATTGAAAATCCGCAGTAGGGAATTTTTCAAATCCCTAATCCATTACTCAAGATTTTTCAAATTTATAATTCCTAATAGCATTTTCATTTTAGAAATTGAAAATTCATATTAGGGGATTTTTCAAATCCTTAATCCATAACTCGAGATTCTTCAAATTTCTAATAAGCATTTTTCAATCCATAATCCATAGTAGGGGATTCCCTATTTGTTTTTATTTTTTTTTAAAAAAAAATTAGAGATAACATTCCTAATCAAATGTGCATATATTTTTTTCAATCCCTAATTAGGATTTTGCATTTGTAAATTTAATTGGGGACTTTTTTTAATCCAGTTACGATTTTCAATTTTTAATCCATGGGCTGTATGCAAGCAAACTGTATAGTTGTTTTTAGGTCATGCATTGTATCCTACCTCTTTTAGTTATGCTTTTACAAGGGATCTTGTGCTTTATTTTGTGATTCTAGTTATTTTTTGAAATGACCATGTTTTGCTACATTCATCATTAATATTGTCACGCCATCCTCCTCTTTCATACCTTCTGCTTTGGTTTGTGTAGCAGATTGTAAGAATCCTTAGGCCATCTCTAGGTTTTACTGCATTCATCATTAATTTGAAAGTGTATCAAACATGCTTATTGCAGCTGGTTCAATGTGTTTGCATTAATCAGTTCAGATGAGCTGGCCTTTTGTAGTTGCTTTTTTTTTTTTCTTTACTGGCTTAAATGTCACTATATATAGTTTTGAAGGATGTCAATAGTGTGCTCAGCAGTCTGTTTTCCTCTATTGAAAATCATGCAAGTGGTATGTGTGTAATGCTGATCTCGTAAAAGATTGTAATTTGCTTTTCTTTGGCGAGTAATCTTCCCGCTATCTTAGCGGGCTGATTCTCCCTGTTGTTCTCTTTTTGCCTTCTAATAAAGTAATCGTCATCTTTCCAGAAAAAAATAAATACAAGTGGTATGTCTGACCCTTCATCTAATGGAATGCACCATGGAGATGTTGCTGCCCAAAATCTTTAAATATCAACTCAATCTTTAATGTTTGGTTGAGGATGGCTCATCTTTGTATAACTTGCCTCATTGCTATCCTCCCTTGCGAAACTTTTCCTTCTTTTCAAATTGAACAAACCTGTGGATTCCACATTTACAGTCAGATAATCAAGTCAGCTGAAAAAATCACAGGTTGCACATACCTACACACCAACTTTCAAGTCCGTTTTAAATATCAGCATGAGTAACCTTACCTTACTTGCTCAAAGTACATTCATGGTATCAAAGTTGATGAGATTTTGAGCTGCAAGTGAAGTCAGGTTCCTCAACAAAGCTAATCACGAGACCAGGGTTGGAAGCCTCTAGCTCTAGTATTACCTATCGTAGGATAAAACAAGATAATTCATGTAACAACCAACAAGGTTAAAAGAGACCTGTAATTCCGAAGAAACAAAGATTTTTGTTACTCTTCGTCTCTGTATGAAAGCACATGTGATTTGTATTAACCATGAAGAAATGACATAAATCAATGGAAATTATATGGAAATTATATGAAAATTATAAAACAGATTTTTTAAAAAAAGCCATATTATTGTTAAGCATGTAGCAGGAAATCGCTGCTCAGTAGAAGACAAAAGCATAAAGAGCTTTCCTCCAGTTCTTGAGGTTTTTTTTTTTACCTGATTTGTAATTGCCTCTGAATAACTGAGTTCGGTCTCTCAACTTTATTATAACAACAACAGAATTATTATTCAATTGAGACTTTCAACCTGGAATTCCTAAAAGAAAACGTTGCATGTCTTATCGAATAGTATTGAGTAATCTCAGGGTTCACTTGGGTGTCTTGGACTCATGATTTTAAAGGGAGTAGTTTCCACAAAAGATTGCATGGAACAGATAGCCTGCTCATTTCTGCTCCTTAAGAAGAAATGAACCAGAACCTCACTTCAGGCTGGTATGAAACCAGAAAACCGACTCAATGCAAAATCCATTTTCTGTTATATCCGAGAAAGTCACCTTCTCAACTGCAGGTGGTGTGAAAAGGTTTCCACTAGAAATGTGGTTTAAGAATACTTCAAATCGCCATCGAGATGTTGCTGCCCAAAATCTTTGAATATCAACTCAATCTTTAATGTTTGGTTGAGGATGGCTCATCTTTGTATAACTTGCCTCATTGCTAACCTCCCTTGGGAAACCCAGCTTTTCCTTCTTTTCAAATGAACAAA
The DNA here is from genome assembly GCA_030180095.1 of Magnolia changhungtana. Taxonomy (NCBI): domain Eukaryota; kingdom Viridiplantae; phylum Streptophyta; class Magnoliopsida; order Magnoliales; family Magnoliaceae; genus Magnolia; species Magnolia changhungtana. The sequence goes on from JASAUF010000511.1 coordinate 5,831,808, forward strand.
CCTGTGGATTCCACATTTACAGTCATAGAAATATGGCTACGGTTTTTGTTTATCTAGTCGTATTGCCTATGTTTCTGTGCATAACTATAACCATTATTATTATATCCCACGTGCATATTTTACATTATGAACTAAATTGTTTGCATGGTTTGTACGCCTTTTACTTTTGAAGGTCAATTATTGAAATGGATGATAAAATCTTGGAAAGTCAAGCATGTTCTCAAACATATCGAAGGTTACAATTTGATACTGAAATAGATGTTCAAGATGCAAGCCAGTGCAATGAAGATGTAAGGCAAGATGTACTATTCAACACAGGTGATTTGTTAGATGAAGAACCAAAACTAGGAATGGAGTTTTCTTCTGATGAAAGTGCATATAATTTTTATAATAGCTATGCTAAAAGGATAGGGTTCAGTGCTCGAAGGGGATGGATACAAAAATCAAATGAAGATGTTATAGTTTTCAGAGAATTTTGTTGTTCTAAAGAAGGTCGAAAACATGAAAAGAAACAAACCGATCTCATGAGGTCTACCCGTCCGATTACAAGAACGAATTGTAAAGTAAGCATGATGATTAAGCTTCAGAAGAATGGAAAATACAGCGTAAATAAGTTTGTGGCAGAGCATAACCATGAGGTTGTTACACCAACGAAGGTGCACATGTTAAGGTCATACAGAAGCTTGACTGATGATCAAAAAGCTAACATAGATATCATAAATGATTCAGGAATAACACCACGAGTAGGTGTCGAATATTTTAGTAGACAATCTGGAGGTCGAGAGAATATGGGTTTCATGCCAGTTGATTACAAGAACTACTTACAGAGAAAGCGAATGAAAGCAATGGAAAAGGGTGATGCAGGAGCTGTATTGGAGTACTTTCAACAAAAGTAAATTGATGATCCATCTTTCTTTTATGCTATACAAGTAGATAAAGATGATCAAATGACAAACATGTTCTGGGCAGATGGAAGGTCAATAGTGGACTATAGTGTTTTTGGGGATGTCATTTGCTTTGATACTACATATAGGATAAATAGTTATGGACGACCTTTTACTCCATTTATTGGGGTAAATCATCATAAGCAGACTGTAATATTTGGTGCGTCTTTACTATACGATGAAACGATTGAATCTTTCAAGTGGTTGTTTCAAACATTTTTAAGTGCGATGTCTGGAAAACAACCAATGACAATACTAACAGACCAAGATGCTGCAATGGCCAATGCAATAGCTTCAGTGATGCCAGAAACATATCATCGTCTATGTATCTGGCATATATACCAAAATGCTGCAAAACACCTTAGCAATATATTTAATGGTTCAAAAAGCTTTGGTTCTGATTTTAGTAAGTGTGTATATGGTTATAAGGAAGAGGAAGAGTTTCTAGCTGCATGGAATAACTTGCTCGAGAAATATGATTTAGTACAAAACAAGTGGCTACAGAATTTGTTTAAAGAAAGAGAGAAATGGGCTATGGTTTATGGAAGAAATACATTTTGTGTTGACATGAAGAGCACGCAACGGAGTGAGAGCATGAATGGCGTATTGAAAAAATATTTGAGCTCCAAATATAATCTTTTACGTTTCTTCAGTCATTACGAACAAGTAGTGGTCGAACGATGATACAAGGAATCTAAAGCTGATTTCAATATGAGGCAGAGTACCCCAATATTGTTTGCTGATGTCACGATGTTAAAGGAAGCAGCAAAATCATATACTCCAGAAATATTTGAAATATTTCAAGATGAGTATAAGAAGTGGCTAAGTCATGCAATGTTTAAATGTGGTGAGTCTGGAATGGTTGTCGAGTTTCGAGTTATTTTTAAAGGTAAAATAGAAGGGCGTACCATTAGATTTGACTCATTAGATAGTACAGTGAGGTGTAGCTGTAAGAAATTTGAATTTGTGGGGATCTTATGTAGTCATGCATTAAAAGTGTTAAATTATTATAATATAGATGTGATTCATCCTCGTTATATTCTGAAGAGATGGCAAAGAGATGTAAATGTAGATTATGCTAATGATTATACTGGGTTAACAATACAAGCTGACCGCAATGTTACTTCAGGTAAATGGTACAATCACTTGTGTCGCAAGCTTCTAAAAGTTGTAGCAATTGCTGGGGAACATGAAGAGGTCTTTAAAGTAGCTGATAAATATGCAGATATATATATCATGATCAAGTGATGGATTATATAAAAAGAATCAAAGAACTTCCATTAATGTCTGATGTTGTTAAAGAAAGTGAAGATGATGAACCTACATGTCATTTATTGACCAAAAGTTTAGATACCGAACATGCACACTCTGAACCTACAGAAAGTTTACATACTGAAGGTGTACCTTCCAATCTGGCCACAAGTGTACATACTGAAAGCACACGCCTTGAGCCAATTGAAATTGAAAACACTGAAAGCATACGCCCTGGGCTAACCAAAAAACAAGTTACTTTTGTTGATAGTATGGGTACACAAATTGTAAGAGGGATTAAAGTAAAGCCCAAAGTTCGAAGAAACCATCGTGCGTTTAAAAATCCACTAGATCGAGTGAGGAAGAAAAGATCCTTATCTAAAACCGTTCAACCACAAACAAGTCAAATGTTGATGGTGAAGGGAAACAATCATGCACCAAACATCATGTACCATGCTTCATTTCAACCTTCACATTATATGGTGATGGGCTACCTTCCTGACCCTAGTGGATCTATCAATGCATCAGTGGCTCCGTGTAGGTACCAACTACATGATGCTAGCATGTTTCAACAAAACCTTTTCAACGTTGGATATCGGGTATAAGTGAAGATTAATTTAGTAAACTTGTAATATTCTATATTGTCATCTTAAAAATAAAAAAGAAAAAAAGAAAGAAGTTATAATATTACATATAACATTTATATCAATTATGCTTATCGGAGTTTTTATTATTGTGTTGTCGCTCTTTTAGAATTCAAATATTACCAGAGTGAGTTGTTCTGGATCCCGACCAAGTATTAACTTCTACCAGCAAAATCCCTCAAGCACCCCACATGATTCATCTACGGGAAGCGTCTTGCTTAGCCAGTTAAAAAGGATTATTTGTATTTGACATATTATTGAATATACCTTTTGAATTTATACATGGTAAAAAATCGCATTAACTAATATGTGAATTTTCATATGCAGCCATCATTACCATCATATGATAACAGTTAATTGTTGGGGTGTGAAGATTGCCACCCACGTTCGAGTAATTAGTATTTCTTTTTTTCAAAGGTAAGCATGTGTTCTAAGTAGTGTTCTATGATGATAATGCAAATTTTGGTATAACCCAATTTGTCTGAAATGTATTTTTTTTAATTATTACTTATCTTGCACTTAATTTTTATCATTATTTTATCTTGGATGCAGGTGGAGATGCAACTGCTGTCAGGGGTGGGCCAGCTCTTTTTGTCAAGCCCACCTGATTGATTCTTAAAAAATAGTGATTGTCTTATGTAGTAGGTGAGGCCCATTTCTTATTGGGGCACTTGCACGAATGATTGTACGGCTATACAAGAAAGGGAGTAGAACAACCATCTAGCAGTTTTTTTCTACCCATTGTTTTAAAAGTCAGGATTTCCAAGCTCATCATTCGAATCAAACGACAGGGAGTGCAAAGTGAAGAAAGATTTTATTTATTTATTTATTTGAATTTTGCAAAGTCTTTGTGAAGAAAGATTTATTAAAAAGCATAAATAAGGGGTGTTGAAAGATTTATTGAATTATATATATATATATATATATATATATATATATATATATATATATATATATATATATATACCCCGTTGTTACTTTTAGATTTTGGATTTTATCATTGTTCTGTGGTAACCATTTTTTCAATTGCCTAATTTAATATAAGCAATCTGCATGTAAGGAATGTATTTTTGATGTTGGAACCTTTTTGTATTCTTTCACATGACATTAATGTCACATATCAGTTTAATCTCTCTCTCTCTCTCTCTCTCTCTCTCTCTCTCTCTCTCTCGCTGAAATTTCAGTTGTGCACTTATTCAAACTAAGGATTGGAAATTGGTTTCAGTTTACCTTATCAGTCACCATGGAAATGGGGTTGTATTGCCGCTCATATTGCCCCGTTTCAAGCTGTTTTGATCTGTGATACGCCCATATCATTAGCCACGAAAACTTGTTTGTACCAGGTGATACTAACCATCAAAGGTTAGAGGGACATTTTGATAGAATTGGGCACCCTGCATAACAATCTGGCTCCCAGCAGGTGTCAAAATATTGCTGAGTTGATTTTCAGAATCTAGGTAATATTTGTGACACTGATTCCATGCAGGCCTCGTTCCCACCGTTGGATGGCGCACCCAAGGAGTGGCCATTCATTAGTCAGTGGACACTGTGAACCTGCCATATACCACAGATAGTGGTCGTACCCTCCGCAAGTGAGCCATCCTTGTGAGTCAAATTTGAAAAGTTGGCTGTCTTTTTCTAACTGCCCATTTTAAAGCAGTCAAAATAGCGGGACCTTCTGCTGGTAGGCGTAGTGCACTAGTGCTAAAGTCAGATTGATTAGACTGTCCTGATCTCAAATTAATGGACTGTTGTCTATTTTACTCCTCCTTTCATCCATTCATTTGTTCTTCTAGTCATCCCATCAGATATTAATAACTAGAGGCTGTTATGGTCGCATTCAGTGGACTTTTCTGTTATGGTCGCACAAGCGGGCGACATCCATGCTATCCACCATCACCACTGGTCCAATAGAGCCACCCAATTGAGGCAGGCACCAATCAACCAAATCAAAAGGTGCTTTGCCTTTGATATGAAAGTGTTTGCTAGCAACACTAGACACACGACCACCTCGTGAGCATCATCTGTCAATTTTAAGGGTGATGTATACAAACAAAATATAATTAAATTCCATGTTAAAGCCACATTTCATTCACAACATAAAATTCACATTACACATTGATAAATATTCAAATCAAACAACAGTAATGTATTTTATTATTTTTTTTTTTTGGAGAAGTAACTTGCATTAAAAGAAGGAAGAAGAACAAGAGCAAAGGAAACTGCCGAGGTAGCAGACCCTAAGAGTAAAAAAGAAACGCAAAATTTACATTCAACCCATCCATATGGGAAGCCCATTCAGCAATGTAACATTTGACAAAGGAGCACACAAACAAAGGCGACTTTGATTCGTTCCGAAAACACTGATTGTTCCTTTCGATCCAAACTGCCCACCAAGTTGCCAAGATTGCCATACGCCATAAACGAGATAAAGGTTTACCTCGCCGAACAGTAATGTATTTTCACTACCAGAAAATTGGGAAAAGGCTACGGATTAAATCCGTAGCCATAGAAATATAGCTATGGTTTTTATCTGTAGAATGACCGTCATCGTAGGTGCCGAACCAATAAGTCTAAAAGCTATGGCTACGGCAATAGCTACGATTTCTGTAGCCAAAAGTACCTACAGATACAGCTACAGTTATCAAATTATCAGCTACGGTCAATATCCGTAGCTATATCCTACATTAAAAGAAAAATGCAATCATTCATTCATTCAATTACCACCTGCATAATCATTCATTCAATTACCACCTGAATAATCATTCATTCATTCATTCAATTACCACCTGCATAATCATTCATTCATTCAATTACAACCTTAAATGAATGATTGTAATTGAATGAATGAATCACTAACTTAAGTTCGACTTGTGTTTTATCATTTAGAACTCATCCAAAATACATTAATTTTCAGAAGGAAAGCTACAGGCATTAGGGCATTTGGAAACGCCACCAAAGTTACCTTAGAAGCAAATCTGTTAATACCATGCCTAGCGACGTTGTATGTACTTCAACCTTGGATCGCTTGCACTCCTTCAAATGCTTAGAGTTGCCTTAGACCACACTTGGTCGAACCATAGCTACAAATTCAAAGAATATAAAGAATAAATAAAAAGGATAGTTACCTAAGCTAGACCTTTGATGAATGGTTTCATCATCCGTTTGCGTGCTTTGCTAATTTCTCGCTTCAGCTCCTGCCAAAAAAAGTTGTGCGTGTAAATTTAATTTCAATGAAGAAGCTACATTTCGTCTCCTACTCCATGTTGACAGAAGTACTTTAGAGAAGCAACAAAGAAAAACCGAATTTGCCCTAAAACAAAGCGCAAGCCCTTGATTGTTGCAATGACAAAGGAGCTGTTCAATTTTTCACCTGCATTGTTACCATCAAAACCAAAAAAACCACAAAACACAACAAACTCCAATAAGCTACTGGCAATAAAACTGCAATTTGGATTTATGGAAACTATTGAGTTGAAATTTTATGAAATATCAGAAAAGCTTGGTGAATCCCAAAGAAGTCAGAATATTGTTGATTAGTGTCGCTATTTGTTAATATAATCATTAGATTGATTTCAGACTGTGGCATAAAACATTTTGACTTGTAAGTCTTATGGATCAGTCTAGACCCTGTGGTTTGATTCTAGTACAATTTTAGTTCATAAACAAGGCCACGATTTGAAGTATTCTTAAACCACATTTCCAGTTGAAACCTTTTCACACTACCTGCAGTTGAGAAGGTGACTTTCTCGGATATAACAGAAAATGGATTCTGCATTGAGTCGGTTTTCTGGTTTCATACCAACCTGAAATGAGGTTCTGGTTCATTTCTTCTTAAGGAGCAGAAATGAGCATTTGTTCCATGCAATCTTTTGTGGAAACTACTCCCCTTTAAAACTACGAGTCCAAGACACCCAAGTGAACCCTGAGATTACTCAATACTATTTTGATAAGACATGCAACGTTTTCTTTTAGGAATTTCAGGTTGAAAGTCTCAATTGAATAATAATTCTGTTGTTGTTATAATAAAGTTGAGAGACCGAACTCGGTAATTCAAAGGCAATTATGAATTAGGAAAAAAAAAAAAAACGTCAAGAACTGGAGGAAAGCTCTTTATGCTTTTTTCTTCTACTGAGCAGCGATTTCCTGCTACATGCTTAACAATAATATGCCTTTTTTTTAAATCTGTTTTATAATTTCCAAATAATTTCCATTGATTTATGTCATTTCTTCATGGTTAATACAGATCACATGTGCTTTCATATAGAGTGAAGAAGAGTAACAAAAATCTTTTTTCTTGAATTCTGAGGTCTCTTTTGACCTTGTTGGTTGTTACATGAATTATCTTGTTTTATCCTACGATAGGTAATACTAGAGCTAGAGGCTTCCAACCCTGGTCTCGTGATTAGCTTTGTTGAGGAACCTGACTTCACCTGCAGCTCAAAATCTCATCACCTTTGATACCATGAATGTACTTCGAGCAAGTAAGGTAAGGTTACTCATGCAGATATTTAAAACGGACCTGAAAGTTGGTGTGTAGGTATGTGCAACCTATGATTTTTTCAGCTGACTTGAGTATCTGACTGTAAACGTGGAATCCACGGGTTTGTTCAATTTGAAAAGAAGGAAAAGCTAGGTTTCCCAAGGGAGGATAGCAATGAGGCAAGTTATACAAAGATGAGCCATCCTCAACCAAACATTAAAGATTGAGTTGATATTCAAAGATTTTGGGCAGCAACATCTCCATGGTGCATTCCATTGGATGAAGGGTCAGACATACCACTTGTATTTATTTTTTTCTGGAAAGATGACGATTACTTTATTAGAAGGCAAAAAGAGAACAACAAGGAGAATCAGCCCGCTGAGATAGCGGGAAGATTACTCGCCTAAGAAAAGCAAATTACAACCTTTTATGAGATCAACATTACACACATACCACTTGCATGATTTTCAATAGAGGAAAACAGACTGCTAAGCACACTATTGACATCCTTCAAAACTATATATAGCGACATTTAAGCCAGTAAAGAAAAAAAAAAAAGCAACTACAAAAGGCCAGCTCATCTGAACTGATTGATGCAAACACATTGAACCAGCTGCAATCAGCATGTTTGATACACTTTCAAATTAATGATGAATGCAGTAAAACCTAGAGATGGCCTAAGGATTCTTACAATCTGCTACATAAACCAAAGTAGAAGGTATGAAAGAGGAAGATGGCGTGACAATATTAATGATGAATGTAGCAAAACATGGTCATTTCAAAAAATAACTAGAATCACAAAATAAAGCACAAGATCCCCTGTAAAAGCATAACTAAAAGAGGTAGGATACAATGCATGACCTAAGAACAACTATACAGTTTGCTTGCATACAGCCCATGGATTAAAAATTGAAAATCGTAATTGGATTAAAAAAAGGTTCCCAATTAAATTTACAAATGCAAAATCCTAATTAGGGATTGAAAAAAATATAAGCACATTTGATTAGGAATGTTATCTCTAATTTTTTTTTTTTAAAAAAAAAAAACAAAAAACAAATAGGGAATCCCCTACTATGGATTAGGGATTGAAAAATGCTAATTAGAAATTTGAAGAATCTCGAGTTATGGATTAGGGATTTGAAAAATCCCCTAATATGAATTTTCAATTTCTAATATGAAAATGCTATTAGGAATTATAAATTTGAAAAATCTCGAGTCATGGATTAGGGATTTGAAAAATTCTCTACTACGGATTTTCAATTTCAAACCCTAATCTCTAATCTCTCATCAAACTGTCAACCGAAGGGAGCAAAATCCCTAATCCTAAATCAACATCACCATGTAAAGAGAGAAGAGAAAGAAGAGCAAAATTCCTAATCCTAAATCAACATCACCATGTAGAGAACTGTGTTGATGCCAATCCGAGAAAGAGAGAGAGGTTGAACTCGAGAGGGAGACGGAGATGTCGACGGGTGAGACTGATGAAGCCCTCTCTGCTTCTTCTTCTTCTTCTTCTTCTTTCTTCTTTTTTTTTTCCTTACACTGCTGGAGAGATTTCATTTTTTTTTACAGGGTGGGAGAGGCGGAGAGAATCTCTCTACGCAACTGGAGAGAGAAACGGGCTAACGCCGTTTGCTCTGCCGTTTGGAGGAGTGAAGTCGGCCCCACATTTGAGGGCCAATAGAATGCCGCCACCTGAACTCAGTAGCCCTTACGGTACTGAGTAACTCAGTACACAATCCGATTCCCCAAAAAAAGGTGAAATGGATTCAGTAGTCTGTAGCAAATAGAAAATATTATGCCGCTAGGGCCATGTGGGGTCCAGCGAGGTCTCCAAATCAAATCCAATCCGTCCATCTGTTTTAAAATATAATAACAGAACATAATCCTAAAAATTAGGAATATCCAAAACGCAAGTGGGACACACCAACAAAATATCAGAAATAACAATGTTAGTTGTTAAAACATGTACAAATGTTAACACGGTTTACAACCGTTACAAATTAAACATGGCTTGGAACCCTTTATAAACCAAAATCCCAACCGTTCCAATCTAACGATATTGGTGTAGTGCTTGGATGTGGGCCATTCATCATTAGGAGTTGACCTTTAATATGCATCATTCATTATATAGGGCCCACCTTTGATGTTGGTCATCCATCCCCACCTTCAATATCCACCACCTACCATGTGGAGACCACCTTTGATGTGGATTGTCCATCATGTGGCCCCACCTTCAATGTGGGTTGTTCATCATGCGGGGCTTACCTTAAATGTGAGTCATTTATCATTGATGTAGACCATCTATTGTGTGGGCCCATGTTAATATGGCTTCATTCATCATGTAGGGGCCACCTTTGATGTGGACTATCCATCTGTAAGCCCCACCTTCGATGTAGGTAGCCCATAATGTATGGCCTCCATGACCTGAATCATGAAAGAGAAGTAAAAAGTAATAAGTTAAAAAGCTATATAAAAAATAAAAATAAAAATAAAAATAAAAATAAAAATAAAAAACTTGTTAAGTGCCTTTTAGCACAAGTCACTTTTACAATGATGTCATTATACTTTATTTTTGGAAATTATGAGAAAGTCAATAGAGGAGTGACATGTGGGATTGCATGAGGAATAGGAAATAGATAAACAAATCTTCAAAGAATTGGAGTGCTTTTTGCTGGTTTACAACTAGTGTAAGTCTAATTCTACACATCAGTGGATGGTCGACAAAATGTTACAGTCGATATATAAGAAGCGTACTCGAGCTATTTAAGATAAAAAAAAATAGCCAAGAGGCACGCGGAAGAGGAATAGTCGTAAAGAGAAACGTACTAAAAGAATGATTTAGAAAAGAGAATAAGTTAGAAAGAGGCTTTTCAACTACCGTAACCATTGCACTAATGGAAGAAGGATCTGAATGAATGAGCTATAATAGAAATCTATAAATAGTAGAGGAATTCAACAGAGAAAATCCCAACCAATCAACAAAACCAATCCAATATAATAACAATTAGTTAAATTTATCAATTTATCTTTTATCTGAGATTATCCTAGGAGTAGCAATAATTTTTAATTATAATCTTTAGTTGTAATCTAAGTTTATGCTCATACGCTGGATTTATTTTTTATCTAATATCAAACATTCTTTCAAGAGACACATTCTCACAGTTGCTCCTAGTGAGCAATTGTGAGTTTTTTATTTTGTTTGATTTACGTTGGTATTCTGAAAAGTCCTTTCTCGTGAAAGGCACAAAGTAACCTATCTTCGAAGGAAGAACCCCACCATCCGATTATCGCCTGATCATTATCAAAATATGCAAGTGGGTAAGTAAGTGGTCAATCTTCTCAGAATCTGGTCATATACATTCATATTGGACATTTCTCCTTATTTCGGTGCTTAAGGTCAAAGTTGATCGGTTTGGATCAAGCCGTTGTATCCATTCTGGCATGCCCGCATAATTAAAAATAAATCGAGCAATCAACATTTTTTGGCACACCCAGTGTGACTAAAAACTACTTGGTTGCCATAAACTCAAGTATATTAACAAGTGTAGTAATAATTTGGAATCAGGAGCCAAAGGGGTGGTCTTAATACTTCAACAGCTGCTATTATAACTAATGAGCCTCTTACTCATGAGGAAGAGATGCAAGTCCAACAAGTGCCTGAGCAAGGAAATTCACCACTTAATCTAGTACTTGTTCCTCCAAATCTAGATAGACCATCGAAATCTTGGATTAAACCTCTTGAGATTATGTCGGCCAAGATGGTTAATATGCAAAGGGAGATTCAACACATCACAAGACTATCACGAGTTCAGGTAGAACATTCACGAGTTCAGGCCGAGGCTTTCAATAGGTGGATGGTCGGCCACACTAAGTGTTTCGACAAGAAATGAATGTATTTTAATAAGGGAATTATCATTCAATAATTAATAAATAAATTAGAAGAACATTTATCATCATAGATTTTATTAATTGTGAGTTTCAATTACATCCTCTTATTTCCCTTAATTCAGAAACAAATTACAATGAAAGAAAAGAAAAGTGGTTTAATAGTAATTTCGACAGCATTTTAGTTCAAAAAGTGTCTATTGCAATGATATGCATAGGCTTGAGATCATTGGTTCTTCATTCATGTGTATAACATGTACGCAAGAGAACAAGTTGAGAATACGTCAAACTAAATAGACCACTAGAGGTCTTATTAGTGCGAGCATGGACGGCCACCCATTGTGCAAGGAACCTGTTGCGCGGGTGCACTTACTCTTCAGTTTCTGCTTACTCCGGGAGCTCCTTGAGCTTCTCTAACTTCTGTTCTGTCTAAATGAGGAGGGGAGGGGGATATTTATTGGTTTTCACAGGTGTGAAGGCCATTTCTATGCAACAAACCTCACAGACCCGCGCAACAAGTCTGTTCACATAATAGTTCCGTGCAGCAGCTCTATTCGTGCATCAGTTTCGCTGTGAAGTCTGTTTCCGCGCAACTACACTCTGGAAGTCTGTTTTCGCATGATAGGACTCTAGATGTCTATTTCTACACCATAGGGACTGGGAAGTCTATTTCTATAATAACGGGGACTAGGAAGTCTGAAAATGTTGCAACAGGGACTGGGAGGTCTGAAAATGCTGCAACAGGGACTAAAAGGTCTGAAAATGTTGTAACAGGGACTGGAAGGTCAAAAAATGCATTTTTTTGTGCACTAACATATGCCCCCTCGATCCTTCTTTGATTGTCTATGAAATCAAATGGATGATCGATCTTCTTCTACACAAAAATCCTTTCACGACAAAGAATGACTCTTCATGAAGGTAGAGCTAATTGCATACCGGAGAAGGATCACTCGAACAGAGAACTCAAGAGTCGAGCTCGAACGAAAGACTGAAGAATCGCGTTAGAATGAATCAAGCTCGAAGGAATCATGCTTGAACGATGACTGGGTGATCATTTTTGAACAAAGAATCATGCTCGACGGATGACTAAATGATCACGTCCGAACAGAGAATCACACTCAAAGGAATTGTGCTAGGCTCGAAGGGATGACTGAATGCCCCCAAGTGGTCAAGTAATTATTTTCGACGGTGTAGACAACGGCAGTGATAATGCTTTCTTTGAGTAATTCTCTTTCTTCATAATGATCAATCAGATTCAGTTAATCCTTCTGACAGCTTCTGGAAAAATATTGATGTAGAATGCCTTTTTACCAATAGGGCTGCAATTACATCTTCACCATTTTCAATTGACATTATTTGTGCAATTCACTTTTCATTGGAAGTTGCCATTGTAATAGCTCTGGTGACTCCAGCTTTGAGCATCTTGATCAAAGAATTGTCTTTTGATGTTGCTCCTACTGCAGTCCTTTCGATTAACTCTAACAGCCCTTTTCTTAAGCACCGTGGCCAAGGAGTTGTCCTTTAATGCAACTCCTGCCATAGTTCTAGTGACAACTCCAGCTATTCCTGCATTGTTGGATGTCTTTTTGTAACATCCCAGATTTTTGCCAACCTGAGATTAGACGTCCTTAGGCAATGGGTTGATCCTAATACCTTATTAACTAATCAGAACTCAATCCCAAAGTCTAAAACTGCTTTTAAACCCATTTCCTTCACAAATCCCACCCTTCACCACCTTGTTCTTTCAATTTTCCTAAGTACTTGCACCCTATACACTATCTTAAACTAGCAAAGTAGTATAAATTGGATCACTTTATACACAAACTACAAAGGCCTAGGTACCACCTCAGACAGAAATCTTATAAGACTAAATCCTTTAGAAATGAGACAAAGTAACCAAGTGCTAAATTAGATTAGCTACGAAATCTACTAGAATTGCTTTAAATACGATCTGCAAGACTCAAAACTTGTAGAATCATTGACGCTAGGTTACCCTAAAATCTCGGATCAAACTCATCACCCGACTGCTCTCGGGAGCACGTTGAAACTCCGTATCTGATCTGGGCCGCACGTCGGAAGTCTGAATAACTCGAAGTTAAGGAATTAGGACCGCCTCGCTGGGCTTAACAATCATCTCGGAAATCAAATCCAGATAGTGTCCCACGGCTGTTCGGTTGAGTCCGGAGCGAGGGTGTGTGAAAACACTTGTTTTCTTTAAAAATAAATATCTCAAATAGTAATCTGAGACTTGTCGCTTGTGGATCAGTATTAAGCAACTAGACCATCAGAATCTGACCAAATTACACCCTCGGATCAGGAAAAATTTCATACACATTTACATGTACTCGGAATCTCCGATCGAGACCCATTGACCGTCGGTCAGGCCCAGTGCGCCACGCGTGATCTGAGAACCCTACTGGAATGAAAACTTAATAGTACATAGATCCAGTGTTAGTGAGCTTAAGTCTGACCTTTGGCTCAAGGAGGCCCGCCAGAAGTCCTCCGTTAAGCTGAAACTGCCCCGCTTTGGTTATAACCCAAGTATACCTTGACTTTAAGCCTATTTTGGGCACATTTTAGGCTAAATAAGGACCTTAAACCCTCTCTCATTGCAGCCATACGAATTTAGATTTGAGAGAGAGAAAAGAGAGAGAAAGTGTGGGAGTTGTGGGAGGATCTCCCTGCCGTACTTCCCTGCCGCTCCACGGGCTCCACCGCTCCGTTCTAATCGCTTTCCCGGAGATTCCAGCTCTATTTCTAGGTAAGAAAACCTAACCCTAATCTGTTTTAGGGTTGTATAGGTTGTAGGTTATGAAATAGCTAACATATTTCGTTCTCTAGGTTGCCAAACTCCCGTATACGGAAGCTTAGTGAACCTATCGACTCCGTTACGATTCTACGACAAAAGGTGCGGACTTTAAGTGTATAGGTTATGGTTTTCAACGCTTTCAATGTCAGATAATGATAGATTCATGATCTGCATGCAATTGCATATGTACAAAGTGCTTTCTGTTTTCTGTTTTGATTAAAGATGTTGAATATGGAATTTTACATATTCTAGGTATTCGTAGAAAATACCGTATACGTATATTTTTTGAAAATATATTTGACATGATTATTTGTTGTATGGATATACGATATATGGATAAAATACTTATTTGGTGAAAGGATTCACCTAAATACATGTTTTACTAATATACACTATGTATGTAGAAATACTGTATTGTAAAAGTACTGTATACATGTATATTTTAGAGATGTGTTTGCCATGATCAATTGTTGTATAAATATATTATGTGTACATAAAATACTTGCTTGGCGAAAGGATTCGCCCTAATACATGTTTGTTAACATACTCTATGTATGTTGAAATAATGTATGTTAAGTGTTTGTGAAAATGCTTGTGTGAGCAAGTGTTTGAATGTTGATGCCTTAGGAGAGTGTTGAGATGGGATTCTCAACTACCCTAGTGACATGTATGATTACCTCTATGAGGTTGTTTACTTAAACTGCTTATTTGCAATATATGTGTTTGTATTCCTACTGATGTAGTGCTTTACAACATGCCTTATATCATGCTTTATAACATGCCTACTAGCATGTTTGCATTACTTTGTTTATCATGCTTTACTCTACATGCTATGGATGACAATTGATTGTGTTTGGGGCTATGATTATAGTCCAGACAATCGGTACCAAAATTGAATTCGTGGCTGTGATTCATTTACCACGTGAGATGTGTTCGACGAACTCGAGTCGTACTTCGGTTGGCGATAGTGGTTGGCCACGCGAAGTGCTTATGCACTTCATGTCATTCAACTTGTTGTGCGCTCGAGCTAGCCGAGCTCGTCAAGTAACCCGATCTGTCTAATGTATGTTCACCATGTTTGGACGCTACTGCTTGAACCTAGGGTACCAAACTTACCAGTGAGATCCCTTTTAACCATGGTACCTCAATCCGCTAAGACTCATGAGACACCGTGGTCGAGCTGTCGGCCTACGCTGGGGCCACGTGCCTCCCCGTAGTGACCAGTGAGCAACCAGACTCGTGAGCCGATTATGGTGGTATGGGACACTATATTCGTGTTGTCGGCCTACATTGATAAGGTGATGGGGGAGTGGTGCAACGAATGCGAGCAACAGCCCTGGCAGCCCTTTGTAGTGACCTCGAGCATACTCTGAAATCGCGGTGAGCCTTAGCGTTTTTGCAGCGGTATATAGAGTATGAACTAGGCCTGTTTCTGTATAGTGATAAATCGTTTAAGAGGTGATGGGGGAGTGGTGTAACCTTTGTACGTAACAGCTCTGGCAGCCTTTGCAGTGACCTAGAAAACACACCATCGTCTGATATTAACTAGGACTGATGACCCTAAAATGGATCATGTTTGGGAATGATACAAGGGAGGTACCTTAGTTTCCCAATCCTGCTGTTTGAAATGGACTAATAACAACTAGGTAATCATGCTCACCATGCATTGCATGTGCCTGGAAGATGTGGAGCATTGAGGGAAGAAAGTATGCCGCGAACGTGAGATGGTGTCGCACGAGGGAGGGTGTGGTGAGGGCATACATCATGTCATTCATACTTGCATTAATAAGAGTAGTTAGGAGTGTTTAATTGTACTGCTTTATCATTACTACTTGACTGAGTCGATAACATGTTAACCTATGCTTTATTGTTCCACTGAGTTAGCTACTCACTCCCACGTTACGGGACGGTGTTTGAACACCCACCAGACATTGTCGATTTCAGATGGCGACGCTACTACGAGGTGGAGCCGGACCTTTGCAATGACTACGATGCACCTTGTATTGGTTGTCTTCTAACGGCTTCGTGAGCCGTGTCCTGATCGACGGGGCTTTACGGGATATTGACTAGAGGACCTTACACATTTGGTATATTTTAGGATTATACTTGTAATTATTTAACCTGGTAATGTTATCACACTCTAGAGACTCATCATAGTTTATATATTTTATCTATCTATCATGTCTTCCGCTTACAAATTTGCTTCTCGGAGTATGATATCTTTGTTTTGGCTTAATCTCACTCATGCTCACTACTCTAATACAGTCAACATTCAATCATCATTCATTTTGTTGCATAAGTGATGTTCTGGAACTCGAGAGTTGAGTTACTACTCGACCCCCGATTTTCGGGATGTTACACTTTTAATCAGGATATTCCAGAGTCTTGAGCTGTGATTTCTCCTGCCAATTAGTTATGATCAATATTTTAAAGCTATATAATTCTTTGATCCAATTTCATTACATACTGATAATTTTGAAATGCATTGATAATCTTCAAGTAAATGTATTGATGATTCTAAAATGATAATAATAGATTGACAATTTTGGAATGATTGCAATTCAATATATATATATATATATATATATATATCAATAGAGTGTCTCCCTTTTCAACTCGAATTATATATCATGTCAATGATTTTGTCATTCTATTTTCCGTGCTTGTCAGTGTTGTATCCTTTATTTTAGAGTTCAGTCAGTAAGATTAATATGTCAATTTTGTGTCAGGCTCGTAAGAGCAAACACAGTTTAAGCTCATAAGGTGTTAGAGTGAAGGCAACTTTAGCTAAACGTAACTTAACTGGACACACTTCGATTAAATATAACTTGACTTGACTAGAGCTGGGCATCGGTCTGAGTTGGATCGAATTGGGCCCAAGCCGATCCGATCCGAAATTTGAATACTTTGACTCGAATCCGATCCAATCCGGGACCGAGTCCTGGTAACCAGACCTGGACCGATCCTAACTTTTGCATGATCCGATCCAAGTCCGACTAGTGCAGTTCCAAAGTAGCAGTTTGATGGTTCTAACAGTGCGGTGTGATATAGAGTTCAAGAACAATGAACTGTTGTAAAAAATTGGCCCCATTCAAAGGGTTAGGATCATCCAATGGTCGTCTATCTTAGACTATAACTTGATCCTTGTGGTACTACTCAATGAACGGTCGAGTGTATTTTGAAGAAAATTTTAGTGATTTTCCTAAAATAGGTATTATATGGTAGACCTACCAAAATAACTGTCCAGATCAACACATAGTGGGGTAAAAGGGGCGATCCACAACCATTGATTAGAAGGAAAAGAACACATGTTTGTGTACCAAAAAGTGCAAATAACTATTCAGCAATGCTCCGAGAACTCGAGCTTTCCAAGGGCCACCTATCCGGATTTGAAAGTTTTTTCTAATGCGCTTTTGGGACCGACGAAATCACCCATTAATTTATTTCAAATCCACCAATTTAAGTGGTTGAGAATCATCCATATCCTCTCCTTCACTCACGCTTTCCTCTTTTTTAAACTCTATTTCTCCTCCAAAACGCTAAAATACGCATGGCGCTTACGTTAGTCTAAGAAGGCGAGCGGTAGTGACTTGGCAAAAAGTGCATAAAGTCCGTTGCTTTAGGCGGCCATCTCCTTGATGTTGGGATCTTTCAACGATGACGATTTTTGAGGCAGACCCCATCAAACAAATGGCTTAAATCACTGAAACATATCCCTACAGCTACAACGTCAGCTTCTTCTTGAAAAGCAGACAACTACCTTCATCTCGAGAGAGCAGAGGAGCTCCATATCCCAACGTTTCAAACAAATTCAACACAAGAATCCAAAGGAGGAGAAGAAATACCTAGAAGAACCTCCGACATCATCCCCGCCATTCATCAATGGCGATCAACGGCCCTAATTCAGAGTGTCGGATGTATGAAGCCAAGTACCCGAAAGACGACATGGCCGTGATGATCCAGGTGAAGAACATCGCAAACATGGGTGCGTACGTCTCCCTCCTCGAGTACAGCAACATAGAGGGTATGATCCTATTCTTAGAGCTTTCACGCTGTCGGATCCAAATGGATCAGATTTTGGTTCGATTCGATTTACTACTTACATGAATCCGACCCGAATACCGTTCGGATCTGCTCGCTCCTACCCGATCCAAACCATCGGTTCTGTTCGAATTGAGGCGGATCGGGTTAGATAGGGTCGGATCCGCCGGATCGGGTCCATCTTGCATAGCTCTAGACTTGACCAAGCTTAAGAGAGCAAACGTAGTTTATTGCCGATTTTGAGCTATGCTTAAGAGAGCAAGCACAGTTTAAGCTCGTAAGTTATTGGAGCATTCACAATTTAGGCTCGTAAGTTATTAGAGCATTCACAATGTAGGCTCGTAAGTTATTGAAGCATTCACAATTTAAGCTCGTAAGTTATTTGAGTATTCACAGTTTAGGCTCGTAAGTTATTGGAGCATAGGATATAGGTCTAATGCATGGTTAGCCTGCTTGGGCACTCTGTAACATCCCAAAATTTAGTACCCAAATGTCATCTCGAGCACCGAACAAGTAGGAAATACGTATTCAACTAATAAGGACAATTCCCCCATTTTTACAGAATGGAACCAACTCGAGTAACAAGAATGAGAATAGATATCGAGATCACTATAAAATGGGTCACAAACAAAGTAGAGTATGACAACCATATTCAGAGAAATCTGACTGTTGGATTTTTTATTTTTTTTTAAAAGAACAACCCAAAGATTAAATTCGAAAGTTGGAGCATGGCCCACCTAAACATTAGATCTGATTCACTCTTAGAACCTGGGAGTCACATACGCATAAGGAAATAAAATGGACGGAGTGGATTAAACGAAAGCACCCAACATCCGCTAAACGGAGGATGCATGTACACAAAGGCATGTACAACAACAGCATGCCGGATAGCTTAAGTCAGTCAAACCATGTTTGACCTGACTATCCATGACTAAGAGGACTCTTCCTCTCATTTTCCCGCCTGCAACGTTTGAACAAACAGACCCACGAATGGATCTGGAGTGGGCCACCATCTCGGACTGAAAAGAGACCAGGACAGTCCATCGATCACCAACTCAGAGTCCGACCTAGATAGGCCACATTGAGGGAGAAAGCATGACATCCCAGCAACACCTTGCACCAATCGAATTTGAATCCGGTTTCCCCATTACGTAACAACCTACGCACCTAGCCAAGAAAGTCGACTAGGCCCTCTCTGAACAAAGGAAACAGATCTGGCCACAACTCTTCCCAATTTTCATGGCAGATCTTTCGGTTCTCACTTTTCTTATGAGACATGTTCTCCACAACAGTGGGCCCACAAGTCCCACCACCTTCACAGCAGATCGAATGGCCAGGAAGATTTGGACAGCCAATTCAACCCACCTAGAGGTGTCCAAACACAATGAAAACATATTGGAATCAATCCGCCATTAAAACTGACGCCAACCATCCACTAAATAGGACTGTCCAATCAAATAATCCAATGATGACCTGCTGATGGGTCATCGGAAGCTCAGTGGCCAGGTGAATTGGAAAGGAAGAAGATTCAAAGAAAACAAGTTTTTAGCCACGCTGCTCTGCGTAAACCGGATCTGCCGTTACACCCTACGCAACCAAGTTTCGCAAGAAACTTCCAGAACCAAACTGCGTAAGGAATTCCATATTCGAGTCGGCTATAAAAAGCCCTGCCCGTTCCACAAGAAAGAAAAAAAAGAAAAAAAGAAGAGAGAGAGAGAGAGAGAGAGAGAGAGAAATAAGTTGTGGGAGAGAGAGAGAGAAGGAAGAGAAATCGCTGATTCTAGTGCAAGGAAGAGAAAGAGAGAGAGATAAGTGCAGGAGAGAGAAGAAAGACTACCATAAGCTCTACACGATCAGGTGAAGTTCTTTACGTCAAAATTAAAATTGGTAAAGGCAATTACCATAAAGAGTTTCAACATAACCCAAGTGAATTGTATTTTTCTCATTCTCATTACTGAACTTAGTTGAAATTCAACTTAACCCAGGAGAACTATAATAGAATCTGACCATAAAGAAAGTCTAAGAATATCAGCAAACTAATGTGAGGATCCTCCCTTTAAACTTTGCAATTTAACTGGTTATGCCCTTTTTCATGTTTTAAAGTTTATTTTACTGTTTATATTTTCCTTACGAGCCAACACCATAGAGATTTACATCATTTTATTAACTTGCACGCAAGTATCGTATCAAGCATCCCACTCCAAGTGATCAAAATAATATTGTGGACGTAATACGCTATGGGTAGCGGCCTTCTTGGTCGACACATAATTCCGTGGGTTGGTTGGCATGGTGCACAATCGATGTATGTAAAACACCATGCGTGTTACATCACTTCTCGAGTTGGATGTCGCAAATAGTTACTCCATGAACACATCGTGTTACGTAAATCTCCCAACAGCGTTGTTGTGTTGCATTGAGATGTTCGGGTAAAGCCAAGGTAACGTGGGACACGCCGATGAATCTCCGTAGTGTAAGAATGCAGGGCGAGTCGGATGTATTAAATTGTCTTCCACATTGTGATTATGACTGCTGAGTGTGATGGATCGCACATATTTTGCTAGGCATGCATACCATGTTGAACACTGCCCTTATCGATGCCCTTGTATATGTGGAGTATGAGGAGTATTGATGCCCCTTTTATCCTTGTGATTCATGTTAAATATTGTAAATTATAAAGGAATGACCATCATTATGAGTAGGGCGTTGACCCTCTCCAACCGTATAGATGATGCAGGTGATGAACAGATTAAAGACCTAGAGAACCACTTCCCTGAGGAAGACTATGCTGAATAGATAAGAAAAAAGTTTCATGATTTGTTTTATTTACATTTCTGTTATGACTTGAATTTGTAATAAGCTCCCATCTGAGTGAGCATTTAATGATTCGTTGAACTTTCTTTTCCTTTTAAATTGAAATAATAAATATAGAGAATTTACTTTTCATGAGTTGGTGCTTGAATACTCAGAATGTATGAATTTAATCACACTATCTGAACGATATGTGAATGGAATTAATGCCAGAATTCTCAGGGGGAGCAAAGACTCAGACCTTGGAAATTCAGGGTGTTACAGTTAGTATCAGAGCATGAAAATGAGATTAACTGGGCCTAAGGGCATGGATCACCAGAAAAATTTATGCGACATTAGACAAACCAAGGAATTGAGAACTAATACATAAGTAACCCCACCTTGAAACTAAGAAATTGAAGAATTAAGAAACCTATATTCAGGTCTCCCCTTAATTTACTAGACATAAAGCCTAGGAGCAACCGATCTAGACACCCTTGGATTAAATTCCCAAAATCCTAAAGGAAACTGCCTTGAAAAATCAAAAAACTTAGAAAATTGTGACCGTCTGAAGATCTTATACTTACCACACTAGAATTTTCCCTAGAGTACTGACACCATCTTAACCAAACGTCCGTATCTGCAAAAGGTATGGCCCCCAAGAGAAAGACTATCTAAGCAAATTTTGTACCTTCAGAACACTCGACCAAGAACGAGATCCATCAGGAACCCGCATTCCCAGGACCACCCCCAGGACTGGCGTCTCCTGATACTCAGGCTTGGGCACTATTCTACTCCATTCTAGGACGGATAAGAGCATACATGCAGAAAACCCAACAAACCATGGATAATCTATAGCAGCAGGTTCACAATGTTTCCCGAGGGCCGCCTCACCGCCTGTATCACCTGCTCGCACCACCCGACCAGCTCCACCACGTTCAAAATACCATGAGTCTGCCTAGCTAGAAAGATTCTTAAAGCTAAGACCCCCCGAATTCTCAGGCACTCCAAATCCAGTGGTGGCAGAACACTGGAAAAAGCATATTAAGAGGATGTTGAAGACTATGGGATGCCCGAAACATTTAAAGGTTTCCCTAGCCACCTTTAAGTTCGAGGGAGAGGCCGTCATCAGTGGAAAGCAACGGAAAGGACTGTGTCTGAGAATCACACTTAGACCTGGGAGGAATTCCAAAGGAAATTCTTCGAAAAATACTTCCTGAAATCATATTGAGATGCACAAATATCTAAATTCTTGAAACTCACCCAAGGCATAATGAGCGTTGCACAATATGAGGCCCAATTTACGGAATTATCATTTTATGTACCTAAATTAGTCGAAGACGAGGACTTCAGAATCAAACAATTTAAGGACGAACTTAGACCCTCGATCCACTTTAAGATATGTTGTCTGGATTTGATAAGTTACGCTGACACTGTTGATAAAGCCACTCAAGCCGAGGGTGACGATGATCATAAGCCGTGGGCTAGACTACAGTACGAAGCAGGGAAGAGGTTTAAAAACAACTTGACTATGACACAGATGATGAATAAAAGGCCAAGGATCACCCCACAATAGAATATCACCCTCGAAGAGAAGAAGCAATGAGACAGCCTCCCTGGTTGTGGTTACTGTAAGAAAATGGGTCACGACGCAAAGGATTACTATAAGAAAATGAAAGATGAAGGCTGCCCTATCCCGACTCAAGTGCACCAAAACACCACGTCCGGCCGCCTCTTCGTCGTGACATCACCCGGAGACCCCGAGACTATTTTTGGTCTAATAGAAGGTACGGCTTTCATTAAGGGTACCTCAGTTATACTTTTGTTCGATTATGGGGCTACCTTATCGCTTATATCAACTTCCATAGTAGAACGTTTGAGTTTAGAATTGAAATATATGAAGGGATCCATCATTGTGGCCTCACCCCTATGAAAGATAGTAGAACTTATAGAATACTGTGAAAACTGTCTCATCACCATAGCAAACATCAAAATCTCAGCCAACGTTGTTAAGATGAATATGAAAGGGTTTAATGTGATCCTTGGGATGGAATGGCTCAATGAGGAAAGATCCGTTATAGAAAGTAAAACCCGAATAGTCACGTTCACACTACCTGGACGGGCCCCCACTATGGTGCAAGGTGAAAAGAAAAAGGAAGCTCTAGAACGAGTGATGGGTTTAGAGGAAACCTCCACAGAACACATTCATGTGGTCAAGGAGTTTCCTGAAGTATGCTACGATATACCAGGCTTGCCACCCAAAAGAGAAGTAGATTTTGGTATTGATCTACTACCAGGAACCGCCCCCATCGCATTGCCCGCTTTCCTTATGGCACCGCCTCGATGAACGAGCCGACAGAAATCTACCTAAGGCACATGATTCAGCTTCACGGAATCCCAACGACTATCATATCAGACAGAGACGCACACTTCATATCAAATCTCTGGACCAAACTGCAGATTGCATTAGGGACTTCCTTGAATCACAACACTACGTTCCACCCCAAGACAGACGGGCAAACAAAAAGGGTAAATCAAGTGCTTGAAGATATGTTGAGAGCCAACGCTATAAACTTCAAGGGCAGCTGGGACGACTATCTCCATCTCGCCGAATTTACCTATAACAACAGCTTTCAGGCAAGCATCGGCATAGCCCCATTTGAGGCCCTATACGGGCGGCCCTGCCGTGCCCCACATTACTGGGCGAAGGTGGGAGAAAAGAGTGTTATAGGACCCGAAATCGTCCAGATCACCTCTGAGAATATCGATACAATAACTAAACGCCTCCAAGCCGCGTAAAGTAGACAGAAAAGTTATGCGGATGTGCGACGATGAGCACTCGAATTTTACGAAGGAGATCACGTATTCCTGAAGGTGTCCCCCATGAAGAGCATGATGCTCTTCGGGAAGAAAGGGAAACTCACACCACGGTACATCGGTCCATTCGAAGTACTCGAAAGAGTAGGAGAAGTAGCCTATCGCCTCGCATTACCCCCGCAGCTAGCCAATGTTCAAGAAGTCTTTCACATCTCCATGCTAAAGAAGTATGAACCCGACCTATCGCATGTCATCAACTGGGAGCGAATAGAACTAAAGGATAATGCCACCTGTACAGAAAAACTCGTACAAATCCTTGATCATAAAGAACAAGTTCCCCGAACCAAAATCATTCCGATAGTAAAGATCCTATGGTCACACCATGACAAGGAAGAAGCGACATGGGAACGTAAGAAAGAAATGAAGGAAAGATACACTTATCTCTTCAACAAAGACTGATACCCAGGATAAGAAAATTTCAGGACAAAATTTTCTTTAAGAAGGGTAGACTATAACATCTTAAACACTTAGTACCCAAATGTCATCGTCAACACCGAACGAGTAGGAAATACATATTCAACTAATAAGGACAATTCCCCCATTTTTATAGAATGGAACCAACTCGAGTAACCAAGAATAAGAATGATATCGAGATCACTATAAAACGGGTCATAAACAAAGTAGAGTGTGACAACCAAATTCAAAGAAATCTGACCGTTGGATTTACAAAAAAAAAAAAAAAAAAAAAAACAAGAACAACCTAAAGATTAATTCCGAAAGGTGGAGCATGGCCCACCTAAACGTTAGATCCAACTAACTCTTAGAACCTGGGAGTCACATACACATAAGGAAACCAAACGGATGGAGCGGATTAAACAAAAGCACCCAACATCCGCTAAATGGAGGCTGCATGTACACAAAGGCATGTACAACCGCAGCACACCGGATAGCTCAAGTCGGTCAAACCATGTTTGACCTGATTATCCATGAAGAAGAGGACTCTTTCTCTCGTTTTCCCGCCTACGACGTTTGAACAAACAGACCCACGAACGGATCTGGAGTGGGCCACCATCTTGGACTGATAAGAGATTAAGACCGTCCATCGATCACCAACCCAGAGTCCGACTAAGATAGGCCACGTTGAGGGAGAAAGCACAACATCCCAACAACACCTTGAACCAATCGGATTCAAATTCAGTTTCCCCATTGTGTAACAACCTACGCACGTAGCCAAGAAAGTCGCCTAGGCCCTCTCCGAATAAAGGAGACAGATCTGGCCACAACTCTCACCAATTTTCACGGCGGATCTTCCAGTTCTCACCTTTCTTTCAAGACATGTTCTCCGCAACAGTGGGCCCATGAGTCCCACCTTCACAGTAGATTAGATGGCCAATAAGATTCGAACAACCAATCCAACCCACATGGAGCGTCCAAACGCGATAAAAACATATTGGAATCAATCTGCCATTAAAATCGACGCCAACCATCCACCAAACTGGACCGTCCGATTAAACAATCCAATGATGACCGGTCGATGGGTCATCGAACGCTCAATGGCCAGGTGAATTGGAAAGGAAGAAGATTCAAAGAAAATAAGTTTCCAGCCATGCTGCTCTGCGTAAACCGGATCTGTCGTTACACCCTACGCAACCAAAGTTTCGCGAGAAACTTCCAGAACTAACTGCGTACGAAATTCCAGATTCGATTCGGCTATAAAAAACCCTGCCTGTTCCACAAGAAAGAAAAAAAAAACAAGAATGAGAGAGAGAGAGAGAAATAAGTTGCAGGAGAGAGAGAAGAAGGAAGAGAAATCGTTGATTCTAGTGTAAGGAAGAGAAAGAGAAAGAGAGATAGGTGCAGGAGAGAGAAAAAAAGATTACCATAAGTTCTACACGATCAGGTGAAGTTCTTTACGTCAAAATTAAAAGTGGTAAAGGCAATTACCATAAAGAGTTTCAACATAACCCAAATTGTATTTTTCTCATTCTCATTAATGAACTTAATTAAAATTCAACTTAACCCAGGAGAACTATAATAGAATCTAACCATAAAGAAAGTCCCAGAATATTAGCAAGCTAATGTGAGGATCCTTCCTTTAAACTTTGTAGTTTAACTAGTTATGCCCTTTTTCCTGTTTTAAAGTTTATTTTAGTGTTTATATTTTCCTTACGAGCCAACACCATAGAGATTTACACATTTTATTAACTTGCACACAAGTATCTTGTTGGGCATCCCACTCAAAGTGATCAAAATAATATCGTGGACGTAATGCACTACGGGTAGCGGCCCTCTTGGTCAACACGTAATTCCGTGAGTTAGTTGGTGTGGTGCACAATCGATGTATCTAAAATGTCATGCGTGTGACATCACTTCTCAAGATTAGATGCCACAAATAGTCACTTCATGAACACATCGTGTTACGTAAATCCCCCAACCACGTTGTTGCGTCGCCTAAGGATATTCGTGTAAAGCCAAGATAAGGTGGGACATGCCGGTGAATCTCCGTAGTGTGAAAATACGCGGCGAGTTGAATGTATTAAACTGCCTTCCACATTGTGATTATGACTGTTGAGTGTGATAGATCACACATATTTTGCTAGGCATGCATATCATGTTGAACACTGCCCTTATCGATGCCCTTATATATGTAGAGTATGAGGAGTATTGATGCCCCTTTTATCCTTGTGATTTATGTTAAATATTCTAAATTATAAGGGAATGACTATCATTATGAGTAGGGCGTTGACCCTCTCCAATTGTATAGATGATGCAGGTGACGAACAAATTGAAGACCTAGAGAATTACTTCCCTGAGAAAGACTATGCTGAATAAACAAGAAAATAGTTTCATGATTTGTTTTATTTACATTTTCGCTATGACTTGAATTTATAATAAGCTTCCATCTGAGTGAGCACTTAATGATTCGTTAAACTTTCTTTTCCTTTTAAATTGGAATAATAAATATAGAGAATTTCCTTTTCATGAGTTGGTGCTTCAATACTCAGAATGTATGAATTTAATCACACTATCTGAATGACATGTGAATAGAATTAACGTCAGAATTCTCAGGCCGAGCAAAGACTCAGACCTTGGAAATTCAGGGCGTTACACACTCACTGCCGCGTGTATAAATGAATTGTCATCGCTGATAATATAGGGCTTACGCATAATTGGCCTGATCGGGTGCTCACCGCTACCGTATATAAATGAATTGTCATTGTTGATAATATGGGGCTTATGCGTAATTGGCCTTCTTAGGTACTCACCGCTGCCTTATATAAATGAATCATCATCCCTGATAATATAGAGCTTATGTGTAATCGGCCTTCTTAGGCGCTCACCGCTGTCGTATATAAATGAATTAGTAAAATAATCAATGTTGTGTAGTTAGCGATAGTCAGTGATGATCAATAGTCTGTAATATCATTAACGCGGATATAATTTTCGTTATGTTGATAATAAGCGATGACGTCTGACAGTGCTCGATGACAATTATAGTTCATTGATAAATGATAACATCATTTTGTCGAGGCAATAATATCAACTTGGTAGCAATAGTGGCAATATCAATGATGATCTGTAATAATATTCCACAATAGACGATGTCTTAGAGATCGTCGATGCTTTGTAATAATTGTCAGTGATCATTGGCGATATCGGCGATACTAATAATATATTGATAATCGGCAATGCTTTGTAATGTGTATAAGGCAATAGTTCTTTAGTAATTTGTAAGAATGATTCTACCGGTTGACCAAAATAATATTCTATCAGAAGAATGATATAAGGTGGCTATCGTCTTGTTGCCAATTATTATCCCAGAAAAATCATGCTTATATATTTGTTCCTTTATATTCATCGCTTGTTAAAGATAGCGTATAGACTTGTGATTTGATAGGATTCTAGGTGATAGTATGCTTATAGCGGCTATTGTTTAATTGTTGCCTGATCTACCCCCTTTTGATTGGATGAGATTTTCTCTGAGAATCTTTATAATCAAAACTCCTTTACTTTTCGAGAATAATAATTTTGATAAGATGATATCCACAGGCATTCCGATGTCTTATTCATTCTGATCCATGGCTTGATAAGTCCTTTTGATATAATCTTCAGTGATAATATACTGATTGTCTCATTTAGGATCTAAACTTGGCCCTGGTCTTATAAGTGATCTTTAATTAATCATAGTATGTCATCTTTCTTGAAGAATATATATATGTTGAATCTCTTCGTGTCTTGATTGGCATCGTAAGTGTAACGCCCTGAAAATCGGGGGTCGAGCATAAACTCAACTCCCGAGTTCCAGAACATCACTTATGCAACAAAATGAATGATGATTGAATGTTGACTGTATTCGTGCATTGAACATGAGTGAGATTAAGTCAAAACAGCATATCATACTCCAGAGACAGTTAAATTTGCAAGCGGAAGACTATGATAGATAGATAAAATATACAAACTATGATGAGTCTCCAGAGTGTGATAACATTACCAGGTTAAATAATTACAAGTACAGTTCTAAAATATACCAAATGTGTAAGTTTAATGTCTTCTATCCCAAGTACCATAGCCCCGTCAATATAGTACCAGGTCTTCAGAGACCCGTCAGAGAGTTACATGATAGGAGAACTCCTCCTCATCACCATAGAAGTAGTCCGGCTCTGCTTCATAAGCATCGCCATCATCTGAAACTCAACAAATCTGGTTGGTGTGTACAACACCGTCCCATAACGTGGGAGTGAGTAGCTAACTCAGTGGAACCATAAAGCATAGGTTAACATGTTATCAATGCAGTCAAGCAGTAATGATAAAGCAGTAAATCAAACACTCCTAACTACTCTTATTAATGCAAGTATGAATGACATGATGTATGCCCTCACCGACATACTCCCTCATGCGACACCATCTCACGCTTACGGCATGCTTTCATCCCACAGTGCTCCACATCTTCCAGGCACATGCAATGCATGATGAGCATGATTATCGAGTTTTTAATTTGTCCATTTCAAACAGCAGGATTAGGAAACTAAGGCACCTCCCTTGTATCATTCCCAAACATTATCCATTCTAGGGTCGTCAGTCCTAGTTAATATCAGACGATGGTGTGTTTTCTAGGTCACTGCAGAGGCTGCCAGGGCTGTTACACACAAAGGTTGCACCGCTCCCCCATCACCCCTTAAACGATTCATCACAATACAGAAACAGGCCTAGTTCATACTCTATATATCGCGGCGAACCCTAAGGCGCACTGCGACTTCAGAATATGCTCGCGGTCACTACAAAGGGCTGCCAGGGCTGTTGCTCGCATACGTTGCACCACTCTCCCATCACCTTATCAATGTAGGCTGATAGCACGAATATAGTGTCCCATACCAGCATAATCGGCTCACGAGTCTGGTTGCTCACTGGTCACTACAGGGAGGCACGTGGCCCCAGCGTAGGCCGACAGCTCGACCACGGTGTCCCATACCACCATGCCCGGCTCATGAGTCTTAGCGGATCGAGGTACCATGGTTAACGGAATTTTCCTTTGGTAAGTTTGGTACCCTAGGTTCAAACATTAGCGACCAAACATGGTGAACATACATAAGACATACGGGTTACTTGACGTGTTGGTGGCTCGAGCGCACAACAAGTTGGGCGATATGAAAGCAGAAGCACCTCATGTGGCCAACCACTATCGCCAACCGAAGTACGACACGGGTTTGCCAACACATCATGTGTGGCGAAACGAATCTCAACCACAACTCCAAGTCTGATACCGGATGCCTGGACTATGGACATAGTCCCAAGCTCAATCAATTCCTAACCATAGTATGTGAAGTACCGCATGATAACATGGTAATTCAAGAACACTAGCAATCATATTATAAAGCATGTCATAAAGTATGTTAATAAACAAGTTACAAAGCATATTCAAAAGCATGTTGTAAAGCACTATACAAATAGGGATACAAATACATATAATTCATAAGTGAGTGGTTAGAGTAAACAACCACATGAAGGGTACCATACGTGACCCTAAGGTAGTTGAGAACTCCATCTAAGCACCTACCTAAGGTGCAAACACTTAAGCACTTACACCCACAAGCAATTTCACAAATACTTAGAGTGCACAATTTCAACATACATGACGTATGTTAGCGAAATGTGTACTAGGGCCGTCCCTTTACCAAACTAGTATTTTATATGTATATATCATATTCACACAACAAATAATCATGACAACTACATCACCAAAATTTATACGTATGGGATATTTTTTAGGATACACAAATTCAACATACATAGTGTATACAAGGGAACCTGTATTACGGCGATTCTCTTCGCCAAGCAAATATTTTATACGCACATAATATATTTATACGACAATTAATCATGACAAACACATTGCTAAAATATACATGTATACAGTACTTCTTACAATACCGTATTTCTACATACATGGTGTATATTAGTAAACCTGTATTTAGGCGAACCCTTTCGCCAAATAAGTATTTTATCCATATATCGTATATCCATACGACAAATAAACATGTCAAACATATTTCTAAAAAAAATATGTATACGGTATTTTATACGAATACCTAGAGTATGTGAAATTCCATATTCTACAATTCTAATCGAAACAGAAAACGGAAAGCACTTTGCACATGTGCAATTGCATGCAGATCATGAATCTATCATTATCTAACATTGAAAGTATTGAAAACCATAACCTATACACCTAAAGTCCTCACCTTGCCTCTTGGAATCTCAACGGATTAGCAAAGTTTGATGGGCTTCCGTATTCGGGAGTTTTCTAGCCTAAAGAGGGAAATTAGTTAGCTATTTCATAACCTGCAGCCTACACTCCTCAAAACAGGTCTAGGGTTAGGGTTTATTACCTTAAAACGGAGTCGGTGTCGCCGGAAAAACGTCAAGGAAGGGGTGGTGCAGCCCGTGGGGTGATTTGCAAAAGTAGGAGGAAGATTCTCCCACTTCTCCTAAGCTTTCTCTCTCTTTTTCTCTCTCTCTCTAGGATTTTATCCCAAATTCGTATGGCTGTGAGAGGGGCTGTTCTAAGGCCCTTATATAGCCTAAAACCTCCCCGAAACAGACTCCGGTTCAAGAGGTACGACTATTAAAAGCAATTCGGCGCTTTTCCAGCTCAAAAGAGTGTTTCTGGCGGCCCCCCCTTGAGCCAAACGTCAGACTTAAGATCACAACTCATGGATCTACGTGGGATTACGTTTTCGACTCGATCGGATTCCTATATCACACGGAGCGGACCACTTTCAGTTCAACGGTCAGTGGGCCACGATCCGAAATTCCAAGTACATGTAAATGTACCTGAAATTTTTCCTAATCCGAGGGTTTAATTTGGTCCGATTCGACGGATCTGGTTGCTTAATATCGATCCGCAAACAAATGGTGCCAGATCACTATTCAAGATATTTATTTTGTAAAGGAAATGGTGGTTTTCACACTCCCTCGCTCCGGACGCGATCGAATGGCTGTGGGACATTGTCTGGACTTGATTTCTGAGATGTTTGTCGAGCCCAGTGAGGCGGTCCTAGTTCCTTAACTTCGTGTTAATCGAATTTTCGATGTGCGGTCTAGACCTAATACAGAGTTTCAATTCGTTCCCGAGAGCAGTCGGATAATGAGTTTGATCCTAAACTTTAGGGCAACCTAGCGTCAATGATTCTATAAGTTTTGGGTCTTGCAGATCGTATTTAAAGCGATTCAAACGGATTTCGTAGCTAATCTAGTTTAGCACTTAGTTACTTTGTCTCATTTCTAAAGGATTTAATCCTAAGTGATTTCCGTCTGAGGTGGTACTTAGTCCTTTGTAGTTTGTATATAGAGTGATCCAAGTTATAATACTTAACTAGTTTAAGATAGTGTCTAGGGTGAAAGTACTTAGGAAAATTGAAAGAACAAGATGGTGAACGGTTGGATTTGTGAAGGAAATGGGTTCAGAAGCGATTTTAGACTATGGGATTCAGTTCTGATAGGTTAATAAGGTGTTAGGAGTAACCCATTGCCTAAGGACGTCTAATTCCAGGTTGGCAAAAATCCAGGGTGTTACAGTAAGCCTAATAATTGCCGATAATCTGAATATAATTGTCGCTTAATAAATCTTACAGATAACCAGCTAGGGCTCAGAGATAGTTATGCGATGACCCTTTTTTTAAGAATATATATAATTTTGGAGTCACTTTTGTTGGCCGCGACAATAATCTAATCACAATAATAATCTCGGGCTTAAGCGTTAATATATAATAATTCAGCCATTGTAATAATTCTGGCCCCAATGTTGACCTGTAAAATTCGATATTGACAATCATCATCTCAGGAAATCAATAATTACCTTTTCCAGGATCAAATGATCAAGATTTTCGCAAGGTTGTTCGGAAAGATATGTTAAAAAGAATATTTTAAAATTGTATCTTTCTTTTATTTCTCTATTCATTTATCATTCTTCATTCTTACTTCACCAGAGAATGAAGGTTCATGAAGACATATGACTGGAATATTGCTTTTCTTATTACGTTATTACAAAACCATTATGCTTTCCTTCTTGTACATGAGCATGATGGACCATGTCACTACTAGAATCACGCCTTATTTCTTGAAGGGTTGCTGATGCCATGCTTCAAACGAAAATTATATTAACTCGTCATTTTTCTCTTTCTATCATATTCTTCCATAACAACTTCACCGTTATCAATCATCCTTTGAAGTATATCTTTAATAACATAGCAATTTCCAGTCTAATACCCGAACATACGATGATAATGACAATATCATTTTCCTCTCCTCTTCTCCGTTTATTTATGATATGTTGACTGAAGTAGCTTAATTTCCCCTCTAGCCAACAGTTGATTTATCATAGGAAGTATATCTTCTTTTGCAAATACCCATTTCTCACAGGTTTTATATTGTCTGCATTTTTCATATATCATTCCAATCGTATGACCTTCCCAATTTTCTTCACCACTATTTATTTCTTCATTCTGATAATCTTCTTTCTTTTCTTCTTTGCTAATGGCATTGGCTGATATTTCATGATGATTCCAGTATAATGAATTTATGTAAAAAGCAGACCCTTTTTCAACTATCTTTTCAAGAGTATGAGTCTTGGTAGCAAGATCACGAAAGGTCTGCAAATCTACACTAATCAGGTTACATGCCACTTCTGGTCTTATACCTTCCAAATATAACTTGACCTGATCTGGTTCTCCCGGAAGATATCGACATAATGCCCCCAAGTCTTTCCATTGACTGATGAATTCGTCAACTAATTCGTCTTCTCGTTGGGGAGCAGAAGCTAATTCAGTCAAACTAACTTCTCTGTCGGAAGAAAAAAGTTTGTCATAAAAGCATATTGCATATGTTCCTAAGTATAAATAGACTCTGGATTCAAGGCTGAATACCATCTGAAAGCTTTCCCTGTTAGAAATGACCTGAATAATTGTAAATGATATTGAGGAACTTTAGAGAGATTTTCCATCATTTTTATGAAGTGAATCATATGTTCTTCTAGTGATCAGTCCCCATTAAACTTCTTAAAGTCTGGGTGTTTAAAATCAGTAGGAAATGTCATTTCTTCTATTTAAGAGGGATATAGTGTTTGATATCGGAACGTTTTATTCTGATTTCGTTCCTTTTCTAGATGAATGGTTTCGATGACCATCTGTCAGATTTTTTCATGCATTATGATTTGAGAAATATTAGGCATAAGCCCCTGAAATCTAACCGCTTGTGGTTGTGGCCTTTCTACTTGTGGTTCAATGTTGTCCACGGCAGTCGTTGCTGCAAGATTATGGATTCTTTGAGCAATGTGCTTATCTGGTGAAGGCTGATTAGGCTGATTAATATCTGCCGGCAAGACTTCTATTTCTTTATTCTTCGATCCTCTTGATATTGAAGGAGGAAACGAGTGTTGCATTGCTGGTGTTGTTGAGGAAGATAAACTGTTGTTTGATTCAAAACCATTGTACTGTGGCTTCGAAGGACTAGCTGACTTAGATCACGATATTCTTAATGCATAAGTTTACTTTTAATCCTTTGTAGAGGGTGCTGTAAGCGAACATTCACTTATCACGATGACTTTCCCTTTATTCTTCTGAATTTGTAATGATTCTGGAAAGGATGTCTTTACGGTTGTAGTTGGCAGTACTAGAAGACCTTCTGGAGTGACGAGCTTTTCAGTCCTTCTCGAATGAAATGATTGCGTGACTGAGGCAAGACTGCGTCTCGCGACATTTCGCATAATCGACCCTCTAACCATACTTTGTAGGATGATACTTTTTTGTGGGAGAAGATCGACCCTTCGTCTTTTAGATGTCACTGCTATCCATCCTTCATCGTCCTGTTGTGTTGTCGGTGAAGCGGAGACCATTCTAAACATCACCTGACATTCCCTATCCTTGATCGTAAATAATTTAACATTCTCTGATACTTTTTATAGGAATGATTGCGTATTGTTGATATAATCCACAACGAATCCATTGGGTGTGAACTAAACAACTACGTCAGTCGAGAAAAAAGACATTGCAGTTGTATAAGGACGGAATACATATTATTCAGAACATAGCATTAATTACTGTAACATCCCGAAAATTGAGGGTCGAGTAGTAACTTAACTCTCGAGTTCCAGAACATCACTTATGCAACAAAATGAATGATGATTGAATGTTGACTGTATTAGAGTAGTGAACATGAGTGAGATTAAGCCAAAACAGCATATCATACTCCAGAGACAGTTAAATTTGCAAGCGGAAGACTGTGATAGATAGATAGATAAAATATATAAACTATGATGAGTCTCCAGAGTGTGATAACATTACCAGGTTAAATAATTACAAGTACAGTTCTAAAATATACCAAATGTATAAGTGTAATGTCTTCTATCCCAAGTACCATAGCCCCGTCAATACAGTACCAGGTCTTCAGAGACCCGTCAGAGAGTTACATGTAGGAGAACTCCTCCTCGACATCATAGTAATAGTCCGGCTCTGCTTCAGGAGTAGCGTCGCCATCCGAAACTCAACAACTTGGTTGGTGTGTACAACACCGTCCCGTAACGTGGGAGTGAGTAGCTAACTCAGTGGAACAATAAAGTATAGGTTAACATGTTATCAATACAGTCAAGCAGTAATGATAAAGCAGTAAAATCAAACACTCCTAGCTACTCTTATTAATGCAAGTATGAATGCAGGTATGATGGATGCCCTCACTGACATACTCCCTCATGCGACACCATCTCACGCTCGCGGCATGCTTTCATCCCACAGTGCTCCACATCTTCCAGGCACATGCAATGCATGATGAGCATGATTACCGAGTTTTTAATTAGTCCATTTCAAACAGCAGGATTGGGAAACTAAGGTACCTCCCTTGTATCATTCCCAAACATGATCCATTCTAGGGTCGTCAGTCCTAGTTAATATCAGACGATGGTGTGTTTTCTAGGTCACTGCAGAGGCTGTCAGGGCTGTTACGCACAAAGGTTACACCACTCCCCCATCACCCCTTAAACGATTCATCACAATACAGAAACAGGCCTAGTTCATACTCTATATATCGCGGCGAACCCTAAGGCGCACTGCGATTTCAGAGTATGCTCGAGGTCACTACAAAGGGCTGCCAGGGCTGTTACGCACAAAGGTTGCACCGCTCCCCCATCACCTTATCAATGTAGGCCGACAGCGCGAATATAGTGTTCCATACCACCATAATCGGCTCACGAGTTTGGTTGCTCACTGGTCACTACGGGGAGGCACGTGGCCCCAACGTTGGCCGACAGCTCGACCACGGTGTCCCATACCACCATGCCCGGCTCATGAGTCTTAGCGGATCGAGGTACCATGGTTAAAAGGGTTTTCACTGGTAAGTTTGGTACCCGAGGTTCAGGCAGTAGCGACCAAATATGGTAAACATACATTAGACAAATCGGGTTACATGACGAGCTCGGCTAGCGCGAGCGCACAACAAGTTGAACGACATGAAGTGCATAAGCACTTCGCGTGGCCAACCACTATCGCCAACCGAAGTACGACTCGAGTTCGTCGAACACATCTCACGTCACAAATGAATCACAGCCATGAATTCAATTCTGGTACCGATTGTCTGGACTATAATCATAGCCCCAAACACAATCAATTGTCATCCATAGCATGTGGATAAAGCATGATAAATAAAGTAATTCAAACATGTTAGTAGGCATGTTATAAAGCATGATATAAGGCATGTTGTAAAGCGGTTTAAGTAAACAACCTCATGGAGGTAATCATACATGTCACTAGGGTAGTTGAGAATCCCATCTCAACACCCTCCTAAGGCATCAACATTCAAACACTTGCTCACACAAGCATTTTCACAAACACTTAACATACACTATTTCAACATACATAGAGTATGTTAACAAACATGTATTAGGGCGAATCCTTTCGCCAAGCAAGTATTTTATATACACATAATATATTTATACAACAATTAATCATGGCAAACACATCTCTAAAATATACATGTATATGGTACTTTTACAATACAGTATTTCTACATACATAGTGTATATTAGTAAAACATGTATTTAGGCGAATCCTTTCACCAAATAAGTATTTTATCCATATATCGTATATTCATACAACAAATAATCATGTCAAACACATTTCCAAAGAATATACGTATACGGTATTTTCTACGAATACCTAGAATATGTAAAATTCCATATTCTACAACTTTAATCGAAACAGAAAACGGAAAGCACTTTGTACATGTGCAATTGCATGCAGATCATGAATCTATCATTATCTGACATTGAAAGCGTTGAAAACCATAACCTATACACCTAAAGTCCGTACCTTGTGTTGTAGAATCGTAACGGAGTTGATAGGTTTGCTAAGCTCCCGTATTCGGCAGTTTGGCAACCTATGGAACGAAATACGTTAGCTATTTCATAACCTACAGCCACCCAAGCCCCAAATCAGGTTAGGGTTAGGGTTTCTTACCTAAAAACGGGGCTGGAGTCACCGGAAAAATGATGAGAACGGAGCGGTGGAGTTCAAATAGTGGCAGGGAACAGCAGCAGGGAGTTCCTCCTACATCTCCCACACTTTCTCTCTTTTCTCTCTCTTAATCTAGGTTTTCTCTCAAATTCAGATGGCTGCAATGAAAGAGGGTTTAAGGTCCTTATATAGCCTAAAAACTCACCGAAATAGACTCATGTTCAAAGTATACTTGGGTTACAGCCAAAGGGGGCTGGTTTCAGCTCAACGGAGGACTTCTGGCGAGCCTCCTTGAGCCAAAGGTCGGACTTAAGCTCACCGACACCGGATCTACGTTCTATTATGTTTTTGTTTCAGTCGGGATTCCAGATCACGGTGGCGGACCAGTTTCAGTTCAACAGTCAGCGGATCTCGATCGGAGATTTCGAGTATATGTAAATGTGTATGAAATTTTTCCTGATCCGAGGGTGTAATTTGGTCAGATTCTGACGGTCTGGTTGCTTAAAACTGATCCGCAAGCGACGAGTCTCAGATTACTATTCAAGATATTTATTTTTAAATAAAATAAGTGTTTTCACACTCTCTCGCTCCGGACTCAAGCGAACAGCCGTGGAACACTGTTTCGCGTTGATTTCCGAGATGGTTGTCAAGCCCAGCGAGGCGGTCCCAAGTCCTTAACCTCGTATTGTTCGGACTCCCGATGTGCGGTCCAGATCAGATACGGAGTTTCAACGTGCTCCCGAGAGCAGTCGGGTAATGAGTTTGATCCTAGATTTTTGAGTAACCTAGCGTCAATGATTCTACAAGTTTTGGGTCTCGCAGATCGTATTTAAAGCGATTCAAACGGATTTCGTAGCTATTCTAGTTTAACACTTAGTTACTTTATCTCATTTCTAAAGGATTTAATCCTAAGTGATTTCCGTCTGAGGTGGTACCTAGGCCTTTGTAGTTTGTGTATAAAGTGATCCAATTTATACTACTTAGCTAGTTTAAGATAGTGTCTAGGGTGCAAGTACTTAGGAAAATTGAAAGAACAAGGTGGTGAAGGGTGGGATTTGTGAAGGAAAGGGGTTCAGAAGCGATTTTAGACTGTGGGATTCAGTTCTGACAAGTTAATGAGGTGTTAGGATCGACCCATTGCCTAAGGACGTCTAATCCCAGGTTGGCAAAAATCCGGGATGTTACAATCTACCCCCCTTAAAACAAAATTTCGTCCCCGAAATTGCCTAAGGGTAATAAGGAAAGATTTTTATTATTTCATTTGCCTAAGACTTATTGACTCCAAGTTTCTACGCATGGTAGGGTATGTACTAGCTGGTTCATTTTAGTCTACCCCCCTTAAAACTTATTACTTTATCCATTTCTCATACCCTAATGGTTTGCTACAATTTATTTCTTTACTTATCTGTAGTCTTGACGACAACTCCCAACAATTTAGAGTAAGATAGTTGTTTTCATTGTTTGACCAACACGGAGAGACGGTAATGGTTGGCTTGATCCCGATACATCGATCATCTACCTGACCAGGGTAGAAGGCTCATCGTATCCCTTCCGGATCCTGGTGAATCCTGGTCTTCTGCTCGGTCAAGCAGTGAGTCCGTTGGTAGTCGCTCAGGATTGAGAATTGGGTCAAGCCGCGAATGTTTCGCAGTTGTATATTTCAGTAACTCCGTAGTCCGATCACTCTAAAAACGTAGGGAATGTCCATCATTGAAAAGCTCAAATTGTCTATGTCTAAGGTTACCCTTTAGGTCTTAGTTTAAGAGAAGCCGTGATATTATCTATGTCGAAGGAAGTGGTGAATCAAATCTTACTAGATGATCCTAAAATGGTTTCTCATAGTAGAACTTGCTAGGGCTTCTATAATGTTCGTATTCAACGAACACAGTTTCGATCCTGGGCCAGTGGAGTAGGGTCTCCACCACGCTTCCGCTACGCCACCCAGATCAAAGAGATGCAATAGGTGACCTAAACAGATTGGGCTCATAATGTTCTACCCCCCTTAAAAATTTATTTTCACCCTCAAGGCTCAAGATTTATGTCCTGCTCCGTACATCGGAACAATGTGTAATTTAGGACCTATCCTTGACACGAAAGGGTCTCGCTCCAACTGACTTAAGCCGACTAACTAAGTCTATCATTCAATTGGCTTAGCATAATTAATTTGTCTTTCCTTAGCCTAACCAGTAGTCTAGTTTTAATTTAGGAGTAGCGATATCCTCTAGGTGTAATCCAAAGTCTATGCTTATACATTAGATGATTTTATACCCATTCTAATAAAGAAAATTATTTGTTTGTTTGGAATTGAGTTGCCCGAACATGAATGTAGCTACGCTTGAGCACTTCACATATGCTCAAACCAACTAAGGGGGTTCTAGAGTTCACGTTCTTAATTGGTTGGATTTCCTATACTGTCAGGTCTATCGAAGCACTGCTCTAGGTCTAAACTCTATGGGCCTATCTATCAAACAACCATTTACTCAAAAAGCTTAAGCTATCAGAGTGTGGTGGGTTAATGTATATCAAGGGACTTTACCACTCCAACACTATTTGGCCAGTAGTCTTAAGTTGTATTAAATGAGACTGTATTACTAATCCTACCTCAGGATTGGGAATGACATGTTTGGTAGGAGGGTGGGTGGGGATTAAAATTAATAGTATAGGCTTTGGAAAATGAGTCTGGTGTTGGAAAAGTGTGAGATGGGATTTCCAAACCCCATGATGATGAATTTATAAGTGTAATTTGAAAGGAAAACACGGGATTTACGTTTAACTGCCTACATCCCAAACCAAACATAGTATGGATGATTAGGCCTCCAAGTAAATAGCCGTACACGCTCGGATAGAGCCACGGAAAAAGAGGATAAGGGGAAATGGGGGGCTGGAGTTTTTGGTTCTCCACGGATTGAAGTCTCAACAGACGTCGTAGAGGCCCCATAGACAGGGTTTTGTAAAGGAAAAATGGAGAGATGGGTTGGGTAGAGAGGTTACACGTTTTGGAGCCACGAACGGAAGGTGTAATGGCTCAAATGTGAGAAAACGGAGAGGGTAGGGAGGTAGGGATTGTTGTAACTGATGGAGATGGATGGATTGTGGTCGAAATTTGCAGATTGAGTGATTGGAAGGGAGAGTTGAGAGAGAGACAGCAACTTGGAGGGCTTGGAGGGGCGTTTGAGAGAGAGGGAGAAAAACGACGCAAAATAGGGGTCCCTCCACAATTTTGCACGCACCACACATATGTAGAGGTCGGGCCGACCAAGACCAGCACTGGCCCGACCAGCCCGGCCCAACCTGACCGCGGCGCACCGCGGTCCACTTTGGTCGACGTGCTGCCGCCGCAGTTGAGTGATGTTCCCCAACCTCCCAAGGTGCCGAATGCACCCTGGGTCTACTTGGTTCCCCTCCGGATCGACGCGTGTGGCCCCCGACTCCGTTTTGAGTTGTTTCGGGTCAAATCGGACGTATCTTGCAATCTGGAATGAGTTATCTGACGTAAAATATATGAATTTGGGATAGAACGAGCTAATGAAGCCAACCAACCCAGCTATGTAGGGTTGCGAAGCCCAGAATTGCGAAAAACCCCTCCGATTGACGGTCGTTTCCCCGTTTCAATTTCGTTTTACTAAAAATAGTAGTTTTGGTTTGATTACTCTTACTCCATTGGGTTTTAGGAGTTGCGCTCATCGCATAAAGGGCTTAGAATAATTAGGAGAACGATTTGGTGAAGTCAAATAAGACACTTACTATTTTTGGCCGAAA
Organism: Magnolia changhungtana; assembly: GCA_030180095.1. Taxonomy (NCBI): domain Eukaryota; kingdom Viridiplantae; phylum Streptophyta; class Magnoliopsida; order Magnoliales; family Magnoliaceae; genus Magnolia; species Magnolia changhungtana. The sequence goes on from JASAUF010000511.1 coordinate 5,872,229, forward strand.
ACCTTGCACACTAGTAGACATCACGACCTTATAGTAAGTCGCGAATTCTAGGAGTTTTAGTTGTAGTTTGTTTCTGATTTATTTCCAATTACCTGGTATTCCTATTTAAAGGGTTGTGAATTCATTTTGTTTTTAGTCATTCATTAATCAATTTTGAATTTATTAGTATTTATTTCTATTTTCTGCTTTCCTTCCTCATGGCTTCGAGAAGTCTCTGTGAGGAGTCCAGAGAAGCTCCGAGGATTCGGAGTAGTTATCCTCATCACATTTATCCTGTATTCTATCGATTTTTAACGGTTGGGGTGAGGTGGATTGTAATCTAGACACATCTATAGACGGCCTAAGAATGTTTTAAGGTCGACCCGTGCGACCATGGTTGAATACAGAATCGATTTCGGCGTTCGTTTTCAGCAAACAAGCCGTTGGACGGGACAGGGATGCCTAAGACTGTTTCTACATTCCGTCGCTCCCTCCTAAGTCAGAGTGCGTCAGTGTGCATTGTGTGACCATAACCCAGGTCCGGTTTAATCCAAATCATGCTCTGATACCATCTGTAACATCCCGAAAATCGAGGGTCGAGTAGTAACTCAACTCTCGAGTTCCAGAACATCACTTATGCAACAAAATGAATGATGATTGAATGTTGACTGTATTAGAGTAGTGAACATGAGTGAGATTAAGCCAAAACAGCATATCATACTCCAGAGACAGTTAAATTTGCAAGCGGAAGACTGTGATAGATAGATAGATAAAATATATAAACTATGATGAGTCTCCAGAGTGTGATAACATTACCAGGTTAAATAATTACAAGTACAGTTCTAAAATATACCAAATGTATAAGTGTAATGTCTTCTATCCCAAGTACCATAGCCCCGTCAATACAGTACCAGGTCTTCAGAGACCCGTCAGAGAGTTACATGTAGGAGAACTCCTCCTCGACATCATAGTAATAGTCCGGCTCTGCTTCAGGAGTAGCGTCGCCATCTGAAACTCAACAATCTAGTTGGTGTGTACAACACCGTCCCGTAACGTGGGAGTGAGTAGCTAACTCAGTGGAACAATAAAGCATAGGTTAACATGTTATCAATACAGTCAAGCAGTAATGATAAAGCAGTAAAATCAAACACTCCTAGCTACTCTTATTAATGCAAGTATGAATGCAGGTATGATGGATGCCCTCACCGACATACTCCCTCATGCGACACCATCTCACGCTCGCGGCATGCTTTCATCCCACAGTGCTCCACATCTTCCAGGCACATGCAATGCATGATGAGCATGATTACCGAGTTTTTAATTAGTCCATTTCAAACAGCAGGATTGGGAAACTAAGGTACCTCCCTTGTATCATTCCCAAACATGATCCATTCTAGGGTCGTCAGTCCTAGTTAATATCAGACGATGGTGTGTTTTCTAGGTCACTGCAGAGGCTGCCAGGGCTGTTACGCACAAAGGTTACACCACTCCCCCATCACCCCTTAAACGATTCATCACAATACAGAAACAGGCCTAGTTCATACTCTATATATCGCGGCGAACCCTAAGGCGCACTGCGATTTCAGAGTATGCTCGAGGTCACTACAAAGGGCTGCCAGGGCTGTTACGCACAAAGGTTGCACCGCTCCCCCATCACCTTATCAATGTAGGCCGACAGCGCGAATATAGTGTCCCATACCACCATAATCGGCTCACGAGTTTGGTTGCTCACTGGTCACTATGGGGAGGCACGTGGCCCTAGCGTAGGCCGACAGCTCGACCACGGTGTCCCATACCACCATGCCCGGCTCATGAGTCTTAGCGGATCGAGGTACCATGGTTAAAAGGGTTTTCACTGGTAAGTTTGGTACCTTAGGTTCAGGCAGTAGCGACCAAACATGGTGAACATACATTAGACAAATCGGGTTACATGACGAGCTCGGCTAGCTCGAGCACACAACAAGTTGAACGACATGACGTGCATAAGTACTTCGCGTGGCCAACCACTATCGCCAACCGAAGTACGACTCAAGTTCGTTGAACACATCTCACGTGGCAAATGAATCACAGCCACGAATTCAATTCTTGTACCGATTATCTGGACTATAATCATAGCCCCAAACACAATTAATTGTCATCCATAATATGTGGAGTAAAGCATGATAAATAAAGTAATTCAAACATGTTAGTAGGCATGTTATAAAGCATGATATAAGACATGTTGTAAAGCACTATGTCAATAGAAATACAAACACATATATTGCAAGTAAGCGGTTTAAGTAAACAACCTCATGGAGGTAATCATACATGTTACTAGGGTAGTTGAGAATCCCATCTCAACACCCTCCTAAGGCATCAACATTCAAACACTTGCTCACACAAGCATTTTCACAAACACTTAACATACACTATTTCAACATACATAGAGTATGTTAACAAACATGTATTAGGGCGAATCCTTTCGCCAAGCAAGTATTTTATATACACATAATATATTTATACAACAATTAATCATGGCAAACACATCTCTAAAATATACATGTATATGGTACTTTTACAATACAGTATTTCTACATACATAGTGTATATTAGTAAAACATGTATTTAGGCGAATCCTTTCACCAAATAAGTATTTTATCCATATATCGTATATTCATACAACAAATAATCATGTCAAACACATTTCCAAAGAATATACATATACGGTATTTTCTACGAATACCTAGAATATGTAAAATTTCATATTCTACAACTTTAATCGAAACAGAAAATGGAAAGCACTTTGTACATGTGCAATTGCATGCAGATCATGAATCTATCATTGAAAGCGTTGAAAACCATAACCTATACACCTAAAGTCCGCACCTTGTGTTGTAGAATCGTAACGGAGTTGATAGGTTTGCTAAGCTCCCGTATTCGGCAGTTTGGCAACCTATGGAACGAAATACGTTAGCTATTTCATAACCTACAACCACACTTTCTCTCTCTTTTCTCTCTCTCAATCTAGGTTTTCTCTCAAATTCGGATGGCTGCAATGAGAGAGGGTTTAAGGTCCTTATATAGTCTAAAAACTCACCGAAATAAACTCCTGTTCAAAGTAAACTTGGGTTACAGCCAAAGGGGGCTGGTTTCAGCTCAACGGAGGACTTCTGGCGGGCCTCCTTGAGCCAAAGGTCGGACTTAAGCTCACTGACACCGGATCTACGTTTTATTATGTTTTTGTTTCGGTCGGGATTCCAGATCACGCGTGGCGGACCAGTTTCAGTTCAATGGTCAGCGGATCTCGATCGGAGATTCCGAGTACATGTAAATGTGTATAAAATTTTTCCTGATCCGAGGGTGTAATTTAGTCAGATTCTGACGGTCTGGTTGCTTAAAACTGATCCGCAAGCGACGAGTCTCAGATTACTATTCAAGATATTTATTTTTAAAGAAAACAAGTGTTTTCACACTCTCTCGCTCCGGACTCAAGCGAACAGCCGTGGAACACTGTTTGAATTTGATTTCCGAGATGGTTGTCAAGCCCAGCGAGGCGGTCCCAAGTCCTTAACCTCGTATTGTTCGGACTCCCGATGTGCGGTCCAGATCAGATATGGAGTTTCAACGTGCTCCCGAGAGCAGTCGGGTAATGAGTTTGATCCTAGATTTTAGGATAACCTAGCGTCAATGATTCTACAAGTTTTCGGTCTTGCAGATCGTATTTAAAGCGATTCAAACGGATTTCGTAGCTATTCTAGTTTAACACTTAGTTACTTTATCTCATTTCTAAAGGATTTAATCCTAAGTGATTTTCGTCTGAGGTGGTACCTAGGCCTTTGTAGTTTATGTATAAAGTGATCCAATTTATACTACTTAGCTAGTTTAAGATAGTGTCTAGGGTGCAAATACTTAGGAAAATTGAAAGAACAAGGTGGTGAAGGGTGGGATTTGTGAAGGAAAGGGGTTCAGAAGCGATTTTAGACTGTGGGATTCAATTCTGACAAGTTAATGAGGTGTTAGGATCGACCCATTGCCTAAGGACGTCTAATCCCAGGTTGGCAAAAATCCGGGATGTTACAATTACTTTGATTAAATCAAATTGTACTTTATTTTTTAGATGAATGGGAGGATGTTCCCATTGAGAGTCACCATTTTGCCGCCATTATGGCGCCAACCGATGATAGTCATTCTCCAAACAATTTTTAAGTTAATATTGAATGAGTTATTATCACCGGCAGAGTCGTCATATTGTTTCGACAAGAAACGAATGTATTTTGATAGGAAAATTATCATTCAATAATTAACAAAGAAAATAGAAGAACATTCATCATCATAGATTTTTAATTTCAAGTTTCAATTACATCCTCGTATTTCCCTTGATTTAGAAACAAAGTACAATGAAAGAAAAGAAAAGCAGTTTAATTGTTCGGCAGCATTTTAGTTCGAAAAGTGTCTATTGCAATGATATGCATAGGCTTGAGATCCTTGGTTCTTTAGTCATATGTGTATACCATGTATATAAGAGGGCAAGTTATAAATATGTCTAACCAAATAGACCACTGGAGGTCTTATTAGTGCGAGCATGGAGGGCCACCCATTGCGCAAGGAACCTATTGTGCAGGTGCACCTATTGCGCAGGTGCACTTGTTCTTCGCTTTCTGCTTGCTCCGGGAGATCCTTAAGCTTCTCTAACTTCTGTTCTGTCTAAATGAGGAGGAGAGGGGGGTATTTATAGGTTTTCATACATGTGAAGACCATTTCCACACAATAAAGCTCATAGACCCGTGTAACAGGTCTATTCACGCAACAAACCTACACAACAGTTCCGCACAATAAGTCTGTTCGCGCAACAGTTCCGTGCCACAACTCTATTCACGCAACAGCTCCACTATGAAGTCTGTTTACATGCAACTGTACTTTGGACGTCTATTTCTGCGCAACAGGACTTTGGATATTTATTTCTTCACCACAAGGATTGGGAAGTCTATTTCTGCAATAATAGGGACTGTGAAGTCTGAAAATGCTGCAACAGGGACTGGGAGGCCTGAAAATGCTGCAACAAGGACTGGGAATTCTGAAAATGTATTTTTTATGCACCAACAAAGAGCATGAATCCATTTGTGGCTTTGTTTGTTAATAGAGCATTTGTTGTACCTCAACAACAGGTCGATGCAAGTTCTGTTAAAAATCGGACACCCTCACCACCAGTTCAGCCGATGTCATAGACACTTTCATTATAGTGAAATATACCATAGGTTCATATTCTTGGTTTGATACAGGATGTGCGAAATTCATTGATATTGGTAGATTTCAGACATCTTGAACGTGTTCCTGTACAGGACATACGAAATTCACTGCCACTGGTAGATTTCAAACGTCCTAAATGTGAATATAGAAAAGTGGTTCATGAAGCCAAGAATAAAGGGAAGCCTGGGGGCACCTCTTGCCTAAAAATCAATAGTATAATGAAGAACAGTATGAAGATGGCCTTAAAGTACCTCGAGTTACTACACAACAATACATGGAACATAACCAAATTATTCAAATGGTTTAGGAAGTAACAAGCCAAGTTCTTGGCTGAACTACTACTCCAATTTATCATAAGTCATATCTTGATTGGATCGACCAGCAATATTCATTGTCGAGGAACTATCGACCTGACTTTATATTGTTTCCAGGTGATACGAGTCAATCGCGGTTAAACACATAGGTCAATTTACCATACAATGTGGAGAATTGGATAATAATGAGTATTACAAATTACAGTTATTTAGTCATTTATTTACTAGTGTAACAATCATAAATTTTGGTGCATTTAAAACTAAAATAAATAGTTAAATATTTTATTTTAAATTAAGAAACAAAAACAAGTCAATAGCTGAGTTGGTAGAGACACTCTTGGTTGATAGAGAGTTCGAGGGTTCGACTCTTACCATCGTGACTCTTGATTTCGGGTGATGTCGGAGGATTGATTCCTGTAGTAGTAATAATAAATTTTTTTTATCAAATGTCATAAAAATTTCAAATTCAGGATTAGGGAGGATACGCTCATCCCATCTTATCTAGAAAAGTCTTTGGGAGAGATTTCTACATAATTCCCACGGTTGATATGGTCTTGAATGACATTCCCCAAAATAACACATTTATTAGTAGAGTGGGACCGAATTCCATACCATTTGCAGTACTCGATCCTTTGTAATTCATCAACTGGATATACTTTACGATTAATAAGAACTTTAATAAACTTTTCGACCAACAAGATATTAAATATCTCTTCGGCTCGGGTGATATCAAAGGTATACACCTTCTGAGCCTTTTATGTAGTCGGGGTGATCAACTCCGCTTTGACAAATGCTAAACATACCGGTGACTTTTTAGCCACCACTTCGACAATTGCAGTTTCGTAATTAGGGTCATTATAATATGTCCCTAATAACGAATTCATTCATCTAGCCCCTTCCTGTAAGAGTTCCTCATAGCGAGAAACATTTTTAGTTAGGTCATATAAATCAGAAAACTCCGTGCCTATAAACTTTTTGCGGAGCTTATATTCTATCCCGTCTTGTGCATGCTGCACAAATTTAGCTTTGGTCATGACTACTTTACATCAGCTCTTCGCCCGCTTAAATCACATAAATTAACTTTCGCATGACTCCAAGGCAACTGTCGGAATCATGCGAGATTAGCTATGGTTATCTCCCTATTTCTGGAGAAGAATTTAGCATGGAATTTCTCTTTCAACTCTTGCCAAGTGCATACTGAATCTAGTAGCAAGTTTGAATACCAAGTGAAGGTCGCAGTAGTCAACGAGTGACCAAATAATTGTAGCTTATGATAATCATTGTTAGCGAGTTCGCTCCACTGCATCATAAAATGGTCGACGTACTTGATAGTCGACTGACCAGGCTTTCCTAAGAATAAGGCGAAATCCGCTTAATAAGTTCGCGGCAATGAGTGTTGTCGATCTACCCATTCAGGGTATGGTTTGCGATACACAGGGATGGTGTTATGGCCGAGCACTTAGTGAGCAACTTCTTAAACAAGTTATATTATCTGATCACGGTCAACTTGATGCGGTGCTATAGCTGGTGGATGATCTGGACCAAATTGGTTAAGATTATCGTAAAATCTAAGGCTATGTTACGAATTGAATCCTGCTGGTGGTCCATAGTTCCTGTTATCGGGTACAAAATTCCTAATCTCCCCGCTTAGGTTGCCTGACTTCCATAGGAGGTGGCACATTCCTAACATCCGAAGGAGGAATCAGTGGTGGGTTATGTTGTAAAGGTGGCATAGGTGGCAACAGAACTAAATTGCTAACTGAGCTTCCATTAATTTTGTGTTGTGGTGTTAATGGTGTTTATCACAACCAACAATTGTTGCATAGCTTTAGTTTAACTAGCCATGTAGCGATTAACACTCTCGGCTTAGGCATGAAATTGCTCATCTTGGGCTCTTCCATATTCCTACACGGCTACACCATCTGGATGCTCATTTGAACATCCCGAAGCACAACGGATACCTATCCGAGAGTATCGCATGAGATGTGGATGGTCCAGCCTGATTTTTGGTTGGGTTAATATTCAAATGTGATGCCTCAGGGGGCGCATGAACCAGTACATCCTCACTTGGAGGTGGTGCGGTTGGGGTTGAGGGCTCGACTCTGCAAGCATGGGCACTTCTCTTCTGCATTTTTTATAAAAGTTAGACCAGTAGTTCATAAACAGGTGTAACACCCTGCACTTTTGGTACGCGGGTGTTACCACTTAAACTGTACCAAGGGATTTCAAACTTGACTAACAGGCAGTTTAAATCCAACGAATACAGGATGGGGTTTCCAGTCATCATTAAAGTCGTCCATCAAAGGCCCTAGGAGCTGAGTCGAGCCCTACATCAGTCAGGAAGGTAACCTCAGTTAAACACCATAAGTTAAAGATCAATTGATTGTAAAGAAACAGAACGATACTCTAGTGATTGACCTTCGAGGGCTCGTAGGTAGCCAACCAAGCACCCACTGCATCTCAAATTCATAGTTAACTGTTAAAACAAGTTCTCAAACCGATCCAGCCATTGGATCAGCATATATTAGGCCAAATAGAGTCTGGGACGTGTGAAACGGCCCATCTGTCCCTCAGTCCCGCCCCAAATTAGGTTAAGACCCCTAAGTGGGGCTCCCAAGATGATTGGATAGATTGAATTTATCATAAACATCATGGTGGACCCCACATGAGGTGCGTGTGCACCTGCACTGGACGAGTCAAGTCGGTCAAACCGACTTTGACCGAGCACATCTACAAAAAGGTGGATTTCTCCTGCCAAAAGGCCATTTTTAATCTGACGGATGTTAGCTCCCTAGGTGGCCTACCCTGGCCTCTATCTGAATGATCATAACCATTCATTAAGTCCGTGGGGCCTGTTTGACCATAACCCTATAGGCTTTTGAGCCCATGCAAAGGGACAGAGACTTTTAGGATGAAGTCGATCAAGAGTTCATGTGTGGCTGGGATCCAGAATGGTGGGCCAACCTGTGACTGTATGGTCAGCCCACGATTGGTCTGATCGAGCTATCCCAGCCATCCATCTTCCCGCTGAGAGCCACGCTCTCCCATTTCTGAAAATGGCAGGGCAAACTGTCTGTAACCGAAAAGGCAAAAAGGAATCTTTTCCTTTCGGGAAATGGACGCTGGCATGTCTCTGGCCGTTCCTTGGCCACGTGGAGCAATCCTAGTCATCCCTTTGAAGCTGTACGAGTTGATGGAGTGTAAAAACCCTAATTTTAATGGTTGTCGCATACGTTGGTACCCACAAATATGCCTCACAAGGAATGTGGTGGATGATTTCAAATATTGTGAAAGAAATAGCATCACCCACAATATGGGTAGGACCATTAAATTTCGAGGACGAAATTCTCTTTAAGGAGGGTATATTGTAACATCCCGTACTTTTCAGTACTCGGGTGCTACCGTGTAACCAAATTCAATATAAATGTAAACCTAGCTTAGGTAAACTTTCATATACATTTTAGTTTAAGATTGACCGATGAAAGTAATCCCCACGTCAAGCCGTCCATTCATTGCTATCCAAGATGGACCAGCACATCGTTGAATAAGCTTATTTTTAGGATTTCGGTTTCATAAACTGACAAACCTAATCGACAACCTTGGAATTTAAAGGTCTAAATCATAGGATCCACCGTTCATTAAACCCACAACGTCCCATTGATAGCTCAAATGCCCGACCTCCCTAATCCAGCCATTTGATTATAAAATAAATAGTTAGGTTGAAATCAAACAATCCTAGAGGCGGCTAAGGTTGTTCAATAAGGACTATGAAAGGCTTTGACCTTGAGTCATCCTAGAATTTGGACCCAATTCGCCAGATCCATCATTCATAGGCCTACCACACCTAGTTCACAACCCACTAGTTGACAATCCTTACCTTCTGGTAATTGAATTTACCGTTGAGACTCACTTAAACAGATCTCAAGGCCACTTTAACCGTTGAAACGGATTCTTGAACTAACCCAGCCACTGGATCAATGAGGATCAACTAAATAGAGCCTAAGACGCACGATACGGCCCACTTGGGCCTCTCTTCCACCTCATCCTTGGATAGGGACCTTGACTGGGCCCTCCAGGTAGAATGGACGGTGTGGATCGATCACAAACACCATTGTGGGCCCCATACTAGCGGTGCACATGCACCAAAGGGTAGTACACCTGAAGTGCACCAGGCGCCCCAGGTCGGTCAGAGCATGCTGACCGGTGCCTAGCCAAAAAAAGAGAGTTTTTTTTCTCTCTCTCTTTCTCTATTTTCAACAACCGATGGTCGGACGACCGTTTGAGGCGTTCGTGGCCCACCATACGAGCCCCACCTTGATGATCCAGACCATCCATCCGGTGCACAGCAAGGCCTTGATCAAAACCTTGGCCATTCCACCTGAACACATGTATGCGTGGGCACATGAGGACCGACCCAAATAGGCCATACAAACACATGTTTCTATAAATGGAAACTGTCCTTACTGTCGTTAAGATGGCAATCCGCGTGGGGGTTTTGGGGTGATCTAGGTCGTCCCAAAGGAAGCCATCTTCTTCATTCATCCCTTCTTAGAGGCTAGGGTTTTGGTTAGAAAGCTAGTTAAAAAAAAAAAAAAAAAAAAAAGCTCCCTTCTAGCTGTTTCTTCCTCCCTTCCAACCCACCGGCCCAACCTCCTCAAAGCTTCAATGAAGCTTGTCTACAAGCCATCTAGGGTCCATACAGACCGTCTAGAAGAAACGGATTGGAGGAAGAAGCTCCATTTTCAGAAACGCCATTGATGGTTGTCGTCTTCCCCAACGACTTTCTTCATTCAACGATGCTACTGGTGCCACTGGACCGTGCCCATTTCAGCCGTCTACGAAGGGTAAGAGTGAATAAAGGAGAAAGAAAGAAAGGATATGGAGAGAAGTAGAGGGAGTGAGTGCAGGCGTTATGTTGCACTTGCTACCAAGTCGAGTGAGCTCAACTCGCCGGGGTCTGTGATGCAGCACCGTGCCTCACGTAGCCAACTCAGCTCGACTAGAACTGAGTCAGACCCATGCAGGGGTGTGTTTCTGGATGTTTTCTAGCAAAGGGAAAAGAAAGTAGAAGAGAAACAGAAGAAGAAGGAAGAAGGAAAGAGGAAGAAAGGAAGTCGGGTGCTGAGTCACGGTCCAGCTGTCAGGCCACGGTCTGACTTAAATCTCTGGCTGAGTCTTCAGCCAACAGAAGAAGAAGAGAGAATAGGGAAGGAAAGAAGAAAGGGGAAAGAAGAAGAAGAGTGCGCTGAACTCAACTCAGTCTAACCGGGTTGACTCAGTCACCACTCGAACACACCGACTCAACTTGATTTGCAATCGACTGAGTTGATCCATCGAATGTGAGCCTATCTTCACTACAATTACATTTGAAGTAGGCCTATTAGTCCTTAAACCTTCATTGATATATGAAGATTTTCATGTTTAGGTATTTTTGTGAAATTTTAAGTTTAACGTTAGCGATCTTGGAAATTATGGGAATTTTACTCAATCCCCTTGAACAGGGTTGATTATTATTAAAATATTCAAATTCTTGTGTAGGTTACCTTATTTAAAGCCTAAGTGATTCGGGATTTTATTAAGATGAAACAACTAGTAGAGGTGAGTTATCTCAAATTTGTGCATCTCGAATTAGTCTTAACTAGTCTATAGGTTTTTATAGCTACACCTTAAGTTAGAAACTTGAGATCTACACCATTAAACAATATTTGTATGTAACTTAATAAATGAAGTATTGTAGCAATCTAACCACACCATATGTACCAATTTGTTAGTGAAGCTGATCTTAAAGATTACAAATGAATATTTAACAACGTTGGAAACCAAGTCAACCATCTTAAGGTGAGGATCACTCTTCAAGCTTTTCTACATCTTGATAGTTAGCGTAGCTTGCTTATTTCATCTCTTACCTAAAATAATGCTAATTTCTAATTGAGTAATTCTTGATAATGATTGATGGTTAGATTTATATCCAAATATGAACATGCAATAGGTCTCAAATATTCTTATTTACATGCGTAATTACTTTTGACAATGTGCTTGGCTTGTTTTGCCCCTTGCAGTTACTTTATGGTGTTTGTGGAAGTCCTTGAACTAGTGGCCTTTCTGTCAAATAGATTAAATGGAATGTCCTTATCGTGGACTTACTACACTATGTATCATTTGTGCCTACATGACTTTTTGGGAATAATTCATTTTTAATCACACCGTTAGGTGGACTAATTGGCCCTCGCGGCTTTTATGGAATACTTGCCTTCCCGCGACTTTAATGGATTATTTTATACAACCTTGCGATGGTGAGTTCCACTTGTTAGACTACAATTGGCCACTAGTTAAAGGGTTACTCTTAAAACATCATATTTATTAGTCTCATGAGCCAGGGATGGTGGAATGGGGACACTGTACCTAAGCTGTCGGCCTATGCTGGGTGACCAACCCCCTATAGTGACCTCGAGCGTTCTTAAATTAATTGCTTGAAATTGGAATAATAATGGTTGGGCTAATCATGCATTTCCATGACATATATTACGGTCTTTTTCGGGTGGTTAGTTCTCATTGGGCGTACCTTTATGTATTTTTACGGGTAGCTAATTCTCCTTAGGTGATCTATATATTATCATGGTCTTTTCCAGGTAGCTAGTTCTCCTTGGGTGTACCTTTGTATACTTTTTCAGATGGCTAATTCTCCTTGGACGATCTATATATTATTATGGTCTTTTCCGGGTAGCTAGTTCTCCTTGGGTGTACCTTTGAGTACTTTTCCGGGTGGCTAATTCTCCTTGGGCAATGTATATATTATTACGGTCTTTTTCGGGTAGCTAGTTCTCCTTAGGCATACCTTTGAGTATTTTTTCAAGTGGCTAGTTCTCCTTGGATGACTTTTTACCAGCTGGATGTGCATTCCCAGGTCTGTGAGCATATGCATGCATCCGTGCATTTAAATAGGATTATCTTGTGTGATTTATTTAATAAATGCGTATCTGATGAACCTTATCTGATTTCCATGATAATCATGGTGTAATAATTGTTATACTATGTCTCTGATAACTATGCTTAATTATCTTGATGAAACGATAAATCTTGGGGGTTATACCTCATTGGATAGCCATTGACGCTATCGAACCATACTTAGTGTGCAGGAGACGCAGATGATGCGTACGCTGGTGTTTAGGAGGAATGGGAGGAGCCTGCTGATCTTGCGACTCTCCATTCCTGATTTTATTTGTATTTAATTTATACTGTTATGTTTATAAAGGTTAAGACATTGGTTTGTATAAGTTTTTGGGTAACCACTTGAAACATTGGTTATATATATTTGGACTCCCTTTAATATCTGATTTATTTCCATCCCGCTATATTATTAACTCTAATAAAAGAAAAAAATGTACGAAAAATTTGGGTGTTTCCAGAGGTTAACGCTCGGGTTTTTGGAAAACGAGTAGTGTACTCGGGTTCCGGGAACCAAGGTGTTACATGGAAAGAAAACACTCCATCTCTTGAGAAAATGACGAAAATCGGAATATCTCGTGAGATATTCCAAAACTCACATTTGATGTCCAAAATGTGGGCCCCACGCTGATTAGAGGCTCCATCTGGTCCACTCAAATGGACCAGATCACGTCGAAATACCCTGGGTAGTGATCTGCCATTAACGGTTAGGTCATTTTCCCCGTTAACCCATTCGAGCAAGATCATGAGATGGGTCCCACCTGGGCTTACAAAACTTGCTTTTCCGGTGGGCCACGGCAGCAGCAATCCATCCCCCCATGCATTGTCGTTCTTCAGAGATGGCCCATGAAAGTGTAGTTTCTTTCCTAGCCGTTGGAGCTCTCTCTCCCACGCCTATAAAAGGGCATTATTGCCCTCGGGATTCACACTAGAGAAAGAGAGAGAAAGACGAGTGAAAGAGAGAGTGTGAGGTTCGACCGAGTGGACTCAGTGCGCACCACACCAACTTAGCCCACACAAAAAACGGACCGAGTTGGGTCAGTGCAGGTCTGTAGCACCAAAGCGGAAGGAAGGGACCTCCAAGGAGAGAAAAGACAGAGAAAGTAGAGAAAGAGAGAAGTGAGATCGGGAGAGTGTGGTTGCATCGCTTCGAATCAGACCTGACCAAGTCCAGGCCACTTCCGATTCATATCAATTCAATTCAGGTAACTCCTTACCAATTTAGGCCTTGTATGGGTACAAAAGTTGGTAGGCCTAGTCGCCTTGAAACAGGCCCAAATTTCCACACTATAAACCTTTACAAATTCTCACACCATATAAATAAAATGGATAGACAAGGTTCTGGGGAATGTTGTCTTAAACGAACTCTGATTCTAGGAACTACTTGCACGACTTCGAGCCGCAAGATACTCACGAGAACCCGGGTTCAAGGTCGGGACTGCAACTCTTCAGGTGATGATTTTCTTCCCCTTGGGCTTTCCACCTCCAAGCTAGGCTAAGGATAGCTTTATTGTAACTTCGAATGATAACCAAGAAAAGGTAAATCATTCGGGTAGTTGGTTGAACTTACACCTTATAAGTGGTTTGATACTTGGTTAGTTTACATAAGCTTATGATTTAGAATTTATTTGAATACTTGGATAATCTAACTCATGCCTTAGACTTGGTTAGAATAATTGATTAGTTAACTTATCACATGTCTTAGAAATGATTAATCTATCTGATTAGTTTACTTAGCATTTAGTAGGATGTTTGATTAGCTAACTTAATCAATGTCCTAGAATTAATTGGAGCACTTGATTAGCTTGACTTAAAGGTATGCTTTGGATTTATTAGAACGCACGATTAGTTTACTCGAGCACATGTCCTAAGAATTAATTAACTAACCATTCAAGTATAGGAATCACTTGATTGGCTTCCTTGAGATATATATTTTAGAAATTGATAAGTTATGAATACATGACTCTTGAATTATTTGTATATGTGAGTTTCACTTTGAATATTGTAGCATGCCTGAATCTCCATATGATTGCATTTGTTGTAAGTCACATATTATCTGGAATCTCTCTATGGGAATCTCTATTTAAAAGAGTGTAACACCCCGAATTTTTGCCAACCTGGGATTAGACGTCCTTAGGCAATGGGTTGCTCCTAACACCTTATTAACCTATCAGAACTGAATCCCACAGTCTAAAATCGCTCCTTAACCCATTTCCTTCACAAATCCCACCCTTCACTACCTTGTTCTTTCAACTTTTCAAAGCACCTTCGCCCTAGACACTACCTTAAACTAGCTAAGTAGTATAACTTGGATCACTTTAGATACAAACTGCAAAGGACTAAATACTACCTCAGACGGAAATCACCTAGGATTAAATCCTTTAGAAATTTGACAAAGTTAACTAAGTGCTAAACTAGATTAGCCATGAAATCCATTTGAATCACTTTAAATACGATCTGCAAGACCCAAAACTTGTAGAATCATTGACGCTAGGTTACCCTAAAATCTAGGATCAAACTCATTACCCGACTGCTCTCGGGAGCACGTTGAAACTCCGTATCTGATCTGGACCGCACATCGGGAGTCCGAACAATACGAGGTTAAGGACTTAGGACCGCCTCGCTGGGCTTGACAACCATCTCGGAAATCAAATCCAGCCGATGTCCCACGGCTGTTCGCTTGAGTCCGGAGCGAGAGAGTGTGAAAACACTTGTTTTCTTTAAAAATAAATATCTTGAATAGTAATCTGAGACTCGTCGGTTGCGGATCAGTTTTAAGCAACCAGACCGTCAGAATCTGACCAAATTATACCCTCTGATCAGGAAAAATTTCATACACATTTACATGTACTTGGAATCTCCGATCGAGACCTACTGACCATCAAACTGAAACTGGTCTGCCACGCGTGATCTAGAAATCCGACTGAAATGAAAACTTAATAGAACGAAGATCCGGTGTCGGTGAGCTTAAGTCTGACCTTTGGCTCAAGGAGGCCCGCCAGAAGTCCCCCGTTGAGCTGAAAAAGTTCCGCTTTGGTTATAACCTAGGTGAACCTTGTCTAGAAGTCTATTTTGGTGAAGTTTTAGACTATATAAGGACCTTAAACCCTCTCCCATTTCAGCCATACGAATTTGGATTTGAGAGAGAGAAAAGAGAGAGAAAGTGAGGGAGCTGTGGGAGGAACTCCCTGCTGCTGTTCCCTGCCGCTATTCGGGCTCCACCGCCTGCTTCTGATCGCTTTTCCGGCGATTCCGGCGTCGTTTCTAGGTAAGAAACCCTAACCCTAACCTGTTTTAGGGTTGTATAGGTTGTAGGTTATGAAATAGCTAACCTGTTTCGTTCTCTAGGTTGCCAAACTCCCATATACGGAAGCTTAGCGAACCTATCGACTCCGTTACGATTCTATGACAAAAGGTGAGGACTTTAGGTGTATAGGTTGCGGTTTTCAACGCTTTCAATGTCAGATAATGGTAGATTCATGATCTGTATGCAATTGCACATGTACAAAGTGCTTTCCGTTTTCTGTTTCGATTAGAATTGTAGAATTTGGAATTTCACATACTCTAGGTATTCGTATAAAATACCGTATACGATTTTTATGGAAATGTATTTGACATGTTTATTTGTCGTATGGATATATGATGTATGGATAAAATACTCATTTGGCGAAAGGGTTCGCCTAAATACATGTTTACTAATATACACCATGTATGTAGAAATACGGTATTGTAAGAAGTACCGTATACGTGTATATTTTAGCGATGTGTTTGCCATGATTATTTGTCGTATGATTATATAATATATGAATAAATTACTTATTTGGCGAAAGGAATCGCCGTAATACATGTTTGCTTATATACACTATGTATGTTGAAAATGTGTATTCTAGAAAATACTGTATACGTATAAATATTGGGAGATGTATTTATCATGATTATTTGCTGTAGTAATATATTATACATGGATAAAATACTCACTTGGCTAAAGGATAGTCGTAATACATGTTTTGCTAACTTACACCATGTATGTTGTAATAGTATATTCTAAGTGTTTGTGAAAATGATTGAATGAGTATAGAATTCTCATTCGTGTTCGCCATGACTAATTGTCATAGATTCATGATTGTTGTATTGGCGATACCCCTTTGACAAAAGGATTTGCCTAAATCACGCCACGGCCAATATACACCATATATGCTAAAATGTGTGGCCCAAGTATTTGTAGAAATGACTGAATGAATATGAACTTGGATTCCTCCTTGCCATGACTATCCGTCGTGGGTGTACGTGTGTTATGATTGGGGCAACTCCCTAGTGAAAAGATTTGGCCTAATGCCTATGTGATCGACATATGTCATGTATGTTGATGTATGTTTGTTTAAGTGTTTCTTGAAATGTCTGAATGAGTAGTAGTTAGCAAATTGTAATGTATAAGGGTGTTGAGATATGATTCTCAACCTCTTTTAACTATGTGTATGATCTCCTTGGATAGTTGTGTGATTAGGAATTGAACATGTACAAATTCATGCTCGTGTTGTGCTTCATAACATGCTCAACTGCTTTATGATTTTAATTATGTAATGCGAATGTTTAAATTCATAATTACATTGTATGATCCGTCATGGGTGATGGGGGAGTGGAGCAACGAGTGCGTGCAACAGCCCTGGCAGCCCTAAACGGATAATACCAGACTTGATTGTATGATTTGAATCTTGATCCATTACTGCTTTATCTATTTGCAATTGAATGTGATTGGGGCTATTGTATGGTCCAGGCAATCGGTAATGGATTTGAAAGCGTGGTTGTGATTCATATACCACGTGAGATGTGTTTGACGAACCCGAGTCGTACTTCGGTTGGCGATAGTGGTTGGCCACACGAAGTGCTTATGCACTTCATGTCGTCCAATTGATTGTGCGCACGAGCTAGTCAGGCTCGTCAAGTAACCCGATCTGTCTAATGTTTGTTCACCATGTTTGGACGCAATTGCTTGAACCTAGGGTACCAAACTTACCAGTGAAATCCATTTTAACCATAGTACCTCGATCCGCTAAGACTCATGAGCCGGGCATGGTAGTATGGGACACCGTGGTCGAAATTGTCGGCCTATCTTTGAGGGCCATGTGCCTCCCGTAGTGACCATTGAGCAACCCAACTCGTGATCCGAATACGGTGGTATGGACACTGTATTCGATTTGTCGATACTTACGGCGAGAGCCGAGTACGGTGAGACCTGTACTCGTGCTGATGGGCGACGAGTCCTCTGTAATATCTTCGAGTATACTCCAAGGTCTGTGATTGGCGACGAGTATTTCACAGCAACTAGAGTATGAGTTGAGTCGAGTACGGTGAGACCTGTATTCGAGCTGACGGCTAGTGATTGAGCCGAGTACGGTGAGACCTGTACTCGAGCTGACGGCCAGCAATTGAGCCGCATACGGTGAGATCTGTATCCGTGCTGACGGGTGACGAGCCCTTTGTGATGCCTTCTCTACGCCTCTCAAACCATAATATCGTATGAGATTAACTAGGACTGACGACCCTAGAATGGATCATGTTTGGGAATGATACAAGGGAGGTACCTTACTTTCCCAATACTGCTGTTTGAAATGAACTAATAATTACTCGGTAATCATGCTCATCATCGCACTGCATGTGCCTGGTAGATGTGGAGCACTGAGGGATGGACGCATTCGCGAACGTAAGATGATGTCGCATGAGGGTGGTTTGGCAAGGGCATACATCATGTCATTTCATACTTGCATTAAATAAGAGTAGTTAAAATTGTTTGATTGTACTGCTTTATCATTACTGCTTGACTGCATTGATAACATGTTAACCTATGCTTTATTGTTCCACTGAGTTGATCACTCACTCCCACGATACGGGACGGTGTTCCGAACACCCACCAGACTTTGTCTGATTGCAGATGGCGATGCTACTTCTGAGGCGGAGCCGGACTTCTATGATGACGAGAATGCTTCCTCGTATATGCTGTTTTCTAGCGGCTTCGTGAGAGTCGTGCCTTGATTGTCGGGGCTACAGGGATGTTGACTAGATCACACTACACAACTTGGTATAATTTAAAATTATACTTGTAATTATTTAACCTGGTAACTTTATCACACTCTGGAGATCCACCACAGTTTATATATTTTATCTATCTATCACAGTCTTCCGCTTGCAAATTTAACTGTCTCTGGAGTATGATATGCTGTTTTGGCTTAATCTCGCTCATGTTCATTGCACTAATACCGATCACATTCAATCATCATTCATTTTGTTGCATAAGTGATGCATTGGAACTCGGGAGTTGAGTTTATGCTCGACCCCCGATTTTCAGGGCGTTACAAGATGGTATCAGAGCATGATTTGGATTAAACCAGACCTGGGTTATGGTTACACGACGCACTCTGACCCACTCTGACTTAGGAGGGAGCGACGGAATGTAGAAACAGTCTTAGACATCCCTGTTCCGTCTAACGGCTTGTTCGCTGAAAACGAACGCCGAAATCGAGTCCGTATTCAACCATGGTCGCACGGGTCGACCTTAAAACATTCTTAAGCCGTCTATTAATGAGTCTAGATCACAATCCACCTCATCCCAATAGTTGAAAATCGGTAGAATAAGGGATGAACGTGATGAGGATAACTACTCCGAATCCCCGGAGCTTCTCTGGACTCCTCACAAAGACTTCTCGAATCCATGAGGAAAGAAAAGCAGAAAATAGAAATAAATTCTAATAAATTCGAAATTGATTAATGAATGACAAAAAAAAATGAATTTACAACCCTTTAAATAGGAATACCTGGTAATGGGAAAGAAATCAGAAATAAACTACAACTAAAACTCCTAGGTTGTGATGTCTACAAGTGCGCAAGGCTTTCAGCCAAAAATAGTAAGTGTCCTATTTGACTTCACCAAACCATTCTCCTAATTATTCTAAGCTCTTTACGCGATGAGCGCAACTCCTAAAGCCCAACAGATGAAGAGTAATCAAACAAAAATTACTATTTTAGTAAAACGAAATTAAAACAGGGAAATGACTGTCAATCGGAGGCTTTTTTCGCAATTCCAGGTTGCGTAACCCTACAGAGCTGAGTTGGTTGGCTTCATTAGCTCGTTCTACCCCAAATTCATATATTTTACGTCAGATAACTCATTCCGGATTTCAAGATACGTCCGATTTGACCCGAAACGACTCGAAACGGAGTCGGAGGCCACACGCATCAAACCGGGAGGGAAACAAGTGGACCCAGGGTGCATTTGGCACCTTGGGATGGTGGAGAACACCACCGAGCTACGGCGGCGCGGTGCCGGATAAAGTGGACCGCTGTGGCACCGCGGTCACCGCGGCGCGCCGCCGTCCGGTGGCTCGGCTGGTGGTGGGTCGAGCCTGGGACTGGTAGGCCCGACCTCCCCTATCACGTGGCACGTGCAAAATGGCATGGGGTTTAGTACTTTGGGGGCTGGAGCACCCCTCTCTCTCACATCACCCCTTCCAAACGCCCCAAACCCCCATTTTCGATTTTCCCCTTCAAGTTGCTGCCCTCTCTCTTAAAACTCCCCTCCGATCGTCCCATCTCCTATTTTCGACCACAACCTACCCACTTCCATCATGCATTGCAGCCCTCTTCTCCTTTCCCTCTTCATTTCTCTCATTTGGACCCCCACACCCCCCACTTGAAGCTCAAAAATGTGTAAGCTCCCTACCCCTTCCATTTCTTCATTTCCTACATTTCATTCTTTTCATTTGGGCTTCTACAAACATCTGTTGAGGCTCAAACTCATGGAGGAACAAACCTCCATCCCTTACTTTCTCTCCCCTTCACTTTTCATTCACTTTCCATGGCCCTATTCGAATTGGTTACGGCCATTCTCTCGATTTCATTGGGATTGGTTGTATCCCATGTTTTCCAATACCATGTTTAAAATGTATGTAATTAAAAGAATATTCCGAGTTTTCCTTTCAATTACACTTAGAAATTTATCATGCTGGGATTTGGAAATCCCATCTCACACTTTCTAACCTAAGGCTCATTTTCTAAAGCCTATAAATTTATTTTTATCCCACCCACCCTCCTACCAACCATGCCATTCCCAATCCTGAGGAAGGATTAGCAATACAATTCCATTTGATACAACTTAAGACTACTGGCCAAATAGTGTTGAAGTGATAAAGTTCCTTGATATACATTAACCCACCACACTCTAACAGTTTAAGCTTTTAGAGTAAATGGTTATTTGACAAATAGACCCTAGAGATTTGAACCTAGAGCGGTGCTCCTAGAATTCGATAGACCTAACCGTATAGGAAATCCAACAAATTAATAATGTGAACCCCAGGATCTTCTTAGCGAGTATGAACATGTGTGGAATGCTCGAGCGTCAAGTGCAGGCAACTCACTTCCAATTAGACCACTTTGACCCTAAGTGATAAAACTCTTCCTTGTATTAGAAATTATGTGAAATCATCTAGCGTATGAGCATAGACTTTGAACTACACCTATGGTTTTCCGCTACTCCTAAATTAAGACTAGACTATTGATTAGGCTAAGGAAAGTAAAAGACCAATTAATTATGCTAAGCCAATTGAATAATAGACTTAGTTATTCGGCTTAACCGACTCAGACCCACTACGCAATTTTCTTTCCGTGTTGGCCCGACCATTTACAACTAAAAGTTTATAATTTTGTCATTGAAAAGTGTTAGGAGTATATTGCTGATAGAGACTTTGTCTTTTAGGCCTAAGGAATTGCCCAAATGGGCAACAGACAGTTAAGAATTGGTCCCAAATCACATGCCATGTCGGCATACATATTGTGCTTATGAACGTAAAAAGATAGCCTGCCTATTAAGTTAGACATGATTAAATAGGATAAGTCTGGACCGCGACAAAAAAAAAAAAAAAAAAAAAAACTTCCTTGGTAGAATTAGGCATCTTGCCTCAAACTCACACCCATCCGTGATAGCCCCTTTCTATAATCCTAGGTACCAAGACTGATGTAGTGGGAGACCGCATCTCATTTCATGTCAATGATAGGTTATAAATTACACCTTGTTCCGATGTACGGAGCAGGACATAAATCTTAAGCCTTGAGGGTGAAAATAAAATTTTAAGGGGGGTAGAACATTATGAGCCCAATCTGTTTAGGTCACCTATTGCATCTCTTTGATCTGGGTGGCGCAGCGGAAGCGTGGTGGACCCTACTCCACTGGCCCAGGATCGAAACTGTGTTCGTTGAATACGAACATTATAGAAGCCCTAGCAAGTTCTACTATGAGAAACCATTTTAGGATCATCTAGTGAGATTTGATTCACCACTTCCTTAGACATAGATAATATCAAGGCTTCTCTTAAACTAAGACCTAAAGGGTAACCTTAGATATAAACAATTTGAGTTTTTCAATGATGGACATTCCCTACGTTTTTAGAGTGATCGGACTACGGAGTTACTGAAATATACAACTGCGAAACATTCGCGGCTTGACCCAATTCTCAATCCCGTACGACTACCAACAGACTCACTGCTGACGAGCAGAAGACCAGGATCCACTAGGATTCGGAAGGGATACGATGAGCTTTCTACCTTAGCTCGGTAGATGATCGATGTATCGGGATCAAGCCCACCATAAACGTCTCTCCGTGTTGGTCAAACAATGAAAACAACAATCTTACTCTAAATTGTTGGGAGTTGTCGTCAAGACTCCAAATAGGTAAAGAAATAAATTATAGCAAACCATCAGGGTATGAAAAATGGATAAAGAAATAAGTTTTAAGGGGGGTAGACTAAAATGAACCAGCTAGTACATACCCTACCACGCGTAGAAACTTAAAATCAATAAAACTTAGGTAAAAGAAATAATTAAATCTTTCCTTATTACCCTTAGGCAATTTCGGGGACGAAATTTTGTTTTAAGGGGGGTAGATTGTAACACCCCAGATTTTTGCCAACCTGGGATTAGACGTCCTTAGGCAATGGGTTGCTCCTAACACCTTATTAACCTATCAGAACTGAATCCCACAGTCTAAAATCGCTCCTTAACCCATTTTCTTCACAAATCCCACCCTTCACTACCTTGTTCTTTCAACTTTTCAAAGCACCTTCGCCCTAGACACTACCTTAAACTAGCTAAGTAGTATAACTTGGATCACTTTAGATACAAACTGCAAAGGACTAAATACTACCTCGATTTGAAATCACCTAGATTAAATCCTTTAGAAATTTGACAAAGTTAACTAAGTGCTAAACTAGATTAGCCATGAAATCCATTTGAATCGCTCTAAATACGATCTGCAAGACCCAAAACTTGTAGAATCATTGACGCTAGGTTACCCTAAAATCTAGGATCAAACTCATTACCCGACTGCTCTCGGGAGCACGTTGAAACTCCGTATACGATCTGGACCGCACATCGAGTCCGAACAATACGAGGTTAAGGACTTAGGACCGCCTCGTTGGGCTTGACAACCATCTCGGAATCAAATCCAGTAGATGTCCCACTACTGTTCGCTTGAGTCCTGAGAGAGAGAGTGTGAAAACACTTGTTTTCTTTAAAAATAAATATCTTGAATAGTAATCCGAGACTCGTCGGTTGCGGATCGATTTTAAGCAACTGCACCGCCGCCGAATCGACCAAATTACACCCTCGGATCAGGAAAAATTTCATACACATTTACATGTACTCGGAATCTCCGATCGAGACCTACTGACCGTCGACCTGAAACTGGTCCGCCACGCGTGATCTGGAAATCCAACTGAAACGAAAACTTAATAGAACGAAGATCCGGTGTCGGTGAGCTTAAGTCTGACCTTTGGCTTATGGAGGCCCGCCAGAAGTCCCCCGTTGAGCTGAAAAAGTTCCGCTTTGGTTATAACCTAGGTGAACCTTGTTAGAAGTCTATTTTGGTGAAGTTTTAGACTATATAAGGACCTTAAACCCTCTTCCATTTCAGCCATACGAATTTGGATTTGAGAGAGAGAAAAGAGAGAAAGTGAGGGAGTTGTGGGAGGAACTCCCTGCTGCTGTTCCCTGCCGCTATTCGGGCTCCACCGCCTGATTCTTATCGCTTTTCCGGCGATTCCGGCATCGTTTCTAGGTAAGAAACCCTAACCCTAACCTGTTTTAGGGTTGTATAGGTTGTAGGTTATGAAATAGCTAATATGTTTCGTTCTCTAGGTTGCCAAACTCCCGTATACGGAAGCTTAGCGAACCTATCGACTCCGTTACGATTCTACGACAAAAGGTGAGGACTTTAGGTGTATAGGTTGCGGTTTTCAACGCTTTCAATGTCAGATAATGGTAGATTCATGATCTGTATGCAATTGCACATGTACAAATGCTTTCCGTTTTCTGTTTCGATTAGAATTGTAGAATTTAGAATTTCACATACTCTAGGTATTCGTATAAAATACCGTATACGATTTTTATGGAAATGTATTTGACATATTTATTTGTCGTATGGATATATGATGTATGGATAAAATACTCATTTGGCGAAAGGGTTCGCCTAAATACATGTTTACTAATATACACCATGTATGTAGAAATACGGTATTGTAAGAAGTACCGTATACGTGTATATTTTAGCGATGTGTTTGTCATGATTATTTGTCGTATGATTATATAATATATGAATAAATTACTTATTTGGCGAAAGGAATCGCCGTAATACATGTTTGCTTATATACACTATGTATGTTGAAAATGCGTATTCTAGAAAATACTGTATACGTATAAATATTGGGAGATGTATTTATCATGATTATTTGCTGTAGTAATATATTATACATGGATAAAATAATCACTTGGCTAAAGGATAGCCCTAATACATGTTTTGCTAACTTACACCATGTATGTTGTAATAGTATATTCTAAGTGTTTGTGAAAATGATTGAATGAGTATAGAATTCTCATTCGTGTTCGCCATGACTAATTGTCATAGATTCATGATTGTTGTATTGGCGATACCCCTTTGACGAAAGGATTTGCCCTAAATCACGCCACGGCCAATATACACCATATATGCTAAAATGTGTGGCCCAAGTATTTGTAGAAATGACTGAATGAATATGAAACTTGGATTCCTGCTTGCCATGACTATCCGTCGTGGGTGTACGTGTGTTATGATTGGGGCAACTCCCTAGTGAAAAGATTTGGCCTAATGCCTATGTGATCGACATATGTCATGTATGTTGATGTATGTTTGTTTAAGTGTTTCTTGAAATGTCTGAATGAGTAGTAGTTAGCAAATTGTAATGTATAAGGGTGTTGAGATATGATTCTCAACCTCTTTTAACTATGTGTATGATCTCCTTGGATAGTTGTGTGATTAGGAATTGAACATGTACAAATTCATGCTCGTGTTGTGCTTCATAACATGCTCAACTGCTTTATGATTTTAATTATGTAATGCGAATGTTTAAATTCATAATTACATTGTATGATCCGTCATGGGTGATGGGGGAGTGGAGCAACGAGTGCGTGCAACAGCCCTGGCAGCCCTAAACGGATAATACCAGACTTGATTGTATGATTTGAATCTTGATCCATTACTGCTTTATCTATTTGCAATTGAATGTGATTGGGGCTATTGTATGGTCCAGGCAATCGGTAATGGATTTGAAAGCGTGGTTGTGATTCATATACCACGTGAGATGTATTTGACGAACCCAAGTCGTACTTCGGTTGGCGATAGTGGTTGGCCACACGAAGTGCTTATGCACTTCATGTCGTCCAATTGATTGTGCGCTCGAGCTAGTCAGGTTCGTCAAGTAACCCGATCTGTCTAATGTTTGTTCACCATGTTTGGACGCAATTGCTTGAACCTAGGGTATCAAACTTACCAGTGAAATCCCTTTTAACCATGGTACCTCGATCCGCTAAGACTCATGAGCCGGGCATGGTGGTATGGGACACCGTGGTCGAGCTGTCGGCCTATGCTGGGGCCATGTGCCTCCCCGTAGTGACCATTGATCAACTCAAACTCGTGATCCGAATACGGTGGTATGGGACACTGTCTTCGAGCTGTCGATACTTACGGCGAGAGCCGAGTACGGTGAGACCTGTACTCGTGCTGATGGGCGACGAGTCCTCTGTAGTATCTTCGAGTATACTCCAAGGTCTGTGATTGGCGATGAGTCTTTCACAGCAACTAGAGTATGAGTTGACCAGTATGGTGAGACCTGTATTCGCTGACGGCTAGTGATTGAGCCGAGTATGGTGAGACCTATACTCGAGCTGACGGCCAGCAATTGAGCTGCATACGGTGAGATCTGTATCCGTGCTGACGGGTGACGAGCCATTTGTGATGCCTTCGCTACACCTCTCAAACCATAATATCGTATGAGATTAACTAGGACTGACGACCCTAGAATGGATCATGTTTGGGAATGATACAAGGGAGGTACCTTACTTTCCCAATACTGCTGTTTGAAATGAACTAATAATTACTCGGTAATCATGCTCATCATCGCACTGCATGTGCCTGGTAGATGTGGAGCACTGAGGGATGGACGCATTCGCGAACGTAAGATGATGTCGCATGAGGGTGGTTTGGCAAGGGCATACATCATGTCATTTCACACTTGCATTAAATAAGAGTAGTTAAAATTGTTTAATTGTACTGCTTTATCATTACTGCTTGACTGCATTGATAACATGTTAACCTATGCTTTATTGTTCCACTGAGTTGATCACTCACTCCCACGATACGGGACGGTGTTCCGAACACCCACCAGACTTTGTCTGATTGCAGATGGCGACGCTACTTCTAAGGCGGAGCCGGACTTCTATGACAACGAGAATGCTTCCTCGTATATGCTGTTTTCTGGCGGCTTCGTGAGAGCCGTGCCTTGATTTTCGGGGCTACAGGGATGTTGACTAGATCACACTACACAACTTGGTATAATTTAAAATCATACTTGTAATTATTTAACCTGGTAACTTTATCACACTCTGGAGACCCACCACAGTTTATATATTTTATCTATCTATCACAGTCTTTCGCTTGCAAATTTAACTGTCTCTGGAGTATGATATGCTGTTTTGGCTTAATCTCGCTCATGTTCATTGCACTAATACCGATCACATTCAATCATCATTCATTTTGTTGCATAAGTGATGCGTTGGAACTCGGGAGTTGAGTTTATGCTCGACCCCCGATTTTCAGGGCATTACAAAGAGAGTCAGTACCTAGGGTGTAATGGAACGGATTGTAGTAAGATTAGACCCTCAACATAGAGGTTATGGATAGTGGCAGTCTAATTCATGGGATTTACCACCTATGGAGTGATTTCATCTACCCGACTATGGAATGACCTTTTCAACATTTGTTATTACCGTTGTTTACTCGCAATTGAATCATACATATCGTCTCACTTTAGTCATTGTATTTAAGGCTTTCAACATTCATTCCTAGTCGGCATACGATGGTAGTTCCCATATAGGGAGAGTTGATTGGTCACATGTTGATGGGTTCTATACACACCCTGAGGCGGTAGTCTCATGGGCCGGGGATGGTGGTTATGGGACACTATGCTCGAGCCGTCGGCCTACGCTGACTAATGAGCTTCCCATAGTGACCACGAGTTTCATTAAAGCTGCTGATTATAAATGGACTAATGATGGTTGAGTTACTTATGCATACATAGCATTCGGACGATGACGGATGGCTAATTTTGGATGTTGTAACACGTACCCTTTGTCGAGGTATCGTTTCGCTAGCTCCCAGACCATCAACTATCGGTTCACTCTCGGTGAGTTTGGCACTACGCATGTACTATGTACTCTCACTGGTGACCGGCCACATGCATGGGTTTTGCCCAAAAACCAACTGGATGAGCATCCCCAGTTGATATGCACTCATACATCCATGCATATAATAAGATTGCATCTTGTCATGTTTTAAATGTCTCGTTGTTTTATACTATCTTGTCTAAGGCGGCGGTGTGTAATCTTGAGGGGAGATCACACTGAGCTGGCCACTCATTCATCAATGTTCAACCGTACAGAGGATATAGGTGCAGGGATGGACAAGTATGCAACGGATATCGGGAACGCTACTGTCGCAACGGAGGAGGAGCTGTATGAGGATGAGTCGCACCAGGAAGCAGCTGCATACTTTAGGATAAATCAGTAGATTAAATATTTATGTTTATTTCGGTACATTTTAAGACTTAAGGTTTTGTGTTGGGCCCATAGCTGAGTAGGCCAAGATATGGTTTACATTTGATTATGCTTATACTACGCTGATTTCCGTTTATTGCACTTTGATCTTGTATTGATTACCATTGATAATCTGTTAACATCTAGGTCTTCAAGGAACGAGTTGCATACTCGAGTCCTAAAAACCGAGGCATTATAGTAGGGTCCCACTGGGCGTGCTAGAAAATTGCTTGTTGCTTTTTCAAAACTTGGTGGATGTTGTGGCTCCAATTTGAACCAAACAACAATGACCTTGAGCGCCAAGTAGGCAGACACTGTGTATGACCAAGATCTGAAGAGATCGATCGCCTATTCAGCCACTCGCTCAAAGTGTAAATTGGATTAGGCGATTTTCAGAGGGTGGGGTTCATCCCCTAATAATGGGTTTCACCTTTGCCTTACGTACAAAAGGACTTTTCAACTCAGATAATGAAAATGAGAAAATGGATTCTTACAGTTGGTCATGAAAAATAGCTGCAAAACACCTTTCCAATTGATGAACTGAGACCAGCATGCGGGCATGAACTCTAATCATGGCTAAAGGTTACCAACTACTTGATTAACACTAAAAATTACACTACGGAACATAAACATTAGGCTGAAAAGTAAATGATTACACTAAAAAATGTAATTCGCTTGATAGAAAGGTAAAGGATTACATTATGGAATGTAAATTGACTGGTAATTAAAAAAAATGTTGGGTTTGTTTGGATTGGTATGAGATGAATTTTCTTCTTGATTTGCTCAGCTATTTATAGCTTTGATCCAGGCATTCTGGATTCTTCCCATATTCTAACGGTTATCATAACCACTTTCCACTACTTGAACTAGATGCTTCCCATGTTCTGCTTCATTTACTTCTCTTTTTTGTCACCTATCTTCCAACCATGCGAGCTCGATCGCTTCTATGATCATCCGAACTCATTCGTTATTCCTCTCGACTGCTCTAATGGCAACAATTGATATGCTATGGCTCCACTTTCCAAGGTAGCTCCATACATATCTACAAGAAAATCCTTGGGTGTAGCATGCGTGCCCGTACAGATCATAAGAAACATACTTTGATTGATCACGATAGGACTCAGTCAAAACGGGTACTAACAGACCCGAATCGACCCGATTTTGAAATAGACCTAACTCAAACTCGACTCGACTCGGTACCAAGTCCAGCATGCCTGACCCGATCCAAGTCCTGACTCGGATCGAGTCCGACCCGGTCATATGTAACGAGTCGAGTCAAATGCAATGGGTATCTGTGGGCTAAAATGACAGCTCAGAACCTAAGTGCATGTAAAGTCCCGGAAAAATCTGTACAAAGACCTGAGTACCACCTCAAGCAGAAATCACTCAGGACCAAATCCTTTAGAATTAGACGAAAATAACTAAGTGCTAAACTAGATCCACTTGCATAATTTAATTGTCTCTAGAGTATGATATGTTGTTTTGGTATAATCCTACTCATGTTTAATGCACTAATACAGACAACATTTAATCATCATTATCTATGTTGCATAAGTGATGCATTAGAACTCGGGAGTGAGCTTCTGCTCGACCCCCAATTTTCAGGGCATTACAAGTTGTTATCAGAGCATGATTTGGATTAAATTGGACATGGGTTATGGTCACACGA
This sequence comes from Magnolia changhungtana, assembly GCA_030180095.1. Taxonomy (NCBI): domain Eukaryota; kingdom Viridiplantae; phylum Streptophyta; class Magnoliopsida; order Magnoliales; family Magnoliaceae; genus Magnolia; species Magnolia changhungtana. The sequence continues at coordinate 5,901,531 of JASAUF010000511.1, forward strand.
CGCACACTGACGTACTTTGATCTAGGAGGGAGCGACAAAATATACAAACAGTCATAGGATCCCCAGTTTCATCAATCGACGAAATTGACCGAAAAATGCCTACGAGGCGGAGCCGGACTTCGAAGATGACAAGGAAGCATTCTCCTACATGAAGTTTTCAGGCAGGTTCATGTGAGTTGTGTCCTGATTGATGGAAATTTCTGGGATGTTGACTAGATGACATTACACCTTTTATATATTTTGGAATTGTACATGTAATTATTTAACATGGTAACATGTTCACACTTTAGAGACTTACGACAGCTTATATATTTTATATATCTATCACAATCTTCCGCTTGCATAATTTAATTTTCTCTGGAGTATGATATGCTGTTTTGGTATAATCTCACTCATGTTTAATGCATTAATACGGATAACATTTAATCATCATTATCTATGTTGCATAAGTGATGCGTTGAAACTCGGGAGTTGAGCTTCTGTTCGACCCCTAAATTTCAGGATGTTATAGTGCACTTACCAGAATTGTAACTTCTCTATCAACTACACGACATCTCAGATCTAAAATGTTAAATATGAGTTTTTTTAATATGTACGAGTTGAATTTTGGATTGAGTTGAGTTAGTACCGAGTCGGATTTCGGGTAGAATTAAGTCGAGTTTTTGAGTAACTCAACTCGAACTTGACTCAATTTAAGTTTAGATTGGACGAAGTCTACTTAGTTCAGATTGACTCACTCATTCAGTTGGGGTTGAATCAGGTCTGAAAGAGTCGGGCAAGTGGATTCTACCTAGTCGAGCCATCCCCGTGCCTAACAATACATGTTGATATGAACTGAAATAGTCCGGTCGAAAACTTTTGTCACCTATGAATGGTTCAACGGTGCACATTCAATTGTTTTCAGTCGTGCAACCCACTTTGAGTTTTGGATCTGCCTTATTTTTGGGTCCACGTTGCAATATAATCTGGTAAAATGGATGGACAGGATGGATTTCTTACAAACATCACAGTGGGGCCCACTTAGCTTCTTTCGCATGCAATCCCGTCTCTCTTTTTGGAACCCTCTCTAAGAACGAAAGTTATAGGCTTCATATGCAAGAAACCCTAGCTTCTTCCTCTTCCTCCAAGAACCCTAGCTTCTTCTTTTGAAATAGTTGGATTCTTATTCTCCAAACCCTCGTACGTCTCTCTCTGCACCGTATATCTAGTGGGCTGTACCCTCGATCCATCACAGTTCAAGAGAGCACAAAGGTGCTTTTCCCCCATCTTCCCTTGTTTTTGAAAAATTAAAATGTTGGTTGTAAGTCACTTATAAGGGAGTGATCCTCACCCCAACCCCATGAAGTTCCCGGAAGTTATGCCTATAATTGACTTATAAGTTGCAAGTGACCTACAGGTGCATTTCTTCCCCCAAACACCACCTGTAAGGCTGTGTTTGGATGCCTGTAAGTTTTTTAAGTTGTAAGTTAGTTACAGGTAACCTACTTACAAGTGAAAGAAAGTTACAAGTAATCCTATTTCGGTGTAAGCTATAACTTACTAACATGTAACTTAATTTCTGTGTTTAGATAACTTATAAGTTAGTTGCAGGTAAGGTGTTGTATATTCACACCAACCTGTGGATTGCCGTAGGACCGCACTAGACGATCGCTCTGTGCACATGTGTGGGGCCCACCATCGATAAACTAGAACAAGTCAAGCCACTAACGAGAACAAATCTGAGCATATCCGAGTCGAGCATGGGCCATAGAGTTGGCCTACCCAGTAATACCTTGCGACAGTCTGTACAGGTTGTGAAACACCCGTAAAGGGTCCAATAAGTCTGAAACCATGGGAAATTGTAGACCTCACTGGGCCTGTGGTCCATCACAGATGATGGACCCAAATGACGCTTTAAAATGGACAACTTAGACCGCAAAGTCGGCACTTGTGAGACGCGACTCTCCAAGTAAAAAAAATCTGAAATTAAAACAATTTGCCCCGCCACTTAGGATAACAAATCACGACTTTCCGACCCTTAGATTTCATTCAAACTCGCACCATAGATTAGAGATATTTCCCTGCCCTCGTCCATCGAATCAGACCTTGATCGAAAGACAGTGACTGTTGATCGCAAATCAAACCCCTACGATCAATTTCAGCATCCGTTTGCCACCAAATTTTGGACAACCCTCATCAGATTATGGGACACCTATCCCATGGCACAGATGGGCCAGGGGGCCACTAGGATAGCCCCAAAGACCGTAAATGAGCCCCATAAGGTCATATGTAATAAGATTAGCCACCCTAGGGGCATTTGAGTGAAAATTTAGGCTATACAAACCTTAAACCCTCTCTCCCTCACTCCCATACAAAACTTCCAGCAAGAGAGAGAGAGAGAGAGAGAGAGAGAGAGAGAGAGAGAGAGAGAGAGAGAGAGAGAGAGAGAGTGGAAGGGGAGCTAGATTTTGAGAGATCTCCCTCTCCTACTACAACCACTCGCTGGGAATCGTGACTCCATCGCCATAGAAGTGGTTTGTCGTCGATTGGAAGGTAATTACCCAAACTCTCCTAAGATTTTAGTATGCTAGGCCATATGCATATGTCTTAAAATGCAAATTCAATTGGCACAGGGCCCCAACGCATCAATTCTCAGACCCGACACCCTTAGAGCAGCTCTGCAAACCATCAACCGACCCTAGGTGAGGACCATTACCTTTAAGTGGTCGTTTATCAAACCTAGGATGAATTCTAGTGATTGTGTTTGTTAATTTACTCTGCATGTTACTTGCATGGATTGTAATTGATGGATTGGAGTTTGGGCATGGATAATTTCTAGATAGGGAAGAAATGTTGGTCCCTAATTACCCCAATGCTTGCATTATTTGATTTGTTTGTGTCAATTATGGAATTCTAAGCATGATACCTCTAAATTTGTGAATTCAATAGGAAGAATCTTGCTGCTTGTCCCCTATATGTGTGAATTGTGTAGATTAACTGTTCAGTTTACTCCACACATGTTTAAATTCCTCTGAAATTAGTCATTGTACTCGTTTCTCCTATAATTTTAAGTAACTTAGGACTCATGTGTATGTTTATCTAGAAATACACTGAATATTGTAAATCCATGACTCTTTGTGCCGATAATGGTTATGATTCATCATTATACATGTCTAATTCTCTCGCAACTACGAGTAGTATACTTTATTATGTTGCATTTATACATTGTTCCCTTTCCGAATCAGCCAATAATTTCAGACCCACATGGGCTGCCCCTCTGGTAGGTTGCCCACGGGCAAATGTGGCCCAATTAGTCAAATTACGGATAGTCTACTGTAGTCGGACTATACAGGATGTCGCTCCCAATGTCGTACCATTCGTAATTCATCTAGAGGGGATAAATTGGCTCACCACCTGGCCATCCATGTTCGTTAACCATGTATGTACACACCTGCTTGAACTCGAGACACCCTGCGTCCATTTGTGCCCATTGACAATCCGATGGTTACGGCCCACAAGTCTCGGGAGTCGGACATGGTGGTATGAGACACTATGCTCGAGCTGTCAGCCTAGGCTGGGGTGACGAGCCTCCCTGTACTGACCATGAGTAAGGACTCTTTCTCACAATTACCTTTGTATGATTTTATCATTGGGAGTGACGAATCTAAAATAGGCCAAGGATCTCGAGAGCAATACTGCCACGACCGTCAGGGCCACGCGATCGGGATATGGCATTGATCTGCCAAGGTGTCCCAAATTCCCCAAATTGCTTGATGAATGAACGTAATTAATCAACGAGGCTAACATCTCACCATCGCATTGCATTAGTTAGGATTGACGATTCGACAGTCGAGGTCTCATTGAGGGAGTGTTTGGCATTGCGATCGTTAGACGGTGTCGTTTGAGGGAGTGTTGGAAGTAAGGGCATGCATCATATCATGAAACCATGCATATGCATTAATAAAAGTAATTGAGATTCTATGAATGATTGCTTTTCACTAACTTTGTCAATGTATTTGATAATATGTATAACTTACTGATGATGGAACCACTGAGTTAGTTACTCACTCTCACTCTGGGACGGTGTTTTAAAATACCAATCAGAACTTATCTTAGATGCAGGGGTCACGAAGCTTGACGTGCTTGATGGAGCGAGCATGAATGATGAGGAGGAGCTGTCGTATTTCCAAATCTTCGGTGAATCCTCGTAGTTTGCTATAGGGTTGCCCACGGGGCTCAGGGCAGGGGTCGATTTATATTTTTGGATGATATGTTTTGCGGGGCGTAGTCCCACATGTTTATTACATTACCTTTTGGTTAGTTATGGACTTATTTTGTTAGCCGCACACGAGATCATTATGTTGATTTAATTTATGTTGCATGGTCCTCTTCGCTTCCCCATTACTTATGAAACAAACTAACTATACCAATTCTGATAACCCAGTAGGGCATAAGTGACACCCTGGAATTCGAGAGCTGAGTACCTACTCGGCTCTCGAAATTCCGGGCGTTACGGTTAAGCTGATTCTTAAGCTAAACTATTCATTCGATGGATTTTAAAAGTAGGCCCGCGTATTAAAAAACATGTAAAAGTGGGCCTACTTATAACTTAAAAACTTCTTAGGGGCCACAAGTTTAAAATCAAACTAATATTTGCTTTTCCCTTCATCTAGGTCTTTAGGACCTAATCATCAGATATGACATCAAATAAACATTATAATGGGAGGAGGTTTTTAATCATGAACATTCAATCGCTACCATTTTCCTATAGTGTGGTCCACCTAAGATTGAGATATGTCCTAGTTTCCTCATTTTGGGATTAAGCCCTAAAATGATATGAAAAAAATGGATGGACTACATGGATAAAATACATGCAATATGCATGGGCCCACAAAGCACCAACTAATAGTGATCTAGCTATTGGCTAACGTCACTAGCTAAATTGGAGTGGATCCATCGAGGCGGGTGTGATCCCAAATTATAGAGCCACGCTCAGCCTCATAGAGTCACGCTTTTTTCAGCACATTGTCTTTCATTAAATGTTCATCCATGTCGGAAGCTCATTTTAAGACATGATCCAAAGATTAAGAAGATCTGAACCTCAAGTGTACCATATAATTGATTGGAAACGATAGTAATTGGCCATTAAAAACTTCTCGTTGGCTACAAAAGTTTTTGGATCAAGATGATATTTGTGTGGTCTCTTTATCAAGTCTTTGTTACCTCAATGATAGGTTGGATGGCAAATAAATATTCCAGTGGACCGCATGAAGTTTTTAATGGTAGGGATTCAGTTAAGATTGTTTCTTGTGGTGTGGCCCACTTGAGGTTTGGATCATACCCTAAAATGAGCTTTCAATACGGATGGACGGTGCGGATGTAAGGAAAGTACATCACGGTGGGCCCCGCAGTTAGGATCCGAAATCGACACGGGCCAAAGGGCGCCCGTTCCGCACTTAAGCAAAGTGAAAAAATGATGAAGGAATAAAAAAGAAAAAAGAAAAAAGAAAAAAGAAAAAAAGAAAAACAAATAAGGGTTAGGGCTTACCTTGCTAGAGCAGAGAGGGAAGGAGACGCTGAGAGAGGGAGAAGTAGACGCTGAGAGAGAGGGGGAAGGAGGCGCTGAGAGAAGGAAGGAGACGCTGAGAGAGGAAGAAGGAAGGAGACGCTGAGAGAGAGAGGGAAGGAGACGCTGAGAGAGGGAGAAGGAGACGTTGTGTCAGAGCAGGTAGGTGCACTTTCAATGCAGCTGCGTTTCCACTACCCTCTCCCAAATTCGAAATGGATAGCCGTTGCCTGTAACAAAGTAACCTGTGACTTGAAAATATCTAATTCCACTGTTACATTTCTTGCAATCTTACCTGATAGAAAGTTACAGGTTGAGACTTTGTTACCTGTAACATTTCTCCCCCAAACACAAACTGTAAGAAAGTCACCTGTAACTTTCTTACATTTTACACAAGTTACAGGCATCCAAACGGCCCCTAAGTGACTTACCGATAACTCATTTCGCACTTTCAGAACTTACAGGCATCCAAACAACCCCTAAAGACATCTTTTTTTCGTTTTTCTTTTTTCCTTTCTGGGTTTTACTGATACCACATTTTCTGTATTTGGTTCTTCAATGTATCTTGGTATTTTTTGTTTTTCTCCTTCAGAGTGTGTGTGGTTGCACCAAATTTCATGAAATATCTGAAAATTTACACCAAGTTAGAATGGTTGATAGTGAAATATCATGATATTTCATTATATTTGGTGCAACCTGTTGTTACTGTATTAAACAGATGTAGGAAACAATTGAATAGCAAACTATTTGGAATTCCACACCTGATCGGATGATGATTTTCGAAACAATCTGTCATTGGGACAAGGCATGGACTCGTCGCTTTCTTTGAGATAGTTTACTCCCCTTGGACGATTTCGGCCTGTGCAGAGGCTCCTCATGCGTTATCTGTAGGATACAATGCCTAACGATCGGATATTCTCTGGCATGCACAGGCTGAGGAAAATCCCTACACAACCACACCTTACTCATCCTTCGAATGCCCAAAGAGAAGATGGAGGAAAATCGATTTTTTTTTTTTGGAAAGCAGAAAGTTGTGCTGGCATTTTTTCTGTATATGTGTGTTTTTTTAATGGAGAAAACCTTTTTTTTTTTTTTTTAAAATTTTATAGAAGGAAAAAATTGCCCGTTAATGAACCATCTACGAAGAATACCAGGAGATGCGCTCTTACGAGGCCTTTTATGATGGAAATGCCCTTATGATGAGTGGGCCACATCCAATGGCTATGATAAAAAGAAAAAAAAAACAAAAAATCATTGTGTAATTTGGCAAAACCTGGCAAATCAAGACCCTAAGCAAACGACCCAATCCGGCCCACCGGGGGACTGATTCAGAGAAATAGATGTGTAAATGATTGCTTTCTTTGTGTTTTTCCCCATCCATATAAGGAATCATGGAGAAGTTAGCAATGCCATCATACGAAGGGTGGTGTTTTATTTTGGATTTTGTTGTTTTAGGCCACCATGAATACGCATTTGCGATTGGTTGCTGTGAATGGAGTTTCGGGTGTTCGTCGGTTCAGCGTTTTTAATGAATTCTCCAAAAAAGTTAAAGGAGAAGCTAAAAGGTATGACAAGTTCTAGAATTCCTGCCTTTTTCCAAATCTATTGGTTACTGTGAAAGAATTGAAGTATTTTGCTTACGGGTTTCTGCTTTCATGATTATTATGAATTCTTATGTTTTGTGTGGTAGTTGATTGATTAATGAATTCTGCCTCATAGCAATGGCTCTAGCTCACTTACAGCCTGGGTAAAGGAGGGCTGATGTTTTCTGGGCAGCCGGTCATCGAACTTTTGCAAAGATGCCATGAAATTGCTGTTTCTATTCTTTATTGACGGTTCATGATTTGTTTAATCACCCCAAAATAGCCCGGGACATGGCTAAATTATCAAAAAAAAAAAAAAAAAAAAGGGGAAAAAAAGCTGGGAGATGGCTATGGCGCTGATGACAATGACAACGATGTTGTGGTTGATTGTCTGTCATGTTTATTGACTCGATCGAATTCGAGATCTGAGCTTATAGAGAAAAAAGACTCTCAAACAAAATCCTTTGTTTTGTCTTTTTATTGTTGTTGCTGCTGCTGCTGTTCTGGGTGAAAATTGCTGCCTCCATATTAGGGACTGTTTGGCATTGCTTCTAGCAAATGCAGAATTGATTTTCAGGAAACAATTCTTTGAACCTGTTTCTTGAGAATTGCTTATGTGAAAACGTGCATGTTTGTAAACATGCATGTGAAAAACAATTTCTCCACAAAGGTTTCAATGGTGAGCGTTGAATCCCTCATGTTTCCTGTGGCGTGGCCTACTTAAGTCTTGGATGTACCTCTTTTTTCGACCCATACCCGTACATGACATGGCTCTACACTCTGTGCAATTAACAGACAGATCTTCCAACAACAGAGAGATCTTCAATTTGATGAGTACTTTTTGCAAGCTTGTAGAAGTGGAAACATCCGCAGGAAATGGGGGGCTAGGCGTTGTGGGAAAAAGTGCAATTTTGAAAATTGTTTTTCTAAAATTGATTAAGTGGCTAACCAAACACGTTTAAAACCTTAAAAGGTGATTTTCATAATCAAAATCACAAAAAGAAACAATTTTTTTTTTTTTTTTTCTTTCTGCAAAGCGAAATAGGCCTGCCCTTATTTGCTCACTTTTCCACTTTGAAACACTCATGTAACTTCATGGTAAAAGACATATGCTTGTTATTTTTTATGTCAGTAATCAGGAATTCCAACAATCAATCAAGGAGTTCAAGGAGAAAGCAGAAGAACTGAAAGAAGTTAAAGAAGATTTGAAAGTTAGGTAATATGAGAATATAGTTGCTTAACATCATTTTACGTTTCAAAATTTTCTAGTCGTAGGTTGAGAGTTTGAGACATACTGTGTATGTCAAGGCTCGCAGATGCTTGAACGGAGGTCCTGATTTACGAGAGATGGTGAACTGCTGAATGCAGAACGAAGCAGAAAACTGAGCAGCTGTACAAGCAAGTGGACGGTGTCTGGACAGAAGCTGAAGCTGCGGCGAAGAAGGTTAGATTGAAATCTCCAAATACAGCCTGAGGTTTTGAAGGGTTTTTCTGAAGCTTACTGCTAAGAATATGTGTTTCCGTATTTAGAGTTCCAATCCTTTTATCATTTACAGGTTTCGGCTAACATGACAGAGAAGATAGTAGCTGCTACAGAACAGGTGAATTGACTACCTTTTTATGCTTGAATCTAATGAGGGCGCTCTGCATTTTCTCCACTGTTGGCCATTCTTACTTTCCCTCATCATGTGATTTAGGTCAAAGAGACATTTGGACTCGGAAAGCAAGATTCTGCAGGATCTACCAGTGCTTCAACTAACTCCAGTGCCAATGTAAAAGATGGAAGCCACCCCATATCAGGAGCCGAAAGTTCTCAGAGTTCTGAGTCTAGAGAAACACCAGGAGCTTCTGATACGTTATTTGGCAGGTTTCGATCTGGTTTTTCTTCCACCTCTCCAAAAGTTTCCTCAGCCTTCCAGAAATTGAAGGAAGCAAAAGTCATAGACATAGCAAAGAAGGGATATGATATAGTAAAGGACGAGATAAGCAGTAACCCAAGTAAGAGAAGGCAGATGAAATATGCGGCTGCTTCTTCTCCAAAAGAAGGTACAAGTACGAAAACTGATATGGTAGTTGTACCGACAAAGCAGTCGCGCTGGGGTAAGAAATGGGAAGCATTCAAAGAGAAGGTGAATGGCATGTCTGTTTTAGATCTTGCACGTCATGTTTGTGGAAATGCATTCTTTCCTTTTCATTGAGTAGCTCATCAGTTGGCAATTCTTTGCAGATGCAAGGCCATCCTGTTTTTAAGCGTCTAAGTGGGTTCAGCGAACCAGTTGTAACAAAGGGCCAGGAGGTTGGTATTGCTTAAATGTCATCGACACATTCACAGTTATATTAGTTGTGAAATATTAGGGAAGCGTGCCCCTTTTTCTTGTTGTTACCAGGCTGTGTTCATCTAGAGGGTCCAACTGTAGATGAGACACAGGGCAAAGATCTCACTGATCAGAGATGTTCACTGTTCATTCAAAGGTGAATTTGAAACAATGGTCCAAATTTCAATGCATGGATGGTGAGGTTCTCAAATAAGCATGGTTTTTACATGTGGACCATTTATGGTGGGACCTACTAGATGAATGTTCTGCATCACCAAGTGGTGAGGCAGTAGGGGAGAGCATCCGTTGCAAACCTCATACTGGTTTATTCATCATTGCATGTCGCTGTTTCTTGGTTGGCAGTTAGCAGAGGACATGCGGGAGCGGTGGGAAACAAGTGATCATCCTGTTGTTCACAAAATCCAAGAGTATCTTTCTGTCACCTGTGTTTTTTTTTTTTTAAAAATTTTTTTTATTTTTTATTTTTATGATCACCATTGAAAACAACAATGTTCTGAAATTGAAACAAGCAGTGTGATTATGTTGAGCTGGATCCAATTGGATAGTAAACAAAAGATTTTTCTTTTAGAAATTGATAAAAATGATTTTCTTCTAAAAATTGAGAAAGATACAAACATTCAATCTATGAAGACTAAGATATGAACTAATCAACCAAATTCTAACGTTCCAATGCAAATCTTTAGTCTGTTTGTAATTTTTCATTGTGTTTATTTGTAACCGAACTGTTGGGAGCATCCAAACCAGTCCCACATTGTAAAGACTTTCATGGATTTCCATAAGTAGGAGATGTATCACTTGTCAGATGAATCTGACCTGCATTGGATTCTTCGGTGATACTCCAAAGGATTGTATGGATATACCTACCTTGGAACACCTCATGTATACATCAATCGTTATGGCACAGCTGTTATGAGAAAAAGTTCACATATCATATTACACCTTCTTAAAAAAAAGCAAATTTGACATTCCTCAAAAAAAAAAAAAAAAGAGTAAAAGAAGCAAATCTTACAATGAGTTATGACATCATTGCCTATTGGAAATGACCCTTTTATTCATTTATAGAATATTTATTTTTTAAGAATAAATTACCCAATCTGTGAATCCAATTTTCAGGCTCATCAAGTTCGAAAGTCCATACTGGCATCAGATTTTGACACTCGTTTATGTATCTATCAACATAAAAATTCAGGCTCAATATCTTACTCACTTTGTGGTATTGAGACGACATTATACTAATATTGGTATGAGATACTTCCTAAGTACCAGTAGGATAAAACTTGACCGATGTTTTGTTAGGTTTATATAAACTTCTTAGCAGCTTTGCAATTCTTATGAAAAGATCCAAATGAATTCTATAAAGAATGGTACATATATTATAGCTTGTTTAAAACCAGGGAATTGATATTCACATCGCCTTGTTTGACCCCCTCGTCACTTCCTCTTTTAGGGCTGTCAACAAGTTGGGTCCATGTTACCCAAACCCAGACTAATCTGGTCTAGGTATGCCAGGTTTGGGTCCTGCCTGGTCTAGGTGCATCTATGCATTGACAACACTGCCCTCTTTAGTCTTTAGTGAGTCTATCGGCCATATCATTGGCATCTTCTAACATGGAGGAGTTTTGAGCTCCTAAAGAGGCAACTAAAGATTTAATCTCTTGGTACAAGAAGCAAGCATCCAAGACCCAACTTGTTGCCAAAATCCACTGGATAACATGTAGTTAATTCCATCCAATAATTAACATCCTGGAATAAGAAGAGGCAACGTGGTCCAACCCTTGTGCCGATTAGGAGTCTAGTTAGGAGTCAGTTGGTACAAGTTGAAGGCTCTAAAAGGGTAAGGCGAAGACCTAAAAGGACATGTGGCCTCCCTATGAGGAGTCTCAAACATGAGACCTCCTGCTTTGATACCACTATTGATGCAGGACAACTAATCACTTGCTCTAAAAGCTCGAATTGATAGAGCATGGCGAGTCAATCTCTTTATCTTATAGCTCGAGTTAGGCCCTTAGCCGAACCTCCCTTGTTGGCCCCGCTTCACATGGGCCCCACCTCACACGAGCCACTCGCCTTACATGGGCCGTCCACCCTGAGTGTGCCCTCGCTTCACACAGGCTACTTTACTCAGAGCTCGGTGTGAAAATGCCCCTGCATTAACATGGATGGAGGTCGTAAGAAAAGACTTGATAACCTGTGGTCTAATTAAAGTTATGATCCTTGATGGAGCGGAATGGTGGAACAAGATTCTAGTTGACGCCAATTAATTGGGCTAAGGCTTAAACGACGACGACAATGGTAATGGACATGGTGCAACTCTTCTCGTGCAAGGATCTTCATGACATTGAGCTCCACCTCCCCCCAAGGCCTAGAAAAAGCCAACATCACTTCCCATTGATCATTTCTCTGGAAGCTGCCAATCCCAATGGGGTGAGGGTTGTCTTGAGGGCACCGATTGAAATTGAGCTTAACGAGGTTGGATTGGGGAGCCGTCCATCCACAAATCCAATTTTCAAGCTTAGCAAGTCTAGTACTCCGTATCGGCATTGGATTCTAACATGTTTTTGTGTTTATGCAACATAAAAATTCAGGCTTGACATCTTTCGCTTCACAATTTCATCTCCCTCTAGGCCTAGCCTCTTAGGATACCTATGTGTACACGATAGTGTCGGTGTGAGATGACATAATACTAATATTGCTATTGAGATACTTCTTGAAGATTTTGTGTTTCTTATGAAATGATATAAATGGATTCTATATAGAATTTTGTTGTGGATATTATAATCTTATTAAACTTAGGGAATTGATATCAACATCGCCTTGTTTGATAGACACACCCTTTCTTGGCTACTTTTGTTAAACTTGTAGACACACAGAACCAAAAACAAAAAAGAAGAAGAAGAAAAGAAGAAGAAAAAGATATACATCTAGTGGCCAATAGTGAGTGACCCGCTGGTTTGCCTCCTTAGCGATTCTCCATCTTGTTGGCATCTCCCAGCTAGTGTTCGAAATATCGGTATCGCACAATATATCGCACCCTTGGGATACAGATACGCATCGGTTATCGCACGGGATATATCGTTTGTATCGCGTAATTTATCGCACTTTTTGGGAAACATAGGGAAACATTGGGAAAATGTTTGAATTTTTCAATGAAACTTCAGGGATTATTAAAAATGACCTTAATACACACTTTTAAATCATAAAATCTCAAAAAAAAGTACACATAATAGGTTTCCTTTGTATAGGGTCCTAAGTTATGCGCTGTTTGATTGAACTACAACAACTATATTCAAGTATGTTGCATAACATATATAAATGCATCAAGACGTGTATCCACACCGTCCATCTGTTTTGACACCTTAATTTACGGCACCATACCAAAAATGAAGCATATCTAATTATCAAGTGGACCATGCCATAGGAAACAATATTGATTGAAGGCCCTATCATTAAAACCTTCTTAGGGCTCACCTTAGTGTTTTCATAGTGTTTATTTACCATCTAATCTGTTATAAGTTCACATAAGCTTGGATGAAAGGAAAAAACAAATATCAGATTGATCCAGAACTTATGTCCCTTTAATAGTCAATCACAACTTTTTTCCTTTGGTATGGTCCACCTGATAATTGGATGTGCTTCGTTTTTTGGATAATACACTAAAATGATTTGGAAAAACGGATGAACGACATGGATGCATTATACATACATTAAGGTAGGCCCCGCACCATCTTGGGTCTCACCTTATCTGCTCTCCTATTCTTGACTTTGATATCTATACTTTTTGATAGGTATTGACTAAAAAAATGAGGCAGATTGTGTGGGCCCCATGCATTGTATCCATGCCGTCCATTCATTTTTTTGGATATTTTAAAGCCTGAGAAAAAATGAGGCAGATCTAGAGATGAAGTGGACCATATCAGAGGATTTTTGTAATATGGTGGTACCCTAACTGTGGGGCCACCTTGACGAATATGGTGTATATACACTGTCAATTCATGTTGGCATATTATTTTAAGGAATGGGCCAAAAAATGTGGCAAATCCAAAAATGAGGTGGACCACACCACACGAAAAAGTGGTCATTGAATGGCCACCGTTAAAAAATTTTTAGGGGCTACAAAAGTTTTGGATCAAGCTAATATTTATGTTTTCCCTTCATCTAGGTCCGTTAGACCTTATGAACAGACTGGATGACAAATAAACATCACAATGGGCCCTACGAAAGCTTCAATGGTGGATATCATTGCCACCACGACTTCTTGTCATGTGGTCCACTTGAGCCTTATATTTAGCTACATTTTAGCTTATACCCCAAAATGACCTATCAAAATGGATGGATGGTGTGGATAAAACAAATACATCATGGTGGGCCGTACAGAGCCTCTGACAGGACCATCCATTCAATCCTCGTCTGACGCCGATTTCCTGCAAAAGGCTTTCGCAGGAAGTTCCTGCGCTTGGATGCTAGGTGGGGCCCACTGTGATGTTTGTGAGAAATCCACCCCGCCCATCCATTTTACGAGCTCATTTTAGGAGATGCGACTGAAAATGAGGTGGATCCAAAACTCAAGTGGGCCATACGAGAGGGAAAACTGGGGAAAGAGTTTCTTACCGTTGAAACTTTCCTGGGATCCACCTTAATGTATATATGTCATCCAAACTGTTTATGAGGTCATTCCCACGGGGATGAAGTGAAAACATAAAAACTTATCCTGATTCTAAACTTATGTGGCCAAAAAAATGTTTCAACGATGGTCACTGAATCCCCATTGTTTCCTCTCGTGCGGCCCACCTGAGTTTTGGATCCACCTCATTTTTGGTTGCATGTCCTAAAATGAGCTTGCAAAACAGATGGACGTGGCAGACTGCTCACAAACATCACAATGGGCCCCACCTATCATCCCAGTGCACGTACTTCACGCGCGAATATCTTTCGCATGAAATCTACTTTCGACCGCGCGATAAAAAAAAGCTCGGAAGCCCTATTTCAAAGCAGAGAGGGTTTCGGCCCCTCAAACCCTAATTTCTCTCCCAAATCTCCGGATTTCTCTAGATTTTTTTTCGCATTATCTTCTGAAATCAATTCCCTACAAACTTCTGAAATCAATTCCCTACAAACAACGCACTTTAATTTGAATGGCCCACTAAATGTAGCTTCTGATTAGCGCAAACTCTTCCACAGGTACGGAAATCCACATTGTTGAAAGTTTCTCTCTTTTTTTTTTTTCCGATTTTTTTTTGGATATTTACATACAATTTTAAAAAATTCTTGGTATTTTCTGACAGGTTTTGTATCGCTGGGTTGCGATACCGATAGTATCGATATTGCGAACACCGCTCCCAACACCAATGAGTATCGAGCTCCCAAAGAGGCGGCTAAAGATTTAATCTCTCGTTGAAAGAAGTAAACTTTCAAGGCCTAACCCGCGAGATATTTTATGGAGAGAGTTCTCTTCAATGATTAACACTATGAAACCTTTCTCTAGTCCATGCTTCTTTGAGACGCCGAGCTCCATCTCCCCACAAGGCCCAAAAGAAGCCGACAACACTTCCCCTCAATCATTCCCAAGATGCCGCTAATCCTAGTTGTGAGCTCCCCCACACGCATGGGTTATTAGCTGTGGCAATCCAGGCCGAGGCTTGAGCTTTAGGTGAAATTTGAGTCCCCCAAACTTTGGTACATGGAGAGGAAACACTATCAGAGGAAAATATAACTTGGAAGGAATATATGGTGGTGAAGTCCGATGTTAATTTCCTGATTTTCCTGCCCTCGGTTCTTGCATTGATGATGGCCTCTTTAAAAATACATTGGAATTTCTCATAAATAATAATTCATCATTTGTGAGATTCCTTTGGTGCTTGATGGTCTACACAATAGATCCCCAAAAAAATTCATAGCAATCCTTCACTTTAGCATCTTTAGTAGTGGATAGAGCTGTGCACGAGTTGAATCGAGTCGAACTTGACCTAGCTCGGCTCGGCCAGCTGGCTAACCTAGCTCGAACTCGACTTGGCTCAGTCCTCGAGCTTGACTGGCCAGCTCAGCTCGGCTCGGTCAACAGCTCGGGCTAGCTTGAGCCGAGATTGATCTCGATCTTTCGAGCCGAGTTCAAGTTTGAGCCTACAAGCTGAGTTCGAGTTTAGGTTTTAGGATTTTTAATATATATAATATATAATTTATTTAAATATAGAAGTATTTATAAGATATTTATATTAAGTGAACCTGATCCGAGTTGAATCGATTCGAACCGAGTCAAGTTTGAGTCAAGTTCCGAACCGAGTTGAGTCGAACTTGGTTTAGCTCGGACTTGGCTCGAAATTTTTTCGAGCTAAAAAAATCAGCTCAACTCGGCTCGAACCTAGTTTTGAGTCGAGTCAAGTCAAGTTGAGCTTTTCGGAGTCGGGTCGATCGAGTTAACTGAGCTAACTTGGTTTGTGTACAACTCTAGTAGTGGATAACTGAAACATGTACTGGAAAGAATCAGCAGAATCAGGTAGAGGAGTCTCATCAAGCCAAATATCTTTCCAAAAGCACAATTATCAACTTTGCAAATGAGATAACAGACTACTTGAACAAACATGTTGCCCATCCGACGAGAAAGATCCCTATCTGCTTTATGAACACCTTTAAAGCCTAATAACCTCCCTTCAAACTTTAACCGGGACCTTCTAGATGGTAAACTAGGAACCAACCCCCATCGAACTTGCTGTACTTAAAATAAACTCCCTCCATGAAGACAAAATCTTCCTTATACCTCTACCATCATTTACCTAAAAGGTTCCAATTATTTCCCATCCCTATGACCCTTTCTCTCATTTGCTTTTGCACAATCTTCCTGTTCATAATGTGAATTTGTGACAATTTCTCTCTTCCCAAGGGAGATTCCAAGCAAATGACCCACTTTCCTAGTCATCACCAGCAGTATATATATATATATATATATATATATATATATATATATATGGGAAAAGGCGCTATGTGCTCTAGCTGATGGGACTGTCCCATGAGGTCGAGCTGTGTGGGCTCCACCGTGATGCGTTTCGAACATCTACTCCATCAGTCAGATGCACCATTCCATCATGAGCCTAGGTCTCAAAAATCAAGTCAATCCGTGACTTGTGTGGGCCACACCACATACAGAAGTGGAGAGGGGCCGTGCACCATTAAAACATTCAAAATCATTTTTTGGGCCCACCGAGATGTGGTTTGCAAATCCAACCCATCCATTATGTGTGTCCCACTTGGATGAGGGTTCAGACCAAGTTTCAGTAGCATTCAAAACTCAGGTGGGCCCCACCAAGTGCTTTTATATGTTTTTGGCATGTCTTCACATGCTTTTAGATGGTATGGCCCACCTAAGTTCCATATACGGCTGATTTTTGGGATATCCCATAATTTAAAGGGGACCCACCAAATGCACGGTGTTGATGGTCGACACGCATCACGGTGGGGCCCACACAGCTCGACCTCACGGGAGCTTATCGTGAGGTCGAGCGCATAGTACCTTTTCTCTCTCTCTCTCTCTCTCTCTATATATATATATTGAAGAGTACCACCAGCAACATGCTGAAGAGAGGCATAAAGCAAATCGGAATATTCCAGAGACCAGAAACTTAACAAGAGAAAACCTTCTTCCCATTGGAAGATTCTTCCCTAAAAGAACAACAAAGCTTGTGCTTTTTTGTTAAAGGGTCAGAGTACTTGTATTATGGTTCTAATTTTGGTATTTGTCGGTCTATTGACCTGATAGAAAAATGATACGATACGGCATTACGTATTGGTATCAGCCTATTGGGGCCGTATCGGTTCGCATTGGTCAGATATATACATATATATATATATATATTTTTTTTTTAAGCAAAAAAAAAAAAAAAGAAGGGAAAAATAGGAAAAATGAGATATCCAAGAATCTATCATTTTATTTATTTATTATTTTTATTTTTTTATACTATGTATTCAATGGTGTATCGAACTATTCTTTGATGAGAATGTTGTCTGTCGATTTGACTTGTTGAAGGTCAACTAAATGGACCCTAATTAAACAAAAATCAAGCATGATTTGGTGAACAATGGTCCATTACATTAAAATAAACAAAAGGAAAATGAAAATATAAAAAAGAAAGTGAATGTTTACCCAAGGTATTCTGTATCGGCAACGGTGGCTGTGATGGTTACCATCGTTATTGATACGGGGGCATAATGACCGTTCCGACCCCCACAACGGTTGGAAAAATTTTTTGCTCGAAAAATTCTAAAAAAAAAACCTAAAAAATCCATAATAATGTAAATATTCCAAATATGTATTCATTTTTTTTTTTTTTTTGTTTTGTTTTGTTTTGTTTTGTTTTTCGTTTTGACACATGTTATGGTAGCATAACAATCCACTCTTTCGTGAGAGTATTGTATTGGGTTGTCTGGTGAATTTATGAACATGATAATATATTTGTAATGTTTACGCATCACAATCAAACATTAAAATTAGAAATCGGAAAAAAAGCATACATACTACTTTTTCGTTATTTTGAAAAAATGGCCCTTGGAGCTTCTATTCGCCCAAATTGCTTCAATCTACTATTTTAATCATACAAACTATAGTGTAAATGGTCGAAATCTACTGTAGAATGATTTAAAAAGTTTTTGCAATGAGAAAAGTGGAAAAATGGATATACATAGAAAAAAGTGCCATTTTTTTTACCGTTACGGCCCCTGTAACAACTGATACGGTTTCAAAAAACAACTGCCCCATTTCACCCTTGTATCTCGTAATGATAATGACCATTACCTATACGTATTGGCCTTTACGGCCATATCATAACGGATACGGGGATGCCTTGGGTTTATCCTTCTTTCCAATTTTTCCCACTTCGCTTCAATTTTTTGAATCCCATTCAAATCATTCGTTTTGATCCCAAAATAGGTCTAGATCTAGCCTAAAATGAGTTTTTAAGCTTCTTCCATGGTATAAATGAAAAAGAAGAGAAGACATGAATGCAATTTTGAATTTTTTGTTTCAAAATTGGGCTTTTATGGGCGTATCGGCCCCATATTGGTGCCGATACGGCCCATATCGGCCAATATGGGCTGATACAAACCGATACGGGTTAGTTTTTTCGTATCGGGCTGATACGACCTTGTATCATGTATCGTCCCATGCCGATACGGATATGATATGGCAGTATTGGCTGATACGATACCAATATTCATATCCATGACCTATATCAAAATTGAACTAACATAGTGTGAGAGGAAGTCCTTACAATTTTACAGTTTATTTTCTTCAACAATAAGAGAATGGAGGCACACTTGAGGGATGGGAATGAGATATCTTTGGCCTGACAAAAGAGATCCACCTAACAAAAAAAAAGAAAAAAAGGATGATACTTGAAGTATCCACCATTCAGCACTTTCTGATGACATCACTTGGACAGTTTGTCCATATGTGTTTTTGAAGTGTCATGTCATGTCCTAGAGTGTTCAAGTCTCCGCAAGTGTCAGCTAGTGAAATCCCAAAAAGTAGAAGTGTCCATGTAACATTGACCGCAGATTCTATGAATTGCCTCATGGATGTTGTGATTTGATCCCCAGTTGCCCACCCAACTTCTACTAAGGGAATCAAATAATATTGAAGTCCCTTGCCACACACCATGGGATCTTCCACTACCATAAGTGGTCAATAGTCTGGTCCAGAAATCTGCCTTAACCATGGGCCATTAGGGCCATAGACAACCAAAATCAATTGTTTAAAATTATCCCTTACTGAAGAACAAGAGAAATAAACCAACACGCCTTTCCATTTGTGTTTGGCAAATACTGCCTTGTTGTTCCACATGACGATAATGCCACCCCAGTGCAACTTGTGTGGTGAAGATGAAGAAGCCTTTTATTAGTGATACCCCATAATTCTTGAGATTGTTCTCTCATCAACCCTTTCGAATTTTGATTCTTCCAATGTATCCCTAATTCTGAGATAGTCTGTCATCAACCCCTTTGAATTCTGATTATTGCAACATCCCCATAATTATGTGCTTATTCTACCACCGGACCCTTCCGATTTTTATTGTACTAGATAACAATGTCAATGTTCCTTTGTCGAAGCAGATCCTTCACAGCCTGTCTCAGATTGGGATTACCAAGACCCTGCCATTTGACACTAGCACACCTTTTCTTTAAATGATAAGACATTATTGCACACTAGGTCACTTTGTACTATTTTATTACCAAAGGTAGAAAGAAAGGGTGTATCTATCAAAAAGGGCGGGTGTAAATAGTGTCTCCCTAGTTTTTAACATGTTAAGACTTACAAGGCTACATCGTCATCTTAGCGTTTCTGCTAGCAATTCTCTCTCATATGTATGGTAGGTGGACAAATTTTCATGATTGATAGCCCACATGACACTGCTGTTCTTTTACCCAAGCTCTGGAACTTGCCATGGCGGAGGTTCACATTGACAACACTCTCATGCCAACAGTGTCCCACCCAGTACTAACCCTGGCTCAGCTAACACAGGACATCAACACCATGTGTTCAACCTTCTATAAAAACTAGAAACTAAATATGGATCCATTATACTCATCTTATCAATTAACTGGAAAACTGACGACACAACTGCCGTTGCTATTGCTTATGCTACTCTATTGATTGACATCAAATGGAAGTTTTATTGCCTAACCATATTTCATGTGTTATAATTATGATACCTATACTAGTTTGTTGTGGTTCCTGTTACAGTTTGAATGAAACCGTTTTTGGAGAAACAGCTGCTGCTCTATCGTTTAAGGAAATACGTCGTCGGGACCCGTAAGATACTTAGTATCTCTGGAATCAGTTTCAGTACTTCCATGGTTCACTATCGAAACCTTATGAATTCTTAAAAAAATAAAAATAAAAAATCTTTCTTTCCTTTTTTCTTCTGGTGTATAACATTATGCATGAAAAGGTCCTTCTCTTTACCGGAGTTCGTAGCTGAAGTTCAGGAAACAATTCGGCCCACCCTTAATGCTTACCTCAAGGCAAGTTGTTAGATTCCATTTAAGAATAGAGAATATCTTTCTTCCTATTATCTGCATTGGAATGTCATTTGGTGGGCTATGAAATCTAAAATACCTATGACAAATGCACAATGTCAACCAGGGTGATGTAGAAACATTAAAAAAGAATTGTAGTCCTGAAGTGATTGAGCGGTGCAGAGCAGAGCATAGAGCTTATGAAAGCCAGGGTATCTTCTTTGATAATAAGGTATGTAGCACCCCTTTTTAGTTCTTATATTTGGCCATCCATATAAAAAGAGTTCTCTTCTTCAATAAGAAAGCCTCTAGGGTGCATATAATCTCATATACAACAAAGCATATGAATTGGCAACCATGACGGTTTCGATTTATACATATTTCTTTTTTCCTTGTTTATGTATAGTTTTAGTTTTTTCATTTCTTTGCCTTTTTTCTTTTCTTTCTTCTATTTTCTTTTCCTTTAAATAAATTTGCATCATCTTTCAAAAAACGAAAAGGCTTTCTTTGGAGCCTTGTTTGTACTTGATCTGGACTTTCATTCAGAACCACTAGTTCTCCTTGTTTCACTACCTTTTTTTTTGGATTTTTTTTAGTATACCCCTCAAAAAAAAAAAAAAGAACTTAAAGAGTACCAATGAGAAGAACTCTCGAAATGAGCAAAGCTATATAGATAGGTGGGTAGGCGGGTAGGTAGAGATGGTCAAAGGGTTGGTGGCTTGGATGTACCCGCCGTGATGTGTATTGAAATCCTCCCCGACTATCAGGCACGTCACCCTATGTTATGTGTATGTGAAATCCTCTCCGAGTCTCCGACCATCAGGTGGTCAAAGGATCAGCAGCTTAGGTGGACCCACTGTCATGTGTATGTGAAGTCCGCTCTGACCATCCAGTGTATCACCCCATGTGTATTGTGAAATTCACTCTGACCAACAGGTTCGCCAAAATCAGGCTTATCCGTAATTCAGGTGGACCACACTATCGGGAACAGTAAACAGTGAGTGCCCACCATGTGGCTCGCCTGAATCACTAATGGGCCTGATTTTTTATCCCTTGGCCTAATGTGGGGTGACGCACTGGATAGTCAGAGTAGGCCCTGTAAAAAAAAAAATCAAAGGTGGTCATCCTGCCTCCCAACTGTTTCCCTTGGTGTGTTCCACCTGAATCATGGATCGACCAGGTTTTTGGGCCCTGGGACTGACATGGCATGACACACCTGATGGTCAGAGTGATTTCACATGCACGTGATCATGGGGCATCACAGTGGGCCATGCATTTGCAGTCTCCTGCTGCATTGCTTGCAGGAGACCGTTACTACACACACACACACACACACACACACACACACACATATATAGAGTCATCTAGTCCCTGCCTCATTTTCCCAAAATGAGGTATGTGATTTTGAAACTATCTAGTGCTTGTTAAGGGGTGATACCAAAATATGAGATTAACTTATCATACCTCATTGAGGAGAAGGTTTATAAGCACTGCTCATGTCAATACACCTACGAGGAGATGAGATGACTAATGGAGGACTGTAAGATCTTCAATTAGGGTCCACTGTGCACTCCATTGCGAGTAGATGCAAGATCATGCCCTGATTTGTTGTTCGATTAGACTGTGGGGCCCACAGTCAGTTGGAAGGCTTCATCAACCTTAAGTTTGACTGTGGGGCCCACAAGTATAACCATACAGCTCCATAGCAAGGTGTCCCGTATCGGTATCGGTTGGCGTAACGGTGCCCTCCGAAACCGATACGGATACGGGGGCGTAACGGCGATACGGGGGAGTAACGGCCTGTAAAAAATTTTTTTGCCAAAAAAATATGAAAAAATATGGATTAAATCCGGAATATTATAAGCATTCCAAATATGCATTCATTTATAAATTGGAACATGTTTATGGTGGTGTAACGGTCCACTCTTTGGTGAGAAGTTGTATCGGACTGTCTGATAAATTTATGAACCAGATAACCTGAATTTGACTACAAAATTCATATATTTCATTTTCTAACTATCTACTATCAATGATAGATATATTACAATGAATGTAATATGAAAATATCTTACATTTAGGTATTTGCAATTATTTTTGAAGGCCAAAATTCATGTGTAAATAGAAAAAAATATTTAAAAAAATATAAAATGGTACCCCAAATATGTAAAATACACATTAACATGTTCTACTATAATTAACACATCATATGGCATCATTAAAACAGCAAAAGAATCATTAAAAAATGATTTTTCGAATTTTCAAAAAAAAGGCTAAAATAAATGCGTAAATCGAAAAAAATAAAAAAATAAAATAAAATTGCACCCCAAATATGTAAAATGCACATTAACATGTTCTACTATGATTAACACATCATATGGCATCATTAAAACAGCAAAAGAATCATTAAAAAATGATTTTTCGAATTTTCAAAAAAAGGCCCAAAATAAATGCGTAAATAGAAAAAAATATAAAAAAAATATAAAATAGCACCCCAAATCTGTAAAATGCACATTAACATGTTCTACTATGATTAACACATCATATGGCATCATTAAAACAGCAAAACAACTATTAAAAATTGATTTTTCGAATTTTAAAAAAAGGGGCTAAAATTCATGCGTAAATAGAAAAAAATATTTAAAAAATATAAAATGGCACCCCAAATATGTAAAATGCACATTAACATGTTCTACTATGATTAACACATCATATGGCATCATTAAAACAGCAAAAGAATTATTAAAAAATGATTTTTCGAATTTTCAAAAAAAGGGCCAAAATAAATGCGTAAATAGAAAAAAATATAAAAAAAATATAAAATGGCACCCCAAATCTGTAAAATGCACATTAACATGTTCTACTATGATTAACACATCATATGACATCATTAAAACAGCAAAAGAATCATTAAAAAATGATTTTTCGAATTTTCAAAAAAAGGCCCAAAATAAATGTGTAAATAGAAAAAAATATAAAAAAATATAAAATAGCACCCCAAATCTGTAAAATGCACATTAACATGTTTTACTATGATTAACACATCATATGACATCATTAAAACAGCAAAAGAATCATTAAAAAATGATTTTTCGAATTTTCAAAAAAACGGCCAAAATAAATGCGTAAATAGAAAAAATATAAAAAAATATAAAATGGCACCCCAAATCTGAAATGCACATTAACATGTTCTACTATGATTAACACATCATATGGCATGATTAATACAACAAAACAACCATTAAAAAAAAGTTAACGTTTTTCGCCGATACGGACCCGTTCTGGCGTAACGCCCGAACGGCCGTTACCAGAACGGTCCCGTATCGGCCGATACGGGTACAAAAAACAGTAACGGCCGATATGACCCCGAATCGCGTATCAGCCGTCGCCGTTACCGTTACGTATCGGTCGATATGGCCGATACGTAACCGATTTGGCATTCCTTGCTCCATAGGGGACTTGTACAAACTGTATGGAAGAAAATTGGGCTTTTGCACAAACCATACAGTCCTATAGGCCATATGGTTGGTATATAGAGAATACCATGAGATTTTGACTTAAATTTACCCATTTAGTTGGGTAAATTTATGATGCAGCGGAAGAGCGTGAAGGGATAATGAGAGGAAGATCACCGTCTTTCTCAAGTAATCAAAACCTTGAATCCACAAGGTAGTTTCTTGAATCCACACGAAAAAAGAGATAAATCTCGTATAATTTTATTCAATAATGTGTAATGTATATTTTTTTCAATTACACCATTAATAAAGAAAAAAAAAAAACCAAAATTCGTAATTACCAAAAATAACAAAATTCTAATCCCAATAAAAGTTACCTAAAATAGTAAAACTCATCTAAAGCTTAATTTGTCAAAAATTGGAAGTCTAGATAAACCTAACTAGAAGAGTCCTAGCATGATTACAAGTAATTTCAAAAAAGAAGGAAAATCTAAAACTCTAAAAACAAAGAAAAAAGTCAAAAATTGCAATTACTAGAAATAGTAAGTTTTTTTTTTTTTTTTTTCCTTCTAACATCCCATTTTTAACTTGAACTGCGCGTTTTCTTGCAAAACGGATTGACGTGACCTACTTTATGGGTTGGTTCACCCCAGATGGCCTGTTATGGTAAAGATTTATAGGTTGTGTGTCTCGTAATGATACTTGGATAGAAAGTAATTGCTGATTTTCGTTCGGCCTTCTTTTGGTCCAGCCATATTAGGAATGTATCTGTGCTTCGTCCTACATTATTCCCCTCCACTTGGAAAAAACTCATCATTGAGTTATTCAATGGACTTGGCTCATGATACTCATACCGGTCTGCCATAATGAAATTCCATGACATCTTCATGCCCTCGGGAGGATCAGCAACATAGGCGCCGGTCTTCTTATTCCTTTGCTTTTTATGTCCCACTCGGAAACCTCTCCTTGTGCAGGGGAACTAGGTCCGCCATGTTTTCTGCCGCAATACTCTTAACCGGTAACTTAGGCAAAGGGATAAGGTCGAGTGTATGTTTGGGAATACGATCACGCACAACCTCAAATGAGGACTTGTTGGTGGTTCGATTCTCTATGTTGTTGAAAGCGAATTCCACTTGAGAATAAGGTGTTCCAAATTGGTTACAGCTGATACGTAATGGTAACGGAGATGACCGTTATGCGATTAGAGGTCGAATCGGTGAGGTCCGAGAAAAAGAAGCATAACGGCCGTTACATGGGCTATAACTGCCGTTACAGGGTATAATGGCCATTACCCCATAATGTTTTCCCTCTTGAAAAAACTTTCTTCCTCCATCTTCTTAAAAGGGAAAAAAAAAAAAAACGAAAAAAGAAAAAGAGATCTATTGTTGGAAACGATTCTTCTTCTTTCTTCTTTCTTCTTCTCCTCTGCTAGCAACGTCTCTCTCTCTCTCTCTCTCACTCGCTTAGGGTTAAGGTTTCGAAATCGAAGGGGGAGAGAGACAACCATGCTCGTCTCTCTTTGGTTAGGTTTTCGAAATTGAAGGGGTAGAGAGAGCCATGCGTCTCTCTCTCTCTCTCTCTCTGGGTTTCAAACTCAAAAGGGAGAGAGACCATCGTGTGTGACTCTCCCTCTCTTTCTCTCTGCCCATTTACGAACCCCCCTCTCTTTTCGATTTCGAAGCCCGAGGAGGTCTCAGATTACGTGGTTTAGCACGCCACGATGTTATGTTGATGTGGCAAAGTTCTGTGGGCCCCACCGTGATGTATACGTTATATCCACACCATCCATCCATTTTTTAATATCATTTTAGGGCAAAAGCCCAAAAATGAGCCAGATCTAAAGCTCCCGTGGACCACACACAAAAAGCGTGATTGAATGCTTGCCATTGAAAACTTCTTGGGGCCACAAAAGTTTTAGATCAAGTAGATATTTGTGTTTTCCCATCATCTAAGTCTTTATGACCTTATGAAGAGGTTGAATGGCAAATAAACATCATGGTGGGCCCTAGGAATCTTTCAACGGTGGACATCATTGTCCCCATTGCTTTCTGCATTGTGGTCCACTTGAGTAATGGGTCGTCATTTTCTTTTATCATGGCCTAAAAGGATAGAGCAAAATGGATGGATGGTGTGGATATGACACATACATCACGTTGGGGCCCACAGAACTTTGCCATGTCCGCACAACAATCAGAGTCCCCCTTTCTCTCTTTTTATCATTTATGAGGGAAACCCTCTCTCCCTTTTCAATTCAAAACAAGCCAACGTGGTTTATTTTCAACCATGTCTTTTTTCTAGCAAAGGTCCAGTGAGTTGGACCATAATTACGGTCCACTTTGGTGCTTCCTTGACCATGGGCCCACCTTGATGCATGTGTTGTATATCCACGCCGTCCAATCCATTGATAATGTCACATAGGTTTGGTTGAAGGGAAAACCCGAATAATAGCTTGATCCAAAACATTTTTGGTCCTAAGAAGTTTTTAATGGTGGGAATTCAATTCCTATTGTGTGGTCCACCTACGATTTCGACTTGCCTCATTTTTTGGACCATACCTTAAAAAGAGTTGGCAAAAAGGATGGACGGCATGGATATACAACAAATACAATGAGGTGGGCCCCACTTTCAAGGCCTCGCCCACTAGTGGTCCACCTGATATTTGGAGCTGCCTCATTTTTGGGACTATGCCTTGAAATGGGTTGGCAAGACATTGAAGTGGCCCCACATTTAGGGCTCACCCTCCAGTAGTCCACCTGAGATTTGGATCTGCCTCATTTTTGGACCATGTCCTAAAATGAGTTGGTAAAACGGGTGGATAACATGTATATGTAATACATACATCGAGGTAGACCACACGTACAGGGCCATAAAAATTTGTACACGAGGCACGTATTAACTCAAAATTAACCAATTAAATTATGGGATTGTTGTTGCCATGGTATTGTTTGAATGATTTTAACCATTAATTTGTAGACATTTGTTTTTTGAAATAGGACCATTTGATATTTTGCATTTTTCACTGTCCAATAAATGTTCATCAATCATTAGTGGGATGAGAGCTAATAAATTGCATAAATTTGAGGCTGATTTGTGAAATCGAGTGGTCAGCCAAATCAGCCCCAAATTAACAACACTATTCACTCAAATCTAATTCCAATTTTTTCTTAGGATCTACTGGGGAAATGATATCAATTTTTTTAGAGTTAATGATATCAAATTGTTAGGTGTATAAATTACATAATAGGGCCTAAAAGTCTCTAGACTCTATATGTTGAAATAAAATGTACGCAATTTGCAAGGTATGTAATACACCAATACTATAAATAATTGTCAAACCTGTAAATGTGAGATGTTTTGGTATTAAATTAATTCTATTAAATTAATCATTGATATTATATAATTAGAAAATTAAATATAAAATGTTTGCAGTTAATCCCAGTTTGTCAAATTAATAAATTCATCAGACAACCCGATACAACATTCTCATCAAAAGAGTGGACCGTTACACTATTATAAACATGTTCAAAATTATAAATGAATGCATATTTTGAATATTTAGAATATTTCAAATTTAATGGATATTTTTTCAGATTTTTTTGACAAAAAAAATAAAAAAAAATCAACCGTTACACACCCCGTATCGGTTGATATGTGGCGTATCCGTATTGGTAATGGTGGGGACTGTTATGCCCACCGTTATTGCAACAAAATAACTTGCCTGAGAAAGAGCACTATCTTGCATAGGGGGCAATTCGTCGGGAAGTTCATCGGACATAATTCCATCGGACTCCTGCAATATTGGTTTTAACTTTTTTGTGATGTCCATGGATTTTACTTCCTTTTCCTTTATAATGCATTCATCTCCCCTGTCTCTTTAGATTTTTTTGATGAACTCTGGGATGTTTGTGGGTTTTACTTCTTTTCCATTTTCTAATGCATTGATCTCTCCCGTCTCATCAGATTTTTTGACAAATTCTCGTACAATTACAGGAGTCTGCCTATTCACTTTAGAAGTCTTGGGTTGGTAATCCATACTCATAGGGGCGAGGATAATCTTTCTACCATCATTGACAGAAATAAAAATATTATCCCGACCTTTATGCGTGGCATTGTGATTGCACTGCCATGGTTGACCAAGTAACATGTGACAAGCCTCCATATCAACTATGCCACACACTACGTCGTCCTTAAGGAATATGACATCATTCAGTTACATTTGTCTCGCCAACCTCCTTGATCCATCCAACCATGTATGGAGGGGGGTGCTTTTTTATCTCTAGTTGCAACTTTTTCGCCATAAACTTTGACACAATATTCTCATTGCTTACTACTATCTATGATCATATCACAAACCCTTTTGTGCATGGTGCACCTCGTTCGAAAGATGTTGTGTTGTTGTAGATATATTTCCTCCTTCAACGTATGTAACAACTTCCTCACGATTAGAGTGGTGGCTTGTGATTCACCACTATTGCATGGTGGCCTGCGATTCATCACTGGTGTCACACTGCGAACATGATGACTGGGAGTTCCATCACTAATTTCATGTTTCACATCATTACGAACACGGGCCTGTCTTAAAGCTCTCGTCATGTGGTCGATCCTTACCCACAATCCTTGTATGTCTCGCAGATTCTCCCGTTGCGCCGTCCCAAACGCCACCTCAAACGCCACTGTTGTCAAAGGATAATCCCTTGGAGCATTATCCGCGGGGTTGTTGCCCGGACCTTGGTTAGATGCCATTGAGTTGAGGAAACGCCTCTCTAATACCAACTGATGCAGGCGAAGAATGTGAATGATGCAGGGGAAGAACGTGAATGGATAATGAGAGCAAGATCACTGTCTTTCTCAAGTAATCAAAACCTTGAATCCACAAGAAAAAGAGAAAACTCGAATAATTTTATTCAATAATGTGTGTAATGTATATTTTTCTCAATTACACCATTAATAAAGAAAAAAAATAAACCAAAATTCGTAATGATAAAAAATAGCAAAATTCTAATCCTAATAAAAGTTACCCAAAATGGTAAAACTCATCTAAAGCTTAATTTGTCAAAATAGAAAGTCTAAATAAACCTAACTAGAAGAGTCCTAGCATGATTACAAGTAATTTCTAAAAAGAAGAAAAATCTAAAACTCTAAAAACAAAGAAAAAAAGACAAATTGAAATTACTAAAAATAGTAAGTTTTTCCTAGAATCCAGTTTTTAAACTGGAACTGCGCGTTTTCTTTCGAAATGGAATGATGCGACCCACTTTTTGGGCCAGTTCACCCTGGATGGCCCGTTACAGTAAAGATTGCTAGGTTGTGCATCCCGTAACGATACTTGGATCAAAAGTTGCGTCCGATTTTTGTTTGGCCTTCTTTTGGTCCAGCCATGCTAGGAATGTATTTGTGCCTCGTCCTACATCAATTTAGGGGTGGTTTGGGAACGAGGATTCCTTAGGAAAGTAATTTTTTCCAAGGATAGGTTTCTTAGTCTATTGCAATGATATTCAAAGCCTTAGGAGATCGATTCTTCTACAACCCTTGGTGTGACTTGTGTGGAGCTGTTCTGCATGTTTATCCTTACTTGGTGTGGCATCATATTTTCTTGTTGATCTTCGGGGGGTTTGGAGACAAATTGGAGTTATCTAGATAGGGCTGCATTTGGGTTGGATTAGGTCGGGTTGGGGATAATCATATGTATTTGGGTTAGTTGAGTCAAGTATAGAGCAATTTTGGTTGGGTCCAGGTTGGGCACCTTGGGTTGGAATTTGGGTCAGGTTGGTCCATCTCGTGGTCCAGCTCAGGTTGACCTTCAACCTGACCCGACCTGCCCGATTTGCATCCCTATATCTAGGGATGAAAGTCAACGTCCTAAGTGGCATACAGTCACATGTTTATGCTTCTAATTCCATTTCACTTAATCTTCCCAACTCTGATATGCATTCAGATCTCTTTGTTTGGGGTTTGATTTCATCTCTAGTGCCACATAAATGTCATTTATGAACGTGTGGATAATGAAACCAAATCTTGTGGCCCTCTCTTCTGTGGCTCAAACTTGATGGTGGGAGACATGCCAGCTCAACATATCTGGCAGTCCCACCATTATGCGGATTAGGGCCGGCTGATAATTTATGACATGCCACCATTACTAATTTGCTTATACACTATTTCATGTTGCAGATTCTACATATATCAGATGTGGAGGTCAGAGAAACCAAGCTGATGGGAACCTCTCCGATAATCATCATAGCTGTAAGCATCTCATTGGTGGTTATGACTCAATTAAGTTGGGCAAATTCATCTTTGGAACAAAACCTTACGCCTTCTCTTTTCTACTTTGAATTCTCTCAGTTCCAAACTCAGCAGGTCTATTGTGTGCGAGATAGACATGGTTCAATAACCGAAGGGGGAAAGGTAAAAACCACACTTGTTTGAGCAATCAGATGCACCCATACTTGATGTATGCATGCCACACAAACATGTAGCCAGGCATGAATGCATGCCCATCCATGGGTAGGGACACATACACACTCACAGACAGATGGACAGAATCAGAGGCAGGTAGGCATATAGACATGCATTCACGAGCATATAGACATACTTACAGAGAAATGCACAGATGGTGTACCTACATGCATTTGAATGCACTCTAAGAATCATGGATACAGGGAATTGATATTGGAACCCACCTGACTGTTAGATACACCCTTTCATTAGCTACTGGCAGTAAGACAATAGCACAATTTTGTACTATTGTATTGCAAAATGCATAATGGGTAGGTATATTTATCTGCATGGATGTAAATTGTGGCCTCTGTAGACATACACCGGCAAGCACTTTCAAGCTTACAAACGGGCATGCATGCACATTACAGGGCAGACATATGGCAGACAAGTAAGGCTAATGAGATGCAGTCACAGAAGCAGAAAACATGCATGCATTAACACCACCCATATATGCACATGCATTCATATATTATGGTATGAAATTTGTGCCATCTTGATCGCAGCCCTAGTTGGGGTCATGGGTCAAATTCCAATTTGCCCATAAAACAAAACTGTTTTTGTGCATACACATGCATGTTTTTATTTGCACATGTGCTTGATAGTTCAAGAACCTGAAAACTTGACTTGATGTCCTGCTGGGTTGGGTCAACTCAATACATAATAATTAAACCGTTAATATTCAAATAGGAATGAGTGATTTGTTTTTTCCTGGAAAGGTAAGACTACCAGGGATTGAAACCTGGATCAATCAGACACATTACTCTCTATTAGCTCATCTAACGAGTTTGTAGAGATGAATGAGCATTTAAAGATATAAGATTAGCTGTATATGTCACAAGCCCAACAAATGGAACTGGTTACATGTGTTCTCTTCTACATCAACAGGTGAGGGGGTTGAAACATCACCCTTTACTTTGTATTAAGAGTTTTCTTCCACCTGGATGACTTGGTTTGAGTCATCATGAGTTGTATCGACTTAGACTCAATGAGTCACACCAAGCCGAGACAGCTACTTTTAAGAATGAGTTTCCTAGTGATGTGGCGAGTCACGGAGTTCTAGAACTATGACCTAATTCCTTGTTCCATTTTCCGCCAATGAGAATATATGATATTATTCTTAGGCTGATAATTTGTTTTCATTCTTCAGGATACAATCCACACGGTTTATTATGCGTGGGCCATGCAGCAAGTTGATGCAGAAGAGCTTGGGGAGGGTGCGATCTACCCGATATGGAGGCTAAGAGAAATGCAGCAACTTGGCATTCAGGCCCTCATTTAGTAAGCAGAAAAAGCATGTGGCTTATTGTGGTTGTTGTCGTCGTCATTGTTTCCGGAAAGAATATGTGAGGGATGGTATGTCTCTCTGGGTCATGTTTTTTTACTTCCAGAGAAAAATCGCAGGAATCTTCCAATTTTGTTTTGAAAGAATAATGGATAATTATATCTTTCATATTTTTAAAAAAAGGAATAATGGATAATTATGCAGTATGTTTTGAGGAAATTTATGTGAACATAGAGAACCCATCTCTTGGGTGTTTTATGGTTTTAAGACTTGGACAAGTCTGATTTGACTCGACTGAATTTGACTCGGATTTAATATCACCTGATATGGTTCGATATCACAAGTCATCCCCTTGAGTCACCCCCAACTTGGCTGAGTCTGGCGAGTTGTGACTCAACTGAGATTGAACAAAGTCAATCCGAGTCGCCGGGTCCTGAAACCATGCTCTCAAGCAGCCGGTTTTTATCTTCTTTATAGGAGAATGATGTACCACTGGGTGGAAAAGGAGTGGATGAGTCTTCATTATGCATATGGTGGGGTCCACGTGCTTTATGTTTAGCTATTTATGTATTTATTTTTCCTTCTTTTTCTTCTTTCCTTGCATTGAGTTCAAGTTGGATTTCAAAGGAGTGCAACTGTGACTTGAGATCTGCCTCTCCTTCATTGGCAAATTCAATTAATTATACCTGTGCCTCCAAACGGGGATTCAATACAAGTATTTAGCATTGTATATCATCCCCAGCCATCAGATGATGGAATATAAAAACCCATTACGGAAGCAAAAGCAAGCTCATACGCCATCTAACAAATGCATGCCCGTTCTCATGCATGCAAAGATGCTAGCATCGTGTGCATTAACAACTTGTGGGAGGCGGTTGCAATCACAAGTCCAATGCTCCGGAAGTGCCATTGCCTTTTTGGTGGCCCTACCTAGGATCATGTCACAGCAAGTTACTCCGAAGGCCTCTGGCAGGAACTTCCTGTGACGGGATATTAGCTGGGCCCACTGTGATGTTTGTGAGAAATCCACCCTGTCCATCTCTTTTTCCAGATAATGTTATGACATGGGTCCAAAAATGAGGGATATCCAAAATTCAAGTAGGCCCAAAATTGAGGCAGAGCCAAAATTCAAGTGGGTCGGAAAATGCCTAAAAATAAGGCAGAGCCAAAACTTAAGTGGGCTGCACGACGGGAAAACGTGGGTAGGTAGGAAAATGTCTCACTGTTGAAACCTCCCTGGGTCTACCGTGACGTTTATATGCCATGTTTATACGCCATCTGTGCTGTTCACGAGGTCATTTCTACTGGGAAGAAATGAAAATACAAAAACATGAGCCTGATCCATAACTTTTGTGGCCCCCTGATTGATAACTTCTGTGGCCCCAGGAATGTTTCGATGGTGGGTGTTCAATTCTCACCGTTTACCATTGTGTGGCTCAACTGAGTTTTGGATCTGCTTCATTTTTGGGTCCATTTTCTAAACATGATCCAGCAAAATGGATGTACGAGGTGGATTTCTCACAAACATCACAGTGGCCCCACCTACCTTCCCAGGAAGTTCATGCGATCCCTTGACAGCGTCGTATCACAAGTGAAAGAGAAAAGGTTTGAATATCTGGCAAGCGGCCATAGATGGTTGACGGTCTTATAAAACCTGGGTGGTCAAGAGATGGTCGTGGTTTGGCCAACCGGGGGTAGCCTGGTGAAATTGCTAAGAGGATTTAAGACATGAGCTAAAACTAATCCCAACTTGCTGCATTGATGCTTTGGACAGAAGTCGATGAAAACTAAATTAAAACTAAGTTAATCTATTTGAACTTGCTACAACATTTTGCTAGATAGAAGTGAAGAGGCTAAACTAAGCTAAAGTAGATAGGCAATATTACGTTGAATAAGTGATTTGTGGGTTTGGAGTAGCGAGTGTCTAGGACTTTTCATTCTCAGTTACTTTTATAAACTTGGATGGGCGGTGTCTTTACATATGATCTCCTTAGTTTATGGGATTATTCGGCCTAATAATTATTAATCTTGGATTATTATGATTCTAATTCCCAATGGCTTTTCTTTCTCACCGTACCACTCACTAGTTTTTGGCTGTGCATAGCCAATCATATATGGCCACATGCCATTACACTTCACCGCTTTAGCGTTCTGCTGGCTTGCACATTATTTTAGGAGTTTCGTGTCTGTGTAGCCTATATATATCTTTCAGCCATGTGTCACTTGGAGAATGACTGCATTTAGGTTTCGGTCATGCTTACATTTTCATTACGGCCTTTTCGGTCTATTGGTATGTAACGTTTGTCCCTAATAAAGACGTCTCTTGATCCTTACGATCTCCTTCTGTCGATCTACAAGTATCTTCTACTGATATTCTATATGATGATGTTGACATGTGGCGGTATCTCATCCATTGGATTTGGTTATAGTATGATGTAGAGAGTGTCGCGGACAGTTACATGGCCAAGATGGATCAGAAAAAGGCCCGGTTAATGAAAGAAGTGATTCGGACCGTTGGGCCTTAAATCAGGTGTATCTCACAATCTGGAATGAGTTATCGGACGTAAAATATTTGATTTTGGGGTAGAACAAGCTACTTTAGCTGAGTTGCACAAGCTGGAATTGCGAAATACTGTTAGATCGACAGTCGTTTCCCTGTTTTAATTCCGTTTTTACTATAAATAGTAAGTTTTAGTTTGATTATAACTCTTTATCCGTTGGGCTTTAGGAGTTGCGCCCAACGTGAAAAGAGCGTAGAAAAATTAGGAGAACAGCTTGGTGAAGCCAAATAGGACACTATTTTTGGCCGAAAACCTTGTGCACTAGTAGACATCACGACCGTCTATAAATAGTAACTTCACTATTTATAGTAAGTCACGAATTCTATGAGTTTTAGTTGTAGTTTGAATCTCATTTATTTCCCATTGCTTGGTATCCCTATTTAAAGGGTTGTGAACTCATTTTTTTCATTCATCAATCAATTTCAAATTTATTAGAATTCATTTCTATTTTCTTGCTTTCTTTCCTCGTGGATTCGAGAAGTCTCTATGAGGAGTCTAGAGAAGTTTCGTGGATTCGGAATAGTTATCCTCTTGAGGAAGACAGTGCTCAACGTCATGTCCTTCCCTGCGTTAATTTGGTATCAAAGCGAGGTTTTTCCTCGGATCAATGACTTCTAACGACCGGTCGGGCAATAATCCTATAGACGGTGCTCCATGGAATCAACTTTTAACGGCTTTCGAAGCAGCGCAGCGAGAGAATCGGTAAGCCATGCAAGGGCTGGCTTCCATCGATCGCATGACACATTGCTTGGCGAATCGGATAACGAAAACCCTAGGGCAACTTCGTGTTTCTGGTGGTAATCCTCCACCGCCAATTGCTGAAACTCGTAATTGCCCTGATCGCAGGATAGTACTAGTAGTGCATCTAAGGGTCATTCCTGAGGAAGAGGGATCCAGCGAGGAGGAGATCAACGACATAATCTTCCAACACCCCAAACAAGATAACGATCAAGTATATCGAACAAATTAAGAATTCAAGATGCGGGTTAATATTCCTAGATTCAATAGCCAATTACACATTGAGGATTTCATTGATTGACTTTCTAAAGTTGAACGATTCTTCGACTATATGGACATCCCTGAAGCAAAGAAGGTCAAGCTTGTGGCCTACAAGTTGAAGGGCGGAGTTTCAGCCTGGTGAGAACAACTATAACTCGCACGAACTAGGCAGATGAAAGCACCAATCCACACATGGCAGTGGATGAAAAACTATTATATGCTCGATTCCTCCCTAACGACTACGATCAGGTATTATTCCAACAATACCAAAATTGTCGACAGGGTAGCCGGTCGGTGAGAGAATACGTAGAAAATTTTTACCAGCTGGCAGCATGTAACGATTTGGTCGAGACTGAATCGCTGCAAGTCGTCCAATTCAACGGTGGATTGTGTATGACGATCTAAGATCGGGTCCAAATGCAGTCCGTCTAGATGATGAATGATGCAATCAAGTTGGCTACTCGAGCGGAAGCACAACTTGAACGTCCTAACCACAGACCTATCTTACTATAAGGGTCGCTGCGGCAGGTCGGCCCCAGGGAGCTCCACCACCTAAGGGGAAGGAGTCTGTAGAAACACGCACTCAACCTCCTACATCTGAGAGCAGAGATCAGGGAAGCAAACAAGGTAGACCCTAAAGGGGTGTATCGATTGTTGCTGGTCTAAGTAGAATCCTGAACTCCTATGCTCGACCAAGGCCTTGACACTGCTATCGTTGTGGCCAACCGGGCCACCTATCAAATACTTGTCTCCAGCGAAAAGTGGCGAACCTCGCTATCAATAATGGTAGTGCTAATAATGCCTATGAAGATCTAGATGTTGAAGAACAGGAACACACCACCGAGGACGAGGCAGATGAGTCAGGTTGGGTTTAGCAAGATTGCGGCGATTCGTTCGTTATGAGGCTGCTATTATATGCGTCAAGAAAAGAAGTGCATTCACAGCGGCATAACATCTTTCGAACTAGGTGTACGGTGAATCGAAAGGTTTGTGACGTGATCATTGATAGTGGGAGCAGCGAGAACATCGTCTCCAAGGTCATGGCGAAAAAATTATAATTGAAATGGAGTGTCATCCCTCTCCATATACAATCGGTTAGATCAAGAAGGTCAGTGAAACAAAGGTAACTGAACGATGCACCATATCATTTTCAATTCACAAACATTATAAGGATGAAGTAGTATGCGATGTGGTTGACATGAAAGCATGTCATATACTACTCGATTGACCCTAGCAATCTGACCGTGACGCTACTCATAAAGGGTGAGATAACATATATATATTCGTCAAGGACGGCCGAAAGACCATATTGGCCTCGATGGATCCAGAGGGACCACTTGAAACTTCTAAAGTGGAGGGTCATTTTCTCTTAACCATACGGGACTTCGTGGAAGAATCCAAAGAAATAGGATAGGCTTATGCATTAATTGTAAAAGGGGAAGAACTCGAGCCTACCATTATCCTTGAAAGACTAAGACCCTTGTTACATGAATTCAAAGAAATTTGGCCTGATGACCTTCCCAATGGGTTACCTCCCATGTGGGATATCCAGCACCATTAGAGGTGCACACGAGTCGAGCTGAGCTGAGCTTTGCCCAACTCGTGCTCGACTCGGATTGCTCGAGTCCCAGCTCGTGCTCGTCTCGGCACGACTTTCGAGCTAGGAATAGCAGCTCGTGCTCTGCTCATCCGAGTTCGAGCAGATTTCGAGCCGAGTTCGAGCAGAGTTTTCGAGTCAAGCTGTGGAAGGGATAGGGGCACTGGGAAGGGCAGGGACGAGCGGGACAGGGGCACGGGTAGGCGGCGGGACGAGGCCGCGGCAAAGACAGGGGCACTGGCGGGGGTGGATGCGGAGGGCGAGGTGGCCAGACGGACAGACAATGTGAGCGTGAGAGAGAGAGAGAGAGGGGGAAGAAGAAGGGTAAGGGAAATCGTGATTGGGCAGGGCAGGGACTGCCGGACGGTTGCTGTGGCCACCAGAAAGGTCGCTAGACAGGTGAGGGAAGAAGAGGGATAGGGCAATCGAGCGACCGAGACATGAGCGAGACAGAGAGAGAGAGAGAGAGAGAGAGAGAGAGAGAGAGAGAGAGAGAGAGAGAGGGAAGAAGGGTAATGGCCGATGGGAGATAGGGGAACGAAGAGAGGGTTTTTTTTTGAAGGGGACTGAACGAGCACTGGGATGGCCGATGGGAGATTGGGAGTTAGGGTTTTGATTTTTAAAGGATATATATACCCTACCGAGTCGAGCAAAAAGTACAAGGAGCAAATGGACAAGCATCGACGATAAAAAGTGTTCGAGATGGGCGATCAGGTAATAGTCCATCTGCGCAAAGAAAGATTTCCGACCGAAATGTACAACAAGTTGAAAAATAAGAAAATTAGACCGGTACTAATCATCCGAAAGATCAATGACAATGCTTACGTTGTTGTTCTTCTAGATGACATGACAATTTCACAGACTTTCAACGTCGCAGACCTGACCGAGTATCATAAACCATAGCAAGATGAGAACTCGAGGACGAATTCTTTTGAAGTGGAGGAGATTGATGTAGAGAGGGTCGTGGATAGTTACATGGCTAAGATGGATTAGAAAAGGCCCGGTCAACGACTGAAGTGATCCGGACTGTCGGACCTTAAATCAGGCGTATCTCGCAATCCAGAATGAGTTATTGGACGTAAAATATATGATTTTGAGGTAGAACGAGCTATTTTAGCCAACCAACCTCGCTACGCCAGGTTATGTAAGCTGGATTTGCGAAATACCGCTAGATCGACGGTCGTTTCCCTATTTTAATTCTGTTTTAACTATAAATAGTAAGTTTTAGTTTGATTATAACTCTTCATCCATATGAGCTTTAAGAGTTGCGCCCAATGTGAAAAGATCTTAGAAAAATTAGGAGAACAGCTTGGTGAAGCTAAATAGGACACTTACTATTTTTGACTGAGAACCTTGCTCACTAGTAGACATCACGACTGTCTATAAATAGTAAGTTTACTATTTATAGTAAGTCGCGAATTCTATGAGTTTTAGTTGTAGTTTGAATCTAATTTCTTTCCCATTGCTTGGTATCCCTATTTAAAGGGTTGTGAATTCATTTTTTTTTCATTCATCAATCAATTTCGAATTTATTAGAATTTATTTCTATTTTCTTGCTTTTTTTCCTCGTGGATTCGAGAAGTCTCTGTGAAGAGTCCAGAGAAGTTCCGTGGATTCGGAATAGTTATCCTCTTGAGGAAGACGATGCTCGACCTCACGTCCTTCCCTGCATCATAGTAGATCAGGTGTAAACATTGCCCCATGTCTTTTCTTATTCAAAAATGTGAAGAGATATTGCATATCACATATAGAGACTGGCACTGGTAGTTACCACGTGGCGGCGACACCCTTTTAAAGTGATGTTTTAGGGTGTCCTCTCTTTCTTTTCTTATCTTCATCATTCTCTCTTCCTAGACCCACCAAATCTTCTCTGTAGCCTATTCCAAGTTTCATTCCTCTCGTCGGTCATTTTTCTAAAAGTTCAAATGGCTGAAATGGAAGCCATACTAGCTTTTTGTTCAAACCCTTTACCATCTTTAGACGTCGATTTTGAATTAGGTTCTTTTCACATTTGAACCTTTTACATCCAGTTCATGTATTAGTTTAGATTTGATCTTAGGCCCATCTTTCCAACCATCATTTTCCGATGACCTTTCTTGTCTTTCGTTCTTTCGTTTTATCATGAGGAGAAGTTTTTACTTGATGCTGGTTACCTTAACTAACATATTTGGAAGAAAATGCCCGAAAAGTTTAAACTATGGCCAAAGTCACATTCAGACTAGATAAAATGGTTTAATCGATTAGAAGCCACTTATGGTAACCTATGGAAAGAAATACGGATTTAAGAATGTATACAACTTTTCCATCTTGAGCTCCCTATGGATTCTTCCCTTGTGGTTTTATTCATTTATTTCTAGAGCTGCTCTACCAACTCTTTCCATTTCTGACATGGGTTAATGAGTTTGACAATACTAGACATTTGTGCTTTGATTGACCTTCTCGCCGTCGGCAAAGCCATTTATGCATGTGCATTCCCCAAGGCTCCCACAAAGTTCTTTAACAATGTAAATACCAGAGTATCATATCTTGTTTTCATGAAAAATGAGACTAAGATGATGGTCGAAGTATCCAATCAGGAGCATTGTGCCTAGGGCTGAAAGTCGGGCGGGTTGGGTCGGGTTGGCGCTCAACCCTGGTCCAACCCAACATTCCCATAACTCAACACTAACCCAACCCAACCCAACCTCAGGTTGGGAATTCTCAACCCAAGCCCAACCCAAGCGGGCTCGGTCAGGTTGGCTAAATGGATTCATGCTAATATTTTCGTTATTACATTAGTCCATTATATTTCAATACACGTTTTATTTTTTTTACCTATAATTTTATTAATTATAAATGTAGTCATTTATTGTAAAGAACTTCACTTTTTCTAAAAAAAGAACAAGCTAAAATGCAGGACAACTACCCGTTTAAAACATTCTCTCTGGAAGCATAATTGATGGAAGGCTAGATGCAAATTTCCTGAAAAAAATGAAGCAAATCCAAGTAGATTTGGTGTGGCCTTTGGTGGGCCCACCTTGATAAATGTGTTTTATATCCACACCGCCCATCCATTTTTCATATCATTTAATGATACTATCTAAGAAACCCAAACTTAACATGCGAGTCTTACAAAATCGTCCCATTTTCCCCACAAGATAGTCTGACCTAGATAATAGCTTATGATTGTAATTAGAGACAAAGTCAAGAGGGTAGCCAATCGGCTAGCAATGAAGGAAAACTAGTTCCCCTCTCCAGTCATATTAAAAAGAAAAAAAATAATATAGCATGCCGACGCAAAAAGGGCGAGGTGAAAATCCTAAAGGGCTTCTCGAGTAAAAACAGTGGGCATATAGCGGACTTGGTGAAAACCTGAAAAGGCGCTAAGGGTAAAAAGAGTACAATTGCTAAGGGGCAGACAAGAGTAGAAATTCAGGACGTGGCAAAAATCTGAAAGGACGCTATGGGTAAAAATGACAGAAAACCAGTCATAATGAAAACCCGAAAGGGCGCTACGAGCAAAAAGGCAAAAAATAAAATAAAAGTGTACGTACAGAGAGCTAAGGCAACAAGCAAAGTGAAGAAGCATAATGAAAAGACAAGGCTTGAATAAGAATTCTGTCAGACTCTACCCAAATCCAAGTGACATGATCCCAATATGAGCTACTCTCAAGGAACCAGGATCCCCAGTAAACAATTCAGAATACCGAATTCGACATGGGCTGAGTCTAATGTTCTGATTGCATCATCCAAAGCACAAATCCAAACACAAACACACACTGAGGCACAAACAAAAGTATTTCTTTCCCTTCCTAAAGCTTTTGTATATATATTTGCTAAATCCACTATATTTTACAAAGCTACTAAAAAAAAAATAAAAATACAACCCTTTTGAATAAAAAGCAACAAAAAGCAAAGTCAAAGACTGCTCGGTAAGTCTCCCACTCCTCCCTCATACGTTGATAATCGCTGCCTAAGTCTATCAACCTCCATGCGCATGTAGAAGACCTCATCCTTCTCCAATTATGGGACGCTATCGTACTCTCATCATATTGTCGCCCTACCGCCAAATGATGAGCCATATCCTCACACGCATGCCGAAGTATGGAAAGCTCAGACAGGGGATGACCATGCGTAGCCGCCAAAAAGGAAGGATCAACAAAAGGCCTCTCTTCGAATGCTTTAAAGGAGTCATCAACCCCTTGAAGAAGACAAAGTAGAATCCCCAACGATATCTCAATCATCCTTGTCATCCATCAAGCGCCAACTAGGAACTGACAATAAAGTGATTGCTCCACCACCTAACGCTGATACGGCACTGTCGCCAAAGGAAGAGCCCAAGACTTGAACTCTAAAGTAGTCGTGTCCATACAGTCCTTCCACGAAGATTGAATCTGTTGGCGAGGAACTGACATGTGCAGAGGTATAGGTGCGTGACCAAATCCTGAAAAGGAAAAAAGACGGATATCCTGTCAGAACCCAAACTGTCGAAGGAAGTGGATCGGGTGATAAGAGAAATAGCCTCGAAAGCCCAGTAAAAGAAAAAGGGTACAAGCAGCGCTACAGATCAAGGGCGTCTGACAGAGCCACCAAGCCTCCCAGCTGACCTCCCATCCACAGAGACGGGAGAACATTCGACAATAAAGAGACTCGGTAGCCTTAACAATGAGAGGGAGCCCATCTAGAAGCAAAGACAAGACATCGGTACGATGAGAATCAGGCCAAGAGAGGCGAGGCGTCATAAACAAGTGTTCCCACAACCACACCTAAAAAGAAAAGAGATCATGCATAAGGCATAAGAAAGTAGAAAAGAAAAACAAAAAAGAGAGGAAAGAGGAGTACCTGAAGGAAAGAACAACACCCTTGGAGGATGCGAGTCTGCCCAAGCAGACACTCAGACAAACCCAGGAAAAGCTCCGCCAGCACCACAGGAACGATACTCTAGCGAGAGAGGAAGTGGCGGAAGGCGTAAAAAAGGACTGTCAGAGATGACCACCACCACCCCGAAAAGAGCAGCTCCGCCATAACATACAATATCAGTGTATTCAAACATTGAAGCTAACAAGCAGATCCATCGCCTCCTCGAGCAGACAAACATCGATCGTAGAAAAGCTCAAGGGTGAACTCGCCAGTAACACCATCAGCTATAGGGAGAGCTGCCGAAAACCCAAACCAGGACTCCAAATCAGAAGACTGTACCTGACGGGATGGAGGAAGAAACGGCTCCTAGGAGAAAGGGAGGCCAGTTAAACGAGATAACTTCTCTAAAGAAGGACTGGACTCTAGGTCGTTAAAGGAGAACAAGTCATAGGATGCGACACTCAGCAATTGCTAGTCCAGGCAAACTTGGTGAAGATGCAGGACCTCTCTAAAGCCCAGAAGGTGCAACTCACGACTCTTGGAGGTGGTCAAACTCAATATCCAGACACGTAGTCTCTTTAAGCAGGTGCCACATGGCTGTAAGCAACAGGTGCGAACAGGCACACCCTCGACGATCTGAAGGCTGGGGTCAATCAGTGAGTCATCGAAAATAAGCATCCTCTTGTCCAGAAAGTCGATCTCATGGTGACGAAAGAAACCTGACGCTCCCATGGCCTCCCGCAAAGTATCTTGAAAAGCTGTAACAGGCGGACCTGAGTTGCCTACGATTATCACATCAGGAGCCGTCAGGAAAGTACCCGCCCCAGGAGTCATAATACCAGGGCCACTCCAGTACAAAGAATCATTAGGTCCACCGCCCAAATTTCTACCATCCATCACAGTCACCTCACCACCATCACCCAGATCAATAGTTGCAGCCAGACCACCACTGCCACCCATCACAACCCCATAATCTGAACCGAAGATCATGCCTAAGCCATCGATGTGGGGCACACCATCCACCAAAACCCCATGATCCATCCCATCCAACCCATCCATCATATCAATGTGGGGCACACCATCCACCATAACCCCGCGGTCCATCCCATCTAAACCATCCACCATATCCATAACACCAATGTGGGAGACATCATCTAACAAACCACCTCCATGATCCATTCCACCCATCATAATCAAACCATCATCCTTACATCAAAACCCATGCCATCGATCATGGCCAAATCCGAGCCATCCACCACCATCATGGTCCCATCCATACCATCTAATGGCATATCCACACCCAAACTCCCAAAAATCAACCCACTAAAATCCCCATCCTCACTATCCAATGGCTCACCAAATCTAGATTCATCCAAGCCATTAAATGTCCATCCACTTCCCAAATCTCCTCCCATTACTTCCCCAAAGCTCATCCCACCATTAATGGTGGTTGGAGCCACACCATAAATGGCATTCACTTCTTCAAGAGGCCCCACCAAACCACCATTAAGAGCCCCATCAATAACAATATTCTCTTCAATCATCACCTCCTCATAAAAGTGGTCAAGAGAAGGATCATTTACCTCAATGATTGGACCCAAGCTCCCACCATTGTTGGACCCACCAAAGCTCCTTCCATTTTCAGCCATTGAAAAAAGGGGATGAGGAAGAGGACAAGATAGGAAAGAGACAAAAGGGTAGAAAAGGAAGCAAAAAGGGAGATTCGAGCTGCAAAAATAGAGGGAGAATAACAGGACAACGACCTCGGATGAGCAGAGAAGAAGCTGCTGTTTCTGGAGGAAAAGATGGATAGGGGTGGTAAGTAATTCGATTACCGCCCGCTCTCGACAGTTGTGCCCGCCACTGCAACACCTTCAAATCTCAAAAGAGTGTCAGAAGTCAATGGGCGGTATCTAGCCATGCATATGGCTCATCATGGAAGCCAGGGGAAGCCAAAACATCAGGATATTGTGCAATCAGATCAACAAAAGGCTTAAAAAGCAATCCGAAAGGCGACACTTGATAAATAAATTCTGATATATATGAAAGGTGTACATAGGAGATACATGGATAGAAAAGATAAAGAAGTGACTACTCATCAGGTACATATTCATCTGTCTCCTTCGAAGGAATTTCAAGGCCCAAGAGATTCCCTCCTGCAAAGTGTGTGCCACCGCCAGGAGCATGAGCATTCCTCAAAATGGGACTAATGCCATACTGTTTGCACCAGGAACTATACTCTCTCGTAGGATCCATAAAAGCGCTAGCATCATAGCCCTCCAAAGTTGCTACCAACTCACGCTCAGGAACCGCCCTCTAGTTCGCTGGTTCAGCATGCAAGCTACAAGGGGACTGCCAGTCAACTGCCAAAATAGTCTCTCCCCAAATACTACTTCGTCACCCGAGGATCCTCTAAGATGCTACGACGATGCGAGGCTTAAAAAACTTCTTGGGTCTCAGGAATAAGAGTGGCGGTTGATCGGAAGTAAGGCCTAGTGTGAAACTGACAGAACAATCAAGGGTTAGGATAAGAGTGTGGGTAAAAAGAAAAAGGCATGAAAAAACATTTGTTCACATTATCAGGAACTAGTGCTCCCACGTTAGATCTCTAGGCAAGATCTGAAAACTGGCAGGTGCGACTGCGGTTATCCTTATACCACAACATCATACGAGGAAAAGGAGGGGTATGGTTTATCAGAGTGGGCCCCAAATGTGGAAAATGGTCAAAAAGTAAACCTAC
Source organism: Magnolia changhungtana (assembly GCA_030180095.1). NCBI lineage: Eukaryota > Viridiplantae > Streptophyta > Magnoliopsida > Magnoliales > Magnoliaceae > Magnolia > Magnolia changhungtana. The sequence continues at coordinate 5,945,961 of JASAUF010000511.1, forward strand.
ACAAGGATCGATCATCACAATGCGTATTCATGAGAAAAAAGGGGAGGCAAAAGGGTTCTATACACACCTTGATAACTGGATAAAAGCCAATCATCGACCCGCTGCTATAACAACTGGCCTTGTCTAACCCTTTGTATAAATGGGCCAAAAGCGCAGCATTCTAGTTATACAGCGTGAGATTGCCACAAGCGACAGCAAACGGGAGATCACTAATTCATTCCCATGACAGAAGATCATGGCTCCCAAAGTATACAAAATCAAGGCGCGAGCTTTTACAATAGCTTCGACTTTAATCTGCAGAGCCCGTCGAGAGAAGTTCAACAATAACCAGAGCAGCTTGAACCGGGGTCTCGAAAAATTAGAAGAATGAGGAGCCATCCCCAGAAGGTTCATCTAGTCATCCTCAGAAATAACAGGGAGATCCTCCTTAAAGGGAATGGATCCCCCCTCATATTGAAGACCAAGCTGGATAAAGATGTCGTAGGGGGTAATTCCCCATTCTCCAAAGGGAAGATGAAACGTGTGGGTCTCAGCACGCCATCGCTTAGTTAGCACCGATAAGAGCACCATATTCGTCTTACACCGACGAACTCTAAATAAGCCATAAAGTGGAGTACGCTCCAACACCTGAAAGAACAATGGCTGGTGATCCACGAACCAATCTGGCCAGTGGCTGCGGACCCCACGTCCCCTCAAGACAGCAGGAGCCCTCTCAATCGAGCCACATCAGAGAGATGTTGACCGTCTCGAGGTATGTAACAAGGATCAACCGACTAGCTAGAAGGCCCAACTTCACTTCGACCACGACAAGGCATGCTGCAAGGTTGACATTCACATGTAAGTAATCACCCCTACCTTCACAAATGGCTCAAATATTCCAAAAAGAGGAAGACACATCATGAATGGTCCCCTAAATGTTCACTGACATGATTTACTCAAAGCCCATTCTAAGGCCCATTATAAGGCCCATGGTCCAAGCCCATTCTAAGGCCCATTACTCAAAGCCCATTCTAAGGTCCATTGTCCAATGCCATTCCAAGGCCCATTGACCAAGTCCATTCAATTCCAAAGCCCATTGTCCAAGGCCCATGGTCCAAACTCACCAAATCATTTTAAGGCCCACTTAGAGAATCCTTCAATTCAAAATCCACACCTAAGGCCAAAATCATGCCAAGGAAGAAAGTGGGGCCTACTCCAAAATAATGACCCACCATCAAAATCCACAAAACTTGAGGACCCAAGTGGGCCACAAATCATCAATCCGGCCCATCAAATCAAGTTAATCCCTTTCTTCCCCTACAAAAGAAGCAAGCCATCCAAGGATTAAGTTTTAGTGGTCCACCACTTCATGATGTGTAAGGCTTAGACCTTCCTCCAAAAGCAGTAAAAATACACAAAAAAAAATACTCATGCACAAATAAAGAATGGGGCACTTTTCCTATCACACCCCACTCCATCCAAAACAAAAATCATAAAAAAAATTTACATGCCCAAAGGCCAAATGGGCCTGGAACTTGAGAAAAGAAGGTCCATGAATTAAAGAATGTTTTCCTAGCAAGAGGCTGGGGTTTTGAGGACCATTCCAAAAGAACCACATCAAAAGGGAAGATTCATGGCCATAAAGAAGTAAATTCCAGAGAATCCATGCACATGGATGCCAAGGTCCACTAGAAGAAAGAATCCGTGAAAGGATTACCAGCTGAAAACAAAATTAAGGAAACAAGGAAGTGAGAAAGAAGAGAGCTTGCAAGAGATAACAATGGTGTCTCTGGAAGGAAAAATGGGAAGAAGAAATAGGAAAGTAGAAGCTCATCTTCGAACTAGCGCTCGCCTCAAACCAATGGACAAACAGGCGTGGGGCAGTACTCTGACAACCGCCCACGGTAGTCGAACTACTGCTCCCTACCCAATGCACGACTCTGCACGCCTATCCCCTTTGAAGTGATGGGTAGGTCCGGGAAACGCTTTGGTCCGGCGGACAATGGAAAGAAAAGGAAGAAAGGAAGAGATTCTCATGAGATAAAGAGAAAAAAGGAATATCTAGCGAGAAATTGTAAAATCTCACAAGAAATTGAGGATTTTGAGAAAAATAAAGGAAATTGTAGAAAATATAAAATTTTGAAAATACAATAAAAACCATATTTGATGATCAGTCCTAGTAAAGACAATGGAACTATTTGGACTTATTCCAAAAAAATAAAAAAATAAAAATACATATGTACATATACAATAAAAATCGAACGATGACGCCCTCCCGCGAGATCGGATGGATCTTTTCAAATCTCCAAAAATTCACAATAAAATCCTCATGGAGTATGGCTCCTCAAAGGATAGTTTTCAATTTTCTTTTTCAAAAATTAGCGCTCGGCATGCAAAATACTGAGAGATCCCCTATATTTCCCTATAACATCTAGTGTAAATAATAAAATAAGATTCGACCTCTTTTGGTTTCCCAAGGAGATAATTGAATCCGTATGCGATACGAGTACGATTAGCCTAATTCTCGATATCAGGACAGTCGTACAAGGAATAGAATGCAAATGATGACAGTCTTGATCCATCTCTGGTTAAAGTAACCAATTCAAAAGAGTGGAAAAAATCCATTGTAACTAATATATCAAAATCAGAAGACTACATGGAAAAAGGTCACTCGCACATACCTAGTCCAGAATACTTTGAAAGTCTGATTGAGTCCAAGTTGGCATAGTTCCCCATATGGCTGCAAAACTTCCAAGGCAGCTAACCACTTTGACGATCAAATAGAACAAGTACTCCTAGGGTAATTACTTAGTAAAGGAACAACAAAGATCCAAACAGTACGGGAATCCCCGTAAAGCCGCAGAAGCATTGGGGCCCTACTTTTCAGACTTATCTTTCGATGCTATTATCAATCCGATGCGAAAAGGTTGTGATTTGTGGCCCGTAATGCCGTGAAAAGTGTAGGGACAATCATAACGTTTTCCTCAAACCCTCGTGGTATGTGCAAGTTATCTCTTTTCCAAACGGTAAGTTGAATACGATACTAAGGCAGGCAACAGATCTAAACCACAATCTTTTCTGACCAGAAGGGTGGGGTGTCCACTTGCTTTGACATTCGGTTGCACTCAACCTCTGCTAAAGAGGGGCATCTGTAGACACCCCACCTAGGCTAGCAACTTGATAAGACACGGATGATCCTTAGAAACTGAACTTGAACCCCACACCTTTCCCCGAACCACAGCCAAACCAAACCTAGGTTGCCCTATTACCCATTTTTGAACCATTTCCGAACCAATTCCAAGCCATAACCAATCCACTTCCAAAACATCTTTAAACCCAAAAACCCAAAAAGCCTAAAAAGCCATACCCAGAACCTGAAATAAAGCCTACAAGCTGGAGTTTGGAGTCAACGGCGGCCAGGCGGTAATCGGACTACCACCGGTGGTAATCCGATTACCTCCCTCTCTCAACAAATGTGCCCTCTGAGCAAACAGTTATTGTACCCTCCCAAAGTCAACTCTCCCATATAATTGGCCCCAAAGCTTACCTTATTTACCATCCTACTAAGACCAAAAGCCTATAAAGGAATGCCATATGGCATTACCCCTCCCTTAACCAATCATAAGCCACCACATCATCATTTACCTTCCAAGATCTTAAGAATTACCTAAAGACCATCCTAAGAGGTTATAAATACCCTTCCCTTCTTCTCATTTCTCATCAACAAACAACCAACTGAAACCTTATAAAGAGGGAAAGAAAGAGAGAGTGAGTAAGGGAGAGAAAGGAGTGTTCAAGTTTCAAAATTCCCATCCTCTTAAGCCTCATTAAGCCAAACCTCCCAATCATAGTGCATCCAAACAGCCAATTCTCTTCAAGCATTAGTTAAAGATCACTCAAATTATCATTAACATTCATATTTCGCATCATTACTTCCCTTCTTAACCCCTCTGCTCCTCTAGATCGCTATTGAATGTATGTTCTATGACTTGACAGAACCTTGGATCCTGTTGCATTAGAAATTCATGGTAATCTAGTTCATATTCCATCACCATCATCATCTGCGTTAAGCTCTTCTAGATATTCCTGGACGTATGCTCTGTGACTTGATGGGTTTTCGAACCCTGCCATATCAGAAATCCAAGTCTGCGTAGTTCCCTTTAGCCTTGTCATTCTATCTCTTAAGAATATTTTACCACACGAAGTAGAGATCGTACACTCGTACGGACAGAGAGGGTGCTTAACACCTTTCCTCTTTGTAATCGAGGTCCCTTACTCAGAATCTCAATTTGCAGATCAGGAGTCTTCGGATTCTCTAACTTTACGTATTCTGCAAGTTCTAGCCGACTGCGAGATTTTGAGTTAATTGGCTAGTGATTCTCCAAATCTATTGCATCATTAATCCAAATTAGCCTCAACAGCCGCACTTCCAAACCACAATTCCAAAATTAGGGTTTTTGAAGAGAGAAGATGGGCCACACCAACGTCTAGAATTCTCATCCGAAGAACTATGGGCCTGGATCACGCACCTGCCGAGTTTGTGGAAACCCACATGGGTTGATCAGGAAGTATGGGCTTATGTACTGCAGGCAGTGTTTCCGCAGCAACGCCAAGGAGATTGGCTTCATCAAGTACCGTTGAGAAGATAAGTACTAGGTAGACGAGCATCCGATGGAGGCAGACAAGCGGATTTTGGTAGATGGCATCCAATGGAGGCAGAAAAGGCAAATATATATATATATATATATATATATATATATATATATATATATATATATATATATATATATATATATATATATATATATATATATATAGTATCTGTTCAGTTGGGACTTGTTTTCTACAACATGCTTAAAAACTCTCTGGGTGGGGTTGTTTCCTTATCCCATGCTTATAAACTTGCATACATATATGAGGATCTTATAGGTTGCTTTCTCTAAATAATTTAATGATGCCTTAAAAAAATCCAAATCAACCTGATCACCCCATCATAAAATCACAAAAATCAGCGTGGGTGCCAATTTTTCAGTGTTCACACCATGTTGCTGAGCTACACAATTTTTGTCTCCTTCGGCCCCCTCTGCCATCGATCCTTGCAACTCCCCCAAGTGAAAAGATTAAAGGGAAGGGCATGGCTGCTTGCATAAAGGTCATCTGAGAGTCGATCAAGTCCTTATAGTCTGAGAAAATGCTCGCTTCAAATGGGATGAAGAAGATGTTGCTAGTTAATGGTTGACAAGGTACTAACATTGAGATGAGAGAAATTCTTGAGTATAAGACTGAGTGTTCTGACCATTTAGTGCTTCCAATAGTGTTTATTACACCTGCCAACATGATCTTTTCTTCCATTATCTCTGTCAAAGGTATAATCGTCCAAAATTTCCTTTATCTTTCAAGTACTTTGATACCTACGTTTGGCGGCCTTTCTTTTACAATGAATGCTCAACATCTAGCAAAGGAGACTATGGAAGAAAAGATAGATCACCATCCCCTACTGAAGAGAAGCTGAGCCTCCTCTGGTTTTATCATCCCTCTTAAGAAGTTGACAACACCAAAAAAGGCTAGCTTAACACCTTTACATAAAGGAACACCCGTCAATCTTTTACCTTTGTCACAAAAGGAAGTGGTCAGACGATCAATATGACTGATAGCCCCAAAACTATAGTCCACTAGAGAAAAAACTATAGTAGCTTATAAGGGTTAGGCAAGAAGCATCTTTTGAAGAAAACATTTCCGCTGACGCTAGCTTGGGTGCTATTAGTTTGGCTATATTCCCTTCTCAATGTTCATCCCATAATCTGTATCCAATCCTGACATGTTAAAGTGTTCCCTTTATTTAAGAATGAGTACAACACATACTGGGTCAACAAGCAGTCTTTTGACTTTGAAGTAATTGAAGGCAACTAAGGTTGAATTGATAGAGACGTCAAGTGGAAGCCCCAATAGATGTCGATGTTTTCATCTCAATTGAGGCAATCTTAAAAGGCAAAGAAATTGTGATAAAAAAGGTTTAAGATCATGGTGAGCTTAAATGCTTGAAGCATCGGCTACAAGAGCTGCTAAGGATGGACCTTCCAACTCTTATCTTACTTGGGTCACCTGAATGAATTTACAATACTAGTAGACTAAATTTGCAATTCTTTCAAAACCAACTAAGGTTTGATATCCAAGCTAGAGTCTTTGGACGATATAATGGCAACAACTATGGATTATGATGAGGCCCAACGGGAATACAATCAGGCAGAGAAGTTCTTTAATGACAAGAAGATTATGGTCAAAGGGACCATGATGTTGATGGATAATCATGATCAAAGTAAGACACGGGCAAAGGAGTTGATGAAGGAAATTACCAAAAGTGATAGCCAACTCTTGAGACTTGAAGAGTCAATCTAAGACTTCAAAAGGCTAAGTCATGAGCTCTAGGAGCGTCATACTACAATAGGGAATGAATTGGGGGTCTATGAGGGTGAATACGTGAAGGTGATGACCACAAGCACAAGAGAGTGCTTGAGTACTTAAAGCGGTCAAAGATTGAAGTTATTGTGTAGAACTAAAGACTCAAAGGAGTGATGAAGAGATGATCTAATCTAAAGACTATTATAGTTCTCTCCGGAACCTTGATTTTTTATCCTTTTAACCATGCTAAGCTGGCCTTTTCTTTCTTTGTTTCCTTTTTTAAAACTTTTACACCCAGGCTGTAGGTGGGGCTAAAGAAATGCTTACTCTAGTTGGTGAGTGGGCCAACATCTAAACTTTAAACCTCGACTCTGGTTGAGAAAACTTTGATTTCTGACATGACAGATGCCCGGTGGAGCCAAAGAAACTTACTTGTGGTTGGCTGGTGGGCCATGTTAAAAACTCCTGACATCAGCTTTGGTTGTATACCTTTATATTTTGATGCAGTGAATGGGTTGCTTTTCTTTGTTATCTTGTCATGTTATTCGTGATGGGGTTGCTTCGGCTATCGAGGCGATTTGCTAACTCCTTTTCTTGTAAGCAAACACGGTCATCCCTGACTTTCTGATTCCACCTATGTTATTCTGGTTTGTTTGTTCAGCTAACTTGTGGTTGATATATATATATATATATATATATATATATATATATATATATATATATATATATATATAAAACTTTAGCTCCTTTATAGTAATTCATTAGACTATTACTCGTTCACTTCCTCACTTTTCTGTTGTTCCTTTGGCCATTCCCTTTTTATTGTGCAGGATGCCTTGGATTCTGCCAATCTGTTGTGTAGAGAAGTCTTGCTTCGGCTCAACTGAAGTTATTTTTGGTTCCACAAAAAATTATTGGATTTTTAGGTTGCATGCTGTGAAGATCTGCACCTTTTCATTTCAATCGAAAAGTGCAGCTGGGTTAGTCGGTTTGACTGAAGGTTACATCTGGTTCGACTGAACATGTTACACATATTTATGCAAATCAGGGTATTTATGTCCTGTTCACGATTAGGGCTTATTAATATGAGTGTTTTCCCTATAAGGGCAAGGGTTTGAGAGGTGAGATGGTTTCTAAACACTTGAAAGGGCTTGAAAATGGCTTTCCTCAAGGGGTTGAGATCGAGTGCTTTTGTAATCAAAGAAGGTGTGTGTGTAAACTCTAAGGGCTTGTTTGGCCAAACGAATCCCATGGGATTAGGAGGGATGGATTTTAAGGTAATGATGGTGGTGTCAGTGGATTGGTTTAAGATCCATGGGATTGTTATATCCCGGGACAAGTTAACTAGGTCTGTTTGGCATGCCCGGCGTATCCCGGGATTTTACCTTCCAATCCGTCCAAGGAAGGGATGGGATCAATTTTAAGGTAATGATGGTGATGTTAGAGGATTGTTTTAAGATCCATGGGATTGCTTATGTCCCAGGACAAGTTCACCGGGTCTGTTTGCTTCGTCATGCATATCCCAGGATATTGCGATCCCATCCCTCTTAATACTGTGGGATCCGTCCGGCTAAACAGGCCCTAAGGTTTTGATAATAGTTGATCTCTGTTGTTTTGTGCTATGATTTTTTTTCCACATGGGTTTTTCATATAAAATATCTCATGTTCTATGGTTGCTTACTTTATTGTTTGGTTATTTTACTTTATTTGATTGTTTTATCTTTGTTGAACGTGCTTTCACAAAGTGCACAGATTAACGGTAGTATTAGATCCAAATTTTTGATACCTAGGGTTGATTTGGGTTTATTGAGGGGTCTGAATCTCAACAAAGTGATATTAGAGAGTCAGGTCTAAGGACGTCTTGGGAATTCAGGGAAGATGTTAGGGTCGAAATTCGATATACAAAAATTCGATGGGAAGAACAATTTCAGTTTATGGCAGGGAAGGTTAAGGATATTCTAGTATCACAAGGGTTAAGCAAGACGTTATTGGAGACTAAACCAAAGAAGATTTCAAATGATAACTGGAGTGAACTCGGGGAGAATGCTATGAGCACCATCCATTTATGTCTACCGGATGAAGTTATGTATAACGTTCTGGATGAAGAATCTTCCCAAGAGATATGGAAGAAACTAGAAGACCTATGCATGGCGAAGTCCCTCACGAATAAGTCGTTCACGAAGAAACAACTTTTTGAGTTACAGATAAAGGAAAGATTCGATCTCCTGAAGCATATAAATACGTTTACAAATGTGTGTAGAGAGTTGTTAAGGCTCAGAGTGATGATTGAGGAAGAAGACAAAGCAAGCTACTTCTAGCATTGCTTCCTACATCATACGACCATCTCATCACTACTCTGTTGTATGGGAAGAATATAGTGAAGATGGAAGAGATCACCGTGGCTCTCATTTTAAATAAGATGAGGAAGAAGTTGAGCGATGAGAACTCTTAGGCGAAAGGGTTAGTCATGAAAGGGCCCTTCAAGAAGAAAAAGTCTAGATCGAAATCGAAGGCGAAGGACGGATGCTTCTATTGTGGTATAAAGTGGCGCTTCAAAAAAGACTACTAGAAATAGAAGGATGAACTGAAAAGCAAGGGTAAATATATATAACACAAGTGAATCGACTATTATAGTGGAAGAGAGCTCAGAAGAAGACCTCCTCTCAGTCTCTTCAGGTACGAATAATCTCCCAGATACATGGATACTCGAGTTAGGATGTTCATATCACATGTGCCCAAATAGGACTTGGTTTTAATCCTACAAGTCCTATGATGGTAGAAGTGTTCTAATGGGGAATGACGCAGCATGCGAGGCCATCAAAATAAGTACCATCAAGATAAGGATATTTGATGGAGTCATACAAACTCTAGGTGATGTCAGGCATGTCCCAAATCTGAAAAAAAACTTAATTAATATATTTGGGGTTTTAGATACAAATGGTTGCATGCTCACTGCATCGGGCAGTGTAATCAAGGTCATCAGAGGTGCAATGGTATTAATGAAGGGACATAAAATGAGAAATCTGTATAAATTGATAAGGAACACGATTATAGGTGAGGCCTCTACCATCCGGCAAAATCTGGCATAAATGATACAAATCTGTGGCATATGCGGTAGGGCATATGAGTGAGAGGGGCATGATAGAACTCCATAAATGAAAATTATTAAAGAGAGTTAAGGCATGTAAGGTGAATTTATGTGAACATTGCATATATAGAAAGTAGTGCAGGGTAAGGTTCAAGACTACTACACACACTAGCATAAAGGGGTGCTATAATATATTCATTCTGATGTCTGGGGGTTAGTGACAATACTATTTAAAGGAGGCACATGATACTTCATGAGCTTCATAGATGACTACTCGAGGAAGGTTTGAGTGTACTTCTTAAAGCACAAGTCTGAGGTGTTTGGTAAGTTTAAGGAATGAAAGGAAGAAGTAGAAAAGCAAACTGAGAGACAAGTTAAGTGTCTGAAGTCAAATAATGATATGGAGTACAGAGAGGCAGGATTCATGGAATTTTGCAAGGAACAAGGCATGATAAGGCACTTCTTAACTCCAAGGACCCTACAACAGAACGAGGTCACATATAGGATGAATATAATTCTATTAGAGAGGGAGAGTAGATGCGGTTGCATGTGGGGCCGCCTAAAAGCTTTTGGGCAGAAGCAGTGAACATGACATGCTATATTGTAAATCAGTCACTATCTACAATGCTTAACTCCAATGTTACAAAGGAAGTTCGGACATGCGAGGACATTGATTACTCAGGGATAAGTATCTTTGGATGTCCAATATATGTTTATGTGTAGATTGGATAGAGGATGAGTTGGATCCTAAATTTAGGAAATGTATCTTTATCGGGTATTAGAAAGGTATTAAGGGCTAGAAGCCTTGAGATGTGACTCTCGGAAGGTTGTCATTAGCGGAGATGTTATCTTTGATGATGCATTAATGTTGAAAGCTAACAAAGATGCTGTAGAGAAGTCGAAAAAGCATAGTAGACCAAGAGATTGTCGGTGTAGGTGGAGCTAGTTGAGCATGTTACTAAAGATGATACTCAATAGGAGCAAGAAACTGATGGTAATAATTAGCAGGATACCCAGGAAAATATAGCTAATAACAGGGAGAAAAGAACTATTAGATCCCCAGTTTGGTATGAGTTCGAGGACATGGTCTCCTTTGCATTATTTACAAGGAGTAGAGATCCCTCCATCTTTCATGATACAAAATTTAAAAGGCATGGAGATAAATAGATGTAGGCCATGATAGAGGAGATGGAATCTCTACATAGAATCAAACATGGGAGTTGGCGGAACTTCCAAAAGGTTAGGGGGCTATAGGGTTCAAGTGGGTGTTTATGATGAAAGATTGTGAAAAGTACAAGGCACGACTCTTAGTAAAGGGGTACTCACAGAGGACAGAACTAGATTATAACAAAGTTTTCTCTCCGATCATGAAACATACTTCAATCAGGGTGCTATTGGCTATAGTACAGAAATCCAATTTGGAATTGGAGTATTTCAATATGAAGACAACATTCCTTTATGAGAACTTGGAGGAAATCATTTACATGAGGCAGCCTGAAGGATTCAAGGAGCTTGATAAGGAAGACAACATATGTAGGTTAAAGAAGTTATTGTATGGGCTGAAGCAGTCTCCGAGGCAGTGGTACAAGTGGTTTAATTTCTACATAGTTGAGATTGGGTCAGGTGTAAGTATGATTGTTGCGTTTATTACAGGGTATTTGAGGACATGTCATATATTCAACCGATGCTTTACGTTGATGATATGTTGATTGTTGTAAATGACAAGAAGCGATGCACTTGCTTAAGTCTCTGTTAAGTAAGGAGTTTGACTTAAAGGATCTATGAGCTGTAAACAAGATCCTAGGCATGAAGATACATAGAGACATACAGTATGAGAAGCTTCTATTTTCTCAGAATGGTTATGTGTAAAAGGTACTAGAGAGGTTTCATATGAAATGTGTTAAGCCAATTAGCATGCCTCTAGTAGGTCACTTCGAGTTGTTTATCGAGTCGTATCTAAGTACAAAAGAGGAGCTTTTAAAAATGTCACGAGTGACGTATGCGAGTGCAGCGAGGAGTCTCGTGTATGCAATGGTTTGCATGAGACCAGATATCTTATACGTAGTTAGTGTGGCTAGAATATATATGGTGAATCCAGGAAAGGAGCGTATGAATGTTGTTAAGTGGATTCTCAAGGGGCACAATCGACATTGGGATCATGTTCGGAGGACATGGAGCTTCAGGGGGAGTTGGAGACTACGTTGATTTAGATTATACAAGTGATATGGACAACAAGATGTCCATTATAAGTTATGTTTTTACATTAACAGGCAGACCGATATGTTGGAAATCTACACTATAGTATGTGACAACATTGTATACAACTGAGCGGAATATATGTGATGTAGAGCGGGTCACGGACAGTTTCATGGCCAAGATGGATCAGAAAAGGCTCGGTCGATGATAGAAGTGATCCGGACCGTCAGACCTTATATCGGGCATATCTCGTAATCCGGAATGAGTTACCTGACGTAAAATATATGATTTTAGGGTAGAACGAGCTACTTTAGCCAACCAACACCACAACTCTGGGTTATGCAAGATGGATTTGCTAAATACCCCTGGATCGACGGTCGTTTCCCTGTTTTAATTTCGTTTTTACTATAAATAGTAAGTTTTAGATTGAATATAACTCTTCATCCGTCGGGCTTTAGGAGTTGTGCCCAACGTGAAAAGAGCTTAGAATAATTAGGAGAACAGTTTGGTGAAGCCAAATAGGACACTTACTATTTTTGGCCGAAAACCTTGCGCACTAGTAGACATCACGACCGTCTATAAATAGTAAGTTTACTATTTATAGTAAGTCACGATTTCTAGGAGTTTTAATTGTAGTTTGATTCTAATTTCTTTCCCATCGCTTGGTACCCCTATTTAAAGGGTTGTGAACTCGTTTTTAGTCATCAATTAATCAATTTCAAATTTCTTAGAATTTATCTCTATTTTCTGCTTTCTTTCCTCGTGGATTCGAGAAGTCTCTATGAGGAGTCCAGAGAAGCTTCGTGGATTCGGAGTAGTTATCCTCATCACGTTCATCCCTGCGTCAATTGGTATCAAAGCCAGGATTTCCCTCAGGCTGATGGCAAACAATGAAGGTATGAATTAAAATCCTGTGGACGGTGATCCAGGGATTCGTTATCTTTCAAAAAGAATGGAAGCTTTCCACCGGGAGAGTCAGTTGACCATGTAAGGGCTGCAGGCAACCCTCGACCGTCTTGCGGTGCACTACTTCTGCCCTGAGTCCTAGGTGGTGCCTTACCACCTATGGTTGCTCCACCACCGATGGTTGCTGTACGACGTAACTCCGATTTCCGTAGAGCACTACCAGTGGCAAACTATAAGGTTACACTAGATGATTCAAGTTCTAGCGAGGAGGACCTTAATGAGGGTTTTGCCCGACGACCAATCCATGAAGGTGATCATGTAGATCGTGCTAAAAGAGACTATCGAGGTAAGGTTGAACTTCTTAGTTTTAATGGTTTATTATGTATAAAAGATTTTCTCAATTGGCTAGCTAAACTAAAGAGATATTTTGATTATATAGACGTGCCAGATCATAAAAGGGTAAAATTGGCAGTGTTTAAATTAAAATCTGGTACTTTTGCATGGTGGGAACAATTACAACTCTCACGAGCCCGTCAGAACAAGGCACCCATCTCATCATGGCCACAAATGAGACGTCTTCTTCGATTATGATTTCTCCCTAGTGATTATGAGTTGATATTATTCCAGCAATATCAAAATTGTCGACAAGGAAATCGAACTGTCACAGATTACAATAAAGAATTCCAACGGTTGGCTACACGAAACGATCTGTCAGAATCTGAGTCACAGAAGGTAGCACGATTTATAGGTGGGTTGCGACCGATAATTCAGGACCGAGTTCAGATGTACCCAGTCGGGACCGTGGATGAAGCAGTTCAATTGACAGGTAGGGCAAAAACACAACTTGTAAGAGCTCCTGCTCATCCATATCCTTCAACTCGACCACCATGACTGGTCCTACGCAGGATCCAATGCTGGCATGAGGAAAAGATCCAGTAGGAGAACATCCTTAACCTCCTGCAACTGCAAACCGTGATACGGGGAGCAACTCATCCAGACCTTAACGTGCAGCACCCACAACAGTGGGCTCGAGTAGGGTTCCAAACCCTTATGCTCGGTCAAGGTTGAATAATTGTTACTGTTGTGGTCAACCAGGCTACTTATCAAACACTTGTCCTCAACGTCTCGCAGCGCACTTGACTATAAACAAAGGGGGCATTGAAGATGAGGCCACAGAAGGAGACCATAGCTTTGATGAACATGAACAAGCCACGGAAGAATAGCAGGTAGCGATGAAGTGATGGGTGAGGATAGTGGCGAATTTCTAGTTGTGAGGCGATCACTGAATGCCCTACGAAATGAATTATATCCACAGCGACACAATTTATTTCGTACTTGGTGCATTATCAACGGAAAGGTCTGTGATGTGTTCATAGACAGTGGTAGTAGTAAAAACATCGTCTCAAGAGTGATGGTGGACAAGTTGCAGCTACTGACAATGAAACATCTTTCCCCGTACTCAATTGGTTGGATAAAAAAGGTGAATGAGACCAAGGTAACTGAATAATGCACTATCTCATTTTTAATTGGCGAAAATTATAGGGATCAAATACTTTGTGACGTGGTTGACATGGAAGCTTGTCATATGCTACTCAGTCAACCCTATCAGTCAGACCATGATGCGACCCATCGGGGACGAGATAATGTCTACATATTTGTCAAGGATAGTCAAAAAATAACCCTTGCCCCTATGGCACCAGAGAACCACCTTGAAGCCTCTAAAGTGGAGGGGAGTTCCCTCTTAACCATTCAGAATTTCATGGAGAATTTCAAGGAAACCGGCGAGGTATACGCCGTAGTGGTGAAGGGCGAGGAAGAGGAACCTTCAAACATCTTTCCAAGTTTAAGATTGTTATTAAACGAATTCAAAGAAGTCTAGACTAAGGATTTACCTGATGGATTACCCCCCATGAGGGATATCTAATATCACATAAACCTCGTCCCTAGGGCCAGCTTGCCCAACCGTCCTCATTATCGGATGAGTCCAAAGGAGTGCGAGATACTTTAGGGGCAAGTGGAGGAATTGATCTGTAAGGGTCTCTTGAGAGAGTGCATGAGCCCATGTGCCGTACCAGCATTATTAACGCCAAAAAAAGATGGAAGCTAGTGCATGTGTGTTGACAGCCGGACAATCAACAAAATTACAATCAAATATCGGTTCCCAATACCACAATTGGACGACATGCTCGATATGCTAGAAGGGGCCAAGGTGTTCTCTAAACTAGATCTAAGGAGTGGGTACCATCAGATTCGTATCCGACCTAGTGATGAGTGGAAAACGACATTCAAGACTAAGGAAGGGTTGTATAAGTGGCTGGTCATGCCCTTCGGCCTATCGAACGCATCAAGTACTTTTATGCGTTTGATGAATCAAGTTATAAAACCTTTCACTAGCCGATTTGTGGTAGTATATTTTGATGACATATTGATATATAGCCAGGATGAGGCGGAGCACAGGAAACATCTCAGGCAGGTGCTGCAGGTCCTACAATTAACAAGTTGTACCTCAACTTAAAGAAGTGTAGTTTTTTAACTGACAACCTGTTGTTTCTAGGATTTGTTGTAACGTCCACATGCATTCGTGTGGATGATGAAAAGGTGCGAGCTATTAGGGAATGGCCGACCCCGATAAATATTCATGAGGTGAGAAGTTTTCATGGGTAGGCGACTTTCTATCGTCGATTTGTGCAAGATTTTAGCACCATAGTTGTGCCTATAACAGATTGCATGAAAAAAGGACTATTCCAGTGAACCGATAAAGCTGACAAGAGCTTTCATGAGATCAATCATCGTTTGTCTACAACACCGGTCTTGGTGCACCGGTCTTGGTGCTTCCTAATTTCGATAAATTGTTTGAGGTTGAGTGTGACGCTTCATACGTCGGAATGGGGGGAGTATTATCACAGGAAGGCAGGCTGGTAGCCTTCTACAACGAGAAGCTCAGCGAAGCTCGAAAGAAGTGATCGACTTATGAGCTTGAGTTGTATGCAGTTGTTCAGGCACTGCGACATTGGCAGCATTATTTGATTCAAAGAGAGTTTGTTCTGTACACTGACTATCAAGCATTAAAGTTTATTAATAGTCAGACTAACGTGAATCGTGTGCATGCTAGATGGGTTACATTTTTATAGGAATTCACGTTCGTTCTGAAGCACAAATTAGGGTAGTAGAACAAGGTGGCTGATGCACTTAGCCGTCGTGCATCATTGCTTGTTATGATGAGCAACAAGGTGGTCGGCTTCGATTGTCTCATGGAGCTATATGCCGAGGATGAGGACTTAAAAAATTCTTGGGTAAAGTGCCAAGAAGGTCACCCTAGTGACCTTCATATATAGGACAATTTTCTCTTTAAAGGAAATCGATTGTGCATCTCCTAAAGTTCTATGAGGTAGCAGATTATTCAGGAGCTACATGGAGGTGGCCTCGGTGGACACCTTGGGCGAGATAAGACTCGAGCTCTTGTGGAAGAGCGGTATTATTGGCCGCAATTAGTACGTGATGTGAGAAAAGCTGTACAACGTTGTCATGTTTGTCAGACCTCCAAGGGGCAATCTTAAAATACGGGCCTCTACACCCTGCTACCTGTGCCTGATAGTCTTTGGGAGGATTTATCAATGGACTTTATGTTTGGTCTTCCACAAACACAATGCGGTATGGATTCGATGTTCATGGTGGTAGATTATTTTTCTAAGATGACACACTTTATCCCATGCAAGAAGACCCTCGACGCAACACACGTGGCGAATCTATTCTTTAGAGAGTTGTACGGCTACACGGGGTCCCCAAGACCATTACTTCTAATCGTGACACGAAGTTCATTAGCCACTTTTGGTGGACTTGTGGATTCGATTCGATACATGACTTTAATTCAGCAGTGCTTACCACCCATAGACTGATGGGCAGACCGAAGTTATGAATCGTACGTTGGGAAACCTTCTTCGTTGTATTTCAGGAGAAAAACCGAAGCAGTAGGATTTACCCTTGTCTCAAGTAGAGTTTACATTCAACAACATGGTGAACCACTCGACAGAGAAATCATAATTTCAGATTATCTATGGATGAGTGCCTCGCCACACGCTTGATTTGGTCCCTCTGCCCAAGCGCCCAGGAACAAGCATTGCAGCAGAACATATGGCAGACAAGATCATGGGCATCCATGTGGAAGTACAAACTAAGCTACATGCCTCGAACGAGAAGTACAAGGAACAAACGGACAAGCACTGGCGACAAAAAGTGTTCGAGGTGGGCGACCGCGTTATGTACCATCTGCGCAAAGAGAGATTTCTGACCGAGACGTACAACAAGTTAAAAAATAAGAAGATTAGACCTGTCCCAATCATTCAAAAGATCAATGACAAAGCTTACGTTGCTGATCTTCCAGACGACATAGCGATCTCACGAACTTTCAACGTCGCGGACCTGACCGAGTATTATGAACCAGCGCAGGATGAGAACTTGAGAACGAGTTCTTTTGAAGAGGAGGGGACTGATGTAGAGTAGGTCGCGGACAGTTTCATGGCCAAGATGGATCAGAAAAGGCCCGGTCGACGACAGAGGTGATCCGGACAGTCAAACCTTAGATCGGGCGTATCTCGCAATCTGAAATGAGTTACCTAATGTAAAATATATGATTTTGGGGTAGAATGAGCTACTTTAGCCAACCAACACCACAACTCTGGGTTGCGCATGTCGGATTTTCTAAATACCCCTGGATCGATGGTTGTTTCCCTATGTTAATTCTGTTTTTACTATAAATAGTAAATTTTAGTTTGATTATAACTCTTCATCCATTGGGCTTCATGAGTTACGCCCAATGTGAAAAGAGCTTAGAATAATTAGGAGAACGGTTTGGTGAAGCCAAATAGGACACTATTTTTGGCTGAAAACCTTGCGCACTAGTAGACATCACGACCGTCTATAAATAGTAAGTTGTGAATTATAGGAGTTTTAGTTGTAGTTTGATTGTGATTTCTTTCTCATTGGTTGGTACCCCTATTTAAAGGGTTGTGAACTGGTTTTTAGTCATCAATTAATCAATTTTGAATTTATTAGAATTTATCTCTATTTTCTACTTTCTTTCCTCGTGGATTCGAGAAGTCTCTGTGAGATGTCAAGGGAAGCTCTGTGGATTCGGAGTAGTTATCCTCATCACGTTCATCCCTGCGTCAATATGGTTATAGTAGAGGCGTCAAAAGAGGCATTGTGGTTGAAATGTCTGATCAGAGAGCCCGGGGTGAAGCAAAATGTGATTCAATTATATTATGATAGTTAGAGTGCTATCCATTTGATGATGAATTAGGTGTATCATGAGAGGATCAAACACATTCACATGAGATTCCACAGGATACGAGAGCTCATTACTTCGGGAGAAATTCTGTTTCAGAAGACTCATACGGATGAGAATGTTGTAAAGATGTTGACAAAGCCAGTAATCATAGAGAAGTTCAAGCATCGCTTGAGCTTTATCAATCTCACTAGCCATCGATGAGATTGGACATCCTTGCACATGGGTGTGGATGGAGCTATGTTCTAGGTGGAGAATGCAAAAGTTAGTCTACACTCAAGGTGGAGATTGCACAAGAGGTCTTCAGGGTGACTTATAAAATACAAGTCAAGGTGGATGTTGTGTAGTATGTCTTAGATTATGCCAATCTTCTGTGTAAAGAAGTTGTGCTTCGGCTCGACTGAAGTTATATTCAGTTCCATAAAAAATTGGTGGATTCTCAGGTTGCACGCTGTGAAGATTTGCACTTTTTCATTTCGACCGAAGTTATATTCAGTTCCACAAAAAATTGATGGATTCTCAGGTCGCACTCTGTGAAGATTTACACTTTTTTTGGTTCGACCGAAAAGTGCAGTCGAGTTGGTTTGGTTTGACAAAAGGTTACATCTAGTTTGACTAAACATGTTACATAGATTTATACAAATCGAGGTATTTAAGGGGCTTGTTAGTACAAGTGTTTTCTCTCTAAGCTTAAGGGTTTGTGAGGTAAGGGAGATTCTAAACACTTATAAGGCTTAGGAATGATCTTTCTCAAGGGGTTGCACATCGCAAGGGGATATCGGGAAGGTGAGTGTGTAAACTCTAAGGTTTTTATTATAGTTGATCTCTGTTGCTTTATGTCGTGATTTTTCCTCACAATGGTTAAAATATCATGTTTTCTAGGGTTTGTTCACTCCCCAAGTATAGGGTTGTGATGTAGTAATAAACTCGGTAAGATCGAGGTCGAATCCCACGAGGACTGGTTGTCACAATTCAAATCTATGATTCTTCTTAACTAATCCAATGAATAATGAACTAAACTGCTAAGCACAATTTTAGGAAAAATAATTAAGAACAGGGAAGAAAATTCAATCAGAGAGAAAGCACCAGGACTTTCGAATCCACCCCTAATTATCCTAACCCTTGTTTTGTCTGTTGATTCACCTTGACCTTGATTGATACCACTTAAATAGAGAAAGCACAATCTGTGTCCTAAATCAGCATCAGACTGTCTAATTCCTTTAAGCAATGCCATGAACAATACATCCCATGTCCTTGGTCGGGCACATGGTATGCAAAATTCATTAAAGCACCCTGTTCCTTCCTCTATAGGAAACTTGTTCTTGATCGACCCAAGCACTGTAATAAGCATCCAAACAACATCCATCTATACTTTGGTCAAGTTCATAGATGGAGAAGTATGGAATTTAAACCCATAAAGCCCACTCGAGAAAGAAACAAATTAATTAAAATTCAAAGTAAATCAACAAATACAAGAGCCGATCAAATTAGGGGCTTCATCTCCTCTTCATTTGAGAGATTAGTGACCCATAAAATCCATAAAAAAAAAAAAAAAAAATTCATAAAACTAAACACCAAACCGAAAAATCTCTCTCTTTCTCCTTCTCTTTCTTCTCTCCCCTCGCTCTGGATCTCCAATTCTCTCGGATCTGAATAGCTTTCCCACGTCCAAAACTTCCTTTTATAGGCTTGCCGCCGGATGGTTGGAATCGGTGCGAGTCGTAGACGGACTCGAAGTGTAGTTTTTCGCAACGTTGATCGGTGGGCCCCACGAGAGGTGTTTTCCTGGAAAATCCACCCCGTCCATTGGATTCAGGACGAAATTTCAGTCAAGAATGGGTAGTTTTGAAGGTCCATTGGCGCGGCCCACAGAAGAAATCACAAAAAACTCAGTTTTTAACGTCGCCAGGTAGCCCTTTTGTGGCCTCTGTACCGCACACGTGTGTACGCATGGGAGTGGAAGATCAGCATGGTTTTGTAGTTCTCGTGGCCCTCTACGCGATGGACGGCTCGGATCTTCCGGAAGGTTGACGAGCGGGGCCCACAATAATTCGGAAAATCGGCCAGCGGCCGTGCGTTACGCGGACGAGGAAACGGGGACGTGGATTCGCTGACGTTCTGGTGGGGTCCGTGATCGAAATCCACAGCGGAATCCACTCCGTTCATTCGACTCCCAGATAAAAACCGTCCAGGGATGTCCGGTTCCAACTGTTTTCGGTGTGCCCCACCAGAGTTCTAAACTCACCGTCCAACCTGCGTTTGAATGGATGGATTCTGATTGTCGCTCCCTCTCGTAATTTCGCCACCTAGGCGATGTCAATAGTCACCCCAGGAAGCTGATGGACGGTTTGGATTGTCCATTTGGACACTAGGTGGGACCCACAACCGCCGACCGGCGGACGCAGCGGAAGACGCTGTCGAGCTTTGGTTTGAAGACGGGTGCGGGTCAAGACCACGCCGACCGTCCGGCGGTCGGTCTGCATTGGTGCGGTGCATGCAGGGTACACACTCCCTCTACTCAAGGTCCACCGTGATGTTTACGAGAAATCAACTCCGTCCATCCTCTTCATCTTCTTATTTCCACCGTCAGGAACAAATTTGAGGCATATCCTATTATCAGGTGGGCCTGAAATCGTGATTCATGGGCTGATTTGTCAGTTGGAGCACTTCCCGAGATCAACAATAGCTGAAATTTAATATGTACGGTTAATTTATTGCCCTCATCTCATGTATGAAGTTTCAAGCTGATCGGATGGCGGGAACCATGTGATCTTGCATTCTGGACTCTTTTCGGGCCCCTTTGGCTTGCTTTCCTCCGACCCCAAGCGTGTAAAATCGTCACCATTGGTTCTCTGGAGTCCATCCCATGCTCTGGTGACTTCGAAACGTTAATTCCATGCTTTTAACATTAATTTTCAATACACGCTCCTAATTTCCTCCTGTAACAAAAA
The DNA here is from genome assembly GCA_030180095.1 of Magnolia changhungtana. NCBI lineage: Eukaryota > Viridiplantae > Streptophyta > Magnoliopsida > Magnoliales > Magnoliaceae > Magnolia > Magnolia changhungtana. The sequence goes on from JASAUF010000511.1 coordinate 5,966,764, forward strand.
CACGATTAAAATCTGGCATTAAACATTATCATGTATGTAAAATCAAGCAATTACTGGGGTCTGATATGTAATATTCGACCCTGATCAGGGTTGCTTGCTTTATTATTTGATTATTCTGCTTTATTGATTGTTCTATCTTCATTGAATGTGCTTCTGCAAAGCATACAGACTAGCGATGATATATTAGATCCAAATTTATAATACATAAGGTTAATTTGGGTTCATTGAGGGATCTGAATCTCAACACTTTTTACGTGAACAACTCTAAGTGAGTGAGTGGTTGATGGCTTATGCTTGTCAACTTTAATATCTTCCCTATAGGTATCTTGAGGTCACTTCTCAAAAAATCCTTTCCATCATAAAGATTTTTCTTTTCGACAATGTACCTTTAACTGCTTCGTTATAGAGATTTAGAGCCTCAAACTTTTATGCTGCCCTAACCTTAATTCACACTACTGTTATAACATGACCTACCATAGTTTAAATTGTCTTAGCATTGACCAAGATTTATTTTGATGGATCTTATCATTCTCCCCTTCAACTCTAAGGGCGTGTTTGATTTTATAGTTCATTGGTAAATGCCTGGTAAATTGGTAATGATTATTTCCCTACACATTTCCCTGTACTTGATTTGACATTCTACTTTTTTAACACAAAAATTGAGAAGTCTGCAAAATATTTGTGGGTCCCACTGTGATGCGTGTCGCTTATCCACACCGTTCATCCATTATGCCAGCTGAATTTATGGCATGAGCCAAAACACCATTCATCCATTATGCCAGCTGAATTTATGGCATGAGCCAAAAAATGAGGCATATCCAAAGGTTAGGTGGACCACGCCACAAGAAAAAGGGAATTGAGCGCTTATCGTTAAAATTTTTTTAAGCCACTATTTCTTTTGGTGTGGGCCACTTAAGTGCTGGATCTTTCTCAAATTTTGGCTCATATCTCAAAATTCTGTTGTAAAACGGATGGACAGAATGAATATATCATATACATTACTGTGTGGTTCAAAAATTAAAACTATTTCTTTTGAACCGATTTCAAATGCACAAATTCCTATTAATTTTCAAACGCTGTGAAATAGTAATAATTACCATTTCCACGGTATTTACGTTTGCTTTGAAAAAAGGAACAGGCCCGAAGGGTGGCTTGGCATCTCCACCAATGACGTTTATGTCCCAGTCATCTCTTGACCTGGCTGAGGAAACTTTTGATGGAAGACCATTGTCCAATGATCCCATTGTACGTTTGTAGGTCCGATCGACCATTCTTAGCGCAACTAGGGTGGACCATTTGGGAAGTGTTTTTTTTTTTTTTTTGAGTTACTGAGGAAGCTTCCGATCATAATACCTTTTGACTTCTTACTCGAGGTAAAGAGTACTCTCTTCTTACAAATTCAACAGATGGCGACGACCTACGACACAACCCTATCTCTTTTTATTTTTATTTTTATTTTTTAAAATTATTTTTAGAGAAGTGGACTCTTGCCACAATTTCATTAATCACAAAATTTTTTCAGCCCTTCAGGAGGGGCCCAACAAAAAGGAAGGGCCGCTCCTATCATATGTATCTAACAAAACTACAGGAGCCAAACCAGCTAGGAAACCAAAAAACACTAAACTGTGGTGGTCTTAAGGGTCCCTAGGCCGACCCTATCTAGGAAGAGTAGGCCCTGCACCTATCTAGGGAGAGAGCCTATATGAAGATGGAGGGAAGATGCTTGGTTACCACTGCCTTCACGGGCCATGCCGTCTGTTGGGCTATTGCCTTCTCTGGGGATGTGATTGAAGGCGAAGGATACCCCCTTTGCTTTAGAGGATTAATCCTGGTGAGCCATGGACCCTATGACACAACCCAAACCACCTCAGAAAAAAAATCCTATCTACTTATCTGAGGTGGTTTGGGTGACCATTATGGCTACGACACTCCGATTCTCGACCATGTTGGCCTGAATGGCCTTGTACATGGCTAAGGCTGTCGTGGTTGTACGTCGCTTGGCTTCTATAGAGCAGACCATTGATCATCCGTATGAACCATACAAGAGCAATACTCACACATTACATGCTAAGAAGGTACATCTCTCGTCGGCTATTTTCATAAGCACTTCATTGTGGTTGTTTCTCTTGAGAAACTTCAGAATTTGCACTCTGTGCTTCAAGGGCTGATTCTTTAAGTGTTGCTTCTTGGATGCTAATCCTTTTTCTGTCATTCTAGGCCGGTTCATGGTCTCAAGATTGGCAAGAAGAACGTTTGCTTCAATTGTCTTGGGGAATGGATCTCTGTTGATTCCCATGAACTCCTCCTCAGGAAATTTGAGCAAGATTTTGTCAATGTTTTCTTGGATTATGTTCTTGAAAACTGATGTAGAGTGGGTCGCAGACACTTTCATGGCAAAGATGGATCAAAGTAGGTATGATCGGATGCGAAAATGATCTGTACTGTCAGAACCTTAAAACAGTCATATCTCGAAAACCGGGATGAGTTTTTTGACATATCATATATGATTTTGGGGTAGGAGAAGCTACTTTAGCCAACCTGTTGGACGTAGGCCAGTGGGGCCCACTGGTGAGCAATCACTAGTGGGTGGCTTCTTCCGGCCTTTTCCATTCAGTTGAGATTTCAAATTTGAATTTGATATTGGATAGGAGATAGGGAGAAGACTGGATCATTCGGTTTCATCCTATCTCCTTCTTTTCCTATAAAAAGGGATGAACTTCTCTCGTAAATCAATTATAAGAAATATCGAGAGTATACAGAGAGAGATATAGTGTGCACAAGAGTGTCCATTTTGGCTTGTCCTTGGGACGATCTAATCCATAGATCGCAATCCGGGGCCACTTATACCGTAGGATCAGAGGTGTGAATAGATCCATCTGCTCCAGTAGTAGATAGGCGGGCCGTTGGAGCATTTATCTTCTGCTTTGTGAGGGTTCCAAAACTCGTGTAGACCGTCAGATCTTGAGGGCTCACCTTCTGCACTTCCCAACAGTGGTATCAGAGCTATCAACGACGGATCTCCGATTATTATTATCTAAAAAGGTAAGTGGCCCATCTTTTTCTTTGGATTGGAATTATGGCCCACCATTTAAATCATCATGTGATCGGCCCCACAGTGGTTAGGCAACGTCTGATATAGTGCATGTAGGCAACATTACAAGTATATCTGATATAGGGCATGTATTGCATGTAGGCAACATTACATGTATCACATGTGTTTAAGTACAATGACTGATAAGATGTAAATGTGATATGGCGCAACACGTTGCCTACAAGCTGTACATGTGATATGGTGCAACACGTTTTCATATTGCTGTCATGTAATATGATGTGCATGTATACCACATGTTATTGCACTCATGTATACCATCAGATCCATGTATAATGAGCATGCATGATCTGCTAGTGACGTGTTTCACCATACATCTTCTACTGGCGACGTGTTTCACGTTAACATAATATCATGTTTAAACAATAATATGTTAATGTGTGGTGGCCTTGTATCCACACATTATGGATATGAACCTGATTCGTATCCATAGAATCTGATCACGTGGATCTGATCCGTATGATGTACATATGAGTTGTGTGATGTACACCACGTGAAAATGTGTGATGTACATCACGTGTGATGTAAATCACGTGTGATATGAAAACAACAATATGTTAACGTGTGGTGGCCTAGTATCCCTTACTGACGTGTTGCCTTATAACACGTTGCCTACATGCACTATAACACTATAACTAGCTATGTTACCAAACATGACACGTTGCTGAAATATAACTGACGTGTTGCCTACATGCACTCAATACGTGATTTGTTCACATGTTGAGATATAACTGAGATGTATATGAGATATACATGAGATATAGCTGAAATGTACATACATGAAATATGGCTTAATTATAACATGTTGGCATCTCAGTTGCAAGCCACGTGTGATATAGTTGGCTGTATACATCTAACGTGTTGCTGTAATCGTATTGATGCTAACAACAGGCTTAACTTGCTATGTTACAGTGACGTGTAATCATGCCCATGTGTACAGTAACGTTGCATGTGTAATCATGTTAATGTGTACAATTAGAATAATGTACAGTAACATTACATGTGTACTCATAGCTGTACACGTTTCATAGCAGTACACATTTACTGGATATAAAATGTTTACTAAATATAGATTTACATCAGAATCTGATATGGTACATGTTATATTTGCAATATTAACATGCTACAACACGTTTATTGTACATCTATTGTTATGATACAACACGTCACATGTATATTCTGATATGTACATCTGTTGAATAATGATATGTACGTGTTGTACATTTTTGTACAACACGTTACATGTATATTCTGATGTACACGTTACATGTATAAATCTAAACTATCATTCAACACGTTGCTGCACTATAACATGTTGGCTGATATGCATGAGTAGATCTGTTGAGAAATGAGTACACATGTCTGATGAATTCATGCTTAATCTACAAATCAATGATTTGGCCCACATTCAGATATGTTGCAATCTGAATGTGTTATCTTGATTTTTGGTTTGATCATATATATGAGATGATGAACACATATCAACAATGTTGTTTCCTTTCTGATATCTTCTTCACTATTAATCTAGAGCTCATTAGTGATCGAAACGATCATCAACTATGATGATCAATGTTGATGAAATGATTCATCATCAACAATGAACATTAACGGTATTGATCGGATCCATCATTAATGGTCATGATCACAGGTGAAGATAGTACTCTCTTGATATCTTAACACTTTATTTTTCCTTTCTGATGATGATGTTCATATGTATGAAATTTTTTGGCTTGATGTGTTTAGATCTAAGCCCCCTACATTTTTTTTTCATTAGAAATTACAAAACTTAGTGCTTAGATGCTCCTTAAAATAAATGTTGTGCATAACCTGAGTGAGAGTTTATTCTCCCCCACCAAATGATGCATGCAACTATGTAATGGAAGGTTGTATGTTATACAATCATAATTTTATAAGAGTACCAATTTCATCTTAAATAAAGAACTTGATTGTTCTACACCGCCCATCTGGGTATGTGGACTTTCAGATTTCTTTAAGATGTGTTGATTACTTTTATATTTTAAAAATTTGTATAACACTTAGAAATGTTGATGATTAGTGTTAATACTTTAGATCTTAGCTAAGTAGTGATACTCATGCAATGTAGAGATGGCCACCAAAGTGTTAATCGCTGAACAGCTGAAAGGACAATATTTCGATGGCAACAACTATGAAGACTGGTCCTGCGCGGTGCGATGCCTTCTGGACGAGGACGGCATATCTCACACATTCGATGTAGTTCAAGAGGAACCCATCTTGGCTGAAAACGGGAATTTATAAGAACATAGGGTTGCAATGACTCGCTATAATAAGTGACGAAAATAAAATCGTTCAGCTCGTAATGTCCTTCTTAGCACTATGCACAAAGAACTCATACCTATGTATGAAGTGCATGAAACCGCTAAGGGAATCTGAGAAGTATTGACAAATGCCTATGCGCAAAAGTCAGATGCGAGAGTCAGGGCATTGGAATTAGAATTCCAGGAGTATAGGATGCCAGTCGACTACCCCATCAAAGATCATATCCGAAAGATGGAGCAAATGATAGGTGCCCTTAGGAACGTTGAGTTTAAATTGACTGAAAATCAAAAGATTATAGCCATGCACCGTTCCTTGCCTGAATCTTGGGCCCAAATCAAAAGGATTCTAAACCATACTGATTCTATTACTACGTTCAGAGACTTTTGTGGCCACCTGGTACGTGAGGTTGAAATGAATACAATTTAGCTAGGTTCGGCCAGGGCCTTTGTAGTAGAGACCCATAAGCGAAAAGCTAACAATAAACGTTCCAAAGTTTGCAAGAAAGTGAAGAAGAATAATCAAGAACAGAAGACCACAACACCTCCAAATCTCAAGAAGGGGAATAGAAAGAAGAAGCAAAAAAAGACAAATATAGTCTGCTTTGTCTGTGAAAATTCTGGCCATTATGTTCGGCAGTGTACCCATAAAAAGACGGTAATTCCTAAGTCACTAGATACTTTGTATGTAGGCATTTGTTCTGAAATCTTTTCCGTTGATACTATATCTAATGAGTGGTTTTGGATTCAGGCGCAACAAAGCACGTGACAAGCAGCCGTCGAGGACTCGAGGAATTCTAGCTTGTAGCTAAGAGAAGTTACAAGCTGTACATGGGTAATAACGCTATTGAAGACGTACTAGGGATTGGCGTTTTCCATCTCCATACGCACATAGGGCGAACAATAATCCTCCACGATATTCTTTATGCACCGGGATGCGTTGGAATTTAATTTTTGTTTCTAGGTTATTATTTGATGGTTTTGATATTCGATTTTTCGGGACAAGAGTTTCTTTGAGACTGAATAACCTCATCGTTGCATGAGAAAATTTAATTTTAGATTTATTTATTTTGGACGTAGATTGTGATAATGCCCCTCTTGCTTTATCTGCTATGTCGAATAAAACTGTAGTATCTGAATCTCAAAAATGGCACGTGAGGTTAAGTCGGAAAGGATCGTATGATAAGACTAGTACATTCTGGTATGTTAGACTCCTTATCTAAAGTTAATTTGCTATTTTGTGAATATTGTGTGTCAGGGAAGACTTCGAAGAAACTATTTTTCAAAGCGGCTAGGTCCAAGGGCACACTAGAGATAATCCATTTAGATATCTGTGGACCCTTCAATGTACATGCCCAAAATAGATGTCGATACTTTGTTACTTTCATTGATGATTACTCGCGCTATGGATATGTGTATCTCATCTCACACAAATCTGAGGCTTTTGATTATTTTCTTAAATATAAAGCTGAAGTGGAAAATTAGCTTGAGAAAAAGATTAAAATCCTTCAATCTGATTGGGGTGGCGAGTATACATTTGAAACGTTTAAGTCATATTGTGAAACATTGAAATTGTTCGTCAGTACTCATTGGCTTACACTCCACAACAAAATGGTGTTGCAGAGAGAAGGAATAGGAAACTATTGGACATGGTTAGATTAATGATGTCATAAGCTAATCTCTCTACCATATTATGGGGAGATGCACTGTTAACAGCCGTCTACGTTCTTAATAGAGTCCCATCCAAATTCATTCATAAGACCCCATATGAGATGTGGTGTGGGAGGATTCCTTCTCTAGCCAACCTACGCCCTTGGAGATCTTTAGGATATGTTTTGCTACCTACTCTGTATAGAGGTAAACTTGATAGTAAAACCATTGAATGCATGTTCATTAGATACCCTATATATTTAAAGGGATACGTTCTAGTTTATGAGGAACATGGACGATGGATTGAGATAGAATCCTGAGATGTGACCTTCGTTGAAGATAGATACCCAAGCCAAATGCAACAAAAGGTTCCGATAGAATTTTTTGAAATACCCGATGTATCTCAGGAGAGTGGGAGTTCTACTTCTCAAGATGATGATGCTCCTATAGTCCGTCAGGACAGTGGGAGGACATTCCAGCAGGCTCCTGAGTTACGTCAAAGTGAAAGAGGATTGATTCCGCGAAGATACTTCGATATTGAGGGGCAAACATTCTCTTGCATTGCGGTTGATGATGATGAACTTGATTCATATTAGGATGCATTATTATCTTCTAACTAGGCCGATTGGGTGAATGCTATGGACGAAGAGATCGCTTCCATAGAGAAGAATAAAGTCTGGGAACTTATTGATCTGCCTTCCAATCGTAAAGCGATATGTAATAAATGGGTACTAAAGATTAAAAGAAAGGCATATGGTACAGTGGACAATTATAAAGCACGATTAGTTACTAAAGGTTTTACACAAAAAGAAGGCATTGATTATGAGGAGTCCTTTTCACCAGTTGTAAAGTTCTTCTCAATCCGCATGATCTTGTCTATTGTCGCAAGTTTATACTTAGAGTTATATTAGATGGATGTAAAGACCGCATTCTTAAATGGTGACTTGGATGAAGAAATATACATGCAATAGCCCATGGGTTATGTGGACAAAAAGCATCCAAAGAAAGTCTACAAGTTATTCAAATCTATTTATGGGCTGAAGCAATCTTTAAGACAGTGGTACATGAGGTTCCACTTGGCCATCACCACTTTTGGATTCACGATGAGTGAAGAAGATCATTGTGTATACCTAAAACGGTCTGGAAGATCTTTTCTAATACTATCTCTATATGTAGACGATATCTTGTTAGCTGGTAATGACATACAATTGTTGATATTGACTAAAGATTGGCTATTCTCGAACTTTGAGATGACAGACCTCGGTGAAGCCAACTTTATTCTTGGGGTAAAAACCATTAGGGATCACCCTAAGAAATTTTTAGGCTTGTCTCAAGCAACCTATATACAAAAAATCTTAGAGCGATTCAAGATTGAAAATTCAAAAGCTGTTGAAACCTTATGGATAAAGCTACCAAGCTAAACAGGAAATCGTGTCCCCAAACTAAAGCCAAGAAATTGGCTACGTCCTCAGTATCTTATGCAAGTGCAGTAGGGAGCTTAATGTATGCTATGCTTTGCACCAGATTGGATATAAGCTATGTAGTTGGCATAGTCAGCCGCTATCAGAGTAACCCAGGACAGTCTCATTGGCAAGCTGTCAAACGTATATTCCGCTATCTTAGAGGAACAAAAGACCTAATGTTGTATTATAAAGCCACAAGCCTCGAGCTCAAAGAATATTCTAATGCTGCTTAGGGTAATGACGCCAACGAGGAAAAATCTACTTCATGATATGTTTTTCTACTTAGAGGAGGAACTATCTCATGTTCGAGTAAGAAACAGACATCCACAACTCTTTCATCTATAGAGGCCGGTGCATTGCATGTTGTGCTGCAGTTCAGGAATGTTTATGGGTTCACAGATTTCTATTGAGTCTAGGTATTGTATCGAGTGTTCGTCAGCCTATATCGCTGAAGATAGACAATACTTCTGCCATTGACTTGGCAAAAGATCCTAAACACCACCAGAAATCTAAGCACATTGAGATTAAGTATCATTACGTCCATGATCAAGTGAGAGATAAGAAGGTGGCCCTCAGCTACATTCCTACCAAGGAGATGATGGCAGATCCCATGACGAAACCTATAGCTAGAGATCTATTTCAGGTTTATGTCAGGCAGATGAGATTGAGGAAAGCTTTGAAAATAGCGGTGAAGACAGCTTGAGTTGAAGAATGGATATGCCAATATGCCCTAGAGGGGGGTGAATACGACTTTTAAAATATTTTATGATTTATTTAAAATCCTATTACACTAATCCTAACAACAGACATATATTAGGATTACTCAAAAATAACTCTACTGGCTTCCAAGCCCAGTAGAGGATCCAATCACACACTATGAAAGAAGTAAACAATATACAAACTAGTTTATGATGGATATGACTATGTAAGTGTGTGAGCTGTGATCTCAGATATATGGATATGAAAGCATTGACATAGAACACACACATAAAAAAATAGCAATCACAAACATAGTCATTTTTATAGTGGTTCGACTACTTGTCTACTCCACTCCCGGCTGCCGCACTCAACCCTTGAGTGTACCGAAATTCACTAAGGAGGTTTCCCATGGTTCACCTCAAACTTAAGGTTTTAAATCAGGTTCACCTTCAACCTTTACATAGAGGTTTCTATTCGGTTCACCTCTAACCCTGGAGTTTTACTGGTTCACTCCTAACCAGATGTTTATGCTCTCCATAGAGCAAGGGTCCACACAACGCACCCAGATGTTTATGCTATCCACAGAGTAAGGGTCCACACAATGCACCTACCACGTACAGTATCGCCGGAAGCCTCGTTGAGGACTTCAAGGGGTGAGAACCACTTAAGACCCAGTCATAGAAAGGAATGATCACAAGTGTCCTCTGGACTTTAGATACTTACAGATAAGTTGATGAGTCCCATTCAGCACAATGACGAAGATCTCCTCCTCCTTGTTGACGAAGAGTTTTCTACTCCCTTGATCCACAACAGAAGATAATATACCTATACTAGGCTTTGGGTTAGGTCAAGGTGAAGATGGAATCCTACTCTCAAAATATTTTTCTATCAGAAATGTAGAGCGATTCCAATCTTATGCATTCAAGGCATCCCAACTTAATGATTTGCCATTAAGGTAGTAGCTGGAGGATCCTTGAATGCGGAAGTTCATTCCCCAATCCACTCTATTTAATATCAATGGTGAGGGTGGATTAGAGGATGAACTCCCTTGAGAGAAAGGGCTTTAGATATAAGATATAAGTTGAAATACTCAAAAGCTCTCTCTACTTTCTCTCACAACAACAAAAGACAAGTCCTCTATATATAGGCAAAAAGTTCTAAAGGATATAAAACGGTCACATTTATGACAGAGTTTGATATCATCGAGCAGGTTCGATATCATCGAGCATATACTCTCGATAGCATCGATGGTTTGCTCGATGACTCGGACTCAATGTCATGCGCTTTTGAAACTCTTTGCCAATTGGTCGATGAATCGAAACTATTGTCGATGTCATCAAATTTTGAACTTCGATCCCATCGATGACAGGTTCGATCCATCGACACTTGAAAAATGAGAGAGACTTGACTTTGAAATATTTTAGGTTTTCATGAATGATCGGGGGAACCGTCGAGATCATCAGAATTTGAATATTGATGATATCGAGATCAGAGTCGATGCATCGATAAATCCAACGGATTTATCTTTAAGCTTGTTGGACGAATTATGTCCTTGTTCGATGCAATCGACCTGTTTCCGATATCATCGATATTTGAATATCAATTCTATCGAAGGGCCCCCGATCATAGTTAAAAACAACCTAGAATATCTGCTATAAGAAATGCGCACCTACTATCGATATCATCGATAGACATTCGATCTTATTGATATTTGAATTCAGATCATATCGGACGGTCATTGATATATCGAAGAAATTTAAGATTTTCAGTAAAAAAATAGGGGTTCCGGAAATCTGCCTATCGATTTTATCGAGCCACTCCCGATGGACTCGAGATTTGAATATCGATGATATCGATAGGTGTATCGATACATCGATAATTCGTCCAGATATGTTGTGAAGTTGCTGGACATATTTAGTGCTTTTATTGATGATATCGATAGGTGTATCGATACATTGATAAATCCGTCCAGATGAATATTTAGTTGCTGGACACTTTTGGTCCTCACATCGATAATATCGTTAAGGTATCGAGGACATCGACAGTACAGGTCGATCATATCGAGGGTACATCGATAAAATCGACAGGGCGAGAAAAACTTACAGATTTTCCTATTTGCAAAAAGTTTTCTCACCTTAAAGACTCTAAGATGTCTATCTTATTTTAAGGGTTTTAATCTTCTGGTGTTTTGGGACATGGGATGTGAGCCTATGATTTACCTATGGCGAGCTTACACACATCCGGATGAGGCAGACGCTTGAATTGTTCTTCCTATCGAGCTCTGTAGACAGTCTGACCCACCACACACGTAACTTAACAAACCAGGGCACTTTCAATCACCCCCTTTGTCAATTACGTGACAAAATCTCCAAAATACGCAAAAACCCTAGGATAATATCTAGACAGACATATCCTAAATTGTGTGTATATGTTTTTACACAATTTTACAAAATCTAATGAACCATGTATACAACTTAGTTTCTGCTCCTCCTTACTTCAAAAACTCCCCCTTTCTTGGTGCAGCTGCTCTCCCTAACACTTGCAACACATTAGATATACAATTTTTCACTCGGGGTGTTGGCAAATATTCTCCCCCTTTTTGTCAGTCATTGACAAAGGTATATCAAGTGATATTGACTGAAGAGTGAATTGCATGGGAGAAACATCAGGCATAAGCAGATGAATTTGATGTATAAGAGTTAACGCATTTTAGTCAAACATCAATCTCAGAATGAATGCATATTAGATAAGATATAGCAGTTTTCAATCATATGCAAGCCATAACTTGATAAACTAGGGAAAAATTAACACACATATGGCAGTAAAAGATATGAATTTTGTGGAGCCATAAAAGAACCAAAACTGCCCCAAACAACAGTAAATTCCAAACCAAAACCAACTGTTTAGTCCAACCACAAAATATACTACTCCACATAGCAGTTACCCAAAAAAAACAAGCCCATATATGGGCACCCAACAACATTTATCAACAATAGCCCAGCTGTGGGCATATACGAAAAAACCTATTCACATCTAGAAAGCTGTCATACATACCAATGATAGCGAAGAACATCCAAAAAGATACTGATGTTCAAACGCGAGATAAGTGTAAAGTGTGTATGATAGCATGCATTAACCAGTCTTACGGTGCAGAATGAGATGACATCATGTCGTCCCATCGGCATGTCATTAGATCCACCAGCTGTTGTACAGACTGCTGCACTTTGTGGACGACTCTCTCCAGGACTGTCAGCTGCTCACGTACAGAATGAATATCTCTTTGGATAGCCCCAATTCTATCCAGTTTGAACCTTTTGCCATATCTAGCTGATGACGCGGACGGAGCTGGATCAGGTCCATGAGGTGCATCTTTAGCCATCGCGGCCCCTTCCATGGGATTGACACCTTCTCCTTCAACCTCTTCTACCTAGATTTCTTCCTCAGGGTTCTCCTTGTACTCGTGAAACTCCAAATCCATTTTCTGGATATTTCTTTGATTGAAAACTTGGAGTGGGAGTACCAGATCAGAAGTCGATAAAAACTCGATTTTGTTGCATATCATGTTAATAATCCAGGGGTACGGCAAATGGAGGTCCCTAAATGTGTGGATGACGTTTACCAACTAAGACACAATTAGAGATAGAAGGCAGATCTTTGTTCCTCTGGCAACTGAGTATACAATCATCGTCATGAGGCCGGTGAGATCAGACTTGTTGGTACTTCTCGGATAGATGTTGGTAGCGAAGATACCATGCAAGATTCAAAATCTGGGTTCCATATACCTGGCTTTTAATGCATTCCCTTGATGCCAGGGGATGTCCCGACCATTGCAAAGATACTTAGTAACCCTGGATCGTATGTCCATGTTATCAAGATCTAGCTCTGGGATACCTTCTGGGACCATGTTGAGTCCGATAGTTTCGGCTATTGTAGCCGGTGTGATAAATGCATCATCACCACCCAAGGATACCATGAACGAAGGAGGGTCAGCCACTGGTGAATGACATGCAGCAAGGAAGTTTCGTGTTCTCTCCAGTTGGCATGACCCACCAAAGTTCAGAACAGGCAGCCACTCTATTGCGGCAAACAGGGGTTCCAATTTGTATGGCCTGAGGCATTCCCTGTCTACCCTCTTTTCTTGTATAAGCTCCCTACCCATGTATTTGGGTGGCCGTGAACTTGCTTTAGTTGAAGGAGGTGGTGCCTGTGATTCTGTCTGGGACCTGCCATGTGGGGTCTGCCTCGATCTCTACCATGTGGGGATCCCACTTTTCGGGACCCTCGCCCTGACTCTTGAGGTGAGTACTTTTTGTCGGGTGGCTATTGAAGATTCCCCAGGGCCGGATGCTACCTCTTTGTCCTTTCCCATATGACAGATAGAAAAATGAACGATTTGGGAAAGACGACAAAAAAAAAACAGACAGAACCGACAAATACCCAATAGAGAAAGAACTCTTGACGTGTTAGAAGGGTATTACTGGATTTGTAGAATGCTTTAGGTCGTCCAACGTGGCTCCAACTGATTTGGTCGAGAGAATCGAGCAGAGAGGGTGACAGTAAAAACCTTGAGAAAATTACCCCCTTTTTCGTTTCGCTGGGTTTTTATCGGGCGGCATTTGTCGATATGATCGACCATTATTTCGATAATATTGAGAGGTTGCTTATCGATTCTATCGAGTCGGTCTCCGATATCATTCTTGGCCACTCGACGATCCATATTCTAAGGAACTGTCGATAACATCGACCTTCTATCGATAAATTGAGAATGTCATATTGATGGTCATATCGAAGATGAAGATTTTCAAGTTTCAGCATTCAGACAGATCTTCAAGTATACTCTTTGTATTTCTATCAATAGTATACTCAACAAAAATTATGTATACACATTGTACACAACACAATTATAAACATTTGAATGTTTATACAAAAAAATTGAGGCAAGGAACCTCAGATATATCTTTTTAAGAAAAAAAATTTCATTTAGGCACAGGTTTAGATTCAATTACTTGGTCTGAACTAATTGTTTCTTATCCATTTCATTTTGTTACCCGATTTGAGTGATGGTTCAGGAGCATTGTTTCTATCCATATCCTTAAGAGGACTCTTGAAGTTCTGTATTTCTCTGGTTAACAATTTGTTAACATGATTCTAACCAGAGTTAGGTTGAGTTCTCCTAGGAGCTATGCATTTAAAATTATAATGTCCTGGATCACCACACAAATAACATGCTGGAGTTGTTCTGGTTTTGCTTCCAGAAGCAGCAGATTTTTCAGTTCTGGGAGCTGCATTTCCAGACTTTGACTTGTGTTTTTCATATCCAAGGCCGCTTTTATCCTTTCCAGGTCTTCCCATTCCTAACAGTTTTTCTAGCTTTTCACCACTTTGGGAAAACTTGTAATTTATCTTGGCTATCTTCTTGGATTCTTCCAGATCAAACAGGAGTGAATGATTTTCATTTTGAAGAAGTATATTTTCGTCTTCTAATTGCTCAACCTGTTTGTTCAGTTTTTCAGACTCATTTTTAAGAAGAGTATTAACTTGTTCAATTCTATCATTATCCATATGATATTGTTGCAGATCATTTATCAAATGTGTGTTGATTTCCAATGCTTTATCCAAGTCTTTCTGCAGCAACTTTCTTTTGTTCTTCGCTATTCCGTGTCTTTTGAGGATATTGATGCTATGAATATAAAGTTGATTATAGGCATCTTGCAGTTTATCCTCTTCGATTTCTTCTTCTTCTTTTTCTTCAGTTTCCTCATTGTCAGATGAAAATGATTCAGTGGGTAACTGTTCTTTATCATTCTCAGATTTAGTGGGGATGATTGAAGCAGTGGAGGCCATGAGTATTTTCAATGATTTCTGATCTCCGTCGCTTTTTGAGTCACTAGATTCTGAATTTGACTCCCCAGTATCATCTCACGTGGCAGCCATAGCCTTACCCTTAGTTTTTCTATTTGGGCAATCAGCAGACAGGTGACCATACTCATGACAAACATAATATTGTGGTTCTTTGGTTCTTCTACCAAATTTACCTGCAGAGGGTTTGTTGTTCGCCTTTCTTTCTCTAGAAGGACGACCACGATTCTTTTGAAAGAATCTTCTGAATTTTTGTGCCAGCAAAGCCACTTCTTCATCTTCATTTTCATTTTCGCTCTCACTGTCCTCATGTAATGTTTTCTTAGAGGTTTTTAGGATAGTGTTTTTGGATTGTGTGACGTGTAGTTCAAAAGTTTGTAGGGAACCTACCAGTTCTTCTACTTTCATTTCATCTATGTTTCTACACTCCTCTATTATTGTAACCTTGGGATTAAAACGCTCCGGTAGGGATCTTAGAATTTTCCTACAAATTTTTGGTACCGGAACTTTCTCACCCAATCCACCCATGGAATTGCATATGATATTTAACTTTGTGAAAAACTCCATAAATGTCTCATGCTCTTTCATTCTGAGACTTTCAAACTGTGAAGTCAGGAGTTGAAGTTTGGATCGTTTCACAGTGCTTGTGCCTTCATGGGTTGTTTTCAATAAATCCCATGCTTTCTTGGATGTCCCACACATACTTATCTGATTAAATATATCCTGGGACACGGCACAGTAGATAGCATTCATAGCGTTGGCTTCAGATGTCTGCTTTTCTTTGTCGAATGCTGTCCACTTTTCTTTGGATTTGGGTTTTGTGATTGCTGTGCTACTATCAAGTACGATTTGTTTAGTAGGTGGCACATATCCACTTTCAACGATATCCCAAACGTCATGATCCAAAGATTTCAGAAAGTAGTGCATCCTAGCCTTCCAGTATGCATAGTTTGAGCCGTCAAATACTAGAGGTCTAGTGACTAATGAGCCCTCTCCTTTGCCCATATTCCCAACTTCAGTCAAGATCACTCTCTAGGCAATGAAGCCCTTAAAGAGAGACCCGCTCTGATACCAATTGAAAATAGCGGTGAAGACCGCTTGAGTCGAAGAAGGGATATGCCAATATGTCCTAGAAGGGGGTGAATAGGACTTTTAAAATATTTTATGATTTATTTAAAATCCTATCACACTAATCCTAACAACAGACATATATTAGGATTACTCAAAAATAACTCTACTGGCTTCCAAGCCCAGTAGAGGATCCAATCATACACTATGAAAGAAATAAATAGTATACAAACTAGTTTATGATGGATATGACTGTGTAAGTGTGTGAGCTGTGATCTCAGATATATGGATATGAAAGCATTGACATAGAACACACACATAAAAAAATAGCAATCGCAAACACAGTCATTTTTATAGTGGTTCGACTACTTGTCTACTCCACTCCCGACTCCCGCACTCAATCCTTGAGTGTACCGGAATTCACTAAGGAGGTTTTCCAGGGTTCACCTCAAACCTAAGGTTTTAAATCAGGTTCACCTCCAACCTTTACACAGAGATTTCTACTCGGTTCACCTCTAACCCTGGAGTTTTACTGGTTCACTCCTAACCAAATGTTTATGCTCTCCATAGAGCAAGGGTCCACACAACGCACCTGGATATTTATGCTCTCCACAGAGCAAGGGTCCACACAACACACCCATTACGTACACTACCGTCGGAGGCCTCCTTGAGGACTTCAAAGGGTGAGAACCACTTAAGACCCAATCTTAGAAAGGAATGATCACAAGTGTCCTCTGGACTTTAGATACTTATAAATAAGTTGATGAGTCCCATTCAGTATAATGACAAAGATCTCCTCCTTCTTGTTGACGAAGAGTCTTCTGCTCCCTTGATCCGTAACAGAAGATAATATACCTATACTAGGCTTTGAGTTAGGTCAAGGTGAAGATGGAATCCTACTCTCAAAATATTTTCCTATCAGAAATGTAGAGCGATTCCAATCTTATGCATTCAAGGCATCCCAGCTTAATGATTTGCCATTAAGGTAGTAGCTGGAGAATCCTTGAATGCGAAAGTCCATTCCCCAATCCACTCTATTTAATATCAATGGTGAGGGTAGATTGGAGGATGAACTCCCTTGAAAGAAAGAGCTTTAGATATAAGATATAAGTTGAAACACTCAAAAGCTCTCTCTACTTTCTCTCACAGCAACAAAAGACAAGTCCTCTATATATAGGCAAAAAGTTCTAACGGATATAAAACAGTCACATTTATGACAGAGTTCGATATCATTGAGTAGGTTCAATATCATCAAGCGTATACTCTTGATAGCATCGATGGTCTGCTCGATGACTCAGACTCAATGTCATACGCTTTTGAAACTCTTTTCCAATTGGTCGATGAATCGAAACTATTGTCGATGTCATCGGATTTCAAACTTTGATCCCATCGATGACAGGTTCGATCCATCGACACTTGAAAAATGAGAGAGACTTAACTTTGAAATATTTTAGGTTTTCATGAATGATCGGGGAAACCGTCGAGATCATCGGAATTTGAATGTCGATGATATCGAGATTAGAGTCGATGCATCAATAAATCCAACGGATTTGTCTTTAAGCTTGCTGGACGAATTGTGTCCTTATTCGATGCAATCGACCTGGTGCCGATATCATCGATATTTGAATATCAATTCTATCAAAGGGCCCCCGATCATTGTTAAAAACAACCTGGAATATCTGTTATAAGAAATGTGCGCCTACTATCGATATCATCGATGGACATCCGATCTTATCGATATTTGAATTCAGATCATATCGGACGGTCATCGATATATCGAAGAAATTTGAGATTTTCAGTAAAAAAACAGGGGTGCTGAAAATTTGCCTGTCGATCTTATCGAGCCACTCCCGATGGACTCGAGATTTGAATATCGATGATATCGATAGGTGTATCGATATATCAATAATTCGTCCAGATATGTTATGAAGTTGCTGGACATATTTAGTGCTTTTATCGATGATATCGATAGGTGTATCGATACATCGATAAATCCGTCCAGATGAATATTTAGTTGCTAGACACTTTTGGTCCTCACATCGATAATATCGTTAAGGTATCGAGGACATCGACAGTCTAGGTCGACATATCGAGGGTGCATCGATAAAATTGACAGGGCGAGAAAAACTTACAGATTTTCCTATTTGCAAAAAGTTTTCATACCTTAAAGACCCTAAGATGTCTATCTTGTTTTAAGGGTTTTAATCTCCTGGTGTTTTAGAACATGGGATGTGATGCTATGATTTACTTATGGCGAGCTTCCACACATCCGGATGAGGCAGACGCTTGAATTGTTCTTCCTATCGAGCTTTGTAGATAGTCTGACCCACCACACACGTAACTTGACAAACCACGACACTTTCAAGCTTGACTGATGTACTTGTTTTATAATACATTCGATCTTTCATTAATGAATAACACATTCCATTCATTCAGTATTGAACACTAATATAAACTAGGTAAGAAGATCATCAGCATTTACCTTGAGATCATGTAGGATTTCTATTTTTGTCGGCAGGCCGGTCACCCACTTGCACGGGTCGACTAACCTTGAATATACAAGAGAGGTACATTTGGGGCCATATTTATACATTGAGGTATGAACTTCTCTTTATTTTGAATAATAAAGGATGAGGATATGAGTGAGTTGTATCCGCCTACAATCTTTTAAGATTGAAGATGAGACTGATAAAGTCGAATAACATAGTCGCACCATTTTTTTTTCATGCGATCAATGTTATGACCTGAATTTAAAGCCAAGTTATGAGGTTATGAGATGAGTCGTACCTCATGTAGAATGACTTGCGTATTGTAGATCCGACATTCACCTAGTATTGTCTACTTTACGATGTAGATTGTAGCCACGTGCTGGGACCTTTTACCTAAAGATTGCTTTAATTCGATCTAATCATTGCAACGTGCGAGTAGCCAGTCTCGTAGGTAACTCTTTATATCCTTAGCTACCATTCTCTTGTGTATATGAGGATGAGATTGAGTCTCGCTGCTTTAGTGTACTATGGCGAAAGGTCCTTGATTGGCCAGACTCAGTTATGCTAGGAAAGCGGCTTGATTAATTTCAAATTACACATCTGCGTGGGAAAGATCCCGTGACATCTACACCAAGTTTTTAGAACTTTAAATACGCACTTGAAGACTTATCCACCGACAGTATCGAGTTGTTTTTAATAGACTTTTTCAAACAATATTTTTTTTTTAAAAGCATATATATAAGTATTGCTTTAAATCGATTTTAGTCGAAGTTTGTGAAAAATCAAGTTCTTAGAATAACTCGATAAGTTGGATAAGTGCGTATGTTGGCCGAGTACTCTAGATCGGGAGTTACCTCCATCTGGTGTGGTCATGCGGACTAGGATAAGCATTGCAAAGCTCGGGTTATTGAGTAGTAGTTAGGTGGTCGCTTAGTACTTAAGCACCTGTGAGAAGATTACGGTGATCCAACTGGTCCCACGCCTCTTATTCTTTTGATCGCGATGTTTGGTCTTTGATTGTTATTATGCGAGTTAGATGGACAAAATTTTGTACCTATCCCACAATGTGATTGAGTGAGAGATGTTGGACGTAGGCTAGTGGGGCCCACTGGTGAGTAATCACTAGTAGGTGGCTTCTTCCGGCCTTTTCCATTCAGTTGAGATTTCAAATTTGAATTTGATATTGGATAGGAGATAGGGAGAAGACCGGATCATCCGGTTTCATCCTATCTCCTTCTTTTCTTATAAAAAAGGATGAACTTCTCTCGTAAATCAATCATAAGAAATATCGAGAGTATACAGAGAGAGATATAGTGTGCACAAGAGTCTGTCCATTTTGGCTTGTCCTTGGGACGATCTAATCCATAGATCACAATCCGGGGCCACTTATACCGTAGGATCAGAGGTGTGAATAGATCCATCTGCTTCAGTAGTAGATAGGCGGACCGTTGGAGCATTTATCTTTTGCTTTGTGAGGGTTCCAAAACTCGTGTAGATCGTCAGATCTTGAGGGCTCACCTTCCGCGCTTCCCAACACAACCAACCCGCTACATCGGGTTGCCGACGCCAGATTTTTGAGATTCCATCAGATCGACATTCAAAAGTCCCTTATATTTTTGTTTTTTCTATAAATAGTAAATTTTAGTTGGTGCTGTGCCCACCACGAAAATGGCTTAGAAAAGTGAGGAGAACAACACAATTAGGCTAAATTGGACATGTAATATTTTTGGCTGAATACCATGAAGTCTAGTAGGAATGGTGACCATCCATAAATAGTATGTTTACCATTTATAGCAAGTCATGTTTTTAGGGAGTTTGAGTCTAAAACTCCGTCCCAGGTTTGAACTCGTTATTTAAAGGACTGTAATTTCATTTTTTTAATTATCATCAATCAATTTATTTTAAATTTATTAGAAATTATTTCTATTTTTATTCCTGGATTCAAGGAATCTCTCCGAGGAGTCCAGAGAGCTCCATGAATTCGGAGTAGTTATTCCAAGAGGAAGATAGTGATCGACCTCATCACGTTCCTCCCTGCGTCAAAAACCATACAATTGTTGGTTGAATGAATCTTTGTGCTATGCCACTTGCAGAACTCACTCTTCTTTATCTCATTGGACAATGAAATTTTTTATAATCCGGAAACTTTACAAATTTCTCTGTAAGGAGATGGTTAATATTTCATCGGCCTTAGCAACATCGAAAGAATATTGTTTTCCAAATTCATAGTATTCATTCGTCTTTGAAGGGCTTTAAACATCATTTCTAGTTAAGGCCGGACAGATGAACGGCTTTTTCGCCGCAACCTCCACAGCAGCCAATTCATAATTCGGGGGTGCTGATAGTAGATCCCAAATGGCCAATCACATATTTGGATTTTAAAGGATGATAAAAGAAATATATAAATAAAAAGAAAAGATTTATGCAAATCTAAAACCAAACAAACCAATCCACATATTATTGTAGGATATAGATGACTAGATATCATATGAAGAAATCCTCTATCCGTTTGTTTTCCCATTCATTGAATTGATGTATTTGATAGGCACGAGGAGGAGAGGAGATTTTTTATGCACGGTGATACCAGGTACTTCACTCATGTCGATATCTTCCTTGTTCATGCCAGAAGGCAGTTCCCAATTAAAAGAATAGAGAAGATTTGCCAAGGCAATCTCCACAGTGACAACTCCAAAATGCATCCCTGGGCAGATCCTCCGTCCTGCCCCGAACGGAATGTATTGGAAGTCCTGTCCTTTGTAATCAATGGGGCTATCTATGAATCTCTCTGGCCAGAACTCTCCGGGGTTTTTCCATGATTCAGGTTCCTGCCCAATAGCTAATGCATTGACAAATACCAATGTTTTCGGGGCGATGTCATATCCATCAAGCCTACATTGCCGAGTAGTTTCTCGTGGAACGAGCGTAGGGGCGGCAGGGTGCATTCTGAAAGTCTCCTTCACCACTAACTTAAAATATTCAAGTTGGTGTAAGTCATCTTCTTCTACTTTACCTTTGTTTCCTATAATCCTTCTAATTTCGTCCTGTACTTTCTTTATCACTTTTGGTTTCTTCACGAGCTCTGTCATGGCCCACACCACCGTTGCAGCACTTGTGTCTGTTCCAGCGATAAAAATATCCTGCAACAAAACATACATGCCAACATTAGAGAAACGTGTATTTTTATCATAGTCTAACGTCTACCCTAGAAGTTACCTACTATGAACATGTACCGTTCGTGATTTTTTCACATCCAGTAAATTCTATTTCTAACCATTGATTTTAATAAACCCATGTAATAGACTATTACATAGCACCAGTGGGAGTTTGTGCTCTCATTGCCATTACCAAGCCCAAAAAAGGAGAGAGGTTGCATCAGGTAGGTAGCCGACTTAAAACTTTAGCCAAATATTTCATCATGAATCTTAATCATATGACCTTCCAAAGATATAGTCTTTGCTAGGGTGACATAGTGCAACAGGATTTATGTACATGTTGACACATGTAGGTGTGTGGATGGGTTGTGCACATAAGTCTGGCCTCATGACTTTCTTTTAATTAGCTCTTCTTAAATGAGTCTCCCGCAACAATTAAGAAAGATCCAATCATGTGGGAGAACGGTTGAATTGAGGCCAGCTTCTCTGGCTAGCAATCGGCATTAACCTCAACGGCTGAGAGTTCGAAGTGGCTAAGAGCAATCAGCTAGCTAGGTGTGAAAGTATCTAATAGCATGATACAAACAATGGACTGCTAAAAGAGTAGTGTTCAAGTAGACCTAGAACTGCTAGCCTGAGTGAGAACCATGTACTGCTGGTGATCTTGCACCGAACGGCAATCAAGCCTCTTTGACCCGTTGATCTTCATTAGATAACCCCAGTTAATTGTAATATATATAAGGCTAAAGCGATATTTCGTAGACATGTAAATATGAGTTGGTCTCAGCTTAGTTAACAGTAAATATGTACTAGAGACCTAGATCCTTAGTACATACTGAGTTCATTTTAATAGTAATTATGTATTACCCATCAAGATCTCTAATACATAATTAGTATTAACCAAAATGAGATGATCTCATTTTTAGGCGTCCGTACTTAGTAGGGTGTTGAGGTCAAAATCTGGTCAGCCCTCTTCCCTCTTCACATATTCTGAATAGATGAAAGACCTGGTTCCCTGCACATAAACCGTGAGCAATGGAGACCCTGGCTAAGCCGGGGGACCCTCCGATGCCTAAGTCAGGACAACAGAATCTGGGTCTAAGCTTAGAAGGAAGGGGAGAGTGTCAGATGTTGCGTCCCTGTTCCCATGGGGTGGTGTGATATTTATACCTCTTCATCGCTTGATTCGCATCCGATAATCTCGGCACGATCAGTGGGTTTACAGATCATGGAGATATTGCCCAGAGTTCGGAGATCATGTGTTGTGGAGGGCGTATCTACGGGTGAGATAATAAGACACGTCCGTATATGGCAGTTTCCTCACTTAGTGCGTGAAACTTTTATCCTTGGAGATGCCTCGGCTCGGCCAGATCGAGGACGACGGCATCAACCCGAGCTGATGATTGACTGTGCTAACTCGAGCCGAACCTTGATCCGCTCATTAGTAATGCAGCTAGCCATTCTCGGTATTATGATGGATGTTCGGTTGGAGTTGATCGTACAACTAGAATGTTTTCTCTTCCGACTGCCTTTGGGAGGATGGTGGTCAAGAATGAGAGCTTCGCTCATCTTAACTTGCTTTCCTAATGTCATGCCGAGGCTCGGACTCTCCGCCCGGAGTAGCGGACTGTCGATCCCCCCGATTGTAGTCGGCTCGGATCTTCCCATAACAGAAGCCCCCTACTCTCTGAGGTCATTCATGAGCTCGGAGAGTAATTAATTGGAAGATCAGTCACCTCAGTTCTTTGGTGTGTTTATGGTCCTCGTGTGAAACATCACGTCCTCGGGATCTAGCGACTTCGGGCTAACCGTGAGCGAACACGTGGCGACGGTTGGGATTCCGAATCGTCACCAACCTGTGAATGATCGCCACGTGCACTCGGGGCGTCGTGTCGAGCACTCTTTTCTGCGCTCGGGTGCCATGTTGATTAACTCACGCACAACAATAGAAGCGGATGGCGTTACCTTTAACAGGTCTTGGACCAATGATATGACACCACGTTGGACTCGGAGTCGGCCTGCTATGATTCCGACGCAGCCATTATTACGGGCCATTTAATGCAGGGTTTCTTCAGTCTATAAAAGGCCCGTCCGGGGTCTTCATTCGACTTTTATCGTTTGCATTTGAGTTGTTTATCGGAGGAGGCGATTTCCGGCGAAGGCGATTTCCGGCAGAAGTGATTTCCGATATAGTTTTTACGCTTGCTGAAGCCATCTCCGGCGATTATCTGGTGAGTTCGATTCTTAACACCACTGTTTCGAGATGTCTTCCGATAGGGAAATGGCTAGAGGCTACAATGATGACTCCGAGTCGGGGAGTTCCGATAATGGAAGAGAGGCCTCTGAAGGTCCCTTCGAGGCTGTGCCTTTATATCCTCGGCCCCAGAAGCAGACGGTGGCGAGAGCTCACACTCGCCAGGTCAGCAAGAAGGCCAGCAAGAAAGGGACAGCACGAGCCCCCAGAGCTGCAGTCGTTGATGTCCCAGAGATGCCCCCTGGTGGACGGGCGTCGGAACTGGTTCCAGGGGGCTCCGTAATAACGGAGTCTCAAATGGAATGGATCCGTACTGAGTTTGACATACCACGCTCCGTTCGGATCAGAGCCCCTGAGCCCACTGATGCTGCTGGCAATCCCGCGGTCGGGGAGATAGCCGTATTTTTATGCGGCCTACTATGCGGGCTCCGTCTCCCAATGCACCCCTTCATCCGAGCTCTGACCGCTTACTTAGGGCTCGCGCCTGGGTAACTTGCACCCAATGCTTGAAGGGTGCTGATTTCTGCTTACATTATCTGACATCAAGTAGGGAACTCGGAGTTGACACCCACCGAGCTGATGAGCCTGTACCTGGTCAAGCACGAAGGCAAAGATCCATGGTACTACTTCGCGACCAGAGGTAGCAAGGGGTCAGGGCTCGTCTTGGGTCTTCCGTCCTCGAATAAGGACTGGAAGAATAAGTGGTTTTGGGCCGCGGGCGAATGGGAGGCGCCGGCAGCGGAGATTGGGGCACTGTCGACTCGGGTCCCCACCTGTTTCACAATGCCAGGTTGGATCGAGATTTCTTTCACGCATCGCTTTTTACTTCAGCTATGTTTAGAAGAGAACTTTTCTATTTTGTAAGTTTCGCGAGGGGCGTGCCCTTCATTACCTCGGACCAAAGGAACCAGATAGCCAAAGCGAGGACATATTCGGAGGAGCATCGCCGCTGGTCAGACCTGATCATAGCTGCTAACCTTCACCGAACGGGGCTTTGCAAGATGAGGCCGCTCCCTACTTCGCTCAGTGAGTATTCTTGTCTTCAGCCAATGTATTTTTATTGGTCCGAGGTAACGCTATTCTTATCATTCTCCCGCGCAGGCATGGCCGAGGCATCTGGTTCTCGGAGGAGAAAAGCTGCGCTGACTGCAGAGGAGATGCTGAGAGCTGAGCCCCCGGCGAAGATAGTTCGGAGGAAGAAGGTCGTCCAAGGAGTTCGTCCTTCAAGTTCTGCCTCGGGGGTCGCGGCTCGGAGGGCGGCACCTCCTCCCCTATCCCGAACATTTTAGTTCGGGATACAGCTCCATTTCCTGCCGCGGCACCTTCGGTTGAGGGACCATCTGCATCTGCAATTGTGTCCCCAATTCCAATACTACCGGGTGCAGCCACGGTGCCCCTGGTAGGTGTTGATATGGTCGTACCTTTGGGCGGCCCTAACCTCGCCCCCGCTCCGGTAACGGGGGCAACTCCCCCTCCATCCATCGCCGTTCCCCCCACCGAGGGAGCACGGTTCAATCCTCCATTGATAGCTGTTCCATCATCTTCCGAGAGGGAAGAAGCCGTTCGGATGGCCGATGCCATGATTACCCAACCGGGTAATGAGGGGGAGGCTGTACGCGGTGCCGAGGGTGAGGCTCAGCCCTCGGCTGGTAGTCGGACGGGAGCTGAGGAAGCGACGGGCTCGGCTCAGGTTGGCACGAGCAGGGGCAGGTTCGAGCCAGGTTATCACATGTCTTGTTTGACAGACTGGGCGGCGAGACATGTTACGGAGGAATCTATTTCACGCCTTCTTGATAAACCGGACGACTGCTTCCTGGAAGACTTGGCTGGAGTCTTCTATCAGGTACTTCCTGCCTCTTCCCTTGAAAAAGTTGTTGTCGTTTTTGTATTATTATTTTTTCCTCATTTTCTTGCCTTGGATCAGTCTGTTCCGAGGATCCTCTTATGCTGGGAGAGGGTCCGAGAGCTTCGAAAAATTGACGCTGAAGTCGAAACCCTCAGGAGCGAGGTGGGTGCCCTCCGAGCGGAGACGGAGGTTGTCAAGGCGGAAGCGGGAGTCTTACGGGACACGGTTTCTATCCTTCAGCTAGAGCGGAGTGATCTGTGTCATCAGCTCGAAGGTAGTAGGTCTGAACTGCTCCAGCTTCAGAGGGTCGCAAAGGACCTTGAGGCACGACGCGAAGCGGCAGTAGCCGAGTTAGATCGTGCCAGGGCCCGTGCTGACACCCTGGCTGAGGAGGTTGTCCGATTGAATGAGGGCCAGGAGAAGATCAAGGCCGAAGCTGCAGAAGAGAAAAGCAGAGCTCTGGAGACACAGAAGGCCGAGGCTGAGGCCTCCTTGGCAGCGGCAGTTGCTGCGGCGATAGATTCGTACAAGACCTCGAAGGAGAGGGATATCGAGGCCGCCAAGTTTTATGACCGTGGCTTTGACGAGTGCCTTGTTGAGGTCCAGAAATTGTACCCGGATCTTGACCTCGATCCCCTCCTGCCCGAGGACCCTGTTGATACTACCGCCGAAGCGACCAGCTAAGATCAAGCCCCCGGTTCCCAAGCTCCTCCGACCTCTTGAAGACTCCGCTTCCTTTATTTGTATTTTGTATTTTTTTTTGTGTACTTCACATTTATAGCATTTAATGAAAGAGCCGATTTTAGATCCCCCCCTTTTTTTATTGGTTGTTCTTCCGTATGACTGATGTACTTGCTTACTAGATTGTGCAGTCGAACCGAGTCTTTGATTTGTTCGGATGTGGTTTGGGCCTAGGTCTGATCCTTAAAAGGATCAACTCGTCTCGCTTTCAGCGAAGGGCCTTCCGCGTAGGTGGGACCGACTCCCTTACTGGGGAGTCGAAGTTACCCATTGGCTTTGCCCTCCCGGTTAAGGGGGATGCCTTTGTAGAAATTGGTCCGACTTCCTTATTAGGAAGTCAGATCGCCTCGTAGCTTTTTCTCCTCGGTTAGGAGGAGGTGCCTTTGTAGAATTTAGTCCGTTTGGTCTTTGTTGATGACAGGAATAAGCCGATCAGATGTGTTATTATTCGTAGCCTTAAAGGCTTGTCGCTCGAGGACGTACATTTATTGAATAACCTCAAAGGTCAGTAGCTTGCTCGGAGCGCCTCATTAAGGATAGTAAATTTTCAGATGCTCAGCATTCCACGGGTGGGGGAGTTGACGGCTTTCGAGATCCTCCAAGTGGTAGGACCCGGGCTTAGTCGATCGGACCACTCGGTATGGTCCTTCCCAGTTAGGTCCGAGCGCTCCGGCTCCCGGCTCGGCCGTGTTCTGAAAGACTCGTCGAAGAACCAGATCTCCTGGCCGGAATCGTCTAACCTTCACTTTAGAATTGTAGAATCTGGCTACTTGTTGATGTCGGGCAGCAGCGCGGAGCTTTGAAACTTCTCGGATCTCTTCAAGAAGATCCAAATTGGCAGCGATTTGCTCGGCATTTTGATTCTCATGGTAATTTTCCACTCGAGCCGTAGGGAGGCCGACTTCAACGGGCACTATTGCTTCCGACCCATAGGAAAGAGAGAATGGAGTCTCTCCAGTGGAAGATTGAGCTGTGGTTCTGTACGCCCAGAGGACAAAGGGAAGTTCTTCCGGCCAGTTACCCTTTGCTTTTTCCAGTTTCTTCTTGAGGTGGTGCTTGATGACCTTGTTCACTGCCTCCACCTGTCCATTGGACTGCGGATGCCGAGGCGATGCGTAAGCGTTCCTGATACCGAGCCCTTTACACATACCTCTGAATTTGTCATTGTCGAACTGCCGGCCATTGTCTGAGACGATTGTGTTCGGAACTCCAAATCTGCAGACTATGTTCTTCCAGACGAAGTCAATTATTTTTTGTTCGGTAATCTTTGCGACGGGCTCGGCCTCAGCCCACTTCGTGAAGTAGTCGACAGCGACGATGGCAAATTTAACTTGTCCTTTTCCAGTCGGCAGAGGGCCGATGATGTTGATTCCCCACTGAGTGAAAGGCCACGGACCGCTCATGGGAGTCATTTCTTCTGCCGGTTGCCTAGGCACGGCTGCAAAACGCTGACATTTGTCACATTTTTTAACATACTTCTTGGCGTCTTCCTTGAGGGTCGGCCAGAAGTATCCCTGCCGAAGCACCTTTAGAACCATGGCTCATCGCGAATGGTTTCCGCAGATCCCTTCGTGAATCTCCCGGATGACATATTCCGCTTCCTCGGGTCGAAGATACCTGAGATATGGCTGAGAATACCCCTTCTTATAAAGAGTTCCGTTCAGAATAACATATCTTGCTACTCGGACTCTCAGACGTCTAGCTTCCTGTCTGTCCGAGGGAACCTCCCCTGACTCGAGGTAGCTAAAGATTGGGTCTATCCAGTTCGGGCTGTTATTCACCGGATTAACCGTCTTCTTCTCTATTCGATCGATGCTGGGATGTTCAATGAATTCTACCGGAATAATCCGCGGAATCTTTCCCTCTGAGGCCGATGCCAGCTTTGCCAGGGCGTCAGCCCATGTATTCTCTGTCCTCGGAATCTGGTGGATCGTACAGTTCCAAAATTTCTCGATCAGCTTTCTGGCCTCGTCTAGGTAAGCAATCATTCTATTTTCTTTGGCTTCGTAATCGGCGGAGATGTGATTCACGACTAGTTGAGAGTCGCGTCGAACTTGTATAGATTGGACCCCAAGGCTGGCGGCCAATCTGAGCCCAGCTAATAGTGCCTCATACTCCGCCTCATTGTTGGAAGCTTTGAAGCTAGTCAGATGGCATATTGGATAATTGTGGAGTCAGGGGCGATCAAGACGATCCCTGCCCCGGCTCGTTTTGAGTTAGATGATCCGTCCACGTAGAGGATCCATCCGGCTTCTGGAATGACCTGTGAGTTGCTTGGGAGGTCAGGCGGGGTCATTTAATCCTCGTCGTTGATCTGCCCTTCATTTAGGACGGTGAATTCTGCGATGAAATCAGCCACTGCCTGGCCTTTCTTTGCTGTCCTCGGCCGGAAAGTAATGTCAAATTCTCCAAGTTCAATCGCCCACTTGGTCAACCGACCCGAGACCTCTGGCTTTTGGAGAATCTGCCGGAGGAGGGAGTCGGTTAACACGATGATCGAATGAGCTTGGAAATATGGACACAACCTCCGAGCCGAAACGACTAAGCTGAGTGCAAGTTTCTTCAGAGTGGGGTATCTTGTTTCTGCTGGTACCATGGCTTTGCTCACATAGTATACTGGATGCTGTTTGTTCCCCACTTCCCTGATCAGGGCTGAGCTGACTGCTGAGGCTGAGACTGCGAGGTATAGGAACAAAGATTCGCCTTCCTCCGGTTTTGATAGCAGAGGTGGTGAACCCAGATATTGTTTCAGCTGCTGGAAAGCTTACTCACATTCGGGCGTCCACTCGGCCTTCTTATGACCATTCAATTGCTGAAAGAAGGGGAGGCATTTATCAGTGGCTCGGGATATAAAGCGTCCGAGTGCTGCTACCCGTCCAGTGAGGCATTATATCTCCTTGACAGTCCGAGGTGAACTCATGTCGAGGAGTGCTTTAATCTTATCGGGGTTGGCTTCGATGCCTCTCTGGCTGACTTGGAATCCAAGGAATCTTCCTGAACCGACTCTGAAAATGCACTTTGCTGGGTTCAACTTCATTTGATATTCTCGGAGGACTACGAAGGTTTCTCCGAGGTCCGCCAAGTGATCGGATGCCTTGATGCTTTTTACCAACATGTCATCGACGTAAACTTCCATCGTGCGCCCGATCTGTCTTACGAACATCTAGTTGACTAGCCTCTGGTATGTGGCCCAGCGTTTTTCAGGCCAAATGGCATGACCCGTGCTGATGATAGAGCCCCCTGTGCTGCGTGACAAAGGTAGTCTTCTGCCTATCTGGGGGGTGCATCGCGATCTGATTGTAACCAGAGTAGGCGTCTAGAAAGGAAAGTAGTTCATGTCCTGCTGTACTGTCCACTAGTTGATCGATCCGAGGCAACGGGAAACTGTCTTTTGGACATGCTTTGTTCAGGTCTGAATAGTCCACGCAAACTCTCCATTTGCCATTTGCCTTCTTAACCAACACCACATTTGCGATCCATTCTGGATAATATACTTCTTCTATAAAGCCGGCGTCCAACAGGGCCAAGACTTCTTCCGCAATGGCTTCGCATCGCTCGACATCAAACGGTCTCCTCTTTTGTTTCACAGGCTTGTGGTCTGGATCCACGTTCAACCGATGGATCAAGACATCTGGAGAGATTCCTGGCATATCCGTGTGCGACCAGGCGAATACGTCCCTGTGTCGTCGCAGGAAAGTTAACAGCTCGGAGCGTTGTTCAGGCCTGAGTGATGTTCCGAGCCGGACCGTCTTACTAGGATCGGCTTCGTCAAGTGGTACCTTCTCTAAATCTTCAATTGGCTTATTCTCGGTGGGCTCGCGCGGGTCCAAGATGTTGATAGCGAGTGTTTGCTTCACAGACCCTTTTTGAACCGCAATGGCATAACATCTCCGAGCCTCGCGTTGATCACCTCGGAGGTAACCTGTTCCGCCTTCGGCAGGAAATTTCATCATCAGGTGATAAGTAGACATGACCGCCCGCATTGCATTGAGGGAGGGCCTGCCCATAATCACATTATGTACTGATGGTACATTGACAACAAGGAAGTCCACCATCATGGTGACTTGATGTTGCCCTTCTCTCGCAGTCACTGGGAGGGAAATGGCTCCTTCAGAGATTACTCTTTCTCCGGCAAAACCGTGTAAGGGGGTCTTTACAGGTCTGAGACGAGATTGTGGGATCCCCATCCTTCCGAAGGCCTCAGAGTAGATCACGTCGGCTGAACTTCCAGTGTCAATGAGAATCCGGTACACCTTATGATTGGCTATGGTCATAGTGACCACCAAGGCATCATCGTGTGGATGTTGGATCCCCCAAGCGTCATCTTCCGTGAAGGTGAGGCTACAGGGATTGACTCATGGTTCTTTGTTAGGCCGCTCGGTAAGGTTGACGTAATGCTCTGGGCTCCTTCGGGAATGAGCTTTTCGGGCTCTGTTTGAGTCTCCTCCGCCTAATGTACCTCCAAAGATGGTGCGGATCTCCGCAGGTTCTTCGGTCAGATTTTTGGGGCGTTCTCGTGCTCGCTCCTCTTTCTGAGTAGTTTTCTCTTGCTTGGTATACCGACGTAAGTGCCCCTTCCGAATGAGGGATTCAATCTCATCTTTGAGATCTACACATTCATCGGTATTGTGGCCATGATCTCGATGAAAGCGACAATACTTGCGCTTGTCGCGAAGTTCTGGGTCTGCTAGCATACAGACTGGCCAGTTGAGAAGTTTCTCGCCGCGGATATCCAGTAAGATCTGCTCGGTAGTAGTGTTGAGGGGTGTGTAGGAACGGAATCTTCCTTCTGGCTTTCTGCTCGGTCGGCGATCACGAGAAGAATGATCATCCGAGTTTTTCCTCGGGGCTTGAGGTTCCTCGTTCCTTGGCCTCTTTCCTTTCCCGTTCGGCTCGGTTATTTGGATACTCTTGCGAGTAGCAGAGAACTCCTCGGCATGAACATATTTCTGGGCTCTAGCGATGAGCTCGGCTAACGTCTTTTGCCGGGTTCTTTCCTATAGAGAAGGCGAACCTCCCTCCCTCAAGCCGCTACATACTGCGGCGAGAGCCATCTTGTCGTCATAGTCTTCCACCTGCAGTGCTTCCTCGTTGAATCGAGCAATGTAATCCTTTAAGGATTCTTTCGGCCCTTGTTTGATGGTAAGCAGGTGGGTATTGGGCTTTCGGCTTCTCTTACCGCTTATAAACTGTGTAAGGAATGACCGAGCCAATTCTTCGAATGAACATATGGATCCCGGCTTGAGTTGTCGATACCAATTCGAGCGGATCCGGCCGAGTAATCGAGAATCCTCCGCACATCATTGCATCGGTTGCGTCTGACCGCATCCACGAACGGTAAGCTTCCACGTGTTCGGATGGGTCGCCGGACCCGGAGTACTGGATGATAGGAGAAATCCGAAATCTCTGAGGCATCACTTCGTTCATGATTTCTGAGGTGAACGGAGGCTTGGTCTCTTCCATCATAGCTTGAACAGCAGCCGGGATTGATGATGGCTGTTGTTGCTTCTGTAACATCAAGACTTGGTTATTCAGGTCTGCGAATCGTGACTCCCAGGGATCCCTGTTTTCCGCCACTTCTTCCCGAGTGTTCTCCGGCTCAGGCATTCTTCTTTCCCTTCTCCTCTCCAGGGTGTGACGAAGGTCCGTTGGAGCCACAGTCGAGGTGGCTGGGACATCCGTCGGGGCCCGAGTCGTCACATTCCTGGTAGGAGCTCGCATTGGAGCTGGGGGAGGGTTTTGAGCCGACATGGTGCTCGGGTAGATTGCTGCGGAGATGTCCCACGCCTCGCACTTTTTGTTGCCGAATGGGCTTGAACGACTGGTCCGACAGCTTCTGGCACTGGACTTCTCCGCTCGGGTTGTTGCTGGGACTCGCGCTCCTGTCTCATCCGTTGCAGCTCATCGCGCAAGGCCTGAACTTCACCTTGTAAAGCGCGGTATTTGTTGGAACGGTTGCGAGAACGCTGAGAAGGGCCCGGAGCAGACTCCGCATGAAGTAGTGACGAAGAGCGGGTCTGCTCCGGTTCCACCACCACTGCTTTCTTCTTTCCTCTAACCATAGCTTTCAAGAACAGGAAACTGACTTTTTGTATCAGTTTCCCACAGACGGCGCCAAAAAATGTTGAGGTCAAAATCTGGTCAGCCCTCTTCCCTCTTCACATATTCTGAATAGATGAAAGACCTGGTTCCCTGCACATAAACCGTGAGCAATGGAGACCCTGGCTAAGCCGGGGGACCCTCCGATGCCTAAGTCAGGACAACAGAATCTGGGTCTAAGCTTAGAAGGAAGGGGAGAGTGTCAGATGTTGCGTACCTGTTCCCATGGGGTGGTCTGATATTTATACCTCTTCATCGCTCGATTCGCATCCGATAATCTTGGCACGATCAGTGGGTTTACAGATCATGAAGATATTGCCCAGAGTTCGGAGATCATGTGTTGTGGAGGGCGTATCTACGGGCGAGATAATAGGACACGTCCGTATATGGCAGTTTCCTCACTTAGTGCGTGAAACTTTTATCCTTGGAGATGCCTCGGCTCGGCCAGATCGAGGACGACGGCATCAACCCGAGCTGATGATTGACTGTGCCAACTCGAGCCGAACCTTGATCC